>JAQQTO010000056.1:46245000-47445000 GCA_029884595.1 Ormosia semicastrata | reverse complement strand
ATTCTAGACTTCATAAGCATCCAGGAAAACTTCGGTCTTGGTGGACTGGTCCTTTTGTAGTGAAGAATGTTTTTGCATATGGGGCGGTAGAAATAGAAGATCCTAAGGATAGTCAGATCTTTAAGTATATGGTCAATGCATTAAAGTTTTAATTGATAGGCAAATTCTGGAAGTGGAAGACATTCCACTAGTAGATCTTGTCTATCTAACTTGACCACACCACGCATGTATGTTTTTCTTTGTTTGTTTTGTTTGTTTTGTTTTATTTTTGTTTTCTTTGATTTTCTTTCTTTTCCTTTTTGTTTGCCGATTAGTTTCATTTTATCATTTCAAGTTATCATCTTTGGTGCTTAATGAGCTACGCATGTTACTCATCAAGTGTATTCTACCCTTTTTAGCTACTCCACACATTCAATTTTGAGTCTTAAATATTGAGGACAATGTTTCATTTAAATTAAGGGGTGTTGTGTTGGTGGTGCAAATTCAGTATTTAAAATGCTTGTTGAAACTCTGTGGCATATTTTCAACTCCGTGGCATATTTTCATGTGTCAATTTTTTTTTTTAAATTTGCATCACACGTTCATCTTTATCACATGTGTGCTCATTCTCATTCATAGTCATCGTCGTGATTTCACGTAACCCATCATAATCATTTTTGCTGAAGCATCCACAAAACCTCTAATGCTCTCATCCAAGCTTTGTGGTAAGATGGTGGTTTGACACATGTAGCTAGAGAACTATTTTACTTAAGTATTCATATAAATTTTGGAGAGGATTGAGAGCCTACAAATGCAGTAAATTATGATAAGTGTAACATCCTCCATAATCTAATAGTCCTAATTAGGGTTATAGAAACTTAGTAATACTGGTAAGAATTATCTGTTAATTTAGATAATTTTTTGAATTAGTTTAAGTAGAATTCTATAACATTGACTGAGAAGAAATAATTAAAGTATATGCATAAACAGTTGATATGATGAAAATAAATATGAAAAATTTATTTCCTAGCTATAAATGATTGATAAGAATTGCAGTAAATTTTGGAGAAGTAACTGAGTTAATTTGATATTTTTAAGAATACCGAAGAGGAATTAAGGGAACAATAACGAAATAGCTAAATATCTCAGAAATTTGTAAAATTTCATAGAGGTGACAAGTAGAATATGGAGAATATTTTAGTATGAAAAATAAGTTAAGGCAAACATATTTACTTACTTTGCAGGTTTGATTTAATTTGAGAAAAGTAGTGCAATTTACCTGATTAATAGTAGTATATGAAAAGTTATAAAAAAATAGTTCCGAGGACTAAGTTGAGTCCTAAAATTTTCTATAAGAATTATGGTAACTTAAAAACTCAACTTTGAAAGATTAAGGTATACGTAATAGATACACAAGCTCTTGCATGAAATTGTTAGCCATTTTTTAGCCACCCACCGCCAATCACCTCTCTAGATAATTCTTGATTTCTCTTCACTTTTCTCTTCAGCATTTCTAGGGTGAAAAAAAGAATGGAAGCAGAGGAAGAAATTCCTTACACGGTCACCATCCTTTCACCCTCCAACTTCCATTTTTTATCTTCCATTTTCATCAACAATTAACTTTATTGTTTCTTGCTCCTTTTCCATTGTTTCTTAGGCGGAACAGCCCCAAAAAGAGCTAAAAATAGAAGCAATAACACGGCTAAAACAGAGGCTAGAGAGAAGAGAAAAACAAGGAGAAAGGGAGGAAAAGTGAAGAGAAAATGGAGAAAACTCAAGGAACCAAGGCTTGAGATGCAAGGAGGAAAGGTAGGGGTTGTTATCTCCAATTTACTCTTTTTCTTTTATGTTTTCTTGAGACAAAATTCTAATTTTGGTGTTCCATGGCCAGCCATGAAAAGAAGAGGAAATTTATTGCTATTTTGTGCCTTGTTCCTATCTTTAACTTTATCTATTTCTTAGATGAAAACCCACAAGCATGACTATGTAATTTTTATTTTGAGAACCTTGAATTATTTTGAGACTTGGACCCTTGATTGTGAAAGATTGTTGATGTGTGTAGTTTTCTTGATTTTGGATGTTGTAGACTTCGGTCTTGATGTGTATGTAGAATGTTGAAAATGGCATAGATTCTATAGATTTGGGATTCTGGCAGCATGTGTTCAAAATTGTACAACTTAAGTCGTAGATATCCTTTTGGCACTAGACTTGTCATGTTAGAAAGCTAAGAAATAGGAGTATTTTGTGTAAAATTTTCATGAATTAATTCCATTGGATGCAGTACTAATTTTATTATGAAAACCAAGTAGTTGGTGCTACTGCTAGATCCTGGCAGCATGTGTTCTAGGTTGTATATCTTGAGTTGTAAAGGTCCTTTTGACACAAGACTTGTCCTATTAGAAAGCTAAGACAAAGGATTATTATGTGTAAAATTTTCATGAATTAATTTCTCTAGATGAGAAACCAAATTACTTTGAAAAACAGACTAGTTACTGTCGTGGCATGATTTTGATAATATATGTTGTAGGTTTCATAACTTTGGCTATAGGAGTCCAATTGTTTTGATTCTAGTGGCTTATAAAAGCTTAGATACAAAACTTTATATGCTCATAAGTACAAAATTATAGAGGGTCTATTGATATTCCAACTGTACACGAGTTTGAGGCTTAAATGCTTGAATTATTGTTATACTCTAAGTTGTAATTGTATGATCAATGCTCATGAGAATTGAATTTGAATTGTATATGAGAATTTTGGATATTTATCCTTGAATGAGAAAAATAAATGATTCTAGTATGCTATTCTCAACATATAAGTATCCTTTTGTACTGAATAGAATTGGCATTTTGTCATATTTGAGTTTATTTGGCATAAATGAATTCTAGAGTTGATACTCTATGAGGGAAGGCTATCCAGATTTCATTAGAATTATGGAGATGATCCTCCGTGAGGAAGGAGATCCTATATTCTTAAATTCCTTACTAGTTTCCTCACAGGCCTAGGTTCCCTCATGTGTATACATAAGGATACTTAAGAATAGTTCAGTGTGACTAGAGAATGGTCATAAATAGGTTGGAATATGCTGACCTGAAAGCATATTATTACCAAGCTATAATTCAGGTTATGTGAGGTGACTTGATTATGAGGGAATTAGCACTGGATAATGAGCACTGAGAAGAGTTTGGAATTGAATTTGCATTATTTGGAGTAGTTCTGTGTGTTTGACAAATGGTCATGAATAGGTTAAAGTGCACCAACTTAAAAGTAGACTACTACTAAGTGAATGGATTGATACTGTGAAGATGAACATTTCCTTCATACCTTGTGAATAATGATAAGAATTGTTAAAGAATGAGATATAATGATTTAAGAATGATGAAAAGAGATACAATAAATGTGAAAGGAATGATGAATATAAAGTATATTTACAAGTTATACTGAAAGATGAAAAATAACGAATGGTGATATATAAAGAAATATTTGAGGATGAATAAATATGATGAATATAATATATGATTCGTGAGGAACGTTGAAACATGATGAATAAATATTTATGATATGTGATGAGATATGATAACTGATTTGATTTTATAAATGAATATGATATTGAATTTGATTTGTTATTTTATGTTTCATTGATTTAAATTATTTGATGAATAATGATGTTTAACGAATATTTAGAATTATTGAATTATGAAAATGATTTTTATAAAGGTTAATAACTGAACTTCTATTTCAGGAAGAGAAAGGACCAGATTTGACAGTTTGCCACCTTTCTAGAGTATTTATATAATTTGAGTTTTAAAAATGTGTTTTTCCTCGAAACAGCTAGAAGTATTACGATGACACGTTTTTAATAAAACTATTGAGAATTCTTTGAATTCTCACTCCCGCCTGTTTGTATTTTTTCGTAATATTTCCAGGGACAATGAAGGTATCAGCAAGCAAAAGAGAAGACCAGAATCAAAAAGAAAAAAGTTTAGTTTTAAATGCAAGGAAAGTATTGTGTGGAATTTGTATAAGTAGTGTCATGAAGGCATAACTGTATTATTTGTATTTAGATAAATGTATTTGTATAAAGATCCTTTCAATATATGTATATTATTACACCAGCACCAGGCTCATATTTTGTATATCTCTTATATTTATTTTTAAAATTATTAAATTAATATTACGTGACATGTTTAATTTTAGTTACTAAAGCGTAGTTCCAGATACACTATTAGTACTAGTATTAGGATATTACAATAAGCATTCATTGATCTGTTGAATTGGGCACTTCTTTTGAGAATATCATTATGAGTTTGTTTGGAAAAGCTGGATTATTTCTCATTCAGCTGTTTTTGGAGGATTAAGTTGTTTGAGAAATAATTATTATGTTTGGGTAAAAAGATTATTTTTTAAAAAAGTTTTTATACGAAATTCAATTCAAAATAAAAGTTTTTTAAAGCTAATAATCATAAGTTGAAGATTGAAACTTATGATTTTAGCTTATAGATTATTCCTTACACTTTGATATGTAAATATTATTTTGTACTCAATCAAATAATTTTTTTAATCATTTTATACCTATTTTAGTAATTTAATACATAAAAGTGATTCTTTTTTATATCATCCAAATGAATTATATTAGCTTAAAATCGCTTTACAGCTAATGCATTCAAATATAAAAATGATTCGATTATAATTGATTATAACAATAATCAATTATAATCGACTATAACAATAATCAATTATAATCGATTATAACAATAATCGATTATTAACATAATCTATTCTCAAACACACTCTATATGGTTTGTAGTAAGATGGTGAATATACTTAGGATATGACAGAGGTCAACTTAGGATCAACGTTTGAGCCTTTCAAGCTAACCATTTTCATCATAGACCCCTAGTAGCCAACTTTGAGCCAATAAACACATGTAACTTTTTCTTTTCATATGTCCACATCATTCATGTCACTGCACATTAGAGTATATACACTGATTTTTTTTACTCATTTTACTTTTTTGTGCATACTAAGTGTGAATTTTGCATTTTCTTTCTTATGAGTTTAGTTCAAAAAGAAAAAAAGGCAAAAATACCCAACTGACGTGTATTTGTTCATCAAATTGTTAAAAAAAAAAAGAAGCGGGAGAAGAAGGAAAAACATTATCATTCGATGATCTGAAAAGTTAGAGAGTACATAAAGTAAAAAGTGTGGTTTATTGAGATATTTAATAAGATTTTCTTTCCATGTACTTGAAAGTTTTTGAATCTTTTTCATTTGGTTATATAGCCCCGAACCCAAGTCACGTTATAACATTTTGTGTTGACTGTTATGATTCTAAGTAAGTTTTTGAAAAGAGTGATTGAAGTCTCATTTGTTAATGTTCTTTTCATAAGATCAATGTTTGCTTGTTACTTGTACATAATTGTTTAATTCCTCATGAACGTGTGTGTACACTCACTGTCAACTTCATAGAGAGAATCCTCACACAAAACATTTTTATACCTATGAGTTATGGAGTTGAACCTTTGCTTGAGATGTTCTTGATGTTGCATGTGTCAATGTTTCTGATTAGATGAATATAGTTTGGAACATACACACACTTTAGGGATTGTTATAGGCGGATTGCTTATGATAGAGTTATTGAATTCGTAAGATTGTTTTGATATGTGAATCTAGAAAATGTGAATTGATGGATTATTTTATTATTTTCTTAGTCTCTTTCATCTTTTTTGCATAAAAATTACTAGAGACTAGTATTAAGCAAGTTAGCGGGTGTGATGAGTGTACAAAAATATTCTCTAAATACCCTATTTTTAGACTAAAATATTAAAATGTGAATAAAAATTATTGAAATTAATGTATATTTTTAAATTGAGTTTCTATTTACTTTAAAATATTTTTAAGTAATAATTTATATATATTATATTATATTTAAGCTTGATAATTTTTCTATTCTTATATATATTTTAATTAATTTAGTCTCATTATTTAATTAGTTTATTTTAAAAATTAATATAAGCAAAGAATAGATAAGAAGAAATCAACATTTGGATCCACAATAAATAAAAGAGATTGGGGACATTAAGCAAGTGAAATGGTAGATGCAGTGTATTAAAAAAAATCAAATCTAACTTATTTAAAGGGATAAGGATACATTCCAATATTAGAAGCATTTACCTAATTATAAAAAGGGCAGCACAACACAACACAGCAAAAAATAAGTAAAGAAACAAATTGGGCAGCACAGTGCAGCACTGTGCCGTATCCAACAAAAAGAAGAAACAGAACGTGAAACTGCTGCACGGGTGCGAGAAAAAAGAAAAGAAGGCAACCCACATCACTCACATCTCAGAAAACCCTAATCCCAAATTCAACAAAATCAGAAAACCCATTTTGACAATTAACTCCCTTTTTGCTCATTCTCGCTCTTCTCTCACTCCCTCTCAACAATCGATCTCGGAGCTCGATCTTGGAGCTCGCTCGATCTAGCTCTCTTAACTCTATCTCAAAGCTCGCTCGATCTCTCAGCTCTCAATCTCATAGCTCTCTCGCAATTTTACAACTTCAGCTCAGGTTCTTCAATTGTTCTTCAATTATTTCAATTTGTTTAGCTATTGTTATGGTTGTTCATTTATCGCTCTGTGAATCTGTGATGGTGTTATTTGATTATATTGGCAAAAAAAGTACTTTATATTGGGAGTGTGATACTAATTTCTGGTGGTATATTCATTAACCTGCGATTCTAGCTTATTTGATTTCAATATCTTGAACCAAAATAATCCCACGTACTGATTTACATTCTGTGTACATGCTTATATAGCCAAGTTGATGGCTCCTTTGTCTTTGCGTTGTGATACTAACTCTTATTGGAAAATTCATTATGCTATATGTTTTAAAAAGGAAAAACACTTAAATGGGAATTAAGGTTGCTAATTTAAAGGAAAATCATCAGAGGCACATTCCAATGTGTTTGTGTTTGGTTCTGTTGTGCCAGAATGGGAACCTGAAATTGAATCATTAGAAAGGGTAAAGCATGGTTATTCGATTGCTTAAATGTTGAAAATGTCTAGCCCTTTTTGTGCATGCTCCTTGGCTCCATTATTGAATTAAGTCACTGAACTGTATAACTTGCAAAAACAGTGGATTTAACTGATTTAATCATGAATGAGGATAAAATAGGGAAACTCTGTAACCGAGAGGAATTCAGCACTTGTTCATTAGTAGAGCATGCATAGGATTCATTGCTGGGAAATTTGCAGGGTTAAGAAAGTGATGGATTATGTTCTGGGACAATGTAGGAATAGCAGTTGGGCAGTCTATGTTCCTGTTTGTGTTTTTATGTGAAGCTTTGGTTTTCCATATGTCTTAGTGCATCTGTCGTGTTTTTTTTCCTTTAATTGAATTTGTGTCATCTTATTTGTTCCATAAATGTATGTAATCTCAAATGATTACTTGGTGTGCATGTTTGAGTTGCTTTTCTACACGTTGACTTATTTGAGATGTTGAATCCCTGGCAAAATTTCAGTTTCTGTTTGCTGTCCCTATGGGCTGTAATGGTTCATGATGATGTGGAATTTGTGGGACAAGAGTTGGGGATCTCCATTGGTTTGGCTCAGTTTCAGTTTACTTTGCAGAGTTTGGTGGTGGTTTTATTGAATCTGCAAATTATGAGTTAATTTTCAGTGTTTGGCTTTGCTTTGGATTTTTTTTTTTTGGATTGTGATTATATTTCCTATTGAACCTGCTAGTATTAAGTTGGGTCTGTTTATTTGTGATAATGAGTTGAGTGATTAAGCCTTTAAGTGTAGAATAATTTACATATAAGATGAGTTTTTATCTCTGCTCAGTTCTTGGAATTAGCATGCTGCCTTATGTGAATTGTAAAATACACTTGATACTTTTAATAATGGTTTATGCTAATATAATTTAACACCATATCATCGTAATGGAGTGTATTTTAGTTTTACCAGTATTTCGTAAATATAACACTTAGGGAATTGATCCAATATCCAAGATATGGCAAACCAAATCTCACATATAACTGATACCAACCACAATGCATATGCATTGGGCACTGGATTTGTTATTCGATAATGCAAGAAAATGCAGAGGATAACCAGCCGCAGAACAATCTCCTCTTATTGTTCCTTTTGGAATTCTTTGCTTTTATGTCGTCATGTAGTTGATGTCTAATTTTGGCATTTTCCTCTTTACATCCAATGTTGGTACTTGGTTAACGCTTTTAGTTCTACTTCTATATGGTTTCTAGCTTAAATCTTTATGTTCAAATAAAATGGAAAAGAAGACAACTGGGATAATAATTGAGCATATATATATATTTAAAGATACCAAAGGTAGGCATGTAAGATACCGGGGTATTTTACATACTGGTGTGAAAATGCCTGCATTTCAAATGCCTCCTTAAAAGCAAGAGTGGCAGTTGATGTAAGTTAAATGTGTGTTACACATACATTATTTTTTGTTGTTAAGTCTGACATTCTAATCTAGAATTCAATGAATTGAGCTCAAGGTTCTGCTGTTATTGTGTGTTTGTGCTATGTTAATAATTGCATAAATTTGGAATTTCAAATGCTACTAATACTAAATATGTTTTTCTAGATATATTGTACTGTTACCTTTCATAAATTTTCAAATCTTATTCCCCACTCAAAAATAAGAAATGTCTTGGTGCTGATAACTGATAACTTGATCTGCGGTAATATGTGCTCTCTGGCTAAGAATAGTCCTTTTATCTGTTTATGTTGAATAGTTGACTACTAAATTTTTGGTATTGGGTTGGTCACTACATACTACAGTGAAAAGTATGTCAGGAGGTAGCATTATCGATGTGCTTTATTCTGTTTTCACATCATATCCCTGTTCATGCATAATTCATATCTTAATTTGAGTTATAGCTTTTCTGGTTGCCTGCTATTTCTCCTCTTATATCAGTAATATGTTTACTGATATATTGCAGCTTCATTAGAATATTTTGTCAAGATATTCTTCATGGGAGTTGTGTCTATTGTATTTGTCCCTCATCATAATCCATAAAAAATTTCAAAGACGGTATGGTTGCAATGCAATGATGCTTGAAACAGTTACAATCATTCCTAGAATGGCAGGATGGATGTTGCACGTGAGGTCACTATGCAAATTTCTGTTAAGTGGTTGTTGGGTCAAAGCATTGCTTGAGAAGCCTAAATGTTAGAAAGACTATTTATTAATATACTTGTTATATTTACTTTTACCATACTAAGTTCATCAAGCTGGTGCAGCAAGCTGGCCTTTATGTTCATCTCCTGCATTAGTATGTTCCTGTTCAGGGGATTTCCTATTTGGCTCAAGTATGTTCCTGGTATTGCTTTTAGAACAAACAATGAGCCTTTCAAGGTTGGACTTTTTTTTTTAAATTTTGGGCATCATAATTAGTTTAATTATTATATATTATAACTGCACTAGTTAACGTGCCTCTATCTCATCCATGATTAATATAACTATTTAAAATACGTGTCAAGTTTTTTTTAGTGGGTCAGCCCATGGATGGGTCAAGGCCAACCCATTAATTAAGTGGGCCAAATTATTTTTTTTTGTTGTGGGCTAGCCCATGGGCTAACCTTAGCCCACTTGGCCCTATGGGCTTTTTGGCCCTATGGGCTTTTTATCTTGTGGGCTTTTTGGCCCTAACCCACGTGGGCTGGGGCTTGATGGAGTGGGTTGGGCCTTTTTGACAGCTCTACTCCTAGAGGAGCACAAGACC
This sequence comes from Ormosia semicastrata, assembly GCA_029884595.1. NCBI lineage: Eukaryota > Viridiplantae > Streptophyta > Magnoliopsida > Fabales > Fabaceae > Ormosia > Ormosia semicastrata. The sequence continues at coordinate 47,435,267 of JAQQTO010000056.1, read as the reverse complement.
TTAAACTCTTTTCCACCCACCTTCGACACTCCTCGCCTCCATCACAGCAAGGGTTCCTCTCTTTCGCTCGAGTCTCCCTCTGTTGCTGTTTTTGTTCAATCAGGTGTACTTTTATGTCTATCTATCTGTGCTGTTCTTAGTTCCGACACGACCTCTGTTTCTAGTAACTTCTATTATGTATTACACCCTGTAATTGTTGTGCTGATAATTTATACAACTTTTTCGTGCTGACAAGTGATAATGTTGTCTCTACTTCAATTTCGGCAGTGATAACCTATCAGTGACCATGTATCTTCAGTTTTACATTAATGAGAATGGTGACAAAGTCTACACCACTAAGGTCAGCTTTCTACAATAGTTCCTGTTGTTTACCTCTTTGGAACCTTAAATCAAGGATTGAGTTTGAAAGGCTTTTTTGCATTTCTTTATAATTTGAATTGAAGTATTGAAAGATTGTATAAGTTTCAACTGGTAATTCCTAGCTTAATTTTAACTTTAGTACTGCTTCTTATGATGCATTTTTTATTTATTGTTTTTAAAACTCCTAGCTTAAATTTGCATCTTGCATAGGTGATCGATAATAAGTATAAATTTGGGTGGTTCACTCGTAGTCATACATTATGTTTTAAAGTGACACTTTAGTTGCTTTTCTCTTTTCCAGAAAGAGACACCGCTTGGGTTAGCTACACAATCTGCTCATCCAGGTATTTTACTCAGTTAACTACAATTTACTGATACTTATGCAGTCTTTCAAAATATGTTATACATGCTTGTGAATAATTTTTTAAAAAAATAATTTTTTTTTGCTTTGGGGGGGTGGTGGTTCTAGACCCATGTTGCTTTCTTCCTTTGCAATTTCTTTATTGGTCTTAAAATATACTGTAGTATTGTTGGTATTTTTTATTTGAGGGCTTACTTCTATTCTCTTCTAGTGTCGACCTACTCCACCTAGTCGTTTTGCCTCAAGTGCTGAGTCAATTTGAGCATGCCATGCCCTATTTTCTGTTTTTTGCCTATCCTTTATCATTATATTACAATCTTCAACTTGTTGTAAGATTGGGAGGAGATTACATGTTGAATGCATGTTGCAGGAAACCATTGCCTGAGAAACATCATCATTGTGGTTGATTAATTAAGAACTTTAACCATACGATGTGGAACTTGGTAGCTTAGTTTACCCCTCTCTGTCTTTGCCTACAAATAAGACAAAGGTGTGAGGCAAATAGTGCTAACAAGTACAAATGTTTTGACTTTGTGAATTTTTAGGCTATGCATACTTCCTATCTTCTTATTCTTCTTCTTGTTATATATATATTTATTATGAAGGTCTGTTTTTTTTCACTCCCTTGATTCGTCATTGGTGAAATTGTCACTGCTTATTGAAAGAAAATCACACTTTCCCTGTTTTGACAACTCTTACAAATAGATGTCGAATGTTATTTACTATTCACGCTCCATTTTCTATAGCTATTATTCATATTTCTTGGTTTTCCTGAATTGCAGCCCGGTTTTCACCTGATGACAAATTTTCAAGGCAGAGAGTTCTTCTGAAGAAGCGTTTTGGATTGTTACCAACCCAGCAGTCACCTCTAAAGTATTGAATGATATGCTTGCTCTAACTGTTCGCATCTTTCATTCCGTGCCTAGTAGTGTTTTCTTATCTAATGCGTTGTTAAGTAGTTGAGCCATTTATGTTTTCCTTTTGAATCAATTACGTCAAAATCTGGTTCAAATATTAGAATGAATTAACGAGTGTTGAAATACACTGATGGATTTTAAGTTGATGTTTGCAATTAATATATTCTTCTAAAGATCATCTGAAAGATTTATTTGAACTCTTGTTTCTCGCAATATAAAGCTTTACTTGTACTGAAACGTGGAAACGTTGAACCACCAATAATATAAAGGATAAAACTTAGTTTAAGTTTCTTATTTTCTTTCTATTCAATTTTCAAATCAAACAATGACATTTAGATTTTTTTCCTAACGTAGCAATAAACATTTAACACTACTAAACCGTGGTTAGTTAAAAAAAATTCATGTCATTGTTTGATTTGAGAATTGAATAGAAAGAATATAAGAAATTTGAGCTAAGTTTTGTCTTAATATGAAAGAGATGCATATATTTGACTAGGAAAAAGATCATCAAAAGGGGTGTATGTAATATTAACACATTTTTTAAGGGTGAGATTTAGTGAGAGAAAGTGATAGAAAAAAGTAAATATGATGAATGGTATTAGTAGTATAAAACAAATGTGTATACATTGATAATAGTAAGAATATCAGAATTAATTTTAGGATGAAAATGGAGAACTGTGAAAAGTTACAATTGTGACTCCTGCCGCGCCTCCACCACACCCTAGTCGTGACCGCACCACGCAACAATCACCATCGAGTGTTTCATCGTGTTTCTTTGTTATTTGGCATTCCCCGTGTCAAGTCCCTCCCGCACATTTTCTATTTCGGGTTTTCAACTTCGAATTTGCAACATTGGGAATCAGTTTTGGCTTAATAGCATTTGAATATGGTGAGAAAAAGATAAGGTGTGTGTGGATGAAGTGTGACAGCGTAGCATACATTTTATTATCTTTAAATGAAATAAAACAAAAAAAATTGAAAAAGGAAAAAAGAAACTAATACTGATACGTCTCCTGCAATGGTTTTGGGCTTGTTAATCTTCTTTTTTTTTGGTAAATGGACTTGGTTTATCTAAACTTATGAGGAAGATGAAGCTATTTTGGCCCAAAATTAAAATATATATTTTATTTTATATAGTTTTTTATTTATATCAAATATTTATACGACTTTTTTTTATCCAATTCAACTAATGATTTATTAATCTAATGCTTCAACTCAGTCAACCATCAACTCTTCCATGTGTCAATTACATGAAAATACGAGATATTCAATATCTTTTATGTATTATTTGGATTAAGAGAGAAAATAGAAGAAAGAAAATGAAGAGAAAAGAAAATAAGTAAAAAAGTATTTTCTCTTCATATATGGGTGAACACTGAAAAGAAAATAAATAGAAAGAAAATGAAGATTGTGTTAAAAAAGAGTGAAATATATAATTTTAGGAAATGACAAATACATCCTTATTATTATATATACATAATGATATGTAAATTGTTGTTTTATATTTTATATTTTTAAAATAAACATGTTTTATAAATTATATAAATAAACATTTTATTATAGATATTAATTTAAAAATTAACATTTAAATTATAAAATATGCTAAAATCGTTTGTTAATAAGAAAATCCCACCTCTTGCCACAATTTTTTTTATAGGCATAATTCAGTATACCAAAAATTTGATTTATGAAGCCTTTTTAATTCTTAAATTCAAAGATTCTTTATCATAGTCAACTAATCAACTTAACCAAAAAGACACTGCTTCTAACAAACCACTTGATCCTAGTCATAGCAGTATTTGCGCGATCCACATGTTCATAAAGGGGCCCAAGCCAAATCAACATCCACATATCAGCAATTGTCCAACCTTTACAGTAAGCTAAAACTGGTAGACAGTAAAAAATAACCCTCAACATAATTACAACACCTAACCCGCATGAAAGTAGCGCGGTTGAACCGAACTGCATCTCTCATGGAGAAGACAAGTGTTTAATCCTTGGATAAAACTTGCGAAAAGAAGGCCATACCATTTCACTCTCAGCCGGAAGGGAGTTGGGATCCCAGATTCAACTGTAATCATCCATAACACGAGTCCGTGATTGCTGTAACTCCTTTTAAGTAAATAAAGACAATACTTGACACCTAAAATATTTTTGACCTGAAAAATGCGATACTGAGTAGTAGATGATGTATAATGTAGGTAGCGAATACATGAGATGGAACATGAAAGCATAAAGCGTTTAAAACCAAAAACACAAACAAAAGCTATGCCTACTATAATGTCACGGAGAGGTAGAATATCCTAATACATAAGTGGTAGGACAACGGGTTTAATCAGGATAAAGCAAGATAAAGCTTTTCTCTTTCCATATAATTGAGCTCTCTAAATTTGTAACAAATGTCCTACAAAATTGGATTAGCACAATTCTTTTCAAGGAAAAACTCAAACTATCTTGTCATCTCTTTATATATAGACAATCTTCCTTTTACTCATGCAGACTTCAACTTGGCTGATGTTGAAGCAAGATGGGCAAGAGTTCTGTGTCCCACAAACATCAGAAAGGCTCCCAAAAGACCTACTGTTTTGAGTGTAATGAACAAGTCCAGCTGCACATGAACAAAAATGTCAAGAGACAAGCACTTCATATAGAAAAAGATAGAATGAACTGTCTGACAGTATTGTCCTGCCAGAAGAGAAATGGAATGAAAAAGGAACATTGTTCCACCAAAAACCATTATGGATCAACGTCACCAGCTCTGCTAGTTAAGCATATTATTCAATCATTATCACAGGAGATAGTTCTTCTCATTGATAATGAATCACCTCTACATGGACCAATAAATATCACCACAGAAGAACCTGATTGAAACATGTTCAATAGGATCGCTGAGTGGACATACCTTCAACCAGAAAAGTACATAAAGCAACAGAACTGAAGCAATGCCAAGATGGAATCTGTAGCAGGTACTGCTGAAGCAGGAAAATTCTTCAAATTCACCCCCAAGTGTAATAGCTGCAATGAAATCAAAGAGAATGACAAATGTTAACATAAACCCACAATTTTGTACAAGTAACTTCAATGTTGCGAGAACATTGAAGGAACCTGCCCAGACAATCACCTACACTTTGTCTCTCCTACCTTTCTATACATAAGAAGCGAAGTAAATATACCTATATATTAACACATACAATTCCAAGCCTTTAGACTGAAAAAAAACAACTTAAACGTTTAGCAATAACAACCTAAAGGCATCACACCAGGCTCCCGTAGAGGCCCAATTTCATGCAGATAACTATAGAAGTCTTGTGAGTTTAAAGCAGTCTTTCAAATATTAAATGCTGAATCTTTACAAATATTATCCTCTTAACTCTTTAAGACAAGATTCCAGTCAACAGTGCTCTACATTTAAAATACCTTTTTTGGTGTTCTAAGCAGATAAGACCCCTTGCTCTCATTTTAAACCATCTCCATTTCCCAAACAGAAATATATCTTAATGAGGGAGTGAGTTCGAAAGGTGATGAGAGAACAGACAGTTCAATTTGGGACCAGCTTATCAAATTCGGATAAGAGTTCTTTTGTCCTAATTTAAAAGGAAAAATAAGAAAAAATAGGGAGGCCATTTTCAGTCTTCAGTTTTTATCCCAAAAGTTCCAAAAAATATCATACTACCTTATTCAAATGAATGTTAACGAATAAAGATTAGTCATAAAAGTAAATTTAAAGTACGAATAAATTAACATTTCTAGATAACTTCACTTCATTTTCTCTTTCCACTTCTCTTATTTTTTCCATTATCTCCACTACCTTTTATCTTAAAGGCATAAACATATGTGTGCCGCTTTCTAGTGAGAATTATCATGACTTACCCCAACCAAAAAGCCAATGAATGGCAAAAGGGTCAAACTCAAGAAAGTAAGATTTTCTGGGGTGGTCGCTTTTCAGGAGCCCTGAATAAGTGGGTTATCTCTGCTTTGGGCCCATATCTTGAGGAAGGATCAACAGGCAGTGGAGGAAGACGGGCTGCCTTCTCAGGTGCTTCTGGAAGATCTAATTCGACATGGCCAAGTGGCTGTAAGAAAGAGTTCTCCTGAAATTACACATAATTTTTGCTCAGATTGCCTATATTGTATTATGGGGGAGAGGGGAAATTAAGCAAAGCAAGCAGTGCAAGATACCATGAGAGCATCACCAACAGTCAGCTCAATGTCATATCTGCCCGAGAGATAATAAAATTTCTCCACCCAACCAAGAAAATCCTAAGAGCCAAAATTACAAATGTGAGCAAAGCAAGAACAGCTATATTGGTAGATGAGACTGAAATGACTTTCACAGCCCTCACAGAAGCATAAGGGTGACACAAAATTCACAGTCCAGCTCAAAAGCAGTTAGGGAAGGTCAATTTCTAGTGAAATTACATGTAGTTCCAACTTAATAGATAAAAAAACCCAGCTCCCTTGCAAATGGTTAAAGGTGCAATTTATTAAAACCAGCATATAACTTTTCCACTCAATGGTGCACTTGATTTTTTATATTCGGAGTGATAGGCACTAAGACGAATTATCCAAATTCAGCATATCTGTAATAGCTGTTTATTATGATTTATAACAAACTCAACGAGTACTCAAGAATGGACCTCTGAACCTAGATAATGAAATATGTAATAAGAGATACTTAACAAGAATAATCTCAAACTTCTTGCCGGTATTTCCAACCACAAAGATGTGTTCATACTTTGTCTCATGCCTCAACCTGAAAAATGCCTGCAGAACAATAATTCCTCAATAAACAGAGCATTGAAATGACATTTATTTTGAAGGTCTAAGGCAACTACTACAAACCTGATGAGGCTTAAAAGCATGACCACGAGGTGTTGTCAATTGGAAAGAAAAACGCAACTTTTGCAGGTGGTTAGCTGAGAGTCAAACAACATCATCTCCAGCAAAATCTAGCCTGGATAGTAAAATGGGAATTGAAAATGAAGAAATAAAAAACATATGCGAAATACAACACTCAGATTTAAATTCATATGTATTAAGTTCAGACATCAAACACTATAAGAATGACAAACATATGACAATCAGACGTACTAATCAGTAATCAGTAGACATATCCTAAATATAACTGCAGAAAACTTTTTAAACCAAAAATAGAAACCTATGTTTTCTGGGTTTCAACACTTCCAAGGTCACTGTCCAGAACTGCAATTTCTGCATTGCTAACTTTAATAATTCCAGTGACATATATTGGCACATGAATTTGGCCTCCAGTGGCATAAACTTTCTCGCTAGCAGAATCATGAAGCACCATCTACAAAATATGCTTAACATATTATGATTGACAGGCAGATACAAATACACCTTGATGCAACTGAAAGGAAAAATAATCACTAAACTAAATAAACAGGAATACCTCAAAAACAAACCAATAAGTTCCCACATCCACGTTATCTGGGAAAACATCCAAGACATGAAGTCCACTATTTTGGTCATATTGGAGCTCCTGTATCATGCAAAAATGGGCAGTATTCAAACAACGGAAAGTAGCACACACCAGAGATAAGAAAGAAGCTCCCAAACCAAATGATTGTATTATACAGGGAAAAATCAACCTTCACTCCTCAAAATAAGTCATTGACTCATCACTCACCTTGCTCTCAATAATAACTGAATCTTTAGCACCAGTACTGAAAGCACAGACAAGCTTAACTGTTAGAGGTGGTGCAACTGAGCCAAGTACTGTATTCACCCTAACCTGATTAATTTTGAAATAGAAATTCATCATGTTTTCCTAACAGTAAGTGAGAAGTAGAAACACTGCACAATCACAAAAGGCTGATGAATAATTAACATAGCCAACTGATGCATGAGATGTTAATTTAGTACTGCATGTAAATGAATCAGAAAGAAATAAATGGGGAAAAAATGCAAACGGGAGGGCTTGTTAAGCTCCATAACAGAATAAAAAGCAATGGCACAATGGAGAGCATAACATAAAGAATTTAAAAGAAATTATTCAAAATGAAAGCACTAATAACAACACGTAGTAGCCTCTGGTGACAAAGGAAGCCTAATCAGAACTAAGAACTGCATTAGTAATCTTTTTAGAGATTTGACTCATCGATAACAGGATTATGGCAGGAGAAAGTGGTAAAAATTTAAGCTTACAGGATGGTTGAGGCCCAAAATGGATAAAAACCAAAGGGCTATGGACTATTTTCTACTCTTCTTTTGTTAACCAAGAATTTGCAAATTTCGTTATAAGACATTGGGACAGAAACCCAATGTACACCATAAACTAGTCATCAATTCCTAAGAGCTACTAATTATGATAATCCCAAAATAAGGGCTTTAAACACTTTAACTTTGTTACATACCTTGAGCTGATCTTTATTGGACAATGAATAAACTGTTGCATGAAGCGACAGTACCAATGGGATGGAAATCCTACACCACAACAAGAAATCCAAGGTATACATTGTTACTGAATATTAAAGAGGTCAATGTATCAGCAAAGAAGAAGAAACAGAAGAAAAGAGAGATATTGCTATAAAGCTGTACTTTACAATAATAGATTGTTCTTAAAAAGCACTTGCCTATTGCTCTCTAGAAGAGCTAATGATTCAACTTGATTGAAGAAGTCCTTGGCATCACCTGGGATTCCAATGCCCAGGAAAAAATTTGCTAAACCCAATATTTTATCCGCTGGAAGCTGGAAATGCAAAGCCAAAACATTAAAACAAAATTCTAACAGATTAAAAAATTAGACAGTAATCCCTTACACTCCACGCACATCGCACATTTATTTTTCCAGAAGTTACAGCAGCAAATGCTGTAACCCCTCGAACAACTGAAGAAGTTGTGGAAATAGAACCCTGATGCTCACGTCCACCAACAAATTTCTCATCAAAATAAAGCGTTCCGTCATCTGAAAAGAGATAATATGTTCATCTAAGACCAGCATGATGAAGAATGTGCTATAAAGAACAGCAGAACCACTTAATGCAATAACTTACATTTAGAGAAAGGTTTTGGGATAACAAAAATACAAAAAATCAATTAAGAGGGATGGGACGTAAAAGTGTTCTTAATGCACAAGAGTCTTCAAGCAGATTATGTCACTTAATGTCAAATGCCACTTTGCAGGACTGTAACGCACTAAAGCAAACATGAAACAGTTATACCCATACTCAACTCTACAAGATATGTAGAATTTGATTGCCACAAAAATGCCTTCAAGATTCAAGCATTTTGAAGAGGTGCATCTTCTGTCTTCAGGTCACTTAGTTCATAAAAGTAGGCCATTAAGTTGATCAATAGTAACAATTAAGAACTAGGTCCCATTGCATGCAACTGAAAAAGGCAGTCAACTCAATTGAAACCGTCAAGAAAAGATCCATAGTACCAAACAGAAATTTGCAGTTAATATTGTTAAAATTTAAGAACATTAACATTTTTTAGTGTACTGAAGAAGAAAAGAAAAATGAGACTATCAGGATGATAACTGATAATAGCCTAATTTTTACATATTTTTTATCTCAACATATTTGATTTTAGTAACTTTATGACAATATTGATTTATTTATTTAAAGAAAGTCATTAATTTAAGTATGGTGATAAATTTCAGGATTAAATACATTTGTTGTTTGCCTCCTAGTATCTATTACATAATGATACTTGCATTGGTGAAAGAATGGAGACCACGTTAGGTTATGATTGACGTAGAATCAAGCAAAGAAGTAAAAAGAAAATTGGCTACCGTATTGCATGAATTAGAAGCCACATACATGACCAATCACAAGAGAGATAAAAAGCTGCTGGGTCACACCGTGAAATAAGACTATGAAAAGAAATTGAAGTGTGTGATGCACAAAAGGCCAGAGAGGAGCTAGGCCCACATACAAAGAAGAGAAAAAGTCCAATGCTCAACTTTTAATGAAATGGTGCACACAGTGCCAAACCTAATGGGAAGAAGAATTGAGGCGGTTCAAAAGCTTATAAAAAAGGACAACACACAGAACAGAAGGGAGGAGACAGAATTAGGAGAACACTGCAACTGCGGGAGAAGAAGAGGTGCAAGGGCAGTACTGATGCTGCCCATGGAGTTTTCTGGTTAGATTTTCTTGTACTAAGTTGAAAATAAAGCCCTGATTATTTTAGTATTAACTATTGTTGAATTATTATTGCTCAGTTTTTGGATCTTTAATGTTTATTGTTTTATTTGTCTCTCGATAGTGTGAATAAATCTTAGACAAGTTCAGTCATGCTTTTCTCATGTTTTACGATTTGTTTATGCTATCTAAGTTTTGATGGTAATTATTGGATATCAATTATGATTTCCGGATACAGTTGATGATTTGAGAAATTACTGCTAATTAGGAAAATAAAACATACATTTGATTTTGTTTTTTTAGCCCCTCATTGCTAGATCTTTCACAACAATAATGTCCAATGAGGTGATTCTAAAGTAGTCAACATTTAAACCGAAAGGGAAAAAAAAAAAGCAGCATAGAACTAAATAAGAAACAAAATGTAATGAAGCATAAAATGCACTAACATATGGAGATATTTCGAATCTACCATTTACCAAAGAACAAACTCTGTTAAAGGACACCATGGCTGCTACATCAATGCTAGGGAATTTTAAATTTATAAATGAACATCAACAGTCTCACTTTGAAATTTTAATGTCAAAAAGCTTCGATATATTACTTTTCACTGTATTGACCTGACAATATGGAGCTAATATAAGATATCGATAGAAGTGCCAGGAGGCCCATGACATTGTATGTTTAGCAAGATGCATCATAAACAACAAAAACAAGTACAGGAAAAGCTAAACAGATAAATTGTCAGAGAAATGCAGCACTGATAAGTTTAACATTAGATTTACTACATATCCGGAAAAAAAAGGCTACTTTTCCAGCCTTTAACTTGCTTTTTATCACTTTGCCCCATCACTTGAAATTCATTTTCATTTAACAGTTCCTGGCTGGTGTTTTATCTTTAGTTTACAAACATTCTAATGAAAATTTCTATACAAAAATCTTATATAGCATACTATGATAATAAAAATAATTTCATCTGCATGAATTTCTAGACAATATATGAAACTTTTTCAACTAAACAAGCTTTAAAGTTTAAAATAATGAATAGTGAAGCAAGTCAAGCAACCAATTTCAGACCCAGAACTTTACCCTAGACTGATCAAGTTCAGAAGATGCTAATGAGACCACTCCAGCCAGTGCTTCAAGTGCTAATCCTGGGAAATACATGACTAGCTTAAGCTGTCAATATAGATAAACGACAAAATTTCCAGGGATTCTGTAATGCTAGTTTCAGCACAGAAAATATTATGTATATAAAGAGAGAAATAAAAACTCAACTCAAGTCTCAACACATTTCCATATAAATCATTACCAGCAGCATAGGTACTAGACTCAGGATCATCAGAACTGTAGCACCATCTTCCGTCACTTTGGCTCAGAGCCTGCCAATAATGCAGGACATAAAATCAAATTGCACGTCACAGTTTGAATTGCAATTGCAGCAACAACAATCAACAATTGATGTAAGTTATGGAGAAAAGCAAATAAAAGTGGTGTGCAGTTCTTATACAGAATCTCCTATCACCACATTAGATGAGACCATAATGTTAGTTATCAAGAAGCAAACCTAGTTCTGACCTTATTCAATACCAAAGACAATAAAAACGGACCTTGATTGAATGAAAAATGCCATCAGCATCAGCAAGAAGCACATCAACTTCAGAAGTCTGATCCTGTATACAAAGAAGGGGACGATCAAAAGCAGGAAAGAACCATAATGAAACGTAATATTACATTGCAATCTGCAAGTCACAATAAAAAAGCATAGTCCTCAAAAGACAGACATGTCCACTATAAAAATAACATAAGAAAATTTGGCATATTCAGAGAATATTAGAAGGACCAGAAGAATTTTTGCATATCAACTATACAGGCAGGATGACTAGGAACCAAAGCCCAATGTATTATGAGTAGAAAGGACAAGAAAATAATCTTCAACAATGCACCAGCATCCCCAGAGGATTCTAAGAAAAACTCATGTAGCATAGCCCACTGGGCTTACCAAGTTAAGCAGAGTCCAGAGAATTACCTTTATAAGAACCAAACTTCCTGTTGAATAGTACATGTCAACCAAAGTACTTGCATCATTGACAGTGGCTTTAAGTCTTGAAGCAATATCCTTTACAAAGAGATAAATAAATTCTAGCATCAATGTTCAGACTTGCTAATTAAAAACACACGAACAGAAATTTCCATAAGCAATGACATTCAAGCTGCAACCTAATCATAATAATATAATACCCATAGCATAAAAATACCTTGAAAACATCCCCATTAACCTTGCATTTTAATATGCCATTAACTTTCAAGGCATAGAACAAATCCTTCAGAGGGGATGACGACCCAAGATTTTCCACTACTTTCTGACACGTGATTGCGCTCAGTCAGGCTTCTTCCCAATTGCAAGAATCTCAAAAACCCTTAGGGCCTCGTAGGCGTCTTCTAAACTGGTAACAAATAATAGGATACTAATTAGTTGCCTTATATAGAATCATCTAGAATTTCAACAAAATGATACAGACCTAAAATATTAATTGATGACATTTATCATCACATAGAACACTTTACACCAGAACTAAAATAATCTTTAGATGTCTCGGGATGTGCTTAGACCAGAACGTTGCATTTCAAACAAATATACAAAAATCACTTTAAAATAGTTTTACGAAATTAAATCACTATGAAACTATAGATAGAATTTTGGAGGCCTATAATATAAGGATCTTTCATATATGTGCATATCAGAACCAAGCTAAGCATGTATGAATTCAAAGTAAGTATACGTGAAGAAAGAAAGTAGTGTAGGTGGTAAGGTAGTAGAGAGGGTTGAATTGACCTTGGAAATGATGCATGAGTGGCGGCGAAGAGCTCTAAAGCAACGGAACGGTGAGAATCAGAGATGGGATCGGGAATCGTGAGGGCTTGGCAGATCGAAATGGCGAAAAGCAGCAGCAGTAACGCTCCTAGGTTTGTGGCCATTCCTGCACCAATGCATCACAGAATTTCAAAATTACAGTTACAATTTGGGTGCGGATCAGCGTAGGTTAGGCTTTTGAGATCGAGAAGATACGCGGAAGCAACATGTTGCACTTCGCAGGCTACGACTTCCACTGATGAGAGTGAGAGTCTCCCGTGCGACTGAACTAACAGTACTCACTCAGACATCAAGTCATGGTCATGGCATCAAATTCAATTCCCAAAAATGTTCCTCACTCCATGTTTAAATACCTCTCTTACTCTCCCCAACAATCCAACTTAATGCCACAATGGGTCCATTTAGCTCGGTCCATTACATTAGAAGTCATTACATACTAGGATGCATTTGAACTACCTCACAAGAATGACTAGTATAAGGATATATTATCAAATTCTAACACGTGTTTAAGACTAACACATGATAAGATAGTTATATTTGGTTAGTCAATTTTATCTCATTATAACATATCATAACTCTATCATCTCTTTCACTTTGACATAAAATCTAATAAGATAATTATTTTTACACTATCTTTTATCTTCATCTCTCACGCTCTAATTAGTCTTTCTACCAAGATCATCGTCAGACTACCACTACAATTAGATAACTGTCGGACCACCACCGCCATAACCATTTTTTCCAACCATCACCACCATAGCCATTTTTTCTTTTATATGTTTTTTTGGGGTTCTTGTGTTTACCTACTAACATCGTAGAAAATCACAGCCATCAGAGTCACCTTAATGAGGACCATAAATACCACCACTGAAGTAGAAGGTGTCGTCACCATGACATCAACCAGAACCTGTCTTTGCCACCACCATCACCACCCATAGAGAGAATGGGAGTGTCATTGTTGATGTTGGTGTTATTGTTATTATTGGTGCTTTTTAACCACCTCCATGGCCAACCTTTCCCAACTCTAGCCGCCACCATCATGGCCATTCTTTTCGGCCACCAACCATCATATTTATGGCCACCACAACAGTAGCGGTGAGATCTGTTGATAAGGGTGTTGAAAGATGATCTAGGCTTTGAATCTAGATTTAGGCATCTAGCCATGGATAGGGTGTTGAACAATATGGATTTTGGACTTTTGGAAAAAAAATTGTTTCTTCTATTTTCAGGCTTGAACAAGGAGGTTTTTTTAATTTTTCCACCATGGATGAAGGTTTATGTTTTGTTGTTGCTGTTTTCTTTTTTTAATTATGCTAAAAGATAATATAGTCATGATAAATAACTATATATACTATCATATTGTTTATAGTTATGGTAAATAATTATACTATCATATTATTTATATTATCAAATGCACCAGACCGAGCTTTAGATTATTAAGAATAAACCAAATAATGGATCAAGATATCTAATGAACGATGTCGTACTAGCCTCAAAATAGACTAGGATTTAAATGGAATATAGCATAGTGCATAACCTAGGTCATCTCCCAAGGATCAATTCGGATTTCTCAAGCATATTGGAAGTTATTAATAAGTAGGGGGTTTTGTTCGTCAAGTAAAAGAGTACAAATTCAACAGTAATTAGGAATATATTCAAAACTGGAAACACCAATCCAAGGCCTTCAATTCAAGTGGCAGAGTTAATCATAGTCCAAAGTGGTAGAATTATTTATGCATTTACCTCTGTTAATTCGAATTCAACTAGATAATCACCTAGAATTTGATCAACTAAAACAGAATCACAATCGCAATTCTTGATTAAGATTGAATTAAACACAATTTCGAATTAACATAGATTACCAATCGATGATCTATTCTCCATTAAATTCAGATTAATCAATCCAAATCTATCTTCAATATATGAAAATATAATCATAAATCAATTGAATAAGGAGAAGAGGAGAGAACACAATCAGAAATCACAATTAAACAAAAGAACTCAAAACTCTAACCACAATCATTGAATTCCTTGGATTGATTGGATCTTTAGCCTTCCATGGCCATCACCATTGAAAAGATACAGATTAGAGAAAAGAGGAAAATGAAATAGAGAAAACGAAAAGACAGAAAAGGGTTTCTTGATTCAAATCGTAAAACTCAAAAATCAGAATTCAAAAAGAGGTACTTTTTGTATTCTGCCTTAACCTATTTGTAACTGAAAATTATTCTGTAATTCCTATTCTACCCCTGATCCAAACTGTAGCCCTCTGAATAAGCTTTTCAGAGACATATAATTTGCCTTATTTGGGTTTAAATTGAGAGAGTTAAGCCCAAATCAGTGAGGGAAGGTCCAAGCTTTATGACAACAATAGCATCCTAACTTTGAGGCTCAATTTCGCCCTGAATCCAGCTGAATTAGAAAAACTGCATTAGACACAAAATTGTGTATCTTCGTCTCAAATTTCAGGGGACACCAAGATCATCCAAATGTGACATTTGTAACCCAAGATATGGCCTATACAAGACAGAAAGGTCAAAATGAGTTAAATTCTGAAAATTAATAAAGCTTTTACAACTAAGCTCAATGAGGCCCAATCATCTAAAACTCACCCACAAACATAATATTGGATACAATTATCATCAATTAGGCTAAATATAAAGCAATAATGAATGCCTCAAAATTGATTGATCAAATTTTCTCACACTTGAACTTTTGCACTCCCGGGCAAAATACAAAAGACCAAAACTAAAGAATAAAGAAAAGCAAATGCAAGAATGCAAGAAAAGTAAAAAAAAAAAAACTCAAAAACTCTAAAAGACTCAAATTCCAATGACATTCAAGTATGCAAAAGCTTACAAGCAAGAGGAGCAATAGAAGATTCAAAAGAACAAAACATCCATGAATTAAAATTTCTTCACATCTCAAACCAACAAGCAAGGTAGCTTCAACTTGAAAAGCATGAATCAAGAATGAAAGATCCTCACAAGATACACTCTCAATCCCTCAAGTATTTACAAGGTAAGTATTTCACTCAATTCAACTCATGAATGATTGTACTACCATAAGCTTGCTTATCTTCTACTTCTCCACTACTCAAAACACATGCACACAAAAATCAAGAGGACTTTGTTCAAAGTTGTAATGAGGTCAAGGTAAGGGAAGGAAATAATATGGATATGGCAAAATAAATACCAAAGAGAATGAAAGAGCATTGTGAATGAACTCAAATGACAAGTAACAAACATGAAATTTTATCCCCCAACTCCAAATAATGTACATTCTCCTTTACAAATTTCCTTCTCTTCTTTTTCTTTCATAACCTTTCTTGAATTTATTCTTTTTCTTTTCTTTTTTTCTCTTCCTTTTTTATTTCTTTTTTCTTAATTCTATTTTTTTTCATTTTTTTTAAATTTCACCAAACATCTTGCACATTGCACATCAAAGTACATAACCCCCACACTTGAACATCAAAAGAGCTCTTCAAATGAAAATGAACCAATATTCTCCTATTCCCTAAGGTAAAGGTAAAAACATCGTTTTTCACATAAGACACAAAATGAGCTAAAACAAAAAATAGGCAAGTAGGCTCAAAGGGGTTAAACAAGGGAAAGTGATACAAGGTTAGCTATTTGGCCAAAGTAGTTAATCAAGAAAGAATGTCTCAATCATGTTCACGCATACAAGTGAAAAATGTAGCCTCAAAAAGAATCTAAGCAAGTTCTAGAGTGATCAAATGACATGAGTGAAAATCACACAAAAAAGAAGAAAATGATACAAATGTTAAATCCACCAATAGGCTCTAGGCTCAAAATCTCACAAGGTATGCATCTATCAAACTTGATCCACCAATTCAAACATTCACCACCAAGCATATTAAATTCAAGAAGAAAGAAAATTTATTCAATCATGTTATGAACCTTAAATTCCAATTATCAACTTTACAAACCTCAAAACATCATTGGAAAGCAACTCAAAACACACTTGTGCCCCTTTTTTTAATTTTTAATAGAAAATAGAATTAAAAGCGAGAAAACAAAAATAAAAATAGCAAAATAACACAAAATACAAAAATAAAAAACGAAAATGTAAAAAACAAAAATGAAAACAAAAAACAGAACAAAAAATAGCAAAATAGAAACAAAAAATTTGTATGACAAACAAAAATAGAAAATAACAAAAACAAAAACAAGTAGAAACAATGAAATGAGAAAATGAAAGCAAACGAAAACAAAACAGAAAATAGCAAAACAAAAAAAAATAGAAAAATAGAAAAACAAAAACAAGAAAATAAAAACAAAAAATTTCCTCCCCACACTTAAATCACACATTGTCCTCAATGGCAACACAAATCAAAAGACAAGTAGACAAGTGAAATAAAAGAGCAAGGGAAGAGAACACCCTCATCAAGGTGGAAAGATTTGCACTTGGGGAAAAGTGGGCTTGTCCAAGGAGAGCTCTCCACAAGTGCGGAGTGCACGAGGCTCTCAAGAAAAGGCTTAAGACGGTGCCTATTAACCTTGAAACTCTTGTTGGTAGCTTCATTTGAAATCTCCACTGCACCATAAGGAAAAATGTTAGTGACAACAAAAGGACCATCCCACCTAGAACGGAGCTTACCGGGCATGAGTTTAAGGCAAGAGTTGAACAAAAGCACTTTTTGGCCAATGGAGAACTCCTTTCGAGAAATCATCTTGTCATGGAAATGCTTAGTCTTTTCCTTATAGATCTTGGAATTCTCATAAGCCTCCAAACGAAGTTCCTCAAGTTATTGCAATTGAAGCTTCCTCTCTAAACTCGCTTGGTCAAAAGCTAAGTTGTAACTCTTCACTGTCCAGTATGCACGATGCTCTATCTCCACTGGAAGGTGGCAACTTTTACCAAAGACAACCCTACAGGGAGACATCCCTATAGGCGTCTTGTAAGCAGTACGATGAGCCCAAAGAGCATCCTCTAACCGGTGGCTCCAATCCTTCCTATTCGGCTGAACCATCTTCTCCAAAATCTACTTTATCTCTCGGTTAGAAACCTCGACCTGCCCGTTAGTTTAGGGATGATATGCTGTAGACACTCTATGCACGACCCCATACTTCCGAAACAAGGCCTTCATAGTCCAGTTACAAAAATGAGTCCCTTAGTCACTAATGATAGCGCGAGGCACTCCAAACCTGCAAAATATGTTAAACTTGACAAAATCCACAACAACTCGAGCATCATTAGTCCTGGTGGCCTTGGCTTCCACCCATTTAGAAACATAATCAACCGCAAGCACAATATAAGCAAAACCAAAAGAAACAGGGAAAGGGCCCATAAAATCAATACCCCAAACATCAAAGACCTCGCAGAAAAGAATGGGCTGCTGGGGCATCTCCTGCCTACGAGTAATGGCCACTCCTGCTCTCTGGCACTGCTCACAAGTAGTGAAAACCTGATGCGCATCTCTGAAAATGGTGGGCCAGTAGAATCCAGAATCCAACACCTTCCTAGCTGTCCGCTGTGGTCCAAAGTGTCCTCCGACTAGAGAGGCATGACAAAAATGAGGAACTGACTGGATCTCATGGTCAGGTATGCATCTGCGAATCACCTGGTCACTACAAAATTTCCACAAATATGGATCATCCCAAACATAATATTTAGCATCACTCTTAAGCTTAGCTCTCTGTGATCTAGATGCATGTGGGGGAAAAATAGATGCGACCAAGTAATTAACTAAATCAGCAAACCAAGGGGAAAGTGAGGTGTCATGCAGCTGCATAAGCTGCTCATCTGAAAAATCATCTCTGATAGGAGAATGGTCAACAACTCCTTCAATCCTGCTCAAATGATCCGCCACCAAATTCTCTGCTCCACTCCTATCTCTAATCTCCACATCAAACTCCTGGAGAAGCAGCATCCATCTAATCAATCGAGGCTTCGAATCTGCCTTCTTCAATAGGAACTTCAAGGCTGCATGATCAGTAAAAATAACCACTTTAGAACCAAACAAATATGATCTAAACTTATCAAGTGCAAATACAATAGCAAGCAACTCTTTCTCAGTGGTAGTATAGTTAGCCTTGGCAGCATCTAAAGTCCTGGAAGCGTAGGAGATGACATGAGGCAGCCTGCCAACTCTCTGGGCAAGGACAGCTCCCACTGCATAGTTAGATGCATCACACATGAGTTCAAAATAGAGTATCCACTCGGGTGGCTGAATGATGGGAGTGGTGGTCAAAGCTATTTTGAGGCAATCATAAGCCTCTCTACACCTGTCATCAAAATCAAAGACAACATCTTTCTGCAACAAGTTGGACATTGGAATGACCTTTTTACTGAAATCTTTAATGAACTGCCTGTAGAAACCTGCATGGCCAATAAAAGAATGAACCTCTCGCACGCAAGAGGGGTAAGGCAACTAGGAAATAACATCAATTTTAGCAAGATCTACCTCTATACCCTTCCGGGAGATCACATGGCCTAAGACTATGCCCTGTTCTACCATAAAATGACACTTCTCATAATTAAGAACAAGGTTAGTCTCAATGCAGCGATGCAAAACTCTATCCAAACTGTCCAAACAGGCATCAAAAGAGGAACCATAAACAGTAAAATCATCCATAAACACCTTAATGCAATCCTCTAAAAAGTCTGAAAAGATACTTACCATACATCGCTGGAAAGTTCCAGGAGTATTGCACAGGCCAAAGGGCATCATCCTATAGGCAAAAGTGCCAAAGGGGCAGGTAAATGTGGTCTTCTCCTGGTCCTCTGGTGCTATGTGGATCTGGAAATAACCTGAAAAGCCATCAAGAAAATAGTAGTAAGATTTTCCAGCCAAGCGCTCAAGCATTTGATCAATAAAGGGCAAGGGAAAATGATCCTTTTTGGTCGCTTGGTTGAGCCACCTGTAATCAATACAAACTCTCCAGCTACTCTGCACTCTAGTAGGAATCAGGTCATCACGATCATTTTTCACTACTGTGATTCCTGACTTCTTTGGAACCACTTGAACTGGACTCACCCAAGCACTATCTGATATAGGATAAATGATGCTAGCTTGCAGAAGCTTGGTTACCTCCTTTTTTACCACATCCAGGATCAAAGGGTTGAGACGCCTCTGTGGTTGTCTCACGGGCTTAGCACCATCCTCAAGAAGTATCATGTGCATGCACATGGAAGGACTAATGCCAGGAATGTCAGCCAAGGTCCATCCGATAGCTCTCTTATGCTTCTTCAGGATTTGCAACAACCTCTCCTCCTGCTCAGCATGGAGGGTAGTAGAAATAATTACTGGCAGCTTCTTATCATCCTCTAAGTATGTATACTTAAGGTGCTGTGGAAGTTGCTTAAGCTCCAGTGTAGGTGGCTGAACTACAGATGGAAGTATCCTGGTGGTAGGAACTGTGTCTACAACCTCTAACCCTACACAATCCAAACTGCTACATTCTGACTCCATGGAATTCGCAGCTACACCATCATCAAACTGTTCAGAACCTGTAAAATCTACATCAAAATCTGCATCAAAATCATCATGTAAACAGGATGCAATCTTAGTACAAACACTGCACATTTCAGACTCAATACAAGTAGAACAAGTGTAAATATCATCAAAATCATCAAAATCTGAGAAATCAACAGTAAGGAACTCAGACAGGTTATCATCAACTATATCAGCTAGCAAATCTATATGGAAAACAGAATGCTCCTCCAAGGTTTGCTTCATGGCATCCAAAATGTTAAATCTGACCACACTATCTCCAAACTCCATGGAAAGAGTGCCTGCATGGACATCAATCTTGGTTCTGGCAGTTTTGAGGAAAGGTCTGCCAAGAATGATGGGAGCCTTGTTGGATTCAGATTCTCCATTCATATCCAAAATATAGAAGTCTGCTGGAAAGATCAAATCATTAACTCTAACAAGGACATCTTTAATAAGTCCAGCAGGGCATGCATTACTTCTGTTTGCCAATTGAATGATAACTTCTGTATTCTGTAAGGGTCCAAGGGCAAGAGAGTTAAACACAGACATAGGCATAACATTAATTGAAGCACTTAAATCCAACATGGCATTTTCGAATTTGCTATTGCCTATGGTGCATGGAATAGTAAAAATCCCTGGATCCTTGCATTTTTGGGGCATTGTAGGCTGAATAAGTGCAGAAACATTTCTCCCCATATTGATCTTCTCATTTCCCTTTAACCTCCTTCTATAAGTGCACAAGTCCTTAAGAAACTTGGCATATCTTGGAATTTGTTTGATTGCTTCAATGAGAGGAATGTTCACTTCAACCTTCCTAAAAGTCTCCAAGATCTCCCTATCTGTGTTAGTCTCAAAAGTCTTCTTAAGCTGCATGACCCTCTGAAGGAATGGTAGTGGGACGGATTGCTCCTACTCATCAGTAACTACACCAGGAATGGGGACAAAATCTATTTTCTTTATTGTGCTGCTACATGGAATTTCTAGTATAGCTTGCTACTCCTTGCTCTCCTTATCTAATCCATGTTGCAACCTACAATTTGGTGCATCAACAGCCTTACCAGATCTGAGAGTGATGGCACTCACATTTCTTGGATTCACCACAGTTTGTGCAGGCAACTTGTCAGAATCTTGTGTCTGTAATTGATTCATTGAACTAGCAAGCTGTCCAATCTGGTTCTCCAAATTCTGAATGGTAGCTTCTGTCCTCTGTTAGAACTGCAAGTTGTTCACTATCATTTGCTTCATCAATTCCTCCAAGGTTGGCTCAGATTTAGGAGGTACTGTAGTAAGCTGCTGCATATTCTGCTGCTGCTGCAGGAAAGGTGGCTGATATGGTCTACTGGAACCTGCAGTGGATTGGAAAAGAATCTGCAGCTGCTGTTGCTGCCTAAATTGAGTAGGGGCAGATGATGTAGAGTTATTCCCCCACCTCAGATTTGGATGATTCCTCCAACCTGGATTATATCTGTTGGAGGACAGATCATAACTCGGCTGCTGCTGCTGCTGAGGCCTGTTGTTATAGATATTTGCTGCATAGGCCTGTGGGGTACCATCAGTGTCACCCTCTTGTAGCGTAGGACATGAATCTGTGGGATGATCAGTAGAGGTGCAGATGCCACATACTTTGGCAGGGATTACTGCAGCAGGCTGCTGGTGTTTATTTATAGCTAATTGTCTCACCAAGGATGCGAGATCATCAATTTTGCTTTCCAATTTCCTATGATCTGCAGCATAGGTAGCCTCAATTTCGTGGACACCTCTAGTCAATACCACTGAATTACTTCTAGTGCCAAACTGTTGGGAATTAATGGCCATATTCTCAATCAGATTCCTTGCAGCCATAGGAGTCTTATCTACCAATGCCCCTCCACTAGCAGCATCAACCATACTCCTATCTATAGGAAGCAAACCTTCATAAAAATACTGGATGAGTAACTGGTCACTGATCTGATGGTGAGAACAACTTACACACATCTTCTTAAACCTATCCCAGTATTCATATAATGTCTCCCTATCAAATTGCCTAATGCCACATATTTCTTTTCTGATGGAGGCAGCTCTTGATGCAGGAAAGAATTTCTCCAAAAACAGCATCTTAAGATCATTCTAGCAAGTGACAGAACTTGGATGTAAATAGTACAGCCAGTCCTTAGCAACATCCTGTAAGGAGAAAGGAAATGCTCGAAGTTTAATGTGATCTTCTGGAATGCCTTGAGGCTTCATGGTCGAACACATAATGTGGAACTCCTTAAGATGCTTATGAGGGTCCTCACCTGCATGACCACTGAACTTAGGCAACAAATGAATCAATCCAGATTTAAGTTCAAAAGGAGCATCAACATCAGGATACTGAATGCATAAAGACTGATATGTAACATCAGGTGCAG
The DNA here is from genome assembly GCA_029884595.1 of Ormosia semicastrata. Classification (NCBI taxonomy): domain Eukaryota; kingdom Viridiplantae; phylum Streptophyta; class Magnoliopsida; order Fabales; family Fabaceae; genus Ormosia; species Ormosia semicastrata. The sequence goes on along the minus strand of JAQQTO010000056.1, from coordinate 47,412,800 downwards.
CAAGCTCTTTCAAGGCTCTTTCATCCATAATATCAGTGTTCTCAGTAAAATCAGAATGTAAAGATTGATCAATGACAGAATGCACAGAATCAGAAAATTCAGATGTAGAAACACTATTATGATGACTACTTCCTATATGCTCATCAAGTGTAGAATCAGCCCTATGCAAGGAATGAAAAGTCCTATCTATCTCAGGATCAAAATGATGCAGTGTACCAGGATTAGATCTAGTCATGTAACATGGAAAACTCAAAAACACAAAATCAAGCAAAATTGACTATCAAACAGCAAAAATGCACTAAAATAAATTTAATTGATCTATCAAATGATTTTTAAAAATTATGGGACCACCACACACTAAAAACTACACAAAAAAGGAACTTAAAAATGTAATAAAAAATATTCAAAAATTGAAAAATTAGTCTAAACGATGGAATTTAGCTTAAAAGTGAGTGACCTTATACATTAAGCCTTGCTTAAAATGCCCTTTTCCTCCAAGGGAACAAGTCTTAGCTCAATCTAAAATTAAGCCTTTTTTCCAAAAATTACAAAACTGCCCAAAAACCTTACCGGATGATGGAAATTGGCTACAATCTAAGTACCTGATCCTTAAAGGGATCACTTTGCTCCAAATGATGTTTTACCTTTGGAGACCAAATTTCAGCTCAACCAAAGTTGGCCAGATTACACTTTGTTCTCCCCTGCACCAGAAATTAGGAAAAGAGTGCTAGCAGTGTATGAAACAGTAGTAGGAAGCTAGGAACACGTCCAAAATGAATGCATAACACTCACAATGAGGTCTTGCAATGCAATTGGCAATAAGATCAACAAAAAGATGGTCAATAGCAGCAAAAGTCAATGTAACAGTAACAATGCAAAAACAGCAGCAGAATGAATAAAATGCACAATGCAGCAGATTATGCAGCAGAGCAGAGGAACGTGTTACTTGTGCAACAGAAACACAAATTGTGTTGCATGATGCAATGCACAATAACAGGAATCATGGAATGCAGCAAAATCTAATGTAACAGTGGCACAAAATTTACAACAAGTGAAGCTAAGCCAATGAAACAGTGACTGGTGCAGCAAAGTGTGCAAGGCAGCAGAATGCAGAATCTGTAGCAGAAAAAATAAAACAGTAAAGTTGACTTCCAGCAAAGTTGATCACGAGTACAGAAAAAAAAATTAACAGCAAATAAGAACTCCTAATAAACCTAAGAAACCGAAAATAGATCCCCGACAACGGCGCCAAATTTTGATGAACGATGTCGTACTCGCCTCAAAATAGACTAGGATTTAAATGGAATATAGCATAGTGCATAACCTAGGTCATCTCCCAAGGATCAATTCGGATTTCTCAAGCATATTGGAAGTTATCAATAAGTAGGGGGTTTTGTTCGTCAAGTAAAAGAGTACAAATTCAACAGTAATTAGGAATAAATTCAAAACTGGAAACACCAATCCAAGGTCTTCAATTCAAGTGGCAGAGTTAATTATAGTCCAAAGTGGTAGAATTCTTTATGCATTTACCTCTGTTAATTCAAATTCAACTAGATAATCACCTAGAATTTGATCAACTAAAATAGAATCACAATCGCAATTCTTGATTAAGATTGAATTAAACACAATTTCAAATTAACATAGATTACTAATCGATGATCTATTCTCTATTAAATTCAAATTAATCAATCCAAATCTATCTTCAATATACGAAAATATAATCATAAATCAATTGAATAAGGAGAAGAGGAGAGAACACAATCAGAAATCACAATTAAACAAAAGAACTCAAAACTCTAACCACAATCATTGAATTTCTTACATTGATTGGATCTTTAGCCTTCCATGGCCATCACCATTGAAAAGATACAGATTAGAGAAAAGAGGAAAATGAAATAGAGAAAACGAAAAGAGAGAGAATGGTTTCTTGATTCAAATCATAAAACTCAAAAATCAGGATTCAAAAAGAGGTACTTTTTGTATTCTGCCTTAACCTATTTGTAACTGAAAATTATTCTGTAATTCCTAATCTACCCCTATCCCAAACTGTAGCCCTCTGAATAAGCTTTTCAGAAACATATAATTTGCCTTATTTGAGTTTAAATTGAGAGAGTTAAGCCCAAATCAGTGAGGGAAGGTCAAGCTTTATGATAGCAACAGTGTCCTAACTTTGCGACTCAATTTTGCCCTGAATCCAGCTGAATTAGAAAAACTACATTAGACTCAAAATTGTGTATCTTCGTCTCAGCTTTCAGGGGACACCAAGATCATCCAAATGTGATATTTGTAGCCCAATATATGGCCTATACAAGACAGAAAGGTCAAAATGAGTTAAATTCCAAAAATTAATAAAGTTTTTACAACTAAGCTCAATGAGGCCCAATCATCTAAAACTCACTCACAAACATAATATTGGATACAATTATCATTAATTAGGCTAAATATAAAATAATAATGAATGCCTCAAAATTAATTGATCAATATCCCTTTCATGGGGTATTAGAATATTGTCATGATTAATAAATATTGACATTTTATTTTCATTAAAGCCTAATCTATAGCTTAAAAATATAACATGTTACCTATTCATAAAACTCAACATTTACTTACTTCCTTTCTCAAAATTTTCCCATTTTTTGCCATATTTGTAGCGCATCATTACCTCCCCATCCCTGTCCTTCTCCTTCCCTTTCATTCTTCTCACTCCTTCCAACCCAGTTTCCCAATGGCTACTAAAAGAAGCTCAAAGCTCATAAATTGTGCTAAAGAATCAGAGTATGTGAAAAAGAGAGTTATTGTTCCTCATTTGTCCTCAGCCAATAAACCTTCAATTACCATTTTCCTAACCACAACAGCTGCTAGTATGTTAAGGAGTTGAGGGAAATAAAAATCAAAAAAAGAGAGCGCATGTGTGGAGTGGAGTGGAGTGGAAAGAAAACACATACACAAACACCACATAGTACAATAATTTGAAGAAAATTTTCAAGTAGTTGTCTCGGTCTGAATCTCACTACCAATTCTCAACCAGCATTCAAAGCTTAAACCCCAGGAAATTAATTCAATCAATAGTTGTGGATTTGGTTTTTATTTTATTTTTCCCAATACATCAATGGCGGGTTTATTCTCATTAGGCAGTGAAGGGAAAGGGAACACTGTTGAAACATTCCCAAGCTTATGAATCTCAGCTTCTCATTCCCAACTCCTAAGCCAATTTCCTTTCTTGCTCCCTGGTGTGGTGTGGAATGTGATTAAAAATAAATATAAAAAACAGTTGTCAAGTTCCACTAAAAATATAAAAACCTTGCAACCAGTTGTAGTGAGCAAAGGTCGATCCACAGAGAACCAATTCAATTAACACTATCAATTTAATTCCTAAATTAAACTCTGATGAAAAATAAATAGTAAAATTAAAAAGGGGGGGTTTTGTTAATTAAAACTAAAAAGAGAAATTAAACTTAAACCAAAGCAGTAAACACAAATTGAATTATCAAGTTAAAGATATTGGTTAAGAGATGGAATCCACTACTAGATTTATATAATTATGCTAACTTACATATCCTTTGTACTAACATGATCAATTATGTTCTTATGTGATTGTAAGATAAATCCCATGTCTTCCTTAAGTTTCGCTTAATTCAGCAACCCCTCAAATCAAACCCTAACCATTAGTTATTTGTAAAGCAACCGCTCTTACACCTACCTAATGATTGCATTAAAAATTAGAAAACCAATCATACTAAAGGTCTAATCACACACCGGGATTAAATTGCTTAGATCATATGTCTCACTAGTCATACCACCGCAACCGCGCATAGCAATCCTAGTTTTACCACTCTCGAAGTTTGGCAAGAATATAAAAACCTTTATATTGATTTAAGAACAGAAACATATGAATAAAAATATAATTGTATTGATATAAAGAAGTATACAAGATTCACATAATCAAAACTAGAGTTTCATCTTCCCTTAACCAATCAAGGAGTTTAGCCACACATGACAAATTCAAAATCACAAGAAAAATAGAAGAAAAACATAGTTCAGAACGAAAGTGCAAAAGAAAACTAAAGATTAAACTAATTTCCAAAAGTTGGGGATGATCAATCTCCGATTGCTCGAACCCGAGACTCCAATCTTCGATCCAATCTCCCTTCCCCTTGGTCTTTGTGTTTCCCTCAGCTCCATTGACGGCTCTCTCTGTCCAGATCTTCTTTAAAGGCTCTAAGCAAACCTATTTATAGGTTTGGGGACCTAATTTAGCATTAAAATACGAAATTAAACTTCTGGGCCGACGACACGGGCCGTGTCATATTACACGGCCCAACCCGTGTCCAATTCTGATGACAGATTTCCAGCTATTCCAAAGTCAGAGAAGAACACGGCCCACCCGTGTCATTTGACACGGGCCGTGTTCTCGGTCAAGGCTTGAAATTGACTCTTCCTCGTGAAGTCAGAGAAGTACACGGCCTACCCCGTGTCATTTGACAAGGGCCGTGTTCTTCAAAATCTTCTAGTCTTCAAACTCAAAATAATACATGGCCTACCCCGTGTCATTTGACACGGGCCGTGTTGATCATTTTCTTCTAATCCAACCTTGATTCTTCATGAATGCCCTTCTTCCTTTGCTTCTAGGGGTTGATACTAATACTAATTCCCTTAAGTCTCTTAACTCTCTTCTCAATAGTTCAATACCAATGGACTCCATTACTCATAGATCTCCTGAAAATCACAATACGTTTATGAGTGTTTATAACCACATTTAAGCATAGTTTCACAATAAACATCCAAAGACAACTCTAAATTAGAAACTTAGCTAAATGTCAACAATTAAGCACATTTGGAATCCGATTAGATCAAACAAAGAACATAAAAGAGCTGAAATTATTAACAGATCAATTACCCTCACACTTAACCTTTTGCACTCCTGAGCAAAAATATAAAATCAAGCACATGCTTCCCAAAAAGTAACAAAAGTACTAAATAATGAGCAAAGATCTACACATATCAGTCCTTTCAAGGAATCTAAGCATTGAAGAATTTCCTCTCTCAATAATCCAAATCAGCAAGCCAAGTCAATCCAATATCAGGGTTAAGTCAACATGATAAATCCTCACAGATGTACTCTCTTTCACTCAAGTATTTTGGGCTTGTATTTACTCTCAACCAACTTATGAAAACATGCCTTATCATAGGCTTGACAAGCCTCTACTTCTCCACCACCTAAATCACATGCACACAAAGATCAAAAGGTCTTTAATCAGGTTGTAATGGGGTCAAGGTCAAGGTAAGATATATCAAGGATAAACAAAGTTAGACCATCGGAAATAGAAGAGCCAAGGGGAATATAAAAATCAAACACTTTTGCACAATTACCCCAACACTTTTCAATCCATCTTCATCTTTTACTTGACTTTCTCCATTTATCAACCAACTTATCAATCTCTTTTTTTTTGTTTTTTTGTTTTTTATGCAAAGCAAAACAGTGTAATCACCCCCACACTTATTCAAACACAATTCCCAACATAATTATTAAGCTCTTCTACTCCCTAAGGTAGGGTAGCAATGATTTTTCACTATTAAGCTTGTATTGAGCTATAATAAAAAGAAAGGAAATCATTCAGGCTCAAAGGGGTGAAACAATGGATCAAAATACAAGGATAGCTATTTGGTCAGTGGCTGAAAGAAAGAAATGCCTTTATCATCTCAAAAATGTGCAGTGATCATTTACAATTTAAAAGAGAGTCAAATCAAGTTCTGAAAAGCATATAATCACAAGTGGAATCACATAACAAAGAACAAAAATGACTTACAATTAGTCATTCATATCAAGGCTCAAAAACTCACTAGGTCCAATTTTATCATATTCTCAAAACTCTTTCAATTTTCAAAACCTCTCAGTGCAAGTTTAGAATCAAGAAAGTTAACTCCTTTAGGCTTAAAAACCTGTCAATAAAAATCAATCACTTGCTCATCGCTCAACATACTCTCAAAACCAATCAGAAAAACATGCACCAGATATGCCATTAAAATTAGAATGTGCAATTAAGGTCAAAATCACCCCCACATTTAAAATAGACAGTGTCCTCAATGTCAAAGCATACACAACATATAAAAGGAATCCATAGTAATAAGCAAAGTATATGTGAAGAATTGAGTCTGGCATCAGGAAACTCAAGCAAATACAAAAGATAAACTAATAGTAACCAAAATAATGTCCATTAAGCCAGCGAAATGAAGGACACAGCCTCAAAATGAAAATACATCAAGATGGGGAGGGGATATGAAAAACGCCAAGGTAAGATCAAGCTTGCCATCAATGGCATCCATCCTCGATCGCGCGCAACCTCCAGAGCACTGAAAGCGATCCTCTAAGCAATCGGCGAGCGGATGGTCCAGGCTCCAAGCAGTCAATACGGGCTAAAATAGCATCATAGGAAGCTGTGCCAGGTTGAGTTGAAGGGCCCGCATTATCAGCAAACTCGGGAGGAGGCGAGACAGCAATATCCTCATGCGGCTCAGAGGCCGGATCAACCCTAGGCAAGGCAGCACCATCAGCGCCAAGCAAGACGAGAGCACCATTTAAACGAGTGCAGAGCTTCATAGACACTAAAATAGCCCCGTCAATAGCAGTGGGACCCTGAACTGGTGTCTCCTCTAACAATTGCTGTCATATACCCCCTATCACAATGCGACCAGCTAGAGTGGTCCCTACGTGGTGAAACTGATTACAGAGCCAATACCCTCCATTAACAGGAACTCCCTCAATCATGCAGTGCAAGAAAAACAACTCAGAACGGCTAATTGTCCCTTGACTCTCCCCCCTACCACAAAGAGTATTAGCTAACTATTTCTGAATATAGCGATGGGCAGGGGACCTAAGCTTAGAAGCTTTAGACATCTTAAGATCATAGTCATCAGACCTAGGCACAGTGAGGGCAGACTACACACGATTAGCATTAAAATCACGGGGTAACATATTTTCTCCCTCAGGAAAACCAAAAATAGTTCGAAACATATGGATATTAACAGAATGAGAATTACCAAGCAACCTAAAGGTGATTTCACCAGGCCATCTGGTTTGATCAGACAGAGGATAAAGCTTACGATTAAAACTAGAAATAAACTCCCTAGTTAACTCAGTAAAAGTAGGCCTCTGTAACAGTGCAAAATCAACCCAACCAATCCTACCCAATAGAGCAAACACCTCATCATATAACCCTATAGCCCTAAGGGTATCTACATCTAAAAAACGAGTGGGAACCACTACCTTTCTGTCAATAGGGTTGACTGGCACCTGAGGGGGTGAGGGCTCACGTGGGGGTGATGGAGAACGAGCACGCCTAGCGCTGGTACGATGGGGATGGAGCGAACAGGAAGCAGCGGTGGTCTTGACATGCTTTTTAGGACCCATCACTGGAAGAAGCAGAAGAAATGAAGTAAAAGAAAAAGAAAAGAAATGGGATGGGACCGTGGAGGAGGGAAGGAGAAAATGGTGGAAAGGGGAGGAACAATGAGAAATTTTTGTGGTGGGAAATGCGTGTGGGGAGAGGTGATAATGGTGAAAAATGGTGAAGAAGGGAGGAAAATGGTGGTGAATGGTGGTGGGAAGAAGAGATTGAAGGGGGAGATGGTGGTGGCGGCGCAGAGAAGAAGAAGAGGAGAAGAGAAAATTGGGGCAGAAAACCCTAAATCAGGGTTTAAGTGAGGCGCTAGTACGAGTACACGGGCCGTGTCATATGACACAGCCCACCCCGTGTACTCCTCTATCTTAGTAATAAGCTGCGTAGGACAACACGGGCCGTGTCATGTGACACGGCCATACTCGTGTACCTCTCTGGAAAACAGGGGTTCTGATGGTCATGAAAACACGGGCCGTGTCATGGGACACGGCCCACCCCGTGTACCTCTCTGGAATACAGGGGTTCTGATGGTCATGAAAACACGGGCCGTGTCATGGGACACGGCCCACCCCGTGTACTTTTTCTGCATTAATTGGGTTGCTGTCATGAGGACACGGGCCGTGTCATGTGACACGGCCCACCCCGTGTAGTATGCTGACTTACAAGAAGCACTCTAAACTGTTCATCAGGACTGTATGCACTCAACAAACCATGAATTTAAGCAATCAAACTAAAACTGAGCAAGTCAAAACACAATTATCAGCAAGGAGACAGGTATCATCAAGCAAGAAACACTTAAAAATAGGCTAAACTAAGGAACTAAATAACGCAAAACAGAAAGGAAAAAGAAAACAAATCTGATTGGGTTGCCTCCCAATAAGCGCTTGGTTTATTGTCCTCAGCCAGACATTGTGATGCTCCTCAGGATTCTTCATAAGATGGATGGAGAAGAGGCATGTCTTCAACTACTGCATTCTCCGGAAGTTCATGGTAAGGCTTGAGATAGTGGCCATTGACCTTGAATGTCTTCCCAGAGGCCTCGTTCATGATCTCTACTGCACCAGAAGGAAAAACATTAGTTACTACAAATGGGCCAATCCATTTAGAACGTAACTTACTTGGAAATAATTTAAGTCTGGATTGGTATAGCAACACTCTTTGGCCTTAGTGGAAACTTTTCCTAGAGATCATTTGATCATGAAATGCTTTGGTTTTGGCCTTATAAATGAGGGCACTCTCAAAAGCCTCATTCCTCAATTCTTCTAACTCCTGAATTTGGAGTTTTCTCTGCTTACCAGCACCTTCCAAGTGTAAGTTAACTTGCTTGATAGCCCAGTAGGAACGATGCTCCAGCTCCACTGGCAAGTGACAGGGCTTCCCATAAACCAATCGGAATGGGGACATGCCAATAGGGGTCTTGTATGCAGTCCGATAAGCCCACAAGGCATCAGCAAGTCTAGTACTCCAATCCTTGCGCGTGGGATTCACAGTTTTTTCAATGATAGACTTGATCTCCCGATTGGATACCTCAGTCTGGCCATTCATCTGAGGATGATAAGGAGTAGAGATCTGGTGCACCACCCCATATTTCTTCAACAGGGCTTCAAAGATTCTGTTGCAAAAATGTGTTCCTTAGTCACTGATGATGGCTCTGGGAGTGCCAAACCTGGAAAAAATAAAGGACTTCACAAAATCCACAACAGTCTTAGAATCATCAGATTTAGTGGCTTTAGCTTCCACCCATTTTGAAACATAATCCACAGCTAAAAGAATATAGGAGAAACAAAAAGAATGAGGAAATGGTCCCATGAAGTCAATGCCCTAAACATCGAAGACTTCCACAAAGATTATTGGAGTTTGAGGCATTTGATTTCGTGGACCAATATTACTTGTTCTTTGACAGCAGTCACATGACTTACAGAAATTATAAGCATCCTTAAAGATGGTAGGCCAGTAAAAATCACTGTCAAGTACTTTGTTGGCTGTCCTCTTCATGCCGAAATGTCCTCCACAGGCATAGGTATGGCAAAAAGAGAGAACGGAGTGAGTCTCTGAATCTGGGATACATCTCCGAATCACTTGATCCGCGCAATGCTTCCAAAGGTAAAGATCATCCCAAATATAGTACTTACAATCACTCCTCAGCTTATCTCGCTGTGCCTTGTTTAGGCCTGTCGAAAATTCCTTGGTGGCCAAATAATTGGCAATATCAGCACACCACGGAATAGTGGTTGCGATAGTTATTAATTGCTCATCCGGAAAGCTCTCTGGAATAGGTATGTCCTCCTCTTCAGTCACCAATCTGCTCAAATGGTCTGCCACCAAGTTTTCGCTCCCTTTTTTATCTTTAATCTCCAAGTCGAACTCTTGGAGCAACAGAATCCATCGGAGCAATCTTGGCTTCGCCTCCTTCTTTGCCAGTAGGTACTTCAATGCTGCATGATCAGAAAAAACAATTACTTTAGAGCTAATTAAATATGATCTAAATTTCTCTAAAGCAAAAACAACAGCAAGAAGTTCTTTCTCAGTTGTAGAATAATTCAGTTGAGCATCATTTAGGATCCTTGATGCATAGTAAATAGCATAAGGAACCCTATCAACTCATTGTCCTAAGACAAACCCTACCGCAAAGTCACTCGCATCACACATTAATTCGAACGGAAGCTCCCAATTTGGTGGCCTAATGATAGGTGCCTCAGTCATCAACTCCTTGAGTGTATTGAAAGCCTTCATACACTTCTCATTAAATTGAAATGGCACATCTTTTTGGAGAAATGTGCAGAGGGGTGCTGATATCTTGGAGAATTTTTTGATGAAGCGCCGATAGAAACCTGCATGACCAAGAAAAGAACGAATGTCCCGCACACTGGTGGGCGGGGGTAATGAACGCACAAGTTCTACCTTAGCTTTATCAACTTCAATGCCCCTAGCAGAGATTACATGACCTAACACAATACCTTTTCTACCATGAAATGACATTTTTCCCAATTTAAAACAAGGTTAGTGTCAATGCATCTCTTTAAAACCAAAGTCAAATGTTCCAAGCAATTCTTAAAACCATTCCCAAATACACTAAAATCATCCATGAAGACCTCAATGATGTTTTCTATGTAATCAGAAAAAAGACTCACCATACATCTCTGAAAGGTCCCGGGCGCATTGCAAAGTCCAAAAGGCATTCGCCTATAAGCAAAGGTGCCAAAAGGACAAGTGAAAGTGGTCTTGTCCTGATCTTCCGGAGCGATAGCAATCTGGTTATAACCTAAAAATCCATCTAAGAAATAATAATGAGAATAACTAGCTAACCTCTCTAACATTTGATCAATAAAGGGTAAAGGGAAGTGGTTTTTTCTGGTGGCAGCATTCAATTTTCTATAATCTATACAAACACGCCACCCTGTTTGTAATCTAGTGGGAATAAGCTCATTCATAGCATTTCTTACCACAGTAATGCCAGATTTCTTTGGTACTACCTAGACCAGGCTTACCCACTTGCTGTCAGAAATGGGGTAGATGACCCCCACACTTAGGAGTTTCAGTATCTCCTTCTTCACAACATCCATCATCGGGGGATTCAACCTCCTCTGTGATTCTTTCACTGGCTTAGCCCCCTCCTCCATTAAGATTCGATGCATGCAAATGGAGGGGCTAATACCTTTGATATACCGCAATAGTCCACCCGATGGCTGTCTTGTGTTCTTTCAACACAGAAATCAAGCTCTCCTCTTGCTCTTTGGTGAGGGATTTAACAATTATTACCGGGAGTGTCTCCTTTTCACCCAGAAAAATATATTTCAAATGGGAGGGCAATTTCTTCAATTCCACTCGGTGCTGCACAACATGAAGGTTTAGGTACATCAGTGGTCAAAGGTAACTCAACATACGATACCTCATGCCCTTCTGAGGTAGAAGAGAGTGTATGCAAGGCTGCCACCACTTCATTAATCTCCTCGCTCCATGGTTCTCCTTGGTCATCCTTCTTTGAATCTTGAAAATCTAAACTGCGAGTCATAATTGTATCAAGAACATCAACTTGATCAGACTCAAAAACAGTAGAAATTAAAGATTCAAAAACATCAAAAGAATCAATAACATAGGCTGAGTGCACATCACTCGGGTATCTCATGGCTTCGAAGATGTTGAATCTAATCAACTCTCCATCAAATTCCATAGTCAATGTTCCCGAGTGCACATCAATTTTAGTTCGGGCAGTCTTGAGGAAAGGCCTCCCCAATAGAATAGGAGCAAAGTTGGGAGATTTGTCCTCCTCCATGTCCAGCACATAGAAATCTGCCGAAAATACCAGTTCATTTACCTGCACCAAAACATCTTCAACAACCCCCTTAGGGTAAGCGTTAGACATGTCTGCCAGTTGAATGATAACTCCAGTAGGTTCTAAAGGTCCTAGATGTAAAGATGCATAAATAGAAAATGACATGACATTAATAGATGCACCTAAATCTAACATGGCCCTCTCAAACCTGGAATTACCGATAGTGCATGGTATAGTGAATGTGCCAGGATCCTTACATTTAGTTGAGAGTTTCTTATTAAAAACAGCTGAAACATTTGCTCTCACTTGGACCTGTTCATTACCTTTCAACTTCCTTTTATTAGTGCATAACTCTTTTAAGAATTTAGCATATCTAAGCACTTGCTTTATGGCATCTAACAGAGGAATGTTAACTTCAACTTTCCTAAAAGTCTCTAAGATCTCTTTATCCGCTTCTTCTTTCTTAGTTTTAACCAACCTACTCGGAAAAGGGGCCTTAGTGACATATTTAGGAAGTGGGTCAGAAACACTTACCTTGGGGGTCTTAGAATGGATCCCCTTATCATCTACCTCCTTAGGATTTTGAGCTTTGTCTTCAGTGACTGGGGAAGATGTGGGTCCATCAAGCGTCTTCCCACTTCGCAAGGTGACAGCACTAGCATTTTCTCTTGGGTTCACCTCTGGCTGCGAGGGAAGTTTCCCTAAAATCTGACTCTGCACCTTGTTGATCTCAATAGCCAACTGTCCCACTTGGTTCTGCAAAGTACTGATAGTGGCACTTGTTTCTTGCTGAAATTGAATATTACTGGTGGCCATTTGCCTCACTAGTTCTTCCAACGAAGGCTCAGGTTGCCTAGGAGCTTGAACTTGTGGTTGCCTTGGAGGAAAGGGTGCTTGTCTTTGCTAAAACCCTGGAGGCCCATAGACTTGAGGTTGAGCTTGAGCTTGGGGCTGCTTTGCATAGCTAAAGTTTGGATGATCTCTCCACCCCGGATTATATGTGTTGGAGTAGGGGTTGTAATTTTTGGATGGACCAGAAAATCCCCCCACTGCCTTGGCCTCTTCATTTGTGTCCTCTTGCAAAGTGGGACACATATCAGTGGGATGTCCTGAAGAGCAACAAATCCCACATGCCCGTGTCTGGTGCTTTCCCATTATCCATCGCTTGAACCATAGCGATCGACTAAGTCATTTGATCTTTGCAAGCTAGTAGTGTCGACCTCTTTAACTGCTTCTCACCCCTGTATCATTCCGAGTGAAGAATTGTTGAGTGTTCGCAGCCATTCTAGATATCAAGTTTCTAGCTTCTCGAGGAGTCTTATCAACCAAAGCTCCTCCACTGGCAGCATCAATCATGTTGCGGTCCATCACTAGTAAACCTTCATAAAAGTACTGTATCAGAAGTTGTTCACTAATCTGATGCTGAGGGCAGCTAGCATACAATCTCTTGAATCTCTCCCAGTACTCATGAAGTGATTCCCCATGTCTTTGTTGGATGTCACAAATTTCTTTTCTGATGGTGGCGGCCTTGGATGTAGGGAAATATCTGTCTAGGAAGGCCCGAGCCATGTCCTGCCATGTCTGAATTGATCCGGGTGGCAAGTAGTACAACCACTCCTTTGCAGAATCCTTCAGGGAAAATGGAAAGGCTCTCAACTTGACTTGCTCCACTGAAATTCCCGCAGGCTTCATACTAGAACACACAACATGGATTTTCTTCAGATGTTTATTCGGATCTTCTCCAGCTAGTCCATTGAAAGATGGCAAAAGATGGATTAAACCAGATTTCAATTCAAATGCCTCTTCATTCTCAGGAATTTCTATGTACAGAGGTTGTTGGTCTAAGTCTGGAGCACCCAACATCCTTAGTGTATTTTCTGCCATCACTTCTTCTTCAGGTGGCTCAGATATCTCAGATGCCGCAGAACTGAAAAGATCTATGTGACGGGCAGCTTCAACGTCAGCAGGTGTGAATTGTGAGCTAATTTGTTCAAAGTAACGCCTTAAATTCCTCGATTGCTCGTTCACCTCTTCACCGATATGAACATCTGCAAGATAGTTGAGGAGAACAATTGAAACTATTAAAATTAAAAATAAAAATAGAGATAAAATAGGAAACAAATTAATAGCGCAATTGGAAAATTAGTTCCCCGGCAACGGCGCCAAAATTTGGTGTGGTGTGGAATGTGATTAAAAATAAATATCAAAAACAGTTGCCAAGTTCCACCAAAAATATAAAAACCTTGCAACCAGTTGTAGTGAGCAATGGTCGATCCACAGAGAACCAATTCAATTAACACTATCAATTTAATTCCTAAATTAAACTCTGATGAAAAATAAATAGTAAAATTAAAAAGGGGGGGTTTGTTAATTAAAACTAAAAAGAGAAATTAAACTTAAACCAAGGCAGTAAACACAAATTGAATTATCAAGTTAAAGATATTGGTTAAGAGATGGAATCCACTACTAGATTTATATGATTATGCTAACTTACATATCCTTTATACCAACATGAGCAATTATGTTCTTATGTGATTGTGAGATAAATCCCATGTCTTCCTTAAGTTTCGCTTAATTCAACAACCGCTCAAATCAAACCCTAACCATTAGTTATTTGTAAAGCAACCGCTCTTACACCTACCTAATGATTGCATTAAAAATTAGAAAACCAATCACACTAAGGTCTAATCACACACTGGGATTAAATTGCTTAGATCATATGTCTCACTAGTCATATCACCGCAACCGCGCATAGCAATCCTAATTTTACCACTCTCAAAGTTTGGCAAGAATATAAAAACCTTTATATTGATTTAAGAACTGAAACATATGAATAAAAACATAATTATATTGATATAAAGAAGTATGCAAGATTCACATAATCAAAACTAGAGTTTCATCTTCCCTTAACTAATCAAGGAGTTTAGCCACACATGGCAAATTCAAAATCACAAGAAAAATAGAAGAAAAACATAGTTTAGAACGAAAGTGCAAAAGAAAACTAAAGATCAAACTAATTTCCAAAAGTTGGGGATGATCAATCTCCGATTGCTCGAACCCGAGACTCTAATCTTCGATCCAATCTTCCTTCCCCTTGGTCTTTGTGTTTCCCTCAGTTCCCTTGACGGCTCTCTCTGTCCAGATCTTCTTTAAAGGCTCTAAGCAACCTTATTTATAGGTTTGGGGACCTAATTTAGCATTAAAATACAAAATTAAACTTCTGGGCCGACGACACGGGCCATGTCATATTACACGGCCCAACCCGTGTCCAATTCTGATGACAGATTCCCAGCTATTCCAAAGTCAAAGAAGAACACGGCCCACCCCGTGTCATTTGACACGGGCCGTGTTCTCGGTCAAGGCTTGAAATTAACTCTTCCTCGTGAAGTCAGAGAAGTACACGGCCTACCCCGTGTCATTTGACACGGGCCGTGTTGATCATTTTCTTCTAATCCAGCTTTGATTCTTCATGAATGTCCTTCTTCCTTTGCTTCTAGGGGTTGATACCGATTCCCTTAAGTCTCTTAACTCTCTTCTCAATAGTTCAATACCAATGGACTCCATTACTCATAGATCTCCTGAAAATCACAATACGTTTATGAGTGTTTATAACCACATTTAAGTATAGTTTCACAATAAACATCCAAAGATAACTCTAAATTAGAAACTTAGCTAAATGTCAACAATTAAGCACATTTGGAATCCGATTAGATCAAACAAAGAATATAAAAGAGCTGAAATTATTAACAGATCACTCCCCAAAGTTTGCAAATAAACCTTCCCATTGTTGAAACAAGAAAACTCACCTTGAACCTCAGCTTCCAAATAAAGCATAATCCACATGGATGTTGAAAAGGGGAGGAAGCTAGGGGTGTGTGAATCTAATTCAAACCGAAAATTGAATCAAAAAATCAACATTGAATCAAAACTGAATAAATTTAGTTCTTTTTTGTTTGTTTTTTTGAAAACTAATTGGATTGGATCGATTTTCGGTTTTAATTTTTAAAACCGATTCAATCAATCCAAATTAATTAACATTATATAATATATTTATTTGTTATTGAGTTTATATTTTTACTTATAATAACTCTAATTTATCACATATTTCTCTCACTTTATGTGATCAAATATTATTTTAAACATGTAAAATGAACTATTTCTATTTTTTATTTCCTTTATTTCTTGTTTTTTTTCTTTTCAAAAGACTAAATTGCTTTTAATTCACAACATTCTAGGTTTAAAAGAATTTTGGTCAAAAATTGATTAAATTGATCTAATCCAATCCAAATCAGTGTAAATAATATTGTTTAGATTGATTGGCTTTTTTATTCAAAATCAATCTAAACCAAACTATGAACACTCTTAGGAGAAGCGGTGCACTCCAAAGGAAGGAAAACAATTGGGAAAGAAACTTAGTAAAACAATCGTTTTGTGAAGAAGTGACAGGTTATATTCTAAGCCATAGAGAGGTTTAAAAAAAAGAGTAATTTAGATTTAATGAACATAAAACTCTTCTGTTATCTCTAAAAGGAAAGGAGAGGATCCTGACCCCAAAATAAAGTACCACTAACATGGATTTTATATTTGATGAGTTAAAAACTTGAAACCACTCATTTAGTTTATTTAAAATTTACAAAAAAAAGACAAAGTGGTAAAATAAATAAAATAATGTATAATAAGTTTGAAAGTTAAAACACATAATTAAGAGCGTGTTTGGTTCCGCTTATTTTGATGAACCAACAGCTTTTTTCTTGCTTAACTTTTTTTTGTTAGCAATATCATGTTTGGTTGTGAAAATTAAAAGCTGTTGATTAAATTTTATGGCCATCAATAATTTTTTTCCAAAAGTTAAAAGTTGAGCATTTTTTTAAAAAATTGTTGGGATTATTCTATATTTTGATATGTAAATATCATTTTTATCTTCAATTAAATAATTTTTTTCATCAATCAAATAATTTTTTTAATCATTCTATACTATTTTGATAATTTAATGTATAAAAGTGATTCTTTTTTATACTATCTAAACGAAATAGATTAACTTAAAATCGCTTTTCAGCTAACATATCTAAGCATAAAACTGATTCTATTATAATCAATTATAACAAAAAACTTTTATACAATAATTGATTATTAAAATAATCAAATTTTCACAGTTATCTCAAACACGCTGTCGAAGGTGTCTAATTTGGCAATTGGTCTTGTGACATATGTTAAACTTAAAATAAAATAACCTTCCATTCTCATAAACTTTTATTTTTAAAAAATTAATTTACAATACTTAATAACCGGACAATTATATTTAAAATATAAAAAATGAGCTAATAAAAATGAAAGTGTTTAATTTACAATACTCGATAACATGACAATTATTTTTTAACAAAATAATGAAGGGCACCTCATCAAAATGCTAGTATTGAATTATATAATTGTTGTAGAATTGTGATTTTTATTTTTGAGATTTTAACAATTAAGTTTAGGAATTTTCCATTATAATGAAGTATAAAATCAGTCATGCATAACTATTATTCCTATTTATAATATTTTACTTGACACTGACACTACATGTTTAATATTCGTGTTATATCTCTTCAGCATTGGCACTACTTTTTTTTAAGCATTGGCACTACTTTTTTTATTACAGGATTAATTCTGAAACTGCCCGCTTAACTCTTTACTGAAAGTGAAGGGTAATTCATTTGTTGGGAAGATTGTAAAAACCTTACAAAACTCTGCTTCTCATGAATCAAGATAGAGCTCAAAGTCAGTCCCATGCAAACCCAGGTTAAGATCAAACCATCCTTCGCTAGTGTCATTGCATGTAGTGTATAAAAATAGATATAATTCCTCTAAAATGAGCTTGTTTGTAAAATAAATTAGTAAATATATATTCACTCTTAATTTATTTAATGGGTTAAGATTATATTACACTTTAAATTATATCAAAGATAAATATACCTTTAATTGTTTACTTTATAAATAAATTCACTTTAAAAGAAATTTTTCTTATAAAAACATAGAAGGCTAAAAATGTTTCCAACTTTTGAAGTTGGAAACTCGGAGGCCACAGGGACAATGAAAACCTAAGAAGTCACGATATATTTATTAGTGTAGAAGAATGCTAACAACATAAGTATTTTAATATTTATTTTATTATTAATTCACCTCATATACTTAAAAAAATTATTAAAAAATGTTAATAATACTTACTTTTAGACCAATAATAAAATAAGTATTAAAAATAATGTATAAAAAATATATTACTAACATTTTTCATGCAGTGTAAATCATACTCGGTACATCCTTTTTCTTTGGAAAAGGGACTTGGTAAATAATTTGCATAATTCAAGCTAGTCGCATTGATTCTAACTCTTGCCGCAATGGGAGAGCAATTCAGAAATATGGTGATTGAGTGATTCTTTGAGAGTTCGTCATGAGTTGAGACCAAGACTAATGTTATTTATGCATAAAGATTTATACAAAATTCAATACAAGATACATATTAGATCAAAATATTAAGTGCAATAACTTTGTATATGTAGATCCTAAAAATCTTAAATTTCAAAAACAAAGAATTATAGATAAATCGGTTAGTGAACATAAATCCAACATGACACATCATTTTGTATTTTTGTTTTCCACATATTTAGCGCTTTTCTAAGTCCATAAAAAAACTCCAACTAACTAACTAGGATAGGCATTCTCCATTTTTATCATAGTGAAAGACATGCATCGTTTTCATATTAGGACAAAATTTTGCTCAAGTTTTTTATATTCTTTCTATTTAATTCTCAAATCAAACAATAACATGTAAATTTTTTTTTAACTAACCACCATTTAGTAGTGTTAAATGTTTATTGCTAAATTAGAAAAAAATTCACATGTCATTGTTTAATTTGAAAATTGAATAGAAAGAATATAAAACACTTTAACTAAATTTTATCATTCGTATTATTGGCGGTTCAGTGTTTCCACGTTTCAGTACCAGTAAAGCTTTATATTGCGAGAAACAAGAGTTCAAATAAATCTTTTAGATGATCTTTAGAAGAATATATTAATTGCAAACATCAACTTAAAATCCATCAGTGTATTTCAACACTCGTTAATTCATTCTAATATTTGAGCCAGATTTTGACGTAATTGATTCAAAAGGAAAACATAAATGGCTCAACTACTTAACACATTAGATAAGAAAACACTACTAAGAACGGAATGAAAGACGCAAACAGTTAGAGCAAGCATATCACTCAATACTTTAGAGGTGACTGCTGGGTTGGTAACAATCCAAAACGCTTCTTCAGAAGAACTCTTTGCCTTGAAAATTTGTCATCAGGTGAAAACCGGGCTGCAATTCAGGAAAACCAAGAAATATGAATAATAGCTATAGAAAATGGAGCGTGAATAGTAAATAACATTCGACATCTATTTGTAAGAGTTGTCAAAACAGGGAAAATGTGATTTTCTTTCAATAAACAATGACAATTTCACCAATGACGAATCAAGGGAGTGAAAAAAAAAATAGACCTTCATAATAAATATATAAATAACAAGAAGAAGAATATGAAGATAGGAAGTGTGCATAGCCTAACAATTCACAAAGTCAAAACATTTGTACTTGTTAGCATTATTTGCCTCACACCTTTGTCTTATTTGTAGGCAAACAAAGACAAAGAGAGGGGTAAACTAAGCTACCAAGTTCCACATAGTATGGTTAAAGTTCTTAATTAATCAACCACAATGATGATGTTTCTCAGGCAATGGTTTCCTGCAACATGCATTCAATATGTAATCTCCTCCCAATCTTACAACAAGTTGAAAATTGTAATATAATGACAAAGGATAGGCAAAAAATAGAAAATAGGGCATGGTATGCTCAAATTAACTCAGCACTTGAGGCAAAACGACTAGGTCGAGTAGGTCTAATGGTGTTACTTTTGTTCGTCCTTTATAAAGAGGTAGACACTAGAAGAGAATAGAAGTAAGCCCTCAAATAAAAAATACCAACAATACTACAGTATATTTTAAGACCAATAAAGAAATTGCAAAGGAAGAAAGCAACATGGGTCTAGAACCACCACCACCCCCCCTAAAGCAAAAAAAAAATCATTTTTAAAAAAAAATTATTCACAAGCATGTATAACATATTTTGAAAGACTGCATAAGTATCAGTAAATTGTAGTTAACTGAGCAAAATACCTGGATGAGCAGATTGTGTAGCTAACCCAAGCGGTGTCTCTTTCTGGAAAAGAGAAAAGCAACTAAAGTGTCACTTTAAAACATAATGTATGACTACGAGTGAACCACCCAAATATATACTTATTATTGATCACCTATGCAAGATGCAAATTTAAGCTAGGAGTTTTAAAAACAATAAATAAAAAATGCATCATAAGAAGTAATACTTAAGTTAAAATTAAGCTAGGAATTACCAGTTGAAACTTAAACAATCTTTCAATACTTCAATTCAAATTATAAAGAAATGCAAAAAAGCCTTTCAACTCAATCCTTGATTTAAGGTTCCAAAGAGGTAAATAACAGGAACTATTGTAGAAAGCTGACCTTAGTGGTGTAGACTTTGTCACCATTCTCATTAATGTAAAACTGAAGATACATGGTCACTGATAGGTTATCACTGTCGAAATTGAAGTAGAGACAACATTATCACTTTTCAGCACAGAAAAGTTGTATAAATTATCAGCACAGCAATTATAGGGTGCAATACATAATAGAAGTTACTAGAAACAGAGGTCGTGTTGGAACTAAGAACAGGACAGACAGATAGATATAAAAGTACACCTGATTGAACAAAAACAACAATAGAGGGAGACTCGAGCGAAAGAGAGGAACCCTTGCTGTGATGGAGGCGAGGAGTGTCGAAGGTGGGTGGAAAAGGGTTTAAGGTCTTGTGCTCCTCTAAGAGTAGAGCTGTTAAAAAAGCACAATTCACCCCATCATGCCGCAGCTCACGTGGATTAGGGCCAAAAAGTTCACAAAATAAAAAGTTCACAGGGCCAAAAGTCCATAGGACCAAGTGGGTTAAGGTTAGCCCGTGACTTTACCCACAATAAAAAAATTTAATTTAGCTCACTTAATTAATGGGTTGGCCCTGACCCATTCATGGGCTGACCCACAAAAAAAACTTGACACGTATTTTAAATAGTTATATTAATCATGAATGAGATAGAGGCACGTTAAGTAGCGTAATTATAATAAATAATAATTAAATTAATTATGATGCCCAAAATTTAAAAAAAAAGTCCAATCTTGAAAGGCTCATTTTTTGTTCTAAAAGCAAGCCAAGAACATACTTGAACCAAATAGGAAATCCCCTGAACAGGAACATACCAATGCAGGAGATGAATATAAAGGCCAGCTTGCTGCACCAGCTTGATGAACTTAGTATGGTAAAAGTAAATATAACAAGTGTATTAATAAATAGTCTTTCTAACATTTAGGCTTCTCAAGCAATGCTTTGATCCAACTACCACTTAGCAAAAATTTACAGAGTCACCTCACGTGCAACATCCTGTTGTAACCCGTGCAGCCTTAATCGAAACCTGCAAATAAATGAGACAGCAAAATCATGAAACCCATAGGCGTGCAAAAGCTTCTCTCAAGGATTATTTCAGTATAGACGAAAATCCCCTGTGTATTAAGAAGCTCTTCCTGTTTGACAGGACTTCAAGAACTGCAAGAGATTTTAAGTCACGTAACCCAGTAGAGAAAGAGAATAGAAGTGGAGAATGATGAAGATGAAGTTCTCACCACAAAACTTAATAAAGGATAGTATTTATAGAAAACAGTTTTTGGTCATTGGAATATGACCGTTGGAATATGACCATTGGAATATGTCCGTTAGAATATGACCGTTGGAATATGACCGTTGGAATATGTCCGTTAGAATATGACCGTTGGAATATGACCGTTAGAATATGACCAGGTCAAAACTCGGATAAAACTAAATTATTTTTAAACCTCTTCAAAACTTATTTTTCAACCAATGTGAAACATTTATTCTTTTGAAATAAAGCATTTTTCACAACACATCCATCCTGTCATTCTAGGAATGATTGTAACTGTTTCAAGCATCATTGCATTGCAACCATACCGTCTTTGAAATTTTTTATGGATTATGATAAGGGACAAATACAATAGACACAACTCTCATGAAGAATATCTTGACAAAATATTCTAATGAAGCTGCAATATATCAGTAAACATATTACTTGATATAAGAGGAGAAATAGCAGGCAACCGAAAAAGCTATAACTCAAATTAAGATATGAATTATGCATAAACAGGGATATAATGTGAAAACAGAATAATGCACATCTATAATGCTACCTCCTGACATACTTTTCACTGTAGTATGTAGTGACCAACCCAATGCCAAACATTTAGTAGTCAACTATTCAACATAAATAGATAAAAGGACTATTCTTAGCCAGAGAGCACATATTACCGCAGATCAAGTTATCAGTTATCAGCACCAAGACATTTCTTATTTTTGAGTAGGGGATAAGATTTGAAATTTTATGAAAGGTAACAGTGCAATATATCTAGAAAAACATATTTAGTATTAGCAGCATTTGAAATTCCAAATTTATGCAATTATTAACATAGCACAAACACACAATAATAGCAGAACCTTGAGCTCAATTCATTGAATTCTTGATTAGAATGTCAGACTTAACAACAAAAAATAATGTATGTGTAACACACATTTAACTTACATCAACTGTCACTCTTGCTTTTAAGGAGGTATGATGAATTCTTTAGGGTGTCTAATTGTAAGACCGCTCAAGAAATGTGAGATACCCTACAAGTCACTCATAAGGGCACAAGTGAGGTAAAAAGATCAAGAATAAACTCTCTCACTCATGAATATAAATTGTTTAGAATGATTCAAGGAGAAAGCATTCAAGAGATACAAAAAAGATTTATACATATTATAAATCATCTTACTTCATTAGGAAAAACTTTTCCTAATGAGAATCTTATTAACAAAATCTTGATATGTTTGAGTAGGAATTGACAACTCAAGGTAACGGCTATTACAGAATCAAGAAACTTATCAAAAAATGACCTTGGCCACCTTATTCGGGAAGCTCCAAGAGTATGAATTGGAGCAAAATAGGCTCAATGAAAGTGAAGAACATAATAGGAAGAAGAAGAGGATTGCTCTCAAAGTCACCTCCTCCACAATTGAAGATGAAGATGAAGATAATGAAGATGGCATTGGAAGTCTTGAAATGAATGAAGAAATTTTCAGTCTCCTTGTAAAGAAGTTTGGAAGATTTCTCAAGAAGAAAGGAAGTCAAAGAAGACCATCTTTTCCTTCTAAGAAGACATATCAAAAGGGAGAACGAGTTTCATCTACTCCAACTTGCTATGAATGTGGAAAGCACGAGCACATGAACATGGAGTGTCCGGTTTATCAAAAGAAGATGGAAAAATTTGAAAAGAGACCTCCCAAGGAAAATAAAAAAGGAAGGAGAGCATACATTACTTGGGAAGACAACGATATGGATTCCACCGATGATTCAAAAAATGAGGAAGCTCACCTTTGCCTCATGGCAAATGAACAAGGAGAAGAAAGTGAAGAGAGTGACACCGAGGTAACATCTTCTAACTTAGATTCTTCACCTTCTTATAATGAATTACAATATTCTTTTCAAAAATTGCATGATGAATCTATGAGGCTCATAAAAATGATTTTATCTTCCAACAAAACAATCTCCTTATTGATAAATAAAGTTTCTATGTTAAACAAGGAGATTAATGAGCTCAAGATTGAAAATGAGACCTTAGGACTTATTGATGCTAACTCATTGTGCATGACTTGCTCCTCATATAACAACACATCCATACCCTTACCTTACTCATCATGCAAAGCATTTGAAAAAAAAGTTGAAGATTTAAATAACACTCTTGCAAAATTTACCTTTGGAAGAGACAACTTGAATGTGTTGTTAGGGAAACAAAAATGTGTTTTTCAAAAAGCCAGTTTAGGGTATAATCCTAATAATCAACAAAAGTCTTACAACAACATTTTTGTTTCCTCAAGTACATCAAGTAGCCCTTTTATTAAATGCTTTCATTATGGTAGGAAAGGCATAATGCATCAACTTGTAATATAAGAAAGAATATCAACACCAAGATTGGAACTAAGAAGGCTTAGGTCCCTAAAGGCACCTCGCCTAATGCTAACACACAAGGACCCAAGAGAATTTGGGTATCAAAAGTTAAAATTTGAATATATGTTATAGGTGTGCTTGAAGACCAAAAGTTCAAGTTAGTATCTTGATAGTGACGAGCGCCGAACTCAATCAAAATTAAAACTGAGTTGTACCTATGGCTCGTAGCATAGGAGTTTACACCAGATCGTCTCTAAAGGATCTTAGTTTGCAAATTAATCAAATCAAGATGATATTTGAGGGGGTTTGAGTGAGAACAGAAAACAAAAATAACAGAATTAAGGGAAGAACAATGAATTAAAAACGCAATCAATCCAGAAATCTATCCGAAATATGGTGGATTCTATCATAGATCACTAAACAAACATTTGGATTACATTTGAATGATTAACTTGGAATTAACTGAGATCTCAGCATTAAATCCATAATTCTTACTAGATAATCATCTAGAATTCAATTAACAATTGATACACAAATTCTCAATCACAAAATTCATGTTAGATCTATGTTAATTTTAGATCCGAAATCAATTAATCTAAGTACAAATCAGTACTTAACTTCTAATTTCATGACTAAACCAAATTAATCAACCTAATTCAATCACAATTCTTAGTCCCAAGTCAAGATCCAATCAGATCAAGAAAACGAAAAAGAATAGGAAGAAGAAGAATCCAAATACAATTCAAAATAAGAAATTAGAACAAGATCTCAAGAATTCAAACCGAAATTTCTTCAAGAATCCCGAATTGATTACAAGGTGTTTTAGCCCTCCATCAGAAGAGAAAAACCCAAAAACAAAAATTAGAGAGAAAGATAGAAGAGAGAAGAGAGTTCTAGAGAGAGGTGAGAAAAGTATGGAATGAAAAATTGATTTTCAGATTCTCCCCTCTCAAACTATAAACCGCCCCCTAAATTGGCCTTTAGTGCCTCATTGCACTTCCCAAATACAGCTGGGCCTTCTAACAATGCAATGACCTAAGTTTCATCTAAATTGGACTTGAATTGACCAAGTTATGCTCATTTTAGTGCCATATGCTCCTCAAACTTGAGTCTGAACTTCCAGGCCCAATTAGGCCCACTAGACATTTGATTGAGACTTTGAGCTATCATCAAAGTTGTAGAGTTTCCTCTCAGCTTTCCTACAAGGTAAAATACATAATTTTTAGATGTTTAGAACTCAAGTTATGACTGGAATACAGAAACAACATCAAAACTCAACAATGCTGAAAAAATTCAATTAAGCCCAAATTTAAGCCCAACTTATAAAACATGTCCAAGGTCAAACAATTAAGTACATAAAGAGTGTAAATCACTAAAAATGAGGGCTTATTAATGTGTAAAATATGTAATTATCATTGCTCCAAGCACATGACCGGTGATAGCTTCAAGTTTTCCTTCCTTGTCCCCAAGAAGAGTGGTCACGTGACATATGGTGACAACAACAAATAGGAAATCCTTGGAGTTGGTAAAGTTGGTAAGATCCTTTCCTTATCCATTGATAATATTTTGCTTGTTGAATGACTCAAACATAACTTGTTTAACATTAGTCAACTATGTGATAAATGAAATAGAATGATATTTGATTCTAATTGTTGCATAATTAAGGGTAAAGATGATAAGCATGTTAAGTTTGTTGGTCATAGGGTCAATAATATATATATAATTAACCTTGATGACATTTCTTCAAATGATGCTAAATGCTTTATGAGTAAAGAAAATGATTCATGGTTATGGCATAGAAGAATTGCTCACATTCATATGGATCACGTAAATAAATTGGTCTCTAAAGAACTAGTAATTGGACTTTCAAAACTCAAATTTGAAAAAGATAAAATTTGTGATGGATGTCAAAAGAGAAAACAAGTAAAGGTCTCTTTCAAAGCTAAAAATGTGGTTTCAAAATCTAGACCATTACAACTTTTGCACGTGGATCTTTTTGGTCCCTCTAGAACTATAAGCTTTGATGGAAATTACTATGCACTAGTGATTGTGGATTATTTTTCTAGGTTTACATGGACACTATTCTTGTCTCACAAAAAGGATGCTTTCAATCATTCAAAAAGCTTGCCAAAGTTATCCAAAACGAACAAGGTTTTTGTATTACATCCATAAGAAGTGACCATAGTGGTGAATTTGAAAATCATGAATTTAAAACCTTTTGTGATAAACATGGCATTGAGTATAATTTTTCTGCCCCTAGAACACCATAACAAAATGGTATTGTAAAAAGAAAAAATCGATCTTTAAAAGAAATGACAAGAACTATGCTCAATGAAGACAACCTTCCTAAGTATTTTTGGGCGGATGCGGTTAACATCGCTTGTTATGTTATAACTCTTTATGAATTGTACAAAAGAAGGAAGCCAAATATTTCACACTTTCATGTCTTTGGATATAAATGATTTGTTTTAAATAATGGAAAGGATAACTTAGGGAAGTTTAATGCAAAATTTGATGAGGGGATATTTCTTGGATATTCTATATATAATAAGGCCTTTAGAGTTTATAGTAAATGAACTATAACCATAGAAGAGTCCATACATGTTGCTTTTGATGAAACTAATCAAATTGAGCCGAGAAATGAGCTTATTGATGATGTTGCAGAAATCTTGGTAAGAACACACTTGGAGAATCAAGAGAAAGAGCCCAAGAAGCAAGAAGAGAGACCCCTTGATCACTCATGGCAAGAGGATTCAAAAATCTTGGATCTACCCAAAGAATGGAGGACCTCAAGATATCATCCTCTCGATAAAGTGATAGGTGATGTATCAAAAGGGGTAATCACTCAAAATTCTCTTAGAAATACATGCAATCATATGACTTTCGTGTCTCAAGTTGAATTTAAAGACATAGAGGAGGCAATAAATGATGATCATTGGATCTTGGCCATGCAAGATGAACTAAACTAATTTGAAAGAAATCAAGTTTGGGAATTAGTTCCAAGGCCCAATAAACATCCAATTATTGGCACCAAATGGGTCTTTAGGAATAAACTTGATGAAACAGACTTAATAATAAGAAACAAAGCTAGGCTTAAAGCTAAAGGCTATAATCAAGAAGAAGGCATAGATTATGAAGAAACATATGCTCCCATAACTAGATTAAAAGCCATTAGAATACTACTTGCATATGCATGCATCATGAATTTTAAACTATTTCAAATAGATGTCAAAAGTGCCTTTTTAAATAGTTTTATACAAGAAGAAGTGTATGTGAAACAATCTCCTAGTTTTGAAAATTTTGAACTGCCCAACCATGTTTTTAAATTAAAAAAGGCCTTATATGGCTTAAAACAAGCTCCTAGAGCTTGGTATGAAAGGTTGAGCAAGTTCCTTTTGGAAAATGGCTTTTTTAGAGGAAAAGTTGACACAACTCTTTTCATCAAGCATAAAAAGCATGACATTCTTCTTGTTCAAATTTATATTGATGATATAATATTTGATGCTACTAACAACTCTCTTTGTAAGGAATTTACTAATATTATGCAAAGTGAGTTTGAGATATTTATGATGGGTGAGCTCAAGTTTTTCCTTGGTCTCCAAATCAAGCAAACAAGGGATGAGACTTTCATAAGTTAATTCAAGTATTGTAAGGAGCTGCTCAAGAAATTTGGAATGGACAACACCAAACATATGACTATACCAATGAACACTTCTTGTTATTTGGACAAGGATGAAGGAAGTAAATCTGTAGAAATCATAAAATATAGAGATATGATTGACTTACTTCTTTATCTTACAGCTAGTAGACCAGATATTATGTTTAGTGTGTGCATGTGTGCTAAATTTCAAGCAAATCCTAAAGAATCACACCAAAGTACTGTAAAAAGAATTATGAAATATTTAATAGACACTTCACGAATGGGATTGTGGTACCCTAAAAGTGTCTCATATAGTCTAATTGGTTATTCCGATTCTGATTTTGCTAAATGTAAAATGGATAGGAAAAGTACTAGTGGGACATGTCATTTGCTTGGAAGCTCACTAGTTTTTTGGCATAGTAAGAAACAAAATAGTGTGACGTTGTCTACAACTGAAGCTGAATATATTGCAGCTAGAAGTTGTTGTGCTCAAATTCTTTGGATGAAGTAACAACTTTTAGACTATGGTCTTGAGCTTGATCACATCCCTATAAGGTGTGATAATACTAGTGCAATTAACTTGTCCAAAAATCTCATATTGCACTCAAGAACAAAGCATATTGAAATAAAACATTATTTCATTAGGGATCATATTCAAAAGGGTGATTATATTATTGAATTTGTGAAAACCACTAAACAACTAGCAGACATTTTCATTAAGACCTTGCCAAAAGAAACATTCTTCTATATGAGAAATGAACTTGACATTTTGGATCAATCATGCATAAGCTGAAAATCTGCATAAAATTCACATTGCTGCATCAGATGTTGTTTTTGCTGCATAATTTCAAATTTAACTGCTTAACATGTATTTTTGCTGCTCAATAATGATAGTTTGGTGGTAAATTCTCTTGTTTCTTACACATTCCCAATTCCAAATACTGACTTCAGCGTCGGAGATTTCCCTAAAGTCATTTTGCAGGTATTCCTCAATGACAACATCCACCAAGAAGTTCATTCTAACAAAATGGTTTAAATTAATGGTAAAAATGGTAATTGTATATAAACATGTGTTTTAGATCAAGAACTAATCAGTTTGTAAGCTTGCATGATGTTTGAAATTGCTTTGAGACTTTTTGGAACTAATTTGAATGCTTTGAGATTAGTCATTTACTGTTTAAAATGCAAAAATTGAGTTTTAGTAAACTAGTAATCGATTACAAGATCTTTGTAATCGATTACAAAGGCTCTGTCAAGGATGGTAATCGATTATACCAACTATGTAATCGATTACAAGGATTCCAGAAGACTGGTAATCAATTACACCAAACATGTAATCGATTACATGAATCCTAGAGGGCTGGTAATCGATTACACACCCATTGTAATCGATTACACAATAGGTTTAAAAAGGTTTTCCGCGTGGGAGCAACCATTTTCACTTAACCCTTTTCATTTCTCTCTTCTACTCCACGACCTCCCTCCCTCTTCTCACCCCCAAAACTTCAATTTCTCTCTCATTTCTTGGCCAAATAATCCCATTTCACCTCCATACTACTCGAATCTCCTCTTTTCTTCATAACCCCAATCAATTTTACCAAAAAATCCCCTCAATCTTCATTCCCCATCTTTCTTCATGTTATCTCTCTCTCTTTAGAGCCCTAACTCACGTTTTTCAACCTTCCAAACTTCTCCTCCATCAAACGCCATGTGAGCTCCACCAATGACTGATTTCTCTCAACATATAAAACACCCAAGAATAGGGGTCACCACTGGAGAGTCTTCCAGTACTCCTTCATGAAATATCTCCGGGCAGGACCTCACACGTCACTTCTCCACCACCAAGAAGGCAGAGTTATTCAGAAAGAACTTCCAATTAAGGAAGTTCATATCTCCAAGGTATCTCCCTCAATCCTTTTGTTCAAATGAACCTTTAGAGTGCTTCAGATTAATAGAAATGTTAGGTTTGCTAGGCTTCTTCAGCATTCAAATAGACATTTACCCAAATTTAATTAGGGTATTTTATGCAAACCTAAGTTATGAGAATGGATGTCTGATATCTAAAGTTAAAAAGAAGCAAATTAAGGTCACTAGGGAAACATAGTGTAGGCTGACTAACCTTGAGTATCGAGGCACGAAATTCTATAGGAATAAGAATGCTTGGGGAGATGATTTTGAGTATAGGGCTGCATTAACCTCCCTGTTAAGGTCTGGATATGAAATTCCTAGGAATAGGAAGAGGGTAATGACGACGGGTTTGACCATGGAATATAGAGTGCTTCACTATCTTGTGGCTAGAGGTTTGATTCCTAGGGGAGGAAATTACTCCCAAGTGCTGAAAGATGATGTGGTGGTATTGTGGGCTATGACCACAGGTAAGCAAATCAACTAGGCCTATTACATAATTCAGCACATGTTAAATGTTAGGAAGAGGAAAAACTCTGCCCTTCCATATACTATGCTTGTCACTTCTATATTGGAACACTGCCATATCTCATTTACTGAAGAGTCAAAGGACACGAGCTCCAAAGGACCACAATCTATTGGCTTGTAAACATTACAAAAGCTCAAGCTATATAAGGTAGATGATAGATAACACTACATTACCCACGGGAGCTATAGACATATCCCTCATGACCCCTGAGGAAGATGATGAAGATAGAGGACATCAGCCTCCTCCTTCTACAGCCACCATGGAGCTTCTGCTACAAGAAATTCATAGCTTGAAAATGGGAATAGATCGTATTGAACAAAATGTGGATCACTTAGAGCTGAGGATGGATTACTCTGATCAGGAGTTAGCCTCTATTCGATCCTTCTTGGAAGGACTAGGATATGTACCAAGGCAAGCAACTCATGTTCCTCCTACTTCCTCTGCTCCTCCTGCTTCCTCTGCTCCTCCTACTTTCTTTGCTCCTCTTGCTTCTCTCTCCTTTGCTGGACCTTTCGGTACTCATCCTGATGATGATGAGGAGATCCTAGGTTCTACGGATGATCTAGACACAGATGACGATGACACAAATGATGTGGCAGACAATGAGGATAGTGACAGTGGTAACTATATGACCATATTGTCCAGTCATTGTCTTTTTTATATATGTATTTTTTTGTATATGACTTTGGATCCATCTTTATATTAATGATTATCAAAACTTGATATGTTTCTCTTCATATGCATCTAAAATCATTATGATTAATATACTATGTTTCTCTTTATTGGCTGGGCTGGAATGTTTATGATAATTATGACTGAATGCTTATGTTTTTTATAATGCCAACGGGGGAGAGATTAGTGAAATATATTGCCTGCATGTGTACGAGGGAGTTTTTGCGTTGCACTTTCACATATTCTCATATATTATATATCATGCATACATTATGGGAGAGAGTTGTGCTTAAATCTCTGATAATCAAATAAATGCAAATATTTCTCTTTCTGTTGAATGTTTAGTTTGTCATCATAAAAAGGAGGAGAATGTGAATGCTTATGTCTTGAAGCATATCAAATGAGTTTTTGATGATAACAAAAGCAAAAAGAGAAGATCAATATCAAAAGAAAAGACCAAGATCAAAAGAAGGAAACCAAGAGGTATATATATATAAGTCTTAGGAATTTAATGTAAAATGCTCTCAAGGTATCTCAATGATCTTCAAATGGTTTTTCAAAGATCCTCTTAAATCAACTAATAATTCAAAGTTCATCTTTTTAAAGATATGTTGATTTCAATCTTGGATTTCATAACTCAAATGTAAATCTTGTTAAAATCCAAGCTCTATATGTAAGGATTGATCAATGCACTTAATTGGAGTTGAAAAATGTGTTCAAAGGTCTTGGTAATCGATTACAAATGTGTTGTAATCGATTACAAGCTAAATAGAGGCCTTGTAATCGATTACATTGTGCATGTAATCGATTACAAGTATGACAGAAGCCTTGTAATCGATTATGCTGAAGTTGTAATCAATTACAAGTCTGACAGAGGCCTTGTAATCGATTGCACAAGGTTGGTAATCGATTACATCCTGCCCAAAGAGTCAAGAACATGTTCAAATAGCTATGTAATCAATTACCACTATGGTGTAATCGATTACCACTGGCCTGACAGTGCCCAACGACTATATTAGGTGCATTAAATGCTGGGCATTAAAGCCCCCAACAACTCTTTTAATGAAAAACAGTTTATATACTTGTGTTGGGGCATCATTTATGGCTGACCTTGAACCTTGAAACATCTTTCTAACACTACATACGAAAATCAATCCTTGAAATCCTTTTTGCTCTGTTTTCGTACAAATCCTTGATATATCTTTAAAGAGCATTTTAGAGCTTCAATTTGTATCAATTACTCTAGTGAGAGTTTCATTCTATCAATATTGATTATTGTAAAGAAGAGGGTGATGTATCCCTCCAATTTGTAAAGGGTGAGGTATTCCTTGTTTGAAGAGGCTCAAGCTACAAAGGGTGAGATATCCCAAGGTGGTGTTGAGTGCTCCAATTTGTAAAGGTTACAAACACTTGATTCAAACTTGGAATTTAGTAAAAAATCTTAAGTGATTGCTTGAGGACTGGACATAAGCCACAAGTGGATTGATGGTTGAACTAGGATAAAACTTGGTGTTTGTTTTCTCTAAACTCTACTCTTTACTTTGAGCACTGTTTTATTGATTTATTTAAATTCTATCTCTCTTAATTAATTCATTTAAGAGTGAAAAGTTTACATCTCTTCTATTTATTTATCTCCAATAAACAATAGTTCTAACGAAAATAAGAATTCAAGTATTTTACGAAAAATTTACGAACTTACTTTATAAACTCAATTCACTCCTCTTCTTGAGTATTGAGGTCACTTGATAACAAACATGATACTCATCATAATTAGTGGTTAATATTTAGTGACATTTTTCACTTCTATTAAATTAATATTTTTTATAGAGGTTTCTCTAATACTCTTCTTTTGAAAGGTACTATTATCTCTTAGTAATTAGTAAATAATATTTTGCTAAGTGTCTTACTTAAAATATAAATATAAATTTTTTTACATTTCAAATAAATGGGACAACTAAAATATTATCCACTAATTATTAAGAATTCCGATATTCTCTTAAAAATAAAGGCTACTAAAAGAATTTCTATATTTTATATTTAATTTAAAATTAGTGAGATACATAAATATTAACCACTAATTATTAAAGGATATTATCATCTCTGCAAAGTAAGGGTATCATAAAAACTTCTACCTTCATGCAATTGTTGTAATTAAAAAATAATTTTAAAAAAACTAAAAAAATTGATTAAAATCCCTTTTAATTTCTAGTTATTATTATTACATTACATGTAAGAAATTACACAAAAAGCTTGTAAATGACATGCAACCTCCGCATGAAGCTTTCCACTCCCAATTTAGGCAAAGAGAGAGAGAGAGAGAGAGAGAGAGAGAAGGCATGAGAAAATGAATGATCTCCATGAAGGCATGAGAAAATGAATGATCTCCATCATTCATTCCCATGTGCCACTCTTCTCTCCTCCTCTGCAATCCCCATGCCTTGCTCTCCGCCCATCAAATTAATACTCGATTCTTTATCTCTCTCGCCAATTCATTTTCCTTGATACCTGATACCACTTTCTAGGGTTTTGGAATTGAAAAAACAAAGCTAAAGCTGATCCACCTTCAGAATTCATACACACATACCCATATACCATCCAATCACAGAACCCAACTTTTTATTTTATTTTATTTTTTTCTTATCAGAGAGGGAATTGCCTTTGATCCTTTGGGTTAATGCCTCAAATGGGTTTCTACCATTAGTCTCTTTGACCGTCCCAAGCACCTCTCCCAAGGCTTCTAGAGAGAGAAAAAATGGGGTTGTAGAGAGAGAAAGTGGTTAGAATGTAGAGGGGGGACCTTGCACAGAGGCAATGTTGGCAATGGAAAAGGATTTTGATTCCAAGTTGAAGATTCAGGGGAATTCCTCTAATGGTGGTGGTGGGAATGTGCAGAGATCTAAGAGCTTTGCCTTCAGAGCTCCTCAAGAGAATTACACCATTCAAGACTTTGAGTTGGGTAGGATCTATGGTGTTGGTTCTTATTCCAAGGTCTGGCACTGTGAATTGTAATTTCTGTTTTGTTCCTTTTTTGTGTTGGCGTTGGTTTCTTTTATTTTCTTTTGTTTTTGTTTTTGTTTTTTGTTTCGTTTTGTTTTTATTTATGTAATGTTCTGATAGATGCAAGAATCCTCTGGATGATATTGGCATTGTAATTTTATGAAATGTACATGTAATGTGTTCAGTACTTGATTAATGGTTACCAATTGGGTTAATCGTTAATGGGTATTGTGCAATTGAGATCATTGGGTAATGTTGCCAATATTTGGCATCCTTGTTGCTATGTATTGTATGAAACACCATTTGATACCTTTTATTGGAGCATTTTGATTTATAAGGATTAAGGAACAGTCTTTGATGCTCTGGTATTATTGGTTGCTGAAAAACCTGTTGTGAGGACTGCTTCCCCCCTCCCTGCACTTTGGCTTCCAAAGAAAAAGGGGAAAATAACCACTTTATTGATCCATTTATATTTCAGAATAGGAAAACGTTCTGCATTTTGTGATTTATATTGGTTCTTGATAGGTCTTGTGATATTGTGAACTGGATTCAAAGATTCCGGTTCAGATATTAATCCTGTTTGTGTACTTTAGTCTTTAGCAAAACAAATGTAGCCTTAAGATTCATGTTGAAGTAATTAATGAGAATTACATAAGTTGCAGAGCTGAAAGTAAATCAAATCATAGGCTGTAGAAAATGAAGTGAGCTATAGTAATAATTGGTTTGACTGTATGGGGTTTACCAGGCTGGAAATGACATGAAACAACTAGTGCACGAAATCAGCATTGTATACTTCTGAAAAAAATAGTATACTATGTGATGCTATTTTTTTTAGGGGTGGTTTGGTGAGACGTGATGCTAGTTTTATTGTTACAGTTTTTGCACACAGATTATCTTTTTTCTAGTTAGTGAGGAATTTCACACTCTGGCTTGCCACAGTGTACACTTATTTAAACTGCATTACTATCCAATGCAAGTGTGTCATCTTACTAAAAATTTAGGGTATTTATTTTTTTGTGAAGTAAGGGAACATGGTACCATCTACATGTTTTAGTAAAGGCCTTTCTTTGCTTCTCTTTCCCAGCTGATGTTTTTCTTTTATATTGACTTCTTTTGGTTTACTGCTGTGATACTTAAGATGCATCAACAATTCTACTTGTTTGAATAAATTTTTTTCTTATTCTTTAAACCATTTGCAATACTTGATTTTCTAGAGCTTGGTTATATGGCTATCTACACAGAATCTAGGGTTTCCAAATTTTTTGACTGTCAAAGGAAGGTGTTGTGAACTTCTTGGTAGATCTGATCTTCTCCTTTGCCTTTGCCTCTACAGCTCTTGCTCTCTCGCTCTTGCTTGATTTATGATTTTTTTTCCTTCTTTGTTCAATTTTTATTGGCTGGATGCTGTTGCACCAAAAAGTCTGTATGTTTGAAGCAAACGTCCCTTATAATTTGTACCATTTCAGTACATTTTTTTTTGGTAATCTGTTGGGCAGTTATTTGAGTTGATTTACTTTCTCATGTAAATTATCTTCAAATATCTTTCTTATGGTGTTTAAAGGTTGTGAGGGCAAAGAAGAAAGACACAGGAACTGTGTATGCATTGAAGATCATGGACAAAAAATTTATTACTAAAGAGAACAAAGCAGCTTATGTGAAGTTGGAACGCATAGTGCTTGATCAATTGGACCATCCTGGCATTGTCCAGCTATTTTTCACATTTCAAGATACATTTTCTCTATGTAGGTATTCTTAGGTGTATTTTCTCTTTATACTCTCTTTTTCTGCGACTTACTTCTCTGTGTTCTTTTTTCTCAGTCTTCTTCTTTCTGCTGCTTTTGTTTGCTTAGTCTATTATTTGACGTTTGTATCTTTTGTTTTCTCTTCTTTCTTTTTTTTCCCTTGATCCTTTTACAATTGTGAAGACATGGCACTTGAATCCTGTGAAGGTGGAGAACTTTTTGATCAAATAACCAGGGTAAGCTAACATAAAACTTCAAGGCATGCATTCCATATGCTGGGGTGTGACTAAGTTGTTTGGAGAAATTTTCTGTTGCTGAAGTGTTATTCCAAAAGTCTAACAGGACTTATGTTTAGTCCTATGTTAGGGTTTACTAAGCATTAAAATGATAATATTTTTTTATCTTGTATTGCTCTTTCTATTTTTTCAAAGAGAAGGAATTGTAAACTGCATCAGAAAGGTCTTTGAACTTTTTTCTTCTCAAAATCTAGGATGCTTATAACATGATTCTCCAAGATTGATGATAATATAACGTTTCTAAAGGGATTGGTCTCACATCCAAATGGTAAGGGGATAGCCTGGGAAACCAAAAACCACAAAAAGAAAGGAAGAAGAAGAGGATTAAGGATAATAGTGTTATCTTTTTTAGTCAATATTTTGTATACACAAAATTGAATATTTTAAAATGGATTTTGACATTATTATGATGCTAAATTCCAATTTAATTTAATGGAGATTCTACGACACAATTTATACTTTCAATTTTATTGATGCCACTTGTAACTTTAAGCACATTGAACTTTAAGTAACTAATTTTAGTTACATATCAAATTTTATCACTTGAATTAACCATTTATTGTTTCACTTGACTTATTAATTCAATCAAGTTTTATCGTTTGTGTTAACCACTCATTGTATGTGGTTAAGGTATTCTTGAATTTGATTAATGATTATGTTTGACAGTGGTTAAAGTCTAAGATGGCACCCATACCGCTTAAAGTTCAAATTATCAACAGGATAGTAAGTTACTAGCAAGATAAGCCCAACATACTATCTACCATAAAGAGGTGTAGAAGTGGTGTAATAGGAGGGTGTGAGAATATCATTGTCCTTTCTTTATAATCTTTTGTGTCAAGGGACATCAGAAGTGTTAAGTCCTACAATATTCAAATGGAAAAATCCTTTTAAAATATTTAGTGAAACTAAACAACATTATGATATTTATGGATGACTTATTTCACTTTTAGAACATTACACTTTCTCTAAGTTGTGAATACTTCTGTTTTTTAGTTGACTAAGTTAAGAATTTAACACAAGTAGAATTCTTGTAGCCTATTTCACTA
This sequence comes from Ormosia semicastrata, assembly GCA_029884595.1. NCBI lineage: Eukaryota > Viridiplantae > Streptophyta > Magnoliopsida > Fabales > Fabaceae > Ormosia > Ormosia semicastrata. The sequence goes on along the minus strand of JAQQTO010000056.1, from coordinate 47,376,169 downwards.
TTTTGTTATCACTTGATATTTTTAAGGGAAGAATTCTTTTATTTTTTTTCTTGCTATTATTATTATTATTATTATTATTATCTATGCTTCTTTTATCATAGGAAATTCTAGTGGTCACTACTGATCCATATAGGTAAAGCTGAAGCTGGAAACGGGCCAAAGCATTTATTAAAACATTTTATATTTGTGAGCCTATAAAGGCTTTTCAGGTGGCCTCTCTTGAAGAAATATTTGTACTGTTACTGTTATTTGGAATTTGGAAGTTGTTAAAATATATGTTGTTGTATCTTTCTGCATGCTTTTTAGTGCATGATATCTACTAGCAGCTTTATGATTTCCTGTGTGCAGAAAGGTCGTCTATCAGAGGATGAAGCACGGTTCTATGCAGCTGAAGTTGTGGATGCGCTTGAATACATACATAATTTGGGATTGATACATCGTGATATTAAGGTACTTTTGTGGCATGATTATACTGCATCGTGCCATATATGGTTATGTGTGAATACTAAATTCTGTAAATTGCAGCCAGAGAACTTGTTACTTACAGTTGATGGACATATAAAAATAGCCGATTTTGGGAGTGTGAAGCCTATGCAGGATAGCCAAATCACTGTCCTTCCAAATGCAACATCAGGTAAAATAGGAGCAGTGTGAAAGCTGTTTTACTATGTGTATAATTATTCTTGTAAATCATCTTTTTTCATTTTCTTTTTGTTCTTAGATGATAAAGCCTGCACGTTTGTCGGGACAGCTGCTTATGTACCTCCAGAGGTTCTTAATTCTTCTCCAGCAACTTTTGGGTAGGGACTAAATTATCCAGTAGCATAGATGAATTTTATGTTGTGATATTATTTCTTACGCTAGATATCTAGGTAGTGTGTATTTGGATTATGTTTCACTTAGTTCATAGTTTCTTTATTGCTTTTCTCCTATGCTAGATCCCCACATAATAACTTTTTTTTTCTTTTACTCAGAAATGACCTCTGGGCACTTGGATGCACATTATACCAAATGCTTTCTGGAACTTCTCCTTTTAAAGATGCTAGTGAATGGCTTATTTTCCAAAGAATAATAGCAAGAGAAATTCGAATTCCAGATTACTTTTCTGAAGAAGCAAGGGACCTTATTGACCGGCTATTGGTTTGTATTTTATGACTGTGCAACTCCTGGCATCCCTTTTGCTCTTTCTAATTTTGTATACATTGCTACTTTTTTAATTGACAAATTGTTCTCTGTCTATTTTTATCTCCATTGCTACTCTTTAGATTGACAAACCAAAAGCCTAAAGTAGAGTAAAATACTAAAATCTAGGGTTAATTTGTTTCAATTCTATCTATCATGTACAAAAGTATAGTGGGATAAGGTGATATTGTGCAAACATAATTCTGAAAGAATATTTTTTGTTAGTTGAAGGTATCAAAGTTACAGAGACGAGGATGTTGCGTTAGATGAGTGGACTTACACGACATCAGGAATGAATGCATTAGAGAGATAGTAGGGATAGCACCTAGCCTTAGGTAGTTTGGCCATGTGAGGAGAAGACCATTAGAAGTCTTAGTAAGAAGAGTAGATCAAATGGAGGATAGCCCAATAGTTAGGGGTAGAGGGAGACTAAGAAAAATCATAGGGGAAACTATTAAAATGGACTTAGAACTAAATGGACTCTAAGGACATGATTCATGACAGAATACAATGGCGTTATCTGATCCATGTAGCCGACCCCACTTAGTGGGAAAAGGCTTTGGTTGTTATTGTTTGGAGCAAACAAATTCAAGTTCATTTCTCTAAAATAAGCTGGGGATTTTGGATGAAGAGGAAAGAAAGCTTGTTAGATCTGTCTAAATTCTCCATGTATAATGTTCATTTTGCAAGTAAAAGGTAAGATACTCTAATGTCCACTCTATTTTGCTGAAATTACATGGACACCCTTATGTCAAAAACCTATTGATACTGCCCTTGAAAAGATGATTTTATGCTACTGCCAAGTGCATCCTGTGCATATCTGTTGATAAGTGGTAGCACAGTTGGTGTGAAAATATGGTTCAAAACTACTCTCAATGACCAAAATGACCTTATTTTCTGGTTGAGGCTATTGGCAGAGGGACTATCTGTTGGACCCCTAAAAATATATTACATAAGGTCGGTGATGGACCCAACAATTTTTGTTAATGGCGCAATATGTAAATGTTAGTAGTTAATTTCACCATTTCTATATTTATAACCGCTTTTAATCATTATTAAAATAATTCATTTTTTAACAAATTAAGTGTGAATAAATACTTTTAACATTAAAAACATAACAGCTGTTGTGGGGCCAATTGAACACATAATGAGAAAATAATAATGGGCAATCAATACATACAGCAAGTTGTTTCTCAAGTTAATAGGGGCATTTGCCCCTATACCTTTGTACATGGGTCCATACTTGCATAAGGTCACTTTGATCATTTTATACAGTTTTGACCATTTTCTTATAGATTGTGCTAACTTTTGTTAATAAATATATGCATGAAATGGGCTTGATAGTACTTCGAACTCACACTTAAAGGGAATATCTGTAGGTTTTAGAAATAAAGGGGTTATTTGCGTAATTTTAGGAAAATAAAGGGGAAGCTGGTAATTTACTCTAAGTTAAACTAAAAGACATAAACACCAAGGACATGTAACACCTGTACCAAAAGGAGGCTTGCTGAATTATTATCCAAATTCCTGCTTTAGTTACAGCATGAAATAGGTACCCAAGTCGTTTTAAGCCCCTCCTACGTAAAAACAAAGAGGATTACAAGCTAAAAGACAGACTTTTGAGCATGGCATTGAAATGTATTTATATCATCAATGATACTAAAAATTCACATATTATGTTGGACTTTACAGACATCCACTAAGTAGCCACACAAGTGTAATAATTTGAATGGAAGATAGATAATAGTCCATGTCATAAAATTAGCTGCCTGCAAAGTCCACTTCCTTGTTGAAAATTTTCTTGTAAGATTCATATAAAATATTTGCTTATTATAGAGGTTATTAGTTTTTTTTATAGAACTAAATGGTAAATAAGATAAATATTCTTTGCCAATGAGGGTTGGCTCAATTGGAAAGATCAAACACAGTAAGCCCTCATTGTGGCTTGTGCCATGCCCTGACCTTGAAATGGGGTAACTTCCCCTGCCCCTGAACTTTTTTTACCAAAAAAAAAAACAGAAGATAAATGTGCTTTGGTATTCAACAGCAATTTTGGGAATGTCTTATATTTGTCATTTTTTGAGAACTATTAATTTTGACATAATTTTTCAAAGGAGGCGGTGAAAAATATAATAGATATTTGAAGAGTTTTCTTGTGAAAGTACCATCATTGACATCCTATTATTAGTTGTTGAGCTTAGAGCATTTTTATAGTTATTTTGATCGCTGCCAACTATTCCAAGCTTCTTCCCCTAACCTGGAATCTAGCCTTATAGTTTGCTAGAGTGTCCCTGGCCATCATGGGAGTAGTGCATCTGAGAGCTCATGTGAGCGTGTGTTGTAAGGGTTTTTGCAATAAGAATAATAATGATGCTAGTAGTAATAGGAAGTGAGAAGGTGTATGTGTTGACCATTAGGTATATTTTTACATAGATATGTATGTAAATTTATTATAGAGATCAATGACCACTAGTTTTTATATCAAAAAAGATTTTGCATTAAATTTCAGAAAGATATAGCGTTTATTAAAATATAAATGAAAAATTTATCAAGATATGATAATAATGCATTAGGTATAATTCATTCTTTAATGGTGTACATGTAATACTTCTAACTTAGCTGGCATTGTTTAAGTTGCATTGCCATTGGTTATTAATTTGTAAACTTGTGTTTTACATAGCCATGCTATTATGATGCAGGATTTGGATCCCAGCAGGAGACCAGGTGCAGGACCTGATGGCTATGCTACTTTGAAAAGGCATCCCTTTTTCAAAGGAGTTGACTGGAATAACTTAAGGGCACAAGTCCCTCCAAAACTTGCTCTGGATTCTGGGGTATGTCTATTTATGGAGAACAAGCAAAGGGACTTTATTTTCTTCACTTTATTTATTGAAGAACATGAAGTTTCTAATAATGTCATCTAATTTTCACTTTTAGGGTCAATCGCCTGAGGTTGATTATGTTCATGATTCATCATGGAATCCTTCTCATATTGGGGATGGATCTGCTAGACAACCTGATGGTGTTGCATCATCTTCCGAGGGGACTAGTAGCATAACAAGGCTAGCTTCAATTGATTCCTTTGACTCAAAATGGTATTCATAACCCTTCCTGTTTTTGTGTTTTTTTGCATCCAAACATATTTTAGTGACAAGAAATTGGTGTGATGTATTATATTCACTTGAAATGTGCCTAGTATGGAAAAAACTGGTTTGACTAAAAATTGAAACTTGTTCTTATCTTAAAGGCAACAATTTTTGGATCCTGGGGAATCCGTTCTTATGATCTCGATGGTGAAGAAATTACAGAAACTAACAAGCAAGAAGGTGCAGCTCATCCTTACCAACAAACCGAAGTTGATCTATGTGGACCCATCAAAGCTAATTGTGAAGGGAAATATAATATGGTCTGATAATCCAAATGATTTAAGCATCCAAGTGACTAGTCCTTCACATTTCAAGATTTGCACAGTAAGCTTCTTCTTCTGCATAGGATCTTGTTATACAATTTGCACTGTTTTTAAATATTGCTAGCTGTATGGGTGAGGGTTTAATGTCTAACTCAAAGTTAACCATGCTAGTAGTTGAAATATTTAGTTTAAGCAATATAGGAAAACTTCAAAGTTGTGAACAAGTCTGCCTTTCTTGACATCTGGACGTGGAATTTGGTTTTAGTTTTATTTCAGAGTTACTAGGGATTAAGTGTGCTTCATTTGCTTCATTGCCTCACCAATAAATGCTACATATTTAAAAAAATTGTCATATTGAATACGGGTTGCTATTTACTGAGAACATAATTTGGTGATGGTAGGTATCCAAATTGCAATTTACCATTTGAGAATGATCTGTATGATGTCAATAATTTCATATTAAATATTGCTCAAGAAAAAAGTGATTTTCCCTAACTTGTAATGCCCTTCCCCTCTTTATACATAAATTTTATGTCTTAGTTGTATTCTATTTTATTTTAGGACTTTCCTATGCATTTTTCTTGATTAGATGTAATGATGCAGCCAAAAAAGGTAATGTCGTTTGAGGATGCAAAGCAAAGAGCCGTGCAGTGGAAAAATGCAATTGAAGGTCTTCAAAACCAGTGAATTCATTCTGGTTTTGACAATTTATTCTTTTCAATATCCTGATATTATTCAAGAAAAGGTGATAAAATAGTTCACGGCCCAATAATCAAGTATTCATTGAAAGAAAATGAATTTGCAGATTTAGCTTTCCTTAGCTGGTTCAAGCTAATTCCTCACCACAGCTTAACTGAGTTTGTGATGACTCTTCCACCCTCTTTCATGCTTCGATGGGATGAAAGAATGTGGAAATTCCAATTGTTGGCTATGTTGGAGGTTGGAATCAATAACTTCGCAAGGAAATTTTTGATTATTTTATAAATATATATTATGAGTTGGAAGATGATCGCAATTTTGGCTATCAAGAATTGCTCAATGCTACGGTGAAGACATCCTGAACTTTCAAAATGGCAGGATTTGTTTCTTGGGAAATTGTAGATAATATAGGTGTTATCTGGCAATTATATTTAGGTTTAGGCATTGGACTGTCCTAAACTTGGTGGTAAATTAAACTTCAACTCAATTTTTTTTAACTTTGAGTAACTGCTAACTTGACATCACTAAGTGTAAAGAAAAAATAAAACTCATTTATAATTAGTTAAAATTAAATAAATACGTATATGAATTATACTCCTATTTATAATAAGGTGGTGAGTAATTGTACTAACTACACATGGATTAGTTCGAACTTAGAAGTTAAACTTAAAATGATCTACTTTATTTTCAAATGGTGTTATTATTATTATATGAGGTATATTTAGTGAGGGAAATTTTTATTATGAGAGAGTGAGAAGAGTAAATTTTAATCATATAAATATATATAGATGGTTAAAATTAAAAATTATTTAAAGATTATATCACAACTTAAAAAAGGTAAATGTATTTATGTTTTAATTTAATCATTATGAAACACTCAATAGTTAGGATTTTTTTTTTATTTTTTATAATAAATACTTATCTTAGTAGATACGTTATATATATATGGTAATACTTGTTAGATTGTGTTCTTTTTTTAACATTTAAAGACAATTTGATTTTATAAATAAAATTAATGAGATTAAATTTAAATTTTTTTATTATAATGAGAAACATTACTTACTTTGACATGTTGTATATGGCTCACAAAAATCAACCTCAACCGATGGGAGAAAATAAAAATGACAAAAAAAAAAAACGGAAAAGTGGACAATGTTGGATTATAAGGTTTATTATGATAATAATGAGTCCGTAAGTGTTATGAAAGTGGATGTCTCTTTATCTTATCTTGACTTGGGTTTAAACTTAGGCACTTGCTAATAAACATCAGGTCATGTTTAGGTGTATTATATACTTTTGATTTTTACCTGCAATAGTAGGAATTTTTTTTTGGATAAGTTGTTTTTTTCTTTAGATCATGTACTGTTTATGTCAGAGATAGGTCGGATGTACTGTTCTCACGAAAAAAATACTGGTCACACTGAAAAAAATACTATTCATACCAGAAAAAATACTGTTCATGCCAAAAAATGATACTGTTTATGTTGGAAAATATTGTTCATATATTTTTAAATTACACAACTCTTTAAATAATATCAGTTAAAATTATATCAGTCAGTCTTTATATTTTTTTCATAAATAACTGTGCATACTGAATTTTTTTTTAAAACTATTACTGTTAAAAATCTTATAAATTTTAACTGATAATATTTATACGCTTATATAACTTAAAAAAATTGAGGTGATCGAGTTTCTTAAAATTATAACTGTGTTTTGAAAAATTTTATAAATTTTAATTGATAATATTTTTACAATTATACAATTTAAAAAAATTAGAGGTGACAGGTGGTACTCGACAAACAGCATAACTAATGATAATGGTAGTGGTAATATGTAAAAAAAATATAACACAAAAAAATTGAAAAAAAATATAAAAAAAAAAGAAACCTGCTAACAGGTTTCTTATAATTGATCTAAGCCATTGATTTATTTTATAAATAAATCAATGGCTTAGATTATGAGGTGTATGATACACCCTCCTTTAGAGGGTGTATATTAGAAATGACCTTAAATTTATTGTTTGAATTAAGATAAGATGATAGGAAGAGTTGTATCTAATAAGAATTTGTACCTCACTCTTAGGTTTTAAATACCTTTTAGGTGTCTATTGTCATCCATCTTTGAGATTAATAAATTATCTTCCTTACTTTTTTCTATTTTCTTCTCTCTACTTCTATATCTTTTAAGCTCTTTATATTTATTTTATAATATATTATCAGTACGAAGTTCTACCATCTAAGTGAATGCTCGATCAACTTAAATGTTTCATTGAAAGAATATACTTTAACTATGTCAAATCTTTTCAAGCTTGAATTTATGGCCCTTGACATTTCGGGAAAGAACTATTTATCTTGGATTCTAGATGTTGAAATCCATCTTGACTCTATGGGTCTTGGAGATACCATTAAACAAGGAAATAAAGTATTCATGTTGGATCACACAAAAGTAGTGATTTTCCTTCACCATCACCTTCATGAAGGATTAAAATACGAATATCTTACTCTAAAAACATCAGTTGATCTTTGGAATAATATAAAAGATAGATATGACTACCAAAAAAGGATAATACTTCCAAAAGTCCATTATGATTGGATGCATTTGCGGTTGCAAGATTTAAAATCAATGTGAATACAACTCTGCCTTATTTAGAATCACTTCCCAATTGAAATTATGTGGGAAATATATTATTGATAAAGATATGCTAGAGAAAATATTATGTACTTTTCATGCCTCAAATGTGCTCTTGCAGCTACAGCAGTAGTATCGAGAAAAGGGTTTCAAAAAATATTTTGAATTAATTTCAATACTTCTTGTGGTTGAAACAAATAACGAATTATTGATGAAAAATCATGAAACTTGTCCAATTGGTTATGTTTCATTTCCTGAAGTGAATGCGACAAATTATAATTCTGGTTGTGGCAGAGGTTGTGGTTCCAACAATGGTTCCGACCATGGACATGGTAGAGGTCAGAAAAATGACCATCATTGTGGAGCTTCCAACTCTTCTTATAAGAATAAATTCTATAATAAGTGGGAAGATAACGAAGAGAATAAGAATGAACAAAGTAAAATTCAAAAAGTTTAGAAAATAAGTGTTATCATTGTGGCATGGAGGGACATTGGTCACATACTTATCGTACATCCAAACATTTGGTTGAACTTTATGAAGCATCACTAAAAGGAAATGAGAAAAAGATAGAAACAAATTTTGCTTGTGAAGATGATTCAGTTGACCATGACATGGTTACTATGAGTCATCAGGATGTGTATAACTTCTTTGAAGATCCCGAAAGAAGAATTGATCATTTGATTGGTAATGAAAATGTTTACTAGTTGAATTATTTTCTTAGGACCTTTAATTTTTGTATGTTATGTTTTAGTTTTTTAGGACCTTTAAATTCTCATATGATGGAAGTACTTTGAATTTTTAAGATCTTTATTTTTTTTTTTGGAATACTTCGTAGTTGAATTAATTTCTTTTTTAAGGAATATTCTTTTAGTTTTTGAATAAATAGTTTATGACTTATTTCCATTATTTATTGTGTAATTACAATGTGATTTATTTGCATAGTTACAATGTGATTTATTAATTGAAGAAAAATGGCTAAGATAAATAGTGAAGATACATGCCTTGCAGATAGTGCAACAACAACACATACTATTCTTAAAGATAGGATATATTTTTCTCATTTAATAATGAGAGAAGCAAATGTTAATACTATTATTAGTAGTAAAAATATGATTGAGTGCTCCTGAAGAGCTAATATTTTGTTACCTGGAAGAAGAAAATTTATTATACATGATGCATTATTATCTATTGGTTCACAAAGGAACTTATTGAGTTTTAAAGGTATTTGTCAAAATGGATATCATATTGAAATTGTAAATGAGGGAAATAATGAATACCTCTATATTACAACTTGTGTTTTGGGTCAGAAAATCATATTAGAAAAATTATCCACCATTTCCTCTAATCTGTATTACACTAATATTAGTGCAATTGAGGCATATGCTATGGTAAACCAGAAGTTTACTAGCTCAAATGGTTTTATTATTTGGTATGACCAGTTAAGACATCCTAGATCAATAATGATGTGAAAATTTATTAAGAATTCATGTGAGCATTCATTGAAGAACTAGAAGATTCTTCAATTTAATGAATTTTCATGTGCTGCATGCTCTAAAGGTAAATTAATTATAAAGTCATCACCAGTGAAAATTGGGATTGAATCTCTTGAATTTCTAGAACGAATACAAGGTGATATTTGTGGGCTAATTCATCTACCATATGAACCTTTTAAATACTTTATGGTCTTAATAGATGTATCTACAATATGATCTCATGTGTACTTATTATCGTCTCGCAACTTGGAGTTTGCAAGATTACTTGCGCAAATTATTCGATTAAAAGCATAATTTCCAGATAATCCAATTAAGACAATTTGTCTTGATAATGTTGATGACTTTACTTCTGAAGCTTTTAGTATTTAGTGTATGCTAATTGGTACAAATGTTGAACATCTTGTTGTTTAAGTTCATACACATTATGAGCTAGCAGAATCATCTATAAAACGCTTCCAATTAATTGTTAGACCATTGTTTATGAGAACAAAACTTCTAGTTTCAACTTTGGGACATGCTATTTTACATGTTGCAGCACTTATTCATATAAGGCCAACAACTTATCATCAATTTTCTCCCATAAAATTAACTTTTGGCTAGCAACCAAATATTTCCCATTTAAGAATTTTTGGATTTGCAATATATGTCCCAATTGCCCCACCTCATCACACTAAAATGGGACCCCAAAGAAAGTTAGAAATATATATTGGATATGAGTCTTCTTCTATAGTCAAGTATTTTGAAATACAAATAGGAGATGTCTTTAAGGCTCGATTTGTCAATCGTCATTTTAATGAAATAATGTTTCCAACATTAAGGGGAGAGAATAAACACCTGGACAAGGAAATAAATTGAAACACATCATCTTTATACCATTTAGATCCTCGAACAAGGTAATGTGAACTAGAAGTTTAAAAGACAATACATTTGTAAAGAATAACACATGAATTACTAGATGCTTTTTCTGATACAAAAAGATAACTAAATCCTATATACCAGCTGTAAATGCTCCAATTAGAATTGATGTCCTAGTAGGACAATCATTTAATGACATATCAAATGGGTCAAAGACATGCCAAAAGCCTGGTAGACTAGCCGATTCCAAAGACAAAAATTCTTAAAAAAAAAAGAAAGGGAGCAAATGACATTGATAAGGAGGTAAACATTCCCAAAGATGATACTCTTAGAGAAGATGATAGAGACATAACTAGGACTCTTAAAGTAGTCCCAGCTTTTGAAATAGTTCAAATTTCAGAAGAAGTTCAGATACTTGTAAATAGTAAAAATGATGAGATCTTAATAAATCACGTCTCTATAGGAAAAAATCAGGAATCAAAAGGAAATTGTTGTTGACAACATTTTTGCATATAATGTAGCGCATAACATCATGAATGAAAATGAAGATCTTGAACCTAGAACCATCGAAAAATGTTGATGTAGAAAATGATTGGCTAAAATTAGGGCTGCACAACCCGACACAATGACCTGAGAACCAGACCAACTTGATATAAAATATCCGAGTTAGTTCAGGTCATCAGGTCAGTTCAGGTTGAACTCGAACAACCTATTCATTCATTGGTTTGAGTGACAGGTTCAGAAAACCAACCCGATAACCCGACCCGATTAAAACCTTTTCATTTAAGGATATTCTGACTAATACCTTCGTTTCTTCTTTCTTACTCGAGCGACATGCTCTCCTCCTTATTTCTCAAACATTTTTTATTTCTCTTCTTTCTTTATGCAAAATCCCAAATTACAAAATCCCTAATCCTAAGCAGCTTCACCCACTCCCTTTTTCACCCACACAAACTCAGCATTGTACCCTAACTTTTCACTCTGCAAGCACAATTCACCCTCTTCACCACCGTACACTCACCGTTCTGCTTTTCGCTATATACACGTCCTCGTCACCCACACACTCAACCTCTCATAGCCATACTTTCACTCTTGCACACACATATGAAATTCACCTACTCCCCTGCATATTTCTCCACCCATACACCATGACACTCTCGTCCAGCACACAAGGAAGACAAAAAGTAATTGATATGGGGAGAGATAGAAAGATCAGAACTGGGTTCAAAAAGGGAAGGAAGAACCAGAGAGAGAAAAAAAGAAGGAAACAAAAGGAAATGGTTTTTTTGAAAGAAGCAAGGGTTACGAAAATTTTTGAGAAGAAAAAAAGAAGAGTTGAATTCAGTTAGAGAGGGGAAGACGAGAAAAGAAAGAGAGATTCTGAGGGTGTGAAGTTTTCCATGAGAGAGGGCGTGCGAATATGGAATTGGAAGAAAGAGGAACAAAAGTACAATATGCTTCTCGGTTATTCTTAACCACGAGAATAATTAGGGGTAATCCCATTTTTTGTTTTATTTTTTTCAACCCGACTACCTGACCCGAACCAATCCGATTGTAATCGAGTTGGTTTGGGTTAGGTTACTTGGAATTGTTTTTTTCAAACCCGACCTAACCTAGCCTGATCTCAACTACTTAGTTTAAATTTTTTCCCTAAACCTGAACCAACCTGACCCGTGTACAACCCTAGCTAAAATGGAAAGATACGATGTAAAATTTGATTTACTTGCAAAACGTGAGGTTTTTGGACTTGTAGTCAGAACCCTAGAAAGTGTAAAACTTGTGAGATACAAATGGGTATTTGTGAGAAAATGAAATGAGAAACTTGAAATTGTGAGATATAAAGCTTAACTTGTAGCACAAGATTTCTCACAAAGGCCTGGTATAGACTATGATGAGACTTATTCTCCAGTGGAGGATGCGATTACGTTTTGATATCTGACTAGCTTATCATTACATAATAAGTTAAACTTGCATTTAATGGATATTGTTACAACTTACTTACATGGTTCTTTAGATAATGATATCTTGATGCACAATTTTTAGTTTCAAACAAGTCTACAAACTTGATGTGGGATTAATTGTTGCATTGCGAACCCAAGTGCAGGTTGTCTCAAGTAATAAATTTCTCGGGAGTCCGAGGTCGATCCACAGAGAATTGTTGAAGATTAATTAAGGTGAAGTAAATATTTTATTACTACGGTAAAAATTATTTACTTAGGTTAAAAGATCCACTCTTGGTAAATAAAGTAAAGGTAAAATTAATTTCTTTTATAACTCAATTAGAATCCTCGCAACATGGAGGTTCCAATCGAAAAATACAACGTTAAAAGTCTAATTAAAATAATATACATAATTATATTATATTTTCAAAAAATATTACCACCACTTATAAATGTGTTAAAGCATTCATTGTGCCAATATTTTATTTACAACAAATCAAGAACTCCACTTTATAAGGAGAGTTTCTAACACCACCACTTGTAAATGAGTTAAAACATTCATTGTGTCAATCTCTTGTCTACAACAAATCAAGAACTCCACTTTACAAGGAGAGTTTCTAAATTGATTGGAAACAAAATACAATACGTATAAAGACTACTCGAAAATATATCATTTAAGCACAAGAGAGAAATTAATCTAACCTTATTTCATTACCAAGAGCTTCACTCTTTCACCCAAGTAAAATGAAACTTAGTTACTCATAGATAAGAAGAAAGAAAGAGAGAAGAAGAAAAAGAAGAACATGACTTCAATTTAGAACAAAAGAAAATTACTACAAGAAAACCTAGTAACAAACTAACATCATTTTGGTACCTAACACCTAACACCCTTAATGATCTGCCAAGGCCCCCTTTTATAAAAGATTAGAGATACAAAATGACAAGGGGGTGAGTCATTAGTGGGTGGATGAGTGGAAAATGTCAAAAGACTTTTGGTGAGTGGAAAATTATGGAGATTCCTTGTCTCTGAAATCATACAGCTCTGACGTCATTGCATTCGTCATTTTTGAACCAAGTGGTCTTCATTAAAGTTGTAGGCCTGGATCTTAGCTTTCAAATGGCTTTAGTTTGAGTCCAATATCATTTCTATAACTCCAGATACTTTCAAATTACTGTACACTACCCAGACCCAGTTACAGCTCCTCTATTCTGACTTCCAAGCCCAATATCACCTTCAAGGAGTCCGATTCTGGAAAGTTATTCAACATGAAAGTTGTAGATATGGGTCTTAAATATTTATCATCCAAATTTCAGCCTATTTGACAACCTCTAGCCCGAAAACTATGATGAACAGTACACATAGGCTAAGCTGTCAGGAAAAGCACTCTGGTTCTTACTTCAACCCCAATTTGAGTTATCTACTCGTATGATTAGGTCTTTGAGGTCTTCATGAAAGTTATAGAACTCTCTCTTATCTTTCAAATGCCACTAGAATCACCTCCAAAGACCACCTACATCCCAAGATATATCCCAAATACAGAAATAACGTAAGATGTAAATTATGCTGAAAAATTCAATTAAATCCAATTTGAGTCCAAACTTACAAAACATAATCAAAACCAATCAATTAAGTACATGGAGAGTGTAAATGACTAAAAATGAAGACTTATTAATATATCAAATATGTGATCATCAAATTCTCCCACACTTAGCTTTTTACACTCCTAGGCAAAACACAAGACAAAATTAAAAAAAAAAACGAAACAGACTCAAAAGTTAAACACTCTAAAAGACTTAATTTCTAATAATATTTAAAAATGAAGAGCAACCAATCATTCAAGTAATCAAAACATTCATGAGGTAATATATCTTCACATCTCAAATCAACAAGTAAGGATATTTTAATTGAAAAGCATGAGTCAAGAATGATAGATTTTCACAAGATTCACTCTCAATCCCTCAAGTGTTTGAAAGGTAGGTATTTCACTCAATTCAACCCATGAAAATTGCACTACCATAAGCTTGCTTATCTTCTACTTCTCCACTACTCAGAACACATGCATACACAAATTATGAGGACTTTATTCAAGGTTGTAATGGGGTCAAGGTAAAGGAGGAGGTAATATGGATATGACAAGTTAAATACCAGAGAATAAAAGAGCATGAAAGCTGAGTTCAATTAACAAGCATGAAAGTTCATCCCAACTCCACCTAATACAAATTCCCTTTACATATTCTTTTCCTTTCTTTTATTACCTTGTTGACCCCCTTTTTTTTACATTTTTTAATTGATTTTTTTTTATTTTTTTAATTTTTTTTTACAAAAAGAACATCATATATACATTTTTTTAAATCATTCTGCACACACACCCCCACACTTGTTCAAGAACTCATCGAATGACAAAACTAATGTTCTTTTATTCCCTAAAATCAAGTAAGAACATGGTTTTTCATTTAAGGCACATAATGAGTTCGAAACAAAGAATAGTCAAATAAGCTCAAAGGGGTTAAATAAAGGGAAATAGGTCATTTCTAATGCTTTACGTTGGCAAGAATCAGAGAATTTCTAAGAAGTCATAAGAGTGCTTGATATCATATTGAGATAACATGCTGCTAAACAAGGTTGGCTATTTGATTAAAGTAGCTATTTCAAGAAAAATGCCTCAATCATATTTATGTATGCATATGAAAATGTAGTCTAAAAAAGAATCAAAGCAAGTTCTAGAATAACAATTCCATGAGTGAAATTCACACGAGAAAGAAGAGAATGGTACAAATGTTCAATCCATTCATCAATAGGCCAAAATCTCATAAGGCATAATTCTATCATTCTTAGTCCACCAATTCAACATCTATAACTAAGCATGTGAATTTTAAGAAAGAAGACAATTTACTCAATCATACAAATTTCCCTGAATTTGAATTGCTACTTCCACACAAACTAGTTATCTACCCCAACTAAGATGCGTCTCAAGAGTAAAATTTACTCTTTACTCTGCCATCCTTAACTGGTTTAGTAAGTTACTGACAAACATATTAATACACACATTTCTTAATTTTTTTTAATTTTTTTAATTTTTTATTTACACAACTATCCTTCCCCCCAACCAGATCACAACATTGTCCTCAATGTTAAAAATTAAATCCAAACTAAAGAAATAATCATCAATATACATCAAAAAAATTATTGGGACAAAATTAAACAAAGTAATGGGGAGAAGTCACATACCCGAAATGCTTAGACGAGAAGAGAATAACTACATCTTGACAATGATTAGCAATGACAAAAAAAAAAAAGAAATAAATAAGCATGCAAATATTTTTTTTTGGGTTCTTTTGTTTTATAATTTTTTTTTGGACGACACTATTTACATTCCCATACAAAGGCTCCGAAATTTGGGAGACACTTAAGCCGACTCAATAAAAACACGAAATACTAAAAACTTACCTCAGCTTTGGTAGACAGGATCGGCTACCAAAGTCTCTGCTACATCTGGATCCTTCAACTCAAGTTATAGCTTCAACCGCTGACTATTTACCTTCTTCCAAATTAATTTTATAAGAACAGACCAAGGGACGAACACCTTTTTTATCAGTAATGCTCCAACCTTTCTTAAGAAACTCCTTAAACTTTGGTTGCCATGCCTGAGTGTCATAATCTTGAGTTTTATAAAAAATAGTAGAAATATCAACTATATTAGAGGGATTACCAATAGAATCAAATTCAGAATTGACAAGAAAATTCTCAAGGGGATCAAAATCATAGGTTGTAGAAACTCTCCTATCCATGATTGAGTCAATCATGTATGTCTGGTGGCCCTCGTCATCATTTTCTGGCTTAACAAGACTTTTTGTCACCTCAGGTTCCTTGGGTAGCTCAGCATCACTACTATCTTGATTCTTTTCCACATCATCTAGCTCATTCACACTCAAGGAGTTCATCACTTTAGACACTTGGCTCTTTATCTCCTTGCTTTCTTCAACAACCTTTCCATTCCTAAGGGTTATCACTGAGTTGACTTGATCTATTTGTTGGTTTTCTGAATTACCATCATTTTGACTGTATTGACCCTTGGGATTTAGTTGAGGTTGAGAAGAAAATTTTTCTTTCTCGTGAATGGTGAGTGCAGAAGAAAGTTTAGCAAGACTGTCTTTTATGTCAATCATGATTTGAGTGTTTTGATTAAAAATGGCATCTTGCTTTTCCATGAATGCATGCAATGTTTCTTCAAGGTTATTCCTGTATGGTGGGACAAAAAGTGCATATCCTTCAGAATTTTGAGAGCCCTGTTGTGCCTGAGGAGGTGGTGGTTGCATGAATTGTGGCTGATTGCTATTCCTCCAATTGAAGTTCGGGTGATTTCTCCATCCCGGATTGTATGTATCTGAAAAAGAAGAAATGAATGACTTTTTAAAATTATTTATTGCATTTATTTGCTCATGCACAACTTCTTTAAAAATAAGAATTTTTGGATATTCATTTGTTGAGTGTCCCAATTCATCGCAAATGCTACAAATTTCTTCATTTTGTACAGATTTGATTTCTTTTACTTTCCTGGATTCCATAGCTTCAATCTTTCTAACCAAACTAGCAAACCTTGCATTTAGATCTTCTTCTGGACTAAGGTGATATTTTTCTTTACTAGCATTTGCAAGGTTAAATCTAATTAAATTTTTAGAAGGATTAGTACCATGCCAAGATTGAGAATTTTCAGGCAAATGGTCTAAATAGTCTAAAACTTCTTCAGGTTCTTTATCAAGAAACTCACCATTGCACATTATTTCCACAAATTGTTTAGTTTTGGGTGTTAACCCTTCATAAAAGAAGCTTATAGTGTGCCATTTTTCAAAACCATGATGTGGGCAATAATTTAACAAATCTTTAAAATGTTCCCAACTTTGAAAATATGCTTCATTTGAATTTTGGGAAAAATTTTGGATTTGTCTTTTCAAAGCATTGGTTTTATATGTTGGAAAAAATTTCTTTAAAAACTCACCTTGCATTTCTTGCCACGTGCCAATTGATCTTAGTTTCAAAGTGTTAAGCCAAGCTTTTGCTTTATCTTTTAAAGAAAAAAACAATTTAAGCTTAACAACCTCTTCAGTGCAAGTTTGATCATGAAAAGCGGTACATACTTCCTCAAGTTCTTTTAGATGTAAATATGAGCTTTTAGATTCTAAACCATAGAAATTAGGAAGTAAAGAAATCATACTTGGCTTGAATCTAAAATTGTTAGCATTGAGTGGAAAGATAAAACATGATGGACTAGAATTTCGAGATAGTTGTAAATACTCATGCATGGTTCGCAACGGTTGATTTTCATGTTTATCATGCACACTTTCATTTTCAGCCATTATGTTTGATGTGTGTGATTATGATTCAAATAAATTAATATGTAAAGTACTAGGATTAACTTTAACCAAATGACCATAATTTAAATCACGATACCAATTAAGCATAAATAAGTAACTTAAAATAGAAAAAAAATGTACAAGCTAGCAGTATAAACCGTTCATTAAATATTAACAAAGGTGTGGTATAAACTAACCACCAAATAAGTAAATAAGCAGAAAAATTAAAAAGTTAGTATGCAAAAAAAAATTAAAATGTTAAAAGCAAGTAAATTAAAATGTTAGAAGCAGGTAAAGTAAAAAGTTAGATAGCTAATAAAGTAAAAAGTTAGATAGTTAGTAAAAGAGTTAGTAAGTTAGTAAACAAAAAAAAATGACAAAAAATGACAAAAAAAAAACAAAAAAATAAATGACAGAAAATAAAGTATAGAAAATAATATACGTAAAATAAAGTACAAAAAGTAAATTTAAAATATGAAAATCGAGAATCGGCAAAGCCGATTTTTTGCTCCAACGAGAGAGAAGAGAAGAAGAAAGATTATTTCATTAATGATTGCAGATTAGAGATGGTTAAGGGAGAGGTTCCCCCACTAAGTTAGTACGTAAAATAAAAGGGAGAGTTTCCCCCCACTAAGTTAGTATATACAAAAAATAAAAGGGAGAGTTTCCCCCCACTAAGTTAGTATATACAGAAAATAAAAGGGATGGTTTTTCCCACTAAATTAATATGTATAAAGAAAATAAAAGGGAGAAGCTCCCCCACTGTTAATAAGTTAGTATGTACAAAAGAAAAAAAAATTAAAAGAGTAGAAAATATATACAAAATATTTACACTAGAAATTCAGTCTTCAAATCAAGTCCCCGACAACGGCGCCAAAAACTTGATGCATAATTTTTAGTTTCAAACAAGTCTACAAACTTGATGCGGGATTAATTGTTGTATTACGAACCCAAGTGCAGGTTGTCTCAAGTAATAAATTTCTCGGGAGTCCGAGGTCGATCCATAGGGAATTGTTGAAGATTAATTAAGGTGAAGTAAATATTTTGTTACTACGGTAAAAATTATTTACTTGGGTTAAAAGATCCACTCTTGGTAAATAAAGTAAAGGTAAAATTAATTTTTTTTATAACTTAATTAGAACCCTCGCAACATGGAGGTTCCAATCGGAAAATACAACGTTAAAAGTCCAATTAAAATAATATACATAATTATATTATGTTTTCAAAAAATATTACCACCACTTATAAATGGGTTAAAGCATTCATTGTGCCAATATTTTATCTACAACAAATCAAGAACTCTACTTTATAAGGAGAGTTTCTAACACCACCACTTGTAAATGAGTTAAAGCATTCATTGTGTCAATCTCTTGTCTACAACAAATCAAGAACTCCACTTTACAAAGAGGGTTTCTAAATTGATTGGAAACAAAATACAATACATATAATGACTACTCGAAAATATATCATTTAAGCACAAGAGAGAAATTAATCTAACATTATTTCATTACCAAGAGCTTCACTCTTTCACCCAAGCAAAATGAAACTTAGTTACTCATAGATAAGAAGAAAGAAAGAGAGAAGAAGAAAAAGAAGAACATGACTTCAATTTAGAACAAAAGAAAATTACTACAAGAAAACCTAGTAACAAACTAACATCATTTTGGTACCTAACACCTAACACCCTCAATGATCTACCAAGGCCCCCTTTTATAGAAGATTAGAGATACAAAATGACAAGGGGGTGAGTCATTAGTGGGTGGATGAGTGGAAAATGAGTGGAAAATGCCAAAAGACTTTTGGTGAGTGGAAAATTATGGAGATTCCTTGTCTCTGAAATCATATAGCTCTGAAGTCATTGCATTCTTCATTTTTAAACTAAGTGGTCTTCACTAAAGTTGTAGGCCTGGATCTTAGCTTTCAAATGACTTTAGTTTGAGTCCAATATCATTTCTATAACTTCAGATACGTTCAAATTACTGCACACTGTCCAGGCCCAGTTACAGCTCCTCTGTTCTGACTTCCAAGCCCAATATCACCTTCAAGGAGTCCGATTCTGGAAAGGTGTTCAACATGAAAGTTGTAGATATGAGTCTTAACTATTTATCATCCAAATTTCAGCCTATTTGACAACCTCTAGCCCAAAAACTGTGATGAACAGTATACATAGGCTAAGCTGTCAGGAAAAGCACTCTGGTTCTTGTTTCAACCCCAATTTGAGTTATCTACTCGTATGATTAGGTCTTTGAGGTCTTCATGAAAGTTATAGAAATCTCTCTTATCTTTCAAATTCCACTAGAATCACCTCCAAAGACCACCTACATCCCAAGATATAGCCCAAATACAGAAACAACGTAAGACGTAAATTATGCTGAAAAATTCAATTAAGTCCAATTTGAGTCTAAACTTACAAAACATAATCAAAATC
The DNA here is from genome assembly GCA_029884595.1 of Ormosia semicastrata. Classification (NCBI taxonomy): domain Eukaryota; kingdom Viridiplantae; phylum Streptophyta; class Magnoliopsida; order Fabales; family Fabaceae; genus Ormosia; species Ormosia semicastrata. The sequence continues at coordinate 47,356,182 of JAQQTO010000056.1, read as the reverse complement.
AATGAATTAAGTATATGAAGAGTGTAAATGACTAAAAATGAAGACTTATTAATGTATCAAATATGTGATCATCATATCTATATGAAAATCCCTGAAGGATTAAAGGTATCTACATCTTCCAATGAACATAGTAATGAGATTTATTCAATCAAGTTGCAAAGATCTTTATATGGACTAAAACAATCTGGCCAAGTGTGGTATAATCATCTCAATGAATATTTGTTGAAGAAGGGGTTTAGAAATGATATTATTTGACCATGTGTCTATATAAAGAAATTTACAACAAGATTTATTATAATTGTTGTATATGTTGATGATTTGAAAATTATTGGAACTCTTGAAAAAGTTCCTATAGCTGTAGAAGATTTGAAGAAAGAGTTTGAAATGAAAGATCTTAAAAGAACAAAATTTTGTCTCAGCCTATAAATAAAGCATTTAACAAATAGAATTATTATCCATCAATCAAGTTATACAGATAATATCCTTAAGAGATTTTATATGGATAAATCACATCCATTAAAGTACCCCAATGGTTGTTAGATCACTGGATGTGAAAAAGGATCCATTTCGTCCTTAAGAAGGTAATTAAGAAGTTCTTGGTCATGAAGTACCATATCTTAGTGCTATAGGTGCACTTATATACCTTGCCAATAATACACAACCTGATATAGCATTTCCTATAAGTTCAATAGAAAGGTATAGTTCCTCTCCAACTAGAAGGCATTGGAATGGAATTAAACATATCCTTTGTTATCTTTGTGGGGCAATTGATATGTGTTTATTTTATTCATATGATTTTGTGTCACAATTGATTTGTTATGTAGATGTAGGCTATATATTCGATCCATATAAAGCTCGATCTCAAACAAGTTATTAGATGTGGAGGTACAAATATATCGTGAAGATCTACAAAACATACTATAGCCGTTACTTCTTCAAATCATGCAAAAATAATCGCAATACATGAAACGAGTCATGAATTTTTTAGTTAAGGACAATGGATCAACATATTTGAATGTCTTGTAGATTGCTTTATGATAAAGAAACCTCCACTATTTCATATGAAGATAATACAACTTGCATAGCTCAATTAAAGAGATGATATATCATAGGAGATAGAATGAAACATATTTATCCAAATTTCTTCTTCACACGTGATCTTAAAAAAAAAAGGCAATTGAATTTCAATAGATTCATTCAAGCGATAACTTAGCAGATTTATTTACTAAGGCATTGCCTACTTCTTCATTTGAGAAACTAGTTCAAAAATTGGAATGAATCGATTTAGAGATCTTTCGTAATATTCCCAAGAGGGGGAGTAATATTGTACTCTTTTTTCCTTGATTAATGTTTTGACCCACAAGGTTTTCCTTGATAAGGTTTTTAATGAAGTAGTTTTCTCATACAAAGGATATTGTATGTTTTTTCCTTTATTAGGGTTTTTTCCCACTTGGGTTTTTTTTTCTAGTAAGGTTTTAATGAGGCATATCCCTAATGGAAATCTAAGGGGAAATGTGAAGAAAGTGGATGTCAATCTTTATCTTATATTGACTTAGGTTTGAAATTATTATTTGAATTAGGAAGATGATAGGAAGAGTTGTATTTGATAAGAACTTGTACCTCACACTAGGTTATAAATACCCCTTTAGGTGCCTATTGTTATGCACCATTGAGATTAATGAATTATTTCCCGTACTCTCTCTATTTTCTTCTTTCTACTTCTTCTATATCTTTTAAGCTCTTTACATTTATTTTATAATAGTTAGTAATTAATAATAAGTAATTTTTTTTAACTTTTTTAGTTAATTAATGGTATTAAGATCAATGTTAATCAAAATTAAAAATGAAATAAAGCGCAATTTAAAATTAAGTTTGAGATTTATTGTTATTTTTACAAACCTTAAAATGTATGTTTGGTTTACTAGAGGATGCTATAATGCACCTAAAATAGTTTCACTGAATCATGCACCACATTGAAATGACCTATTATTATAGTCCAATAAGTTTTAACTATAAATTCTCCATCACAACATTGCACAGACAGCAGCATCACCTGAGCTTTACCTTACAAATCCATGGCAACGCCATTCAACGTGAACCACCCTGTCACCGTCGAAATCACCACCATCACCCACAACCTCATCCCTGAGGGTATCAATACCTTGTTCATCATTAGTACCTAATGAGCTCCACCACCATTTTCAAGGAAACACATTGTGTTTCAAGGTTAAAACTCATCCATGCTCAAAACCAGCAAGTAAACTTGTAGAAACCAAATAAGAATGGATAACCCAGAAGAAAAAAGCCACCAAGGTACGTCTTGCAACCAAAGCTGCTCCACATTTCCTCTTTTTCATGATTGGGTTTTCGCTCCTTGACTGGTGGTCAAAGGTAGAGCACCGCGAGGAAGGCTGAAGGATGTTGTGTGGAATGACATTGGGTGGATGTTGGGCGGTGAAATGGCAACTAGGCTCTATGGAAGGCTGTGATTTTAAGGTGGTGCACAAGTGCTTGTGATGGTGGAGCAGCCACGTGGGTGGCAAAGAGAATGGAGGCAACATGACGACTTTGGGTTTAGCTTGGGCGTGGCACAGTTGAGATCTAGTGGTGAATGGTTAGTGGTGGTTGGTTGCTAGCCTAGACGGCGCATAGGGGAGGCAACAAGCTCTAGTTCGGTGTGGCTAAGGTGGTTACTGTGAGGGCAGAGATTATGGTGGTTATGAAGGTTGGGGTTTTGAGTTTGTTAATGAAGGATCTATGTTGAGGTCAAGACATCAGGGAGCTTAGGCAAGGTGACTTCAATTGAGAAACAATGCACCTCCGCCATCAATGGTAGGTGATGCAGATTATAAGTTGCAAACCCAAGTATAGGTTGTCTCAAGTAATAAAATCTCGGGAGTCCGAGGTCGATCCATATGGAATTGATGAATAAAAATTCTTTGAGGTAAGGAAAAGATTTTGTTACAACAAATAAGGTAATAAAACTTGGTCACAAATAAAAAAGGATTTACTTGGGTTAGGAGATCCATTCTTGGTAAGTAAATTAAGGACAATATTAATTCTTTTTATAACTCAATTAGAATCCACACATAATGGAGGTTCTAATTGAAAAATACAACATTCAACGTTCATTTAAAATTATATATGTAATTATATTATGGTTCCTTTAATTATCTATTATCATCACTACTTATAAATGGGCTTAAACATTCATTGTGTCAAGATCTTGTCTACAACAAATCAAGACCTCCACTTTACAAAAAGGGTTTCTAAAGTTATTGGAAACAAAATACAATACATATAATCACCACTTGATAATATATCATTTAAGCACAAGAAAAAGATTAATCTAACCTTATTTCATTACCAAGAGCTTTACCTTTTAACCCAAGTAAAATGAAAATTAGTTACTCATAGATAATAAGAAAAAAAGAGAAAAGAAGAAGAAGATGAACATAACTTTAATTTAGAACAAAAGAAAACTACAACAAGATAAACAAATAACACAATAGCAAGATCTTGATCTCTAAGACCAATATCCTTAAATGATCAGCCAAGGCTCCCTTTTATAGAGTATGAGGGATACAAAGTGACAAGGGGTTGATTAATAAGTGAGTGGATGAATGGGTGAATGAGTGGAAAATGTCAAATAGTAATTTGATGAGTAAAAAATTATAGAGATTCATGTCCACGAAATCATTTTATGCTGAACTTATGGCATGCGTCAGAATCTCTCCAAGTAGTCTTCATAATAGTTGTAGTATTTTGTCTTAGATTTCCAATGCCAATGTTTCAGCCCAAAAGCATTCCTACAGCTCAAGATATGGCCTAATTACTGCACACTACTCAGGTCCAGCTACAGCTTCTCTATTATGAATTCCAAGCCCAATATGACCTCCAAGCCATCCGAATTTCCTCTTGTGTTCTTCATGAAAGTTGTAGATTTGGGTCTTAACTTTAAAATATCACTATGTGGGTTTAATTGAACTCTTATATCTCAAGATATGATCAAATGAGTGTATAGAGGTCAAGCTGTCTAGATCAACACTCTAGATCTTGCTTCAACTCTAATTTAAATTATCCAAACATATGATTGGGATCTTGAGGTATTCATGAAAGTTGTAAAGAATTATCTTAGATTTCCAATAAGACTAGAATCACATTAATCAAATATTTATAACTCAAATTATAGCTAGTTTACTTAAACATGAATTCATCGAAATTAAGGACAATTCAAGCAATAATTTGTTCAATGATCCAATTAAGCTCAATTTTATAAAATATGACAAAATAAACTTAATTAAGCCAAATTGAACCTTAAGAAGCCAAGTGAGAGGATTACAAATTAAATAAATTATATTGCTATTAAATTCCCCCACACTTGACTTTTGCACTCCCGGGCAAAATATTTAAGACTAAAACTAGTGAACAAGGAAAAACAAAATAAACTCAAAAACTAAAAAAAAATTCAAAAAGACTCAAAAATATTAAATAATGAAGAGCAACCAAAGATTTAAGGGATCAAAATATTTATGAGGTAACGTTTCTTCACATATCAAACCAACAAGTAAGAAAATTTTAATTGAAAAACATGAGTCAATAATGATAGATCTTCACAGGATTCACTCTCAATCCCTCAAGTGTTTAAAAATGTAGGTATTTCACTTAATTCAACCCATGAAAAATTACACTACCATAAGCTTGCTTATCTTCTACTTCTCTACTACTCAGAACACATGCACACACAAATAATGAGGACTTTATTCAAGGTTGTAATAGAGTCAAGGTAAATGAGGAGGTTATATGAATATAACAAGTTAAATACCAAAGAGAAAAAAAAGCGTGAGAGCTGAGTTTAATTAACAAACATGAAAGCTCATCCCAACTCTACCTAATACAAATTCCCTTTATATATTCTTTTCCTTTCCTTTATTTCCTTTTGGTTGCCATTCTTTACACATTTTTTTTTACAAGATGAACATAATATATACATTTTTTTAATTAAACATTTTTTCAACCATTCTGCACACACACCCCCATACTTGTTCAAGAACTCATCCAATGATAAAGCTAATGTTCTCTTATTCCCTTAGGTTAGGTAAGAACATGTTTTTTCATTTAAAGCACATAATGAGTTCAAAACAAAGAATGATCAAATAAACTCAAAGGGGTTAAGCAATGGGAAATAAGTCATTTTCAATGCCTTATGTTAGCAGGAATCAAAGAATTTTCAAGAAGTCATAAGAGTATTTGATATCACATTGAGACAATAAGCTGCTAAGCAAGGCTACTTATTTGTGTGCCAATCATTCTTGGCTATTTGGTTAAAGTAGCTATTTCAAGAAAAATGTCTCAATCATATTTATATATGCATGTGAAAATGTAGCCTCAAATAGAGTCAAAACAAGTTCTAGAGTAACAATTCCATGAGTGAAAATCACACAAAAAAGAAGAAAATGGTACAAATGTTCAATCAATTCATCAATATGCTCAAAATCTCATAAGACATAATTCTATCATTCTCAGTCCACCAATTCAACATTCATAACGAAGAATGTCATTTTTAAGAAAAAAGACAATTTACTCAATCATGCTATGTTCCTTGAATTTGAATTGTTACTTTCACACAACATAGTTATCTACCTAACTACTCCTTACTCTGCCACCAATTTTGATGCATTTCAAGAGCAAATTTACCTCTAGGGCATAATTTACTCCTTACTCTGTCATCCTTAATTAGTTTTGATGTTAGTAAGTTACTGACAATCATGTAAATAAACACACTTCGTAATTTTTTTTTTATTATCACAACATTGTCTTCAATGTCAAAACATAGATAGGTAAAGGATAGAAGATAGTACCTGTTATTGCAATTACTGAAAAGAGAAACCTTACACAAATTTAAACAGAAACAAAGTACAATAAATAAAACCAAAAGTAAAAAAAAGTTATAGATGAAGTATCAGATTACATTCACGTTCCTTGCTGCCTTTCTTGCTACTTCCTTCTGACCACTCTATCTGAGCTATTATTGGTTCAAGTTTATAAATAAAAGTTTATAATTTATCAATTAATTAATCAACAGTTAAAGCAGATATAAGGAGTTGTCTTGTCAAAGGTGTGATAAAGTTTTGTTCCATAGCATGGTCAATAAAAGATAACAAATTATCAAAGAAATTATTAACATTCAATAAACCTATGGGTTTATGGTGGATGTTCAGTTGGGCCCAAGAGATAATTTGAAATACTTCTTCCAAAGTACCAAAACTACCCGGTAAGGCAATGAATGCATCAGAATTTTTCAAGCATTGTCCTCATTCGTCCATGCATAGATGATACTTGAATTTCTAGTCCAATTGTCTTTCTAATGATGTTCCTTCGAGTTAAAGGTTCGAGAATGATACCTAAAACTTGACCACCTCTTAGATGTGCAGAAAGTGATATAATCCCCATTAACCCAATGCTACCTCCCTCATATACTGCACGAATGTTTCTCGCAGCAAGTATTCTACCAACAGTGCTTGCTGCATTTACAAATTGTAAACTCCTCCCATAACTTGTCCCACAAAATACACAGATATTGGTAAATCTACGAATCGAAGAAGAAGCTCTCTCCATTTCTACACTCACACTCCCTTTGAATGATTATGAGTTAGAGGAAAATGAAGAAAATGAAGTGTTTAAATAGGGAAGAGAATGGAAAAAGTAATGATAGCTTCTATATGGGTAGGTTGGCTGTTGTCAGAAAAGTTTGAAATTAAGAAACTTTTTTTTTATTTTGACTTCAAGAAAACCATTAGAGTAAAGAAGTCAAGAAACCCCTGAAGGACCCTGCTTAAAGGATCGTCAATCCAAAACTAAAATACAACAAAATCATACAAGATAAAATTATAATAACAAATGATGGCATACCTTTATGTACAGTTGCGTGTCACCAGTGCAATAAACACTCACTCCCATTTATTTGAAGAAAAGAAAAAGAGAAGAAAGAAACTATCGTGAGTTTCTATCCTGGGTCTGGAATCTGGAGAGCTCACACTTAGGTTCATAACATCAACAAAGATGCTAAAATCTGAAACTCACAATGTCAAGATCTAGAATGCCCTATCCCAAGGCACTGAGAGCCCTTTCTAATAAAAGAGAGGATCAATCTCAAATGCCTTATAAGCTTTGGTAACCGCGAGTTACTTCTCACTAATAACCATAATGGGATGCTTCTGCTTGTCCATCAACTCCACAGTATCTAGATGGTGAACATTGGGTTGTGGAGTGTAGCTCTCTACTGAGCATGGTACACGAGCCTTTTTTTAAGGACCGCGTGCAAAGGTCTACCTGAGTCAATGACAGGTCTACCACTGGTAGGGGCTCCACACTCAATTAAGAGCATAGTACTCTTTCGATCGCCCTTGTTTTCTTTTAGGAGATGTACATGATACTATATACATGTTGTTGTGATTGTGGCTCACATCTTCCTCTGATTTTACGTCCAGTAACAGCTTAAACTCCTTCTATAAGTTGAGGATAAGCTTCCCATCTAATTTTCTTATAAATTAGCAAACAGGGTCTTTTTGAGTCAGATTTCCAAGACTGTAACGCTCTTACTCATCCCTGAAGAGATTCCACTGATTAATAACTTCACGATGCATAACTCCATAAGAATGCGTTTTAAGAGTCAATAAGATATCATCTAATGACTCATTACTCAGTCCATTCTTAATGAAGAATATTTTATCTTCTCTGTTTGCAGAAACCATCCCCAAAGAATGACATCGCTTGTTATAATTCCATCGCGCACACTTGTGACAAACTTGCATTCTTTTCGCTCTTCTCTTTTTAGAATAAGAACTTTTACCGAGACTCGACATGTATGGGACAAAATGAATTTGAAGATTCACCTTCTAAATGAACATTTGCTTCAATTATCCAACGTACATATTCCGGCATGCCCTTGTGCATTAACAGTCTCAGTTTTTCATATTTAACTTTGTAAATTTTTGTTAGAACATTTGGGGGAAGAGAAGGAAAATGCTTAATTAGATTTGAGAGAATGACATCCACTTTAAAAGAGAATGAATCAGTTATTATGGGAAACTAAAAATAAACCGACTTCAGAGTCATGGAGTACTGTTATCCGTCACTTAACCGGGGTTGCAAAGAATTGTAAAAAACTTAGTTTTTCAAAAATGGTTTAAGTTTTTATTCATTGACCTTAAATACACTATCATTCTTAGGGTTCCCAATGTCTATGGCCCCATAATGATACACATGTTTGACAATAAAAGAGTCACGCCACCTAGATTTTAATTTTCCAGGGAATAGGTGCAGACGAGAATTATAAAGCTAAACTTTTTGACCAATTTCAAAAGTTTTTCTCAAAATTGATTTATCATGAAAAGTTTTTGCTCTAAATTTATAAATCTTTATGTTTTCATATGCATTATTTCTCAATTCCTCAACAATAAAAAATTTCAATGACAATGATAGGGTTCAGAGGTATCCTGTTTCGCTTAGAAATAGAACCCTATTTTGATAGTTTTCACTTTTTCAAAATGTATAGCTGTCTTTAAATAAAGTTGGCCAATAAAATCCACACTGCATGATTTTTGTAACTATTTTCTTTGAAGAAAAGCAACCTCCACATGCTTTTGAGTGACAAAATTTAATGACATTACATACCTCACTGTTGAGCACACATTTCTGAATGATTTGATCAGGATAATTGAGGCGGAATCTTTAATGTTGTAAGAAAATTGACTATGTTAGCAAACCAAGGCTTGGAATTAACAGAAAATAAAAATTCATCGTGAAAAGAATCATTGATAGGTGTGATATCAAAAGGTGAGCCTGTTGTAAATATGGACAAATGATCTGCAACAATATTTTCGGCTCTTTTCTTTTCTTTTATTGTGATGTTAAATTCTTGAAACAACATAATCTACCGTATCAACCTAGGTCTGCAAAAACTTGTTGTGAAAATCGACAAGTGCACTGAATCGTCAAAGAAATAAAGTAGTGAAAAGAGTATCGTTCCCACGAGGAATTAGTATACTAAGTACCACTTCTCTAATATAAATACTATCTAGGCAACCAATAATTAAAAGTGATTCAAAACAATTAAAGACACAAAATTATATAAAAAAAAACAAAAAACAAAAACACCTAAAATGCACGAAATTAATAGGGAAAAGAAAGAGCAAAGCACATGAATGCAAAACACATTAAGGATGTAAACACATGAAATTAAAAAACTAGAGATCTGACTTCACTTAATTCAATAATCTATCATAGACAATAGAGTCGCTTTGGGACCTTCATTCTAATTAATTTCTAATCATTCAATTGATGGAGAGAATCCCTTAATTAATTAAAACTCAATTCCTTGGTCTAGACCCTAACTCTTAAATGCATGACCATTACTCTATGGATTCTCATGGAAAATATCACAATTCTCTCACACAACCTATAACCTTTATTCCTAGATGATTATAAATCATGATACTTATTATTTATGGTCTAAGTCATATACAAACCTCCTGATTCTACACACAACCTACTAGATCACTTTATAAGTGGCCAATTCATAAAAGCATTAAGAATCATAATAATACTCAAATTGAATAAAAAAATTTAATTAAAATTCTAATCTTAATACATGTCGATTGAATCAAGTTATATCTTCACCCTAAAAACACACGAATTTAACTACACATAACAAAAAGATAAGAAGAAATAGGAAGAGGAAAGAGAATTCATCTTGATAGAACCATAGAGAAGAAACCAAAGCGTCTTCGATGATAGTTGTGATTCAAATAGATTAATATATAAACTAACAGGATTAGTTTTAATCAAACAATCAGAATTTACATCACGTTACAAATTAAGCATAAATATACAACTTAAAATAGAAAAGAAAATGTACAAGTAGGTGGTATAAACTGGTCGTTAAATATTAACAAAGATGTGATATAAACCAGCCACCAAATAAATATTAATAAAGGTGTGGTATAAACCAGCCACCAAATAAATATTAACAAGTAGTAAGTTAATAAGCTGATAAAGTAAAAAGTTAGTAAGCTGATAAATTAAAAAGTTAGATAGTTAATAAGAGAGTAAATTAGTAAGTTAGAAAGTTAGATTTAAAGTACATAAAGTAAAATACAGAAAGTAAAATATAGAAAATGAAGTGCAGAGAGTAAATTTAAAACATGAAAATTGGAGAGACGCAAAACCCCACCAAAGCCGGCGAAGGAGGAAGAAGAGAAGAGTCAATATTGAAATATTATTAAAACATAAAGTAAAAACCAGAGAACCATCAAAGCCATTTTTTGCTCCGACGAGAGCGAAGAGAAGAAGAAAGATTATTTTATTAATGATTAAATATTATAGATAGAGAAAGGGAGAAGGGAGAGTTTCTCTTACTAAATTAGTACGTTAGTAAGTACAAAAAAAAAAGAGTAGAAAAAATATATACAAGATCCACAGGGATAATATATATATATATATATATATATATATATATATATATATATATATATATATATATATATATATATATATATATATATATATATATTATAATATATACAAAATAAATTTGTTCTTCAAATCAAGTCCTTTACAAGCAATTGGTTAATGCAGATTATAAGTTATAAACCCAAGTACAGGTTATTTCAAGCAATAAAATCTCGAGAGTCCGAGGTCGATCCACAGGAAATTGATGAAGAAAAATTCTATAAGGTAAGGAAAAGATTTTGTCACAACATATAAGGTAATAAAACTTGGTCACAAATAAAAAAGGATTTACTTGGGTTAGGAGATCCATTCTTAGTAGGTAAATTAAGGACAAAATTAATTTTTTTTATAACTCAATTAGAATACACGCATAATGGAGGTTCCAATCTGAAAATACAACATTCAACGCTCATTTAAAATTATATATGTAATTATATTATGGTTCTTTTAATTATCTATTATCACCACCACTTATAAATGAGTTCAAACATTCATTGTACAAAGATCTTGTCTACAACAAATCAAGACCTCCACTTTACAAGAAGGGTTTCTAAAGTTATTGGAAACAAAATACAATATATATAATCACCACTTGATAATATATCATTTAAGCATAAGAAAGAGATTAATCTAACCTTATTTCATTACCAAGAGCTTCACCATTTTCTCCCAAGTAAAATGAAAATTAGTTACTCATAGACAAGAGAAAAAAAAGAGAGAAGAAGAAGATGATGAACATAACTTCAATTTAGAACAAAAGAAAACTACAATAATATAAACAAATAACACAATAGCATGATCTTGATCTCTAAGACCAAGATCCTTAAATGATCACCTAAGGTTCCCTTTTATAGAGGATGAGTGATACAAAATGACAAGGGATTAATTAATGAGTGAGTGGATGAGTGGGTGAATGAGTGGAAAATGCTAAATAATAATTTGATGAGTGAAAAATTATAGAGATTCTTGTCCCCGAAATCATTCAACACTGAATTCATGGCATACATCAGAATCTCTCCAAGTGGTCTTCATAAGAGTTGTAGTATTTTGTCTTAGATTTCCAATGCCATCAATTTCAGCCTAAAAGCATTTATACAGCTCAAGATATGGTCCAATTACTACACATTGCTCAGGCCCAGCTATAACTCATCTATTTTGACTTCCAAGCCCAATATGACCTCTAAGCCATCTAAATTTCCTCTTATGTTCTTCATGAAAGTTGTAAATTTGGGTATTAACTTTCAAATGGCACTATTTGGGATTAATTGAGCTCTTATATCTTAAGATATGGTTAAATGAGTGCACAGAGGTCAAGCTGCCAAGATCAACACTCTAGATCTTGTTTCAACTCTAATTTAAATTATCAAAACGTGTGATTGGGATCTTAAGGTCTTCATGAAAGTTGTAGAAAATTGTATTAGCTTTCCAACAAGATCAGAATCACATCAATCAGATATTTACAACTCAAATTATAGCTAGTTTATTGAAATATGTAATCACTAGGATTAAGGACAATTCAAACAATAATTTCTTCAATGATCCAATTAAGCTCAATTTCATAAAATGTGACAAAACTAACTTAATTAAGCCAAATTGAACCTTAAGAAACCAAGTGAGAGGATTATAGAATGAATAAATTATATTACTATCAACAGGATCCCACCTTCATCGTCAATTTTACTTCCGTACATCTTCCACCTTCTCCTTTGTCGATGGTAGATCCTTCGCCACATCGGCGTGGGTGGCATTGGTATCATCAACCTAAAATTGGAAGAGCAAACGTTCAAAATTAATTAAAACAATATTACACGTTCACAAGGTTGCTGGTTTTTTATCTCAATTCTTGATATTGATTTTTTTATTAATAAATTAATAGCTAAAAACTAATGGTGCATCGATGCACCACAAATATTTAAGTGCATGTTAGATGAATCCTTGATTTACTTACTTGTGAAAGGGAATTACGTTCGACCACTCAAAAATTAATTATTTGAAAAGTGGTTCATGTTTAGTTGTTTAGTGTGTGCATTTACACAAATTAATTCAATGTTGGAATTGTTTATTTTTCTTATTTTAAAAGGAATGAATTTTTTGAAGCTAAGAAAGACATGCTTTTTACAGTGAAGAAAGTCAATTCACACCTATCAATGTATCATATTACAATATTACCCTTGCCTTTATTTACATTTACATTTGAAACTTAAACTAATGTTTTAGTTGTTCGTGTGTTTGGTATCATTTTAAAAATTAAGGGGGGAAAATTCAGAGGTAATATTTTCCATAACAAAATTTTATGGGGTAAGAAATTATGTTTTTATTGTGTTTGGTTAGAAGCCATAAAAACCACACAATAAAATAAACCATCGTCATCTTCATCACTCTTGCTATCCCTACCATTGCTTCAAGCATTTCCATATTCCTGAATTTCTTGATTATCTCAACCACACAACACCATTGTTGTACTCCCACATTGTCTCAACCTACTTATTTTGAAGTTGAATCCCAAATTAAACTCTGATCTAAATTCGGATAAAGCAAAGTTAAAGGAAAAGGTAGCTTTCTGAAAAGGATTTTATATTAGCAACCATTGATGGCAAAAGGGAAGAAGGTTTTGGTGGTTTATCTTCCACATTCTCATTGTCCTTTTCTATATCTTGACATGAAGCATCCTCTTCTCCATTGCTATTTTTGCTTGTTTTGATGAGATTGCCAAATGAATAAGGAGCTAAACTTATGGCAAGAACTAGATTGAGAGAGCATGAGATCATTGAGAGCTCAAGAGTCAGAAGAATAAAAAGCTTTGAGAGCAAAGAGACGGCATGCTCTGGAGAGAGCTCTAAAACTAGAGAAAACTAGGGGAATAATGTTAGAACATGGAAAATCAAAAATTTCGGCCCACTCAAAATTGGGATAAAATTTATCCCAAATTTAAGTGAAAACATTACCCCTATAAAACTTCTCTTTTCTTTTACCCACAAACCAACATGATATTTTCATGGAAATTTATCTCATAAAATTTCACCAAACATTATATTTTTCATGGAAATTTATCTCATAAAATCTCATCCTATGTTACCCTCCAACCAAATACACACTAAAAGTAATTTTATTACATACCATTCATACAAAATTAATTTTTCTAAATTATTTTGAAGTACAATAATTTTCAAACACAAATTATAGTTGAATTTTATTTATTAAAAAAAATAGATTTATGCTATGTAGTACAAAGAAGTTTTAACAAATGCTTCACGAATTCAAATTGCACCAATAGGATTCCCTTAAAAAAATTGCACTAACAGGATTAAAGAAAATAACAAAATAGGAGGAGAAAAAAATGCATAATGGAAACCAACAGCTCCCAATTAACGTGTCATAGAAGATTTATGAATCAAGATTTGTAACATTTAACATTTCTAAAAAAATAGGAAAAACTACATATAACCCCCTGAACTTTCAACGTTTATCACGCAACAACCCTCATCTTTTTTTATGTCACTTAACCCCCTCAAACTTTGGTTTTAAGTGAAATTACAAACCCATCCGTTAAACATAATGTCAGTTATAGCATATGCCCATTGCGTGACTTGAAACTTGTCTTAGATGATGGAAAGGTTACACATTCTTGTGTAGCATCTTTGTGTATGAGAAGCTTGAGGAAAAATTCAAAGGGAGTGGTGTAGGTGACAAGAAATTAGAGCAAAAACTTGGAAGCATTATGCATCTGAGGAAGAAAAATTTGTCATGGTCACAGGTATTTTGTTGCTTCCTTTGAATGGGTTGAATATTGTTATATTAACTGAAAGGGTGTTTGGGGTATGTTTGGGTTTAGGGTGGGTGGGGTGTGTGTGTGGTGAGGGTGGGGTAGTGGGCTATACCCTACTACTGTGGTTGTAGTTCTACTGGCTTGAAAATTTGAGCTTGTTTCACTACAAGAAATTTGCATATTACTAGTGGATCGAAAAGTGGACAAAAATTTGTTAGAAATTGAAATTTTCAATGGATTTTTTTGTAGATTTTGGGTAGTCAAAAAAACGCTTGCCAAAAGCTAAACACTATCAAAAAATCCGTTGGAAAATTATTTCCAACAAAAAAGATCCGCAGGAAACTTATTGGCAGATTTATCCTCTGAAAATTTTTTCAGCAAAAAATAGTGACACCATTTTTGTCACGTAGAATGTTGTTATTTTTGAAAAAAAAACTACTTAATCTATAAACTTGTATTGTAAAATGAAAATAAATAAATAAATGCATTCTGACATTACAATGAAGCAAAGGAAAAAACAATTGAAAGTGTGCTTTTTGCATAGGATGATTCTGACTACTACCAACAAAATATAGAATAATTCAAAAAGCGAATACATCAAGGAACAAATTTACAAAAAGGATTCTATGTCATCAACATCATTCTTTTACTTATTGCTTAAGAAACTCAGAAACAAACAAATACACCTTCCCCTGAACAATCAAATAAACTAATACGATATTACAGATCACAAAGAAGAACACAATCAAAACAATAATACATCAAATCCTAGAAAAAAAAAAAGAAAAAAATACACAATATAAACTTTGACAGCCATTGATGAAGTCTTTCCAAGGTTTCTGTGCTTTTGTTTGTTAGATGAACAAAGCACTAAAGTTGACAATAGCGAAATGGTAGCTCAAACCATATGTACTTACACTATGTACTTGTTGCTCTTGCAAACACCACTATCACAGGTTAAGAGTGACCAAAGAGGCAGCGAAAGTGATTGGAGAGGTCAAGAGAGTGATCATAGAAGGAGATGGAAGAATGGAGAAAGGAAGAGAGAAGAGAAATAGGTAAGAATGTTTCGTGGGTGTAGCTATAATTTAATTTTCAATAGATTTTTTAGCAACTCAATCTGTCGCAAATTGACAAAAACTGTCGCATCGATTTCCATTCTTTTTCTGGTGGCTCAATTTGCCACAAACTATTTTTAGCTGATTTTTTCATAGAATTTTTCTGTCATAAACTTATTCCTGTTGATTTTCTTGCAGAATTTATTCTTTGAGAATTTGTTTCACTTTTTATATATATTTTAAATTATTTCTTTTATTTTCCAGAGGATATGTCCGCTATAAAGTAATTATTTACAGGAGGATATGATTCCACCGAAAAATATCGATGGTAATACGCGAATTTCTTATAGTGTTTTGTTGTTTTGTGTGGTCCCTTTATTGCTTGTTGCTTGCCTAACAAGCAGTTGACTTTCTTATCTGAAATAGGTGTGCATTTGCATTGATTAGTGTTGCCTTTGAGTAATTCATTGGTATAATGCAGATATGAATTTATCTAATAGTGACTAGAACTATTTTATGTGATATTGTGCTACAATTTTTCTAATGTAAGGGTGAGTTTTTTATATTCTTGTTCATCATAAGGGGCTATTTAGTCATGAATCCCCCAAGAAGTATGTTGGGGGTACCATTGAAATTATTAAGTTTGATGATAAGGATTTATTTGAGTACTTTGACATTTTAGGGATTGTCATTGACTTAGGATATCCTGAAACATCAGTTGTTTATTATGAAATACCAGGGAGGGGCTTAGATTATGGGTTAGTTGTTATAAAAGATGACTTCCATGCATTAAACATGTTGGAAGCTTATAATTCTCTTCATATAGATCAGTGTGTTTTGTATGTTGAGTCTGGAGTGGACCTTATATTTTGTCCTATTCAACTAGGTTATGAAATGTCTTTTAGGAATGATAGAAATTTGTCTTACTTAGAGATCGAACTAGAATTGGAGGAGGAAAGTGTACATGGATTAAAAGATACAAATACACAAGGGGATGCTCAAAGTGACAGTGAGGGAGTGGAAGTGATTAATGCACTAGGGGGTTACGAAAGTCACAATCAAGGTGTGGGAAAAATGGATACAGCAGGGGTGCTGAGGGTGATAGTGATAGTGACAATGAAGATAGTGCATATACACCATCTGTTAAGACTATTGATGATGACATTAAGACAGATTTAGAGACTGAGAGTGATGGATTAGAGGAAAATACAAGGTATGCTAGTTTGAATATACTCCTTGAGTTATGTGTAGGGGGAGGACTGCAAGTGAAGTTTGACCTTTTTTATGAGAGTTCACATGTAAGGGAGTCTTTAAGGACTAAACCATCACCTAAAAGAAGAATAAAGAGTACTGCTAAGTGGCCAAAGAGATCACAAAAGGGTAAAAGGACAATCAAAGGGAAAGGCAATGACAAAGGAAAAGGAAAAGGTAAGACAATAGAGAAAATGTCAATATATTTTACTGATAATGAGGATGAGTATAATATATTTCAGTAACATGCAGAATTCAGACCTTAAACTAGGTTTAAAATTTAGAAATTCTTTAGTTTTTAGGGCAGTAATGGTGGAGTGGAATGTGAGGAGGTATTGTGACATTGTGTTATAAATGAGAACCATAGGATGACTGCAGTGTGTAGGAGAGGGTGTCCATGGAGAATACATACCTCCAAGATGCTAGGGTTAACCACCCTTCAAATAAAAACCTTCCAAACCCAAACACTCATGCGCTAGGTCAATGAAAAACTCTTTACTCACCTCAGCTTACCTTGCAAAGGAAGTATTATGATATATTATCAGATGAACCAGAATGGAATTTAAAGGCTATGAAGAAAACTGTCAGAAGGGAGGTGAAAGTAGATGCCAAACCAATAAAGCTTTATGAAGCTAAGAGAAAGGTTGTTGACATAAATGAAGGAGACTTGAAGAGCAGTATGCATTTGTGTGGAATTATGGTGCTACTGTTATGAAGTACAATTCTGGAAGTAGTGTAAAAATGATGGTGGATCGACCAATAACTAGTTATTTGCTAAATTTTAAGAGAGTGTATTGCACTTTTCATTAATTGAAAGTAGGGTTCGTTGCTAGTTGTATAAAGGTTATTGTTCTAGATGGATGCTTTTTAAAAGGTGTTTATGTGGGGTAGCTTTTGACTGTAATAGCTATGGACGGGAATGACAATATGTATCCCCTTGCATGGGCTATTGTGGTGGTGGAATGTAGGGACAGTTGGCAATGGTTTATGGAGGAGTTTGTCAAAGACTTTGTGGATGGTGATATGGCTAGTTGGGCATTTTTTTTTGATAGACAAAATGTACATAATGTTTTTATTTTTATTTTATTTTATATTTGTATAGAATATTTAAGTATGCCATTAATTATGGAGGGTTTTTTTGTTATCTTGCAAGGACTTGTTGATGTTTTCCATTCATTGCTGCTAAGTGCTGATTGTAACATCCCAATACCAATTCTACAGTATATCTGAAATATATGTGTATAAATAGAATTAAACACGTCACTTCTAACTTATAAATATCATACTACTTACATAATAACCATACGTGTTATTATGTAGAGCCTTGAGAGGGAAAAGTAATATTTACATGAACTTTATACATGTGAAAGTATAAAGTAAGCCTCAAATGGCATAAGTACAATACACAAACTTAATACAATCCTATACAAATTCTACAATGTACAAAGCATTAAACAAAAGAGTAAATAAAACTACTCTAGATCTACATCATCATTTCCTCTTAGAAGAATCCTTAGCTGGATTTATCATGGAAATAAACAAAATGGTGAGAATTCACAAATTCTCAATAGTATAATCACATTTAATGCCATTATGATAATTCCATCTACTTCGAGGAAAAACAAGTATCTTAATAACATTTAGAAGGGTGGCAAAAGCCAAAAACTATTCCTTTCTCTTCTCGAGGCAGAACATTCAATTATTACTATAGTTTAACTATCTCATAATTAACTATTCATATAAAATAATCATAGAATTAATAAATCATGGCAATCTCAAGTATATGAGTCTTATAAGAGTCATAACTTTCTATCATCAGAATATTCACATTCTCTCTCATGTAAACATTCATGTTGCACATTCATGATCTAAATGCCTAGTTAACATCTCTTTAATGATAAAATAATTGCCTATACAATTGTAATTTCAATGATAATGCTTACGTAATATCATATGCTAATGCCTATGAAATGTCTTATGATAATGTTTATGAATTGTTCCATGATAATGCTTATAAAATGTCATGAGTAGTCTTTCATATTCCCAATAACCTGGTTCCTTGTATTATCTAGGTAGAGAGGGAAAATGACCTCTTCACACTATCGGTATCCCTAGCCTATTGTAGGGAACCCTATTCGGAAGTAGGGAAGGAAAATGACCTCCTCACACTACTTGGTAACGAGGGAAAATGACCTCCTCACACTACTTGGTAACGAGGGAAAATGACCTCCTCACACTATCTGTAACCTTGGCCAAATGATTGTACATATCATATAAGATTACAATACTTAGGAATAACAAGTATGGATTACTCCATCAAGAGGTTCACATGTCATATAGTGTCATGTACATTAATTATACACCATATTCATTAATCACAAGTTGAACTTTATGAATATGACAAATATATAAGTTAAATTCATCTCTTATGTATTTATCGAGTGCTCAATGTTCCATACCTCAAGTGAACTCAAAGCACAATTCATCACCCACAAAGGAACTAAATACATAAGACTATCACTACTCAAGTAAACCAAATGTACATTGTAAACATCATTACATCAATACACGATACAAATACAGAATGGTTATTGATACTGTGTGTTTACTGTTCATATCCAGGTGTTGCATTCTTCTTGTAGGAATCCTTCTATTGTTGTGAAATTACCATTCTATTCAAAACTTTTTATTTTGATGAAATGTGGTTAGTTGAATGGAGGATAAATTTGTCTTTTCATTATTATTTATTTATTTTAGATTTTTTTTTCTTATTTGTACTTTTGTCCTTGCTTTTTGTTTGGTGATCATATGTCATCCTTAAGATTGAGGGTGATTTGGTCATTTCATGTACAATTTATTTCTCTTTCTTCTTTCGTTTTTCTCTTTCCTTATTTCCTTCTTCTCTTTGCTGATATAGACTTTTTCATCTATACACGATACACATCATATATTTGTTTAGAAAACTCGAGGTTGGTTCAGAAAAGACCTGCACATGGTGCAATTGAGATCTAACGACTAAAGTTCACTTGGTCATATTTTTGTTCAATATTTTATCATTAAAATATTACTTTACATGGTGGAGATTTTGTATAGCAGAGGGTCAGTATTCTCAAATCAGCGCATATAAGCAGACTTCTCAGATGCAAGTCATGTTCTGTCGTGTCCTCAACAGAGGGAGTGGAGAGTTGATACAATGCAAAATGGGTGGTGCTGTTGTGAAGATAGGGTGTGCGTATGGAAGCCAGTAGTATCAATTAATCAAACTGTGGCAGGAGCGAGGTCTATAAATCAATAGCCCATATGCGTACTCCACCAGGTGATGAAAACCTTCTTTTCTCCTATTCTCTGATTGGTATGGGTATGGGCGCTGTGTACGATTAGGGATTTCGGTGGTTGATCTGGGTGTATTTTCCCCTCATTTTCCCTCCCATTTTTATGATTTTGAAATTTAAATTGTGACTCTCTGGTCTTTATTTATAGGGTTGTCATTGCATTCTTCAATTGTTCATTGTTAACCCTGAAACATCTTCACTTATTCATTTCTTTTCCCTGCTCTGATTGTGTGAATTTCTTATTGGGTGCTATTACCTATTGCATATGGCTCCACCATCTGATGCCTTAAGCAAAGTTGTTCTTGAGAGAAAGCCTTGGAGGATTAGGGTGAGGATTTTGAGGCTTTGGAAGGTGCCTGCATTCAACAACTCTAAACTTCCAAGCTCCATTGAGATGCTACTTTTGGATGAGTTTGTAAAAAAATCATATTCATATTGCTTTTGTTCAAATGTTCATCCTGTGCTAAATTTGATTTCTTCTTCTATTTTTTTTTTATCTTTGGAATTGTGGTTTTGTTGTTAGGGTGGTAAGATTCAAGCAAGTGCGAGAAAACCTTTGGTCTACAAGTTCTTGAATGTCCTTATAGAGGACTGTGTCTATAAGATGTGTTACTTTATTGTGACTCCAAACATTGGAGCCTATCGTCCTATAGACCATGAATTTCATTTTATTTTTCAGTTTAGGACTTTATTTGCTCTTTCTGATTCTTTGATTACTCCATAATATGGGTTGTCATTTGTGCCATTTGGTGATGTATTGGGAAATGAAGGAGATTCTGACTTTCTTATTGGTCTAACTTTTCTCAACTTATTCTTTTATTTTTTGTTTTCTTTAAATTTGTTTTTTACCTACATATTCTTCTCTTTGCAGATGTCATAGGTTTGTTGGTGGGTATTTATAGCCAAAAGGAATATGATCGAGATGGGAAGCCAACTAAAATGGTTGTTATAGAGCTTTCTGACTGCAAGTTGGTGCTCTATTTTCCCAATACATGGCCTTCCACATACTTTTTTAAATTCATTCCTTTTCTATACATCTTTCTTTATCCTTCCTTATTCATTTTTCACATGTGAATAACATGTTTCCTTCCTTTTCACAGTCTCAAGCTTGAGTGTACTTTGTTTGCTGAATATGTGGATTAGTTGAATGCTTTTCTAGCAGAAGGTAATGCTGACCTTCCTGTTGTTGTCATCCAGCTTGCTAAAGTGAAGCTTTTCAGAGGTAATCATTTGTCTTTTATATTTTTAAATTGTTGCTATTTTCTTCTATTCATCCTAACCTTCATATGTGTTACTACTTTATTTCTTTTTTTTTCTTTGTTTTTCTATATTTCCTTTATTTAGTTCACTAATGTTTTTGTTCATTTATTCATCTTTTTTTACTAAGGAAAAATTGTTATTCAAATCATCATGTATGCATCCAAAATAATGTTCAATCCTCTTATTGCTGAGGTTATTACTTTTAGAAAGAGGTGCGTTTTGTGCTTGAAGTTATTGTATATAAAGTTATTGTGTGTAGATTCAGTTATTCAAGTATTTAGTTCTGTCAAACATTTTACTTAGATGATGTGTGTTTACTATTTTTGTCAATAGGCTTGCTAAAGATAGCCCAATCAGGTCTCAAACATTAGCTGTTATTCCTGGTGTCCATTCGAGTTCCATGGAAGATGACTTTATGAACCTTCATGAAAAGAAGTCTATAGATCAGATCACTGAGTGTAAAAAGGTTTGCTGATGATCTTGTTTTGTTGTTTGGAGTATCTTACTCAACTTGCTAATTGCTTTCTGAACATAATTTTTAACATTTATATTTTCGGTCTTGGTTAATTTTTTTTAAAAATCTAATTTGTTCATACAATTACCTTACATCCTTTTTATTAAAATTCATTTCATTTGACCCATTAAAGGCTATTGCATATTGCATATTGCATTTTGCATCCGATAAAGATTATTGCATATTGAGCCATGGGAACATGTTATTTGTTCATGGGATATTAATTATTTATTGCCAAGTGGCCTTTTTTTTTCCTTTCATATGTTCAATTATTTAAAAATATATATCTGTTGCAACCTGCATCAGTCTTGTTGATATTCATTTCATTTGACCCATTAAAGGTTATTGCTTGTGCTCAATTATAGTTTGTCTTTTAGCATAGGCAGATGATAAATCTAATCAGTTGTATGGTTAACTCAGATGATTATGTATTTACTTTCTTTCAATTGTTATTAATGAATATTTCATTTGTCCATTGGCTGCTATTTGGGGCCTTAGGCTTTATAGGTATTATGAAACTTGCTATTGTTTTTTCCTTTTCTTCTTCTCATTTTGTTTCTCAAAGAAGATAAGATTTTTGACTAATCAATTTGATTATTTGATTTTATGATTAATATCTACTGACTACAACTCTTTATCTACATATATTTTTTAAACTTATTTCATTATCATTCAAGTTACACTTAAATCTATTGTTATTTGATTTCTATTGGAAGGATGGATTCTTCATAGTTTTGGCAACTGTAAAGGCAATTGTGGAGGATGCTGATTGGTGGTATAGTGTCTACATATGTCAAAGGTTTGTTTCTCCAAACTCTGGCATGTACTATTATGATGTATGCCATTGTCATGTGGTCTCTGTGATACCAAGGTACATCTCCCTACGTTCATCATGTCATTGGTTTTCCAATTTGCTTTTGCAACAACCAATGGTATTTGTATAAAGTTAGTTTTTTAGCTAATAACAAAGGTATCTAATAAGGCTGAAGGTTTATGATGGAACTAGTATTGTTGTCTTCATGCTTTTTTACCGTGATGCACAAACTTTACTGAAGACACCATGTGCTCAGTTGTTGGCTGAGTGTAACAAGGTTTTATTTTAGCTTTCAAGTTTCACTTGTGGTTGTTATGTTATTTTAATCTTTAGTTTTAAAATAAATATAACTTACCTCAATTTCTCATATTTGACCATGGTTTACTTTTTTTGCGCCACCCGTGTTTGTTTTTACAGTTGGGAGGTATTTGTTATTTGCCATAGATTATTTCTAGCTTGGTTGGGCAAAAAATGCTTTTTAAGGTTCAGACAAAATCAGTCTCATCTTCTCATTATGATGGCTCATTTTGTGTAAGAAGGGCATGTAATGATAAACATATCTTGAGTATGTTCATGCTTGAAGGTGTTGACAACACCCCTACAAAGGTCTATATCTTAGATTATTATTTTTATTGCTTTTGTTGCCCATCGTCTAACATGAGATTCTTTATTTTTTGAAGGCTGTTTTCAATCCACCTTTCCCAAACACTTCCAATCTTGGAGATGATGTGCCAGATGTTGAAATCATTACTAGTTAGGTAGAATATAATTCTCAGTTGTTTCTAACATTAATGCTTCTTAGAATATTTATTTACAGTGATTATTTTTAATATGATAAAGATAAAAAATGAGAGATAAATATATTGATATTTTTTTCAATTATTATAATTAATATATCTATTTTTAACTTATTTGTGTAGTCATTTGTTTCTCAAGTGATCATGAGTCCTACTCCATTAACATTTGACAGTAACTTTTTTGGGGGAAAGGTAACCCTTGTAAAAAGGAAACTCTATGGCACCATTGAGGCAAACAAAGATGGCATTGCTGGTCATCCATTGAAGGCTGTCAAGATTGAAAAGGATTGACCCCTATGTTGGGGAATATGTTAATAACTAGACTTAGGATGTTGCAAGGTTTTTTTTTTTTTTTGGTTTCTTCTTTTAATCCAGCATATAATAGTAACTATTAGAGTGTAGATAGTGACTGGTGATTAGGTGCTTGCACATATCATGCCTTTCTTTTTTGGTCTTTTGGATTTTTTGTGGGTGAATTGTACATGATCAGAGAAATTAGGGAAATAGTCAAAGATTCACTCATTTTGGATTTTGGACATGATCAATACTGTTACTTTGTAAAGATGGTGAATGTAAGTAACAAAAATGTTTGATAATGAGAGACCAGTTTGTTAAATCAGTTTCTCTGTAGACGTTTCTATTCTATGATGCAATTATTATTACGATTCTACGTGTCACCCTGTAGCTACTTTTATTAATTTATCATTTATTAAGAGTTGTGTGCAGATGTGGGTTCTTTTGTGTTCCCCGTGTGTATGGCTCTTATTCACTTATTATTTTGATTTTTTATATTGAATAAAATGTGGGAAAGATATAATAGGTGTTAGGTAGAGTTTTCACTTGAAGTGGTTAAGTGCTACAGTCTCCAATAAGACGTTAATCTTATCTTTCTTTTATTTTTTCTTTGCTTGAAAGAAGAGGTCTACAGAGAAAGATTAGTGAGCCTATGAGGAAGGAGAGAGATGCATAATTATTTTCTCCCACATAGAGATGGTGTATCACATTCTCTTTCTTTTGGGCATGGATGTAGATCTGTATTTGTTTATTCTTTTTGTTGAACAACATGTTATTTGTAATTAGATTTCTTTTATTTGATTAATTGAACCAAAGAAAAAGGTCAGATAACTAGGAATTAGAATGTCATTTTCCAATTACTTAGGTTTGCTCCAACTGAAAACCTTTTAATAAGCTTGACTTTTGCATAAACTTGATTGTACTTCTTTATAAATTATTTGTGATATAAATATATTGTTTTAGTTATTTATTACCTTTTCATTAGTATATAAACATAAATATATGCACTTTATGATTCTGATTTTATGTTTATTATGTTATTTTAATCCTTTTAGAAAGTTGGTTCTCAAGAGCATAAGATCTCTGAGGAAGATTTCTACCTTCTCCCGACTTACATATTCATGGGAAGAAAGTCAACCACCTAACTCAAGATCTTCATTTAATCTGTTGCTCAAATGGAGTTCTGCTAATCATAAAAGTAAGGGTGCTTTATGAAAGTATGAGTTTTGTTTTACATGGGCATGTGACTTTACTAAAGATAAATAAATCTAATATTTGCTCTAGCAAGTCAATTAAGTGAAGGACTTGAACATTGAATTGAATTGGCATAATAGAAACTTCATTTAGCAAGTTTGCAATGATCTTGGATTCTGTTCAAAGTCACGTAATGTAAGTAAACAAAGCAACAAAGGAACTTAATTTAGAGAGTAAGTGACTCATGTTCTCATGTATTGAGGATATTCTTTTTGTATGAGAACAAAGTGACTTAATGCAATGATGCTTGCTGATCTATTTGAAAGTTAAATGCAATGGTGTATTTCCCTATTTGTCAAAATAAGTTTTCCTTTGAGATAACCTAATGATTCGTAGTTATAATGGGTTAGTTACTTGCTGCCATGTGGAGTTCAAAGGAAGCATCCCACAAAGTTTATAGGTTTGTTGGGATGTCATTTTGAACTTGGATCCAAACTCCTTTGAAGTTGGCTATTCCTAAATTCTAACTCTAATGATGATAACCTGATAGAAAGATTATCCTAATGTTACATCAACTTTTGCAACAACAATGTCGGTTATTGATTCTTTTAGTTGATTGAAATGTGATAAATTTAGGATCCTAAAATGTATGCTTGAAAATTATGTTGGTTGTATACCGGTTTTATTTTATCTTTTAACTTATATTTATTTGCTCGTTCTTTTTATACAATAGATGCCAACAACTTATACGTGAGTTTCTGTAGGCTACTCTTGCTGTAATCATTGATGCTCTTGTGCAAACATGATTTCTACCATCCAAGGAGATCAGAAGCATGCTTCTAGTGTTTCTATTTTTCAATCTTGGTTATCTAGATCGGTTTTTCTTCTATTAGTTTTTTTTTGTTTCCCCGCTGCTCAACATGATTTGTTTCCACACTTCAATCCATGCACAATTTATGCCACATGTTATTTGAATTTAGAGTCCACAGACAATTAGGTTATTTAGAAGTATGCTTCCAGTGTTTCTGTTTCCCAATCTTGGCTACCTAGGTCAGTTTTTCTTTTATTAGTTTTTTTTGTTTCCCTGCTGCTGAGCATGATTTGTCTCCACACTTCAATCTCTGCACAATTTATGTCACAAGTTATTTGAATTTAGAGTCCATAGGCAATTAGGTTATTTTAGAGTTCATAGTGCCATTTTTGTGATGTAATCCACATTCCTTTTGGGGAAACTGGAATCTCTTGGTGTCTTCTTTTGTGCAAATAGTTTTTGTAGTCTCTGACCATACAGAAGTAAGATTTTTCCAATTTTATACTATGACTCATTCTGATCCTGTTTCTTTCTTTTTGTTTTGAAAATATGCAAATAAATTACAAGGCATTTGTATAATGCCTCCAAGGCAAGAGATCCCCTTGCAATTTTCAGTATAATGGAGTTTGTAGAACTTAAAAATAAGCATGGTACTCATCCAACGGGGATGTTGCTGAGCCTAATCGTCAGCTAGGTTGTGAGTTTCTTGAGCTTTCCAATGAATTTCACAATAAACCTACTGATCACCATTATTAAAGCACCTGGATAGCTAGCCATTTTAACTCTCACAAGGTGCACCAATTCCAAATGAATGTTTTTGATAGCCATTTTTATCCTTATTCTGTTGGAAACCAATTTCAGTATGTTTCAATTAACATGGTTCCAATTAACACCCCTTTCCTAAATGGTATAAATGTTCTGCCATAATTTGTTTTTTCATTTTATTTTATATTTGATTTAGAGAAGATTAAAATTAAGGCAAGGTTTTTCAGTTTCTTTTTTTTTCTCCAATTATTCAATGTAGTTCACACACTATTATGTGCTTATCTGCTGGCCTATGGATATGTAATTTAACCTAAACTTTACATTATTAAAGGGAAATATACACCATTAGACCCACAAGGGCATAGGGTTATTTTGATGAAGAATTCCTTTTAAAGGAAGAAATCGTATAGGAAAAATCATTGGCATTACTGATCCTTTTTCATATCTTTATGCTAGATAGACTTGGATACATTTAAGAACTTGCTAATCAATTTAGCATTATTGGTGATAATGTATTACATATCATTCTTTGATAGTTTGTTGCTACTTCTAGATCTTTTTTATACAATCTTTCTAATGATGATCCTTACACTATATCAAAGTTCTTTGAAGTCTATTTATTTTCAATTGAATATATAAGCTTAATTCATTTTTCTGAAGTCTAAAATATGATATTGTTTGGCGTGCAGTCCTTAAGATTGGCCCAAATGAACCCTCTGAGTTATTCATACATCAGAATGCACAGGGCTTGGCATGCTATGCCATCATTTGCCAATAGTGTACGCTTGTGCCCATTGTTGGGCCCGAGATTTTGTCTGACAGTGTTCATGACATTAATCAGTGTGTTGATTTGCTATCACTTAGACTGTGCTTGAGTAGTTTACAAGGCAGTGAATGATCACCATGTTCTCCTTAAAGGAACTCTTCTAAAGCCTAACCTGGTCACCCCTAACTTTGATAGTCCCAAGGTAGCAGTAAACTTTTGAATCAAAAAATGATTGTTTTTTATAGTGGGCTCTATATGTACAAGTTCTGTTAGAAGTGATCATATTTTTATACTCTCATACCTATATGTTTTCTGTTTACATTAGAAAAGTTTAAGTGCTGATGTGTTAAATTATGGTGTCTGTATAATTTTTTTTTAAAGAAAATTGTATTTGCAAGCTTAGAACTTATTTGCTACATGCTCTCCAATCCTCAGGTTTGTCAAGTAGGTTGCTTCAACATGTTTGTGATTCTTGGATCTATGGATACTTAGGATGTAATAACAATAATAATAATGGTAAATTGATACTTTTTTTTTAATTTACATTTTTTTAATCCTAAAATACTTATCAATGCATTTATCATGAATTTTCATGATCAGTGTAAGAAATAATTTTTATTGTGCACAATTGTGGTGGACTATCAAGCATAGAGTGACAATTGAGATTTATGTGCATATATATACTATATACTTATCTAAAGTCAAGAAGGAGGACTATCAAGGATGCACAGAGTGACACTTAAGAATTATGTGCATAGAGTAACAAGCTTTTTAAGCTTTCACAATATACTTCTTAAGTTTTCTCTCTTCCATATTCTTCCTATCTTTTTTTCAAAATCTATTTTTGAAATCAAAAACACATTTTTTTTAAAAAAAAAGTTTTTCTCTATGTTGATTTGGAGATCACTTCTTTGCAATAAGCTTCTTAAGTTCTGTATGGCGGGTTGCTGTTTTAACTAATTTGGTTTGGCTTTTGGTGTTTTACTAATTTTGTTGTCTATTCTTTCAATGGGTTTGAAAATTTGGGTGTTTATGTGGACATTACAGGGCGGAGTTTAACGATTAGAGTAGCAGAAACTGATGTAAATGAAAATGTTTTTGGGTTTTATAGTTTGATATTGTTGTTCATTTTCATTATTTAATATTTAGTATTTTCTAACAAAAAAGGGTTTATTTTAATCTTAAAAGAGGTTTCTTGCATTACTAAGAAGAACACATGTGCATATTTTTTGTAAAGAAGCATGAATCAAATTGAGTTATGTAGCTGGTTATAGAATCTTTGATATTTTTATACTTAAAGCTTTGTGTCCAGTTACAATTTTATTCTTGAATTGCGGGTTTTGTATATAGATCTCATGTATGTTGGTTCTTTGGAAGAGTGTTTTGTACTTGGACTAATTATTTTTATTTTTTGATATTCATTTATGTTTTGGCTTAATTAGTCATTACAAACACTACTTTTATTTATTTTTTTGGTAGAAAAAGGTGAGGCAGGGAAGCATAATCTCCCGGGTTGGGTCATGATTAAGAGAAGCCCTCACCAACATACTATTTTCAGTATGACACTACTTTTTTATTTATGTGTTGCTCAATATTGTCCCATTTTTTTTAACGATAAGTTTTTGTAATTGATCAGATAAAGTCAAAATCAATTTCTGTGTTTATGTAACGTGTGAATTTTCTCTTGTTTATTTCTCAAGTATACTTTATCAAAAAAAAGAAATAAAAGTTTAGCTATCATTTTATATATTATAAATCTATTAATTTGAATAGTCTAATTTTCATAATTAAAGATGATTCATAATAACTATAATTAAAATAATCTTAATTATTAAAATAACAAACACACAAAGTAAATTAAATGCACCTGTGCATTGCACGGGTCTCCTATTAGTAGTTCTAAAGTTGCATCAATCCTCCAATGAACTGGACACATATAACTAATATTTCACAAATATAAAGTTTGTACAATGTCATTCTTCTTCATAAATATGCTAGATGGAAAACAATATCTCCAATTAAACATTAATCTCCAATACATAGCATAAATATATGTTACATATGGTCACAAGATAGAAAACTATTTTCTCCAAAATAGGGGATTATGGTAATCGATTACCACAAGCTAAAATCTTAAAACAGAGGGTTGGTAATTGATTACCCACTCTTGATAATCGATTACTAGCTGAAAATTGAGAAGCTAGTGGCTTGATAATCGATTACCATCTCGTGATAATCAATTACCACATGCAAATTTCATTTTTTAGAATATTGGTAATATGAAATTTTCTATTCGAATAACTCACCAAATCTATTCAAATAACATCGAAAACATATTTTGAAATATGTCATTCAAATAGCCCACTTTGTCTATTCGATTAGTAGTGAAAACATGCATTTCGAATAGAATTGAAAACATAACATTCGAATTATGCCACTTGAATAGCTCACAATTTTTTATTAGAAGTGAAAACATGTCATTCGAATAACTTCGAAAATGTCATTCAAATTATCCCAATTGAATAGTTCACTTAGACTATTTGATTAGCATTGATATCATGTCATTCGAATTATGTCAATAGAATAGTTCACTTAGTCTATTTGATTAGCATTGAAAATATGCCCTTCTGAATTATGTCGATCGAATAGCTCTCCTATTCTATTCAATTAGCCTCGAAATTATCTCATTCGAATAGCTCTTAGTCTATTCAATTTATCATCGAAGTCATGCAATTTGAACAGCTGACACATTAAAATTGGAACATTCTGTGATGTTCTATTTGAATAGCCTCTTAGCCTATTCGAATAGGACAATGCAGAAAGGCATTCTAGTATACTAGAACAACAATTTTCCTGTTTTATTTCATTTCCATACCAACCCTTTTACTACTAATACTAATTTATACCACCTAACCTAACTCAGCAAAGTTAGCCCACTACATTACCACCTTAACCAACATAGCACACACAGAGCACCACCTCCACACCTCAACCAACATAGTAGAGTCAAAGCACCACTTCAGCAACTCGATAAAAATTGCACATGAAGGGAGTATTTAGGAATACGAGGCAGTTCATGACTGGTTTGGTGCAAGGCAGTTCACTTGACCTATAATTCATGCCAACTCTAGGCTATGGTGCAAGGACTATTTTAGTGGAAGGCAATTAACACCAAATGCAATTCATGCCAACTCTAGGGTCAGCTGTAAGGAGTGCTTTGCTGGATAACCATTCACCCTAAATGCAGTTTATCCCAACTCTGGGGTTAACTACAAGGAATGCTTTAGTGGAAGGCAATTCACACCAAATACAATTCATGCCAACTCTAGTGAACCATCCCACAATACAAGGATTTCAAACTGGAAATGCAAGAAGGAAGAAGTGCAGAGCCAGAATTGGTGGGCTCTACGGATTTGACTTGTAATTAAAGCTTATGATAGATGGGGTTTTTTGGGTTTCAAAATTATAAATTTAGGTTTTGACTTGTAATTAAAGCATATGAAGGATATTGGTTTTTTGGGTTTTTGGTATTAGTTTTAGAGAAGTTGAGAGAATAAAGAAGAATAAAAATCGAATGATAATCTCATATCATTTTTCTAATTGAATATAATACAGCTATCACATTATATAGTGACTGAAATAACAGAAGCTATGACAGTTGTATATCAGCTAAGGGATGTGGGCTTTAAGCCTAATCATAACAAACTAATGTGGGCTTTAAGCCCAATCATAACAACCAAACTAAAACTATCTCTAACATTCCCTGCATAAACTCGGGGTGTCTCGAGTAAGTGAGAGCTTGTCAAAAACTCGAGTTTGTCCCCGAGAGTGTTGAACACAGCAGGTGAAAGGGGCTTGGTGAGTACATCACCACCGATCAATGGCCGGAACATGTGTCACACTTAGGCTGTGATTTAGCACCTTTTCACGAACAAAGAAAATGTCAAGCTCCATGTGCTTGGTTCGGGAGTGCAGCACAGGGTTATGAGCCAGGGAGATAATGCTAAGGTTGTCACATAGTATTCTAGGAGTTTGAGCCTTAACCCTTAACTCTGTTAGTAGTGACTGAACCCAAAGAATCTCAGCACATAGGGCTGCCATGCTTCTATACTCTGCTTCAACACTTGATCTAGCAACAAGAGTTTGCTTCTTTGACCACCAGAAATTAGATTTGGGCCAAGATAGACATACGCCCCAAAAGTCGAACGCCCACGTTATCCTCGGATGCCGGATCCCATCAACCACTATCACAAAATCTGTCAAAGGCATAGGAATATGCATGGCGGCTGGTTGAATCAGGAGACCATGGTGAATTGTACCCTTAAGATATCGAAGGATCCGTTTAATGGCCTTCCAATGATCCTCCAAAGGTTGAGACAAAAACTGGCAGACCTTATTCACTTGAATAAGAAATTTCTGGTCTAGTGAGTATGGCATATTGGAGTGCTCCAACAATTGACCGAAACAGAGAAGGGTCAGGGACATAATCAACCCCAAGCTTGGAGAGTCTGAGGTTGGCAACCATCGGAGTATTGATTCCCTTTGCTGATTCCATGTGAGCTTTGGACAGCAGATCACAAATGTACTTGGTTTGGGAAAGGAGAAGGGAACTATTAGGCAAGTGGGTGACCTTGATTCCCAAAAAATAATCCAAGTTGCCTAGTTGCTTAAGAGCAAACTCTGAGTGTAGGTCATCAATAAGTCCCTGAATGTGAGGTAATGAGCTGCCGGTAACAAGTATGTCATCAACATACACCAAAATCATCATATAATAGGTGGCATTATGCAAGGTAAAGAGGGAGGGGTCACACTTGCTGGCCACAAATCCTCTATGTAGCAGGGCAGTCTTGAGTCTCTCAAACCAGGCCCTAGGTGCCTGTTTTAGGCCATACAAGGCCTTTTGTAGCCTGCAAATAAGGCTTTTATCTTTTGCTTCGAAGCCAGGAGGTTGTTGCATGTAGACCTCCTCATGAAGGTGGCCATTAAGGAAGGCATGGTTGACATCCAACTGCCTTATGGGCCATTTGCAAGAGACAACAATTGATAAAATAGTCCTAACTCATGTGATCGGTTTCACAATAGGGAGAAAGTCTCATAACAAGAGACAAGAAACTCAAATAGCCCAACAAGCTAGAAGATTCCAAAGCAAAGGGAAAATGCGTGTAGTCACAACCAACCTGTTGGTGAAAGCCCTTGGCAACTAGGCGTGCCTTATATTTATTGATGCTGCCATCCGGGTTTTCTTTAACTCTAAACACCCATTTGCAACCAATAGGTTTTCGGTTGGAAGGAAGTGGTACCAGGGTCCATGTTTTATTGAGCAGGAGAGCATCATATTCATCTGTCATAGCTGCTACCCATTGGGGAGTAGCCAATGCTTGCTTAACAGAGGTTGGTTCCATGTGCGTGAGAAAGAGAGTGGGGTGGAGTCTAGGCATAACAATACTAGATTTGGACCTTGTTTGCATGGGATAAGTGTTAAGTGGAAGGGGTGGGGGAGAAGGAGAGGACTCAGAAGAGGAAACAGAAGAGTATGAGGGGACTAAGGACTGCCCAAGGACCGAGTGGAGGACCGGACATGCTTTGAAAAGGAGGAGAAACTGAAACGGTGGACTCAAGGACCGGTGAGTTGGGGATAAGATTTTCAGTTTCATTTTCTTTTTTTTTTTTTCATTTTAGATCATTAGTTTCATGCATGGCAGATTGAATGGAAGAGGGAGTGAGGTTGTTGGTGGAATAGAGGAAGAGGGACTGGGTGGAGCTGGAGGACAATGAGAAGTTAGAAGTAGGGGAGGAATAGAAGGAATGGAGGACAATGGGGAACTCATTTTTGGAGTGATAGTGGAGGGAAACAGTTCTAAGTAAGGGAACCAGAGTTCATTGAAAATAACATCTTTGGAGATAAATATTCTCCCATCCTGATTAAGACACTTATACCCTTTATGAGAGGAGGAGTATCTGAGAAACACACATTCTTGGGACCGATAGGAAAGTTTGTGCTGTTGGTAAGGACGAATAAAGGGGTAGCAGGCACACCCAAAAACCTTGAAAAAACGTGAGATCTGGTTCCTTGTGAAGGAGAACAATATATGGTGACTGATGTTGAAGCACAGGAGAGGGGAGGCGGTTAATAAGATAGATGGCAGTGAGGAATGCATGGTCCCAGAATTTGAAGGGGAGGGAAGCATGAGCTAAGAGTGTTAGGCCAATTTCAACAATGTGGTGATGCTTTCGTTCCACAAGACCATTTTGATGATGTGTAAGAGGGCATGTAAGACGATGGACAATACCTAAAGCAGACAAATAGTTGGAAAAGGGACGGAACTCACCCCCCAGTCACTTTGAACAGCCTTGATTTTGGTATCGAATTGAAGTTCTACCATAGCACGAAATTGGATAAACGAGAGAAAGTGTCAGATTTTCGTTTCAAGGGGAACACCCAAGTAAACCGACCTATATGCATCAACACAAGTAAGAAAATAGGTGCACCCACGGAAAGTCTCGAGGTTGGCAACCAATTGGGGCGGACCCCATAGATCACACACTACAAGTTCAAAGGGAAACTTGTAGATAGTGGTGGAAGAGGGGAGCTGGGAGGCGATGTGCCTTGCCCAAACAACATGCGAGCAAAAATCCATCGGATTTTTGTGGGGAACAATGAGGTGCATGATCGAGCACAGCTCTAAGTGCCTCATGGTGTGGGTGACCTAGGCGAGAATGCCATAATTTGTAAGAAGCAAAAGTAGGGGACAAGTGCGAATCATCAGTATTATTATGCACTATATTGGGGGAAGTACACACATCATATTTGGAGTTTACAT
Organism: Ormosia semicastrata; assembly: GCA_029884595.1. NCBI lineage: Eukaryota > Viridiplantae > Streptophyta > Magnoliopsida > Fabales > Fabaceae > Ormosia > Ormosia semicastrata. Next base: position 47,322,227 of record JAQQTO010000056.1, on the reverse strand, counting down.
TGAATAGAGAAACAGAATTACAGGTGGCAACATTATTTGTATTGACAAAATTGCAAGGAGGATAGGATGACATAGCTGTAGGAGAGCTTGCCCCAATACAAGAGACATTGTCAAATTTGTATAGACCATCTACACTAACTGTACCACGTAGCAGAACTTCAGAAGAAGCCTGTGATTTGACAAGACAAAACGAGGGGTGAAACTCAAAAAACACATGATTATCCTTGGCAAATTGACTGACACTAATTAAATTCTTTGTGATAGAAGGTACAAGAAGTAAATTGTGTAGTGTGAATATGGTATGGAATTGGAAAGGTGTAGTGAAACACATGGAACCAACTTTGTTAATCGACAAACCTTGGCCATTGCCCAAGTAGACCTGCTCGGATCCTTGAAGAGAGGCAGTCTCAGTTAGGCTGGATGGATCTGGAGTGACATGGTGAGAAGCACCCGAATCAGGGTACCAAGTGTTGCTAAACTGAGACTCAGTGCATGTCAGAAATGCTTGTGGCTGTTGTGGCCTGGGTGACGCTGTATACGACTGAGAGAATGAAGAAGGCCGAGCAGACTGTGAGAACATAGGTAGTGATAGTCACTGATACATGGCAGGGGGTTGCCAAGCAGGGAAGTGGTAAGGCTGAGGGGGTCCCTGATGATACTGATCAGAATAGGAGTTACGATAGTAGCACACATTGGCAGTATGGCCGTATTTCTTACAGATCTAACATTGGATGTTGAAACGATTACCGGACCGTCCACCACCACCGCGTTCTCTATACCGACCACCACCGTAGCGGTCGCCACCACTATTACCACGGAAACCTCCACCTCTGGTTGCTGAGTCACCACCAGTGACATGAGAATAACTCTCTGGAAATTGTGAGTTCAGAAACGAAGCGTTTGGAGAGGCAGAATCGGTGAAGTTTCCAGATCCCGATCCGTGAGAGGAAGATTGTGTGAGGTTTAACTCTATTTTGCAAGTGCATTTCTCTCAGCTTTGCAATCAAACTTCAGTGATATAAGAAGACTTCTCTTATAATGACATACAACGATTTTTCCTATGCTTGGTTGGACTTCTCATTACCGATCAGTGTGGCTTACACACACCACAAGCAGGATCACACTTGCATTGCATCTCCATTTTTGTCCTTTTTAATTTTCTCTCTTAATCTGAAGTAGTTTTCAATTGTTGTGCCCAAGCAATTTTTATAAATTAACTTAAGTACCCATCAAGGTACCATAAAAAAAATGAGGTTTCCAATATCTAAGAGTCAATCATGCTGGAAATTTTGTTCATTAGACAATCTACTACTTATTGATGTTTAAATTTGTACAAATAGACAACAGCACAGATACTAACACTTTTATCAATACAAATTTATTTCATGTGCTGCATATCCAACTTAAGGGATGGTATGATTCGTCAATGTTGGTATTGTTGACTCAATGCTCATCTACTAACTTGTTCTGTTTGTTTCTCCCAGCAAGCGGTTCATATCACTCGGGACCAAATCCAGCATGATACTTTGGAATCACTATTGCATGATACGTTGGAATCACTTCATTCTCTTTTGTTGTAGTTCCACTTTCTACTGCATAAATTTCTTGCCCTTTTTTATGAGGCTGGCTTTCTAGACCTCTAGCATACATAGATGCTTGAACCACTTCACTTCAGCAACACATCAAAGTCCACAAATCCAGCATTAATAATAAGTCGCCATGTTGATGTCGATTTCCATAAAAGGTGATACAAGTATTGTTAGGAATCTAGTCCAACCCAATCCTAAGCCTCTCCTAGTCTATTCCTGAAGGCCCAAGCATCAGCAAACCCTCAATCCAGTCCAGCCCAACTCGGATTAACTTCTCAAGGTTTATTCTAGAAGACTCAAGCAGTAAGCAGCAGTATCATCTTAAAGAGGGAGAGGGAACCCATAGATTAAGGAAGTAGTTACAGAGAGAGAGAGGGTCTGTTATGAAAGTTGTTAGGAAAGTCTGTTATATAGGAAGGGAAAGGAATTAGGAAGGTAGGGAAAATATTATGTTGTTGTAATTGGGAGTCTGGAGTTGACACTCAGACTTGGGAGCTATACGCTCTTACTTTCCTGTATCTTCCTTTATTTTTAAATAATACAAAGAGTATTTCAATTCACTGATAGGAATTCATATCAATTGGTGCTTTCGTTGAGAGTCGTTAGAGTCCGAATTCGGTGTATGCAAACGAGAATGTCGTCACAACATGTGGATGCCTTGGAAACGTGAGTCACCGCTGTTGAGTCAAGTCTCAGAAACCAGGAAGCATTGCTTCGGGGCCAAGATCAGCTAGTGCATTCTCACGATGTGACACTGAAGGAACATACAGCTCAGCTGAGTTCCTTGATGACCAATGTCAGAAAGATCGCCAACACCCTCGATGCATTGTGTACCCAGGTGCGAGACGGGTTCCAGTGGCAACAGAAACAATCGTTATCCTCAAGTTCAGCGACGCAAGAAGTTTTTCACTCCACCCATACTGCCTCAGACGAGTTTCGCCTCTCCGCCAAATGAGTTGAGTTGCCTTCCTTCAACGGCGATGACCCGGTTAGCTGGATTGCTAAGGCGGAAACCTACTTCGTAGTACAGGGAACACCGCCGAAAATGCAGGTTCAGTTAGCACAGATCTGCATGAAGGGTATGACATGGCACTGGTTTAAGATTCTGATGGATTTCGATCCTCAGTTGAGCTGGGAGAACCTTAAGCAGTCACTCATGGACCGCTATGGCGATCATCAATCCGGGAACCTGTTTTCCCAACTCAAGCTTCTTCAGCAAACAGGGACGATGGACAAATATATCGAAACATTTAAAATCCTTATGGCACAAGTATCGTTGATGTCCGAAGAGCAATACATGGGTTTCTTCCTTGGCGGCCTGAAGGAAGAACTTCAGATGAAGGTGCTGGCTTTCGACCCTCTGAATCGACACAAATTGATCTCAGTCGCACGACTGATAGAGCGACGACTGGACTGGGTGACCCAAACGGGAGGGATGATGGGAGGACGAAATATATATCAAACTAGGAGAATCGTCGCATCGACGTCCCCGAATCAGGGTGGAAACCGCAGTCAAGGAGGGAGCTTTGCCGGTTCTGCTTATTCTACGGGCAACTCAGGCGAAAATAATGAGAAGGAGTAGGGGGTAGGTACTCACCCTCAAGCTGGGACGCGACATCTGTCTTATCAGGAGTTGATGGAGAGAATAAGAAAGGGCCTCTATTTTAAATGTGGGCAATATTATAGCCCAAGTCACCAATGTTCGGACAAAAACCTTCGGCTCCTCATTTGGGAAGGAGAGGAACCAGCTGATAACTCATTGTTGGCGGTGGAAGAAATAAGGGATGACGAAGGCTGTGAGAAGGTTTGTCAAGCTCTAGATTATCGGGCTCTCGATCCCAAGGATTTGGCTCATTCTAAGACAATTAGGCTGGAAGGGGCTCTAGTTGGATACCCAATTATGCTCCTAGTGGATAGCGGGGCTAGTCATAACTTCATTGCAAAGGAATTAGTGAATTCATTGGGATTGAATGTAACTAATACCAAGGAATTTAGGGTGAGTTGGGGCAATGGCAGTAAGTGTATATCTCAAGGAGTTTGTAAGGCGCTTGAGGTGAAGGTAGGAAGGTACACGATAATAGTGGATGCCTATATTTTGGACCTCGGTGGAGTTGATTTAATATTGGGAGTTGAGTGGCTGGAGACCCATGGAACAACCACCATGGATTGGAAAAGAAAGACCGTAAGCTTTGAGGAAGATGGAAGCATTGTAACACTAAGAGAGTGCCATTTCAAGGACAATTTATATGCTCTTGCGCTGTAGGAAATTTTGCAAAGGGCTATAACTAAAGGTGAAGCAGAATCCAGGGGAATGGAATGGCGGGAGGGCTCCTTTGGTAAGGGTAAGGGGTCTAATAATCAATTCAACCTTGAGTTGAGTAAGGTCCTAGAGCAACACAGTGCAGTTTTTAAGGAGATCAAAGGGCCACCACTGTATAGAGCTCATGATCATGCGATTACATTGAGGCCAGAAGCTAAACCTAAAGGTGATGTAGCAGCAGCTTTACCACCTGGACTGGAAGTTGATGCATCCAACCCACCAATTTCGGAAGCTGTACAGACCAATAGGGCGGAGAAACGTAATAGCAAGCCAATTTTGGAGTGGCTCATCCCTTGGAAGTCCTTTTGGAAAACACTACCCGTGGAAAAGGCCACTTGGGAAGAAGTTGAGTCAATTAAAGACAAGCTCCCTTCTCTCTGTCTTGAGGATAAGACTGGTTTTACAGAGGGTGGTATTGTTAGGAACCCAGTCCAACCCAATCCTAAGCCTCTCCTAGCCTATTCCCGAAGGCCCAAGCAGCAGCAAACCCTCAATCCGATCCAGCTCAACTCGGATAAACCTCTCATGGTTTATTCTAGAAGACTCAAGCAGTAAGCAGCAATAGCATCTTAAAGAGGGAGAGGGAACTCGTAGATTAAAGAAGTAGTTACGGAGAGAGAGAGGGTCTGTTATGAAAGTTATTAGGAAAGTCTATTATATAGGAAGGGAAAGGAATTAGGAAGGTAGGGAAAATATTATGTTGTTGTAATTGGGAGTCTGTAGTTGACACTCAGACTTGGGAGCTATACGCTCTTACTTTCCTATATCTTCCTTTATTTTTAAATAATACAAAGAGTATTTCAGTTCACTGATAGGAATTCCTATCAAGTATCAAATGAGGTTAATTGTCTCAATTCATCATAAGCATAAAGTGAAGCTATAAATAACCAAAATTGAGAATGGCAAAAAGGGTCAATGTGAGACAACTCATGGACACAATACTGAACAGCTAATGGTGATATTAAATATTTGGAAAGGAAGTAGCAGAGGCAGAATCCCAAAGGGCATTATGAGCTGGTAGGGTCGTTTTACCATACTCCCGTCGGTCAATAGAGTTTTGATATTCTTTATGTGTGACCTATTATGACCGGTAACCCTTGGTAGTTTTTTGTTTTTTATAGTCCTTGGTGCAAGTACAAACCACCATCCTCCAAGACTCAAGTACGCCTATGCAGACCAAGAATTTCACCACCAAGCTCCAAAGTCATCATCGACTAGCATAAATCCAAGCTGGCTGTGTTCCACTGTACAGCAAACTAGCGCCACCGTCAGCTTCTCAATGAACCATCCACCACCCTTGCCATGCCCCATATATAGAGCCACTCACGTCCTCCATGCCGGCACTACCAAATTGTTGCCACCTGACCTCATCGCAGCACCCACTCGACGTCAGCTAGATCCAACTCTGCATCTTAATAAGCAAATATGATCTTCTTGCATTCTCACTATGATTTGATCTGATTGTGTTGGTATCTATGTTTGATACATTGAATTGAATGGTGAGGTTAGTGGCAAGGTTGACGGTGCCGGCTCTGGCGAGTTTGTTGGCAGAAGCAAGCCTGTTGTTGCTGATAATGATTCTGATGCATTAGATCTCGTTACTGTTGTCGACGATAATGGTGCTGGTGCTGCATTGGAGGACTTGGACCTTCAGCACAAGGTGGATGGTGAGTCTCAAGTGGATAATGATTTTAACCAAAAACATATAAGTATAAAATGAAAAATGTTTGTAAAATTAAAGGCAACACTTACTAACACTAAAGGTTGCACTTGAGAAATACCAGTCATTGATCTAAGTTGGACCGAAATCAATGCCTAAAACAGTTGGGAGTATTCATCCTCCGTTGACATCAATGAGTATTGTAAAATGACTCGAGCTGGTAATGCTCCATAATAAGAACCTAGCTCCTCAAGCCGTGTAACAAGAAGAGTCAAGTATTGCCCTTCACAAAATTTGTGAAGAATTCTCCAGGCATCGGCTCTTGCTTACCAAAGTGATCTAGTATATCCTGGTAGAATATATGTATTATATGCATAAATATTTTACTAACAAATGTTTGTTGCAGCATATGAACTGCATGAAGAAAACTAAATATCTTCCAAAATCACAGTGACAAATGTGCCAAATAAATTTTAGTTCAACACGCTAATAGTGCTGGGTATGATCTCAAAATTGAGTCTACAGTTACAAAACCCTAAAAACAAAGGTAAGCCAATGAAAAGAATGCCCAAGACAAGTCAATGACCTAACTTTTTGAAAATAGGTGTGTGAAGCAAGATTGGAGGGTGAGAATGCAAACGTTGGAGAGCCTTGTGGGTGGGAGGAGTGAGTGGGAAAAGACTCCTCTAAAATAAATTTGTCTATAAAGTGAGTTAATATACACTTTTAATTTAATCTAAAGTATGATCTTAACTCATTAAAACATCTAGAGTAAGTACACCATTGCTTACTTATTTAAGAGAAAAGTTCACTTCAAATGGCCCTTTTCTACATGAGTGGTGATGTCATGGAGCCACTGATCAAGTCGCACCTTCTCAAAGAGAAATTCTTATGTAGGCATAGTCTACTACATCATCTATCAGATATTCAAATTATTATTTGACATGCATAAAAATATATTTAATAATTAGTGTCTTTATATCAAGGATTCTATAACTTTACACATGTTAAATAATAATTAGAGTGCCTATGATAAATCATACCTAAGTAAGAATTACTCCCTTCTCAAATGGGTCAATGTTCAAAACTCATAGTGTTGTTTCCATTGAGGTTTCTTTGCTTTGGGATTCTTGTGGCCTGGCCTCATTGTCCTTAATGGAGATCAACTATCAAATTTTGAAAAATTCTTATATGCTCCTGGAGGAAAAAAGTATACTAATTGTTATTTATGTTATTTTTGTTGACTATATGGTTCCCATACATACTATCTAATGGTATACATGCTCATACAAGAATCTTTCTCAAATTTAGGACTTTGGTTGTATTTACTATTTAGAATTAAGGAAATCATTTTGTGAGATTGATTTTTTTTTTAAAGAAAGTCTAAATGTCCTGAAGATGGTACTTATAAAGAGGGCTTAGCTGTCTCATACCAAAAAAGATTAATCTCACACCCTAGTAACATGTGAGTTTAAACTTATGTTTTAATGTATTGAAATAAGTATACATATATTTTTAAAAAAAATAAGCATTATAAAAACATAAGTTGTACTTTTATTTTAAGCTAGACTTTTATATTTTTAAAGAAATAGATCTTTTTAGAACTAAAAAAATTATTCAAATAAAAAGAAAAATACTTCTCAAATTTAACATCCAAACATAGTTTTATATTTTTTAAAAGGCAAAGTCTCCAATGCCACAACTATACATGGATAAAACTCAGCTGTAATGTTAATCTAGTGGTCCAAAATAATGACTCATTACCTACATAACATGTTGACATTTAAGTTTTGCATTTGACCTTGTAAGACATTAATTTTTATAACTTTCTCCCACATTTCCAATTTAATCCCTTGCCTTCACTCACAAATAGAGAAATTATTAGATATTCCAATAGCACTATATAATATTATGTTCATTCCACTTGAAATCTAACATTTCACTTCAAATTATTAATTTAAATTAATAATAATAATAATAATAATAATAATAATAATAATAATAATAACTATGGTTAATTATTTTTTCCCTTTTTATTATTAAAAAAGCTCAGGTTATTTTTGTCCTTCTCTATTCTCTACTAATTTTTCTAGCCACCATTTCTTGGTGAAATTGCTAGTGGACCACCATTTTTTCGCCCAGTTAACCCTTCCCATCTGCCATTGAAAATCAAATGAGGAGGATGGAATACAAGGGGGATACGGGTGGCAGACTAGGTTTGGCGGTGGTTCCTAGCGGGACAAGGACGAATGTCGTAGTTAGGCAGCAACAATGCCTGGCTAGACAGTCATAGGTGGTGCGGCAAAGGTAGCAAGGAGGCTAGTGCGGCTTGTGTGTTGGTTCAATGTGACTGTGTGAGTACTAGTTGCTAGGGGTTTGAGGATTGAAGGGGTTGCTATATGATGGAATGAGTATCCGTTGGTGGATTATTGGGTGTAGTGTGGTGGTTCCATGGGAGATTGGGTTGTTGTAATTTGAGTTATTGTGGTGATGGTGGAGAATTACTTCAATGGTGGTTTCGAGGAGATTTGGGTTAAATGAAGATGGTGGTGATGTAAGCAATGAATATTTTATTTAAAGATTTTTCTAGGTTAGATTTGGTTATAGATTTTGTTTTTGTGGGTGTTCTATCTGGTTATATTGCAATGGCTAGGTTCTTAGGGTGAGGTGTGTTTTATTGAGTTTGGTCTTCCCATGGAAGAGGGTGTGGCATAGAAGAATAAAAATGGACCCAGATTGTAGAAAAAAGAAAAGAACTTTGGTTTTTTAATAATAAAAAGAGAAAAATAATTAATCATAGTTAGTTATTATTTTTTTAAATTTAGGCAAAACTTTAAAAAAAAAAAAACCTCTTATACTATACGTGATGTGCATTTTGGTCATATTACTTTAAAAATATGCAAAATGAACACGTTACTTTGCGATTTGTACAAAGTACTACAAAATGGTAATAAACATTAGTTTTTGGATGGAAATGTACACGTGCTTTAAGTGTATTTTGCCAAACATGGTCTTCTTCTTCCTCTCACCCAAGGGTAATTTGGGGATGCTTCTTTTTCTTTTTGAATTTCCTAATTCACTTTACCCTAATTTCGCCCCCAAACATTACCCTATTTTCCTAATTTCCTTATTTCCTCAGTTCTGTAAATTATTTTAGGATTTAGGGCTTGAAAAATCCTAGGATTTAGGACTTGAAAAATCCTAGGATTTAGCACTTGAAATTTTAAGTTTTGATTCAGTTGAAAAGTTAGAGTTCGAATGGATTTCGCACCACTGTGGAGCTTGGTCATTTGCCTTTAAATGGCAGATTTGCCTCTCTTGGGTCGCTGCAAATCGCCATGAAAGTAGCAAGTTTTTTCCCTCGAACCATTTTGGGCTTCCTCTGTTCTTGTTGCCAGTTAGTTTTTGCAAGAAATTCGGCAAGATTGGTGGTTGTTTTAGCGACTGCAATCAAATGCCACAAGGTGTTTCCCCATGACTGTGTTGCAGCGTCGCGAGGAAGAAGAAAGAGCTTGTCTCCTTGCTTTGTGCGCTGTAGATCGCAAAAGAGCTCGTCTCCTTGCTCAAGCAATTCAATTATGGAGTTATATAGTTTAGAATTATGTAAGAGGAAAAAGAAGATCGTGTTTGGCACTCAAAGCTTGAGATGTGCATGTGTTGCACGTGCACATTTCCATCCAAAAATTAATGCCTATTATCATTTTGTAGCACTCTGCACAAATCACAAAATAACGAGTCTATTTTGCACATTTTTAAAATAATATGACCAAAGTGCACATCACATATAGTACAAATATTTTTTTTTACGTTTTCCCTTTCATTTAAATTAATAATTTAAAGCTGAAATGTCAAAGTTTGAGTGGAGTGAGCAATATTTTTTATTTTTAAAATAGATATTTTATATATATAACTAATAATAATTAACCATATTTTTTATTTTATTAAGAAATTATATTTTTTATTTAAAAATAAAATATAATACATATAAAATGATGAACATAAGATTATCAAATGATGAATGTCTAAGATTATACTATTAGACAATAATCATGAACATTGAGCCCTTAAGCATGAATTATATTATTAGACACTAATCATGAACATTAGGCACTTACTTAAGTATAGACTATACTATAGACAACAATAACAACAACAATAATCAAGCTTTTTTTCACTAGGTGAGGTCAGTTACATGGATCAAATGATTACATGGATTATACTATAGACACTAATCATAAATATTGGGCCTCTAATTAAGTTAAGATTGTACTATTAGACATTAATCATGAATGAGTCCTTACTTAAGTCTGGATTATACTATTGATACTAATCATGAACATTAGACTTTTACTTAAGCATGGGTGATAACTCTATGAAATAGAGTTATTATGTCTTAGTTTTATGCTTAAATGTATACTACGCTCTTGATTTGTTTGGAAATTGGCAAAGTTTGTTAGATTATTTAAATATCTTGAATTACATGTGTTTTAATGTTGATTAGGCTTGATTTGGAATTTAATTGGTTTAGTTATGTACCATTCATGATTGGAGACTTATTGGGGGGTGTATTTGGATCTTGGAATGTAGGTTCAATACCCAAACATGTACTAAGAATAAAGAGAATCAAGGCAAGAAGATGTAGGAGTCAAGTTTAGTGCATTACCGACCTTTCTAGACTAAATGAAGTGGACTTGAAGACAGGGACGGATCCAAAAAATATATAGTGAAGGGGCCGATTAAAAATCATGAATCATATTATTAAATATAAACAAAATTAAAGTTAACAAATAAAAATGTATTTACCTTTAAATTATTTAGTGAGTTAAGATTAAAATATACTATTTTAAATTAAGAATAAATATACTCTTATTTATTTACTTTAGAAGAGTATTTTTCTTTCATTATATAGGAAGATTTATGAATAAATTAAAAAAAATAAAAAATTTATTATATTAGATATTAAATGCATGACAATAATAGTTGTTCTTTACATCATGATTTATGAGTAAAATAAAGTTTTTATATATATAGATTTAAAAAAATAAGGAAGAGAGTGAAGATAAAAATGAGAAAAACTAGTAAGTTTATTATATAAAGATTAAAAATTAATAAAAAGATGAATTTAAATTGTAATATTAATGTATATAAAATAATCATAAATTATATGTCAAATACATATCAAGTATAAACTCTTTTAACTTCATTATTTTTATCTTTAGTATAATTATAATTGACCTCTCTTGAGGTTAGTGTTTATAATATCGACACTTTTTTTGTTTGAGAAATTACTCATACTTCTCTTGCTTTGTATTTTCAATGAGACTTTGTGTAATATTTATACATAAAGTAGGAGAGATATATGTAATTTTATAAATAAAGAAAGATATTGAAGTGTAATAACAATATATAAAATAAAAAATATAGGTATAATTTTTAAATAAAAGTATTAATATAATAAGTACTAATTTTATAAAAAGTCAATATAATTATCTTTTTTTAATAAATTAAATTAAATTATAGATACTTTAAAAGAAATTGGTGAGAAAGGGGGGCCAAGGCCCACACACGCCCCCTTGATCCGTCCCTGCTTGAAGATCTATACCTTCAAATGAAATAACAATGGAGTCATTGGAAAGCTAAGAGAAATATTTACAACTTTCATGTTGACCACTTTCTATGATTCCACCAGCTTGACAAAACTTTAATGGAAGTTTGGGCCAAATTGGTGAATCAGTATCTTAGCCCTAAGGCAGTATCTTGATCAATAATAGAGCTAGAGATCTCATTTTGATATGATTCCAGTGGTATTGAAAAGCTAAAATAAAGACCTACAACTTTGATGATGAGCCAGAAGTCTAATTCTAAAGTTTGAAAGGTCAAAAGAGACATGAAAGCAAGGAGAGAAGCATCTAAACAATGAATATGCATGAAAAACCAAGCATATGCATGGCAGATGTGGCTGAGACAAGCCAAAAAAGAGAGGCGACCATGCATTTGCATGGAAAAACCATGCATATGCATGGAAAAACCATGCATATGCATGGAAATATCCGTTTAATGACGTATTTAACCCATTTTGGACGCGTTTTTTAGGGTCTTTTGTCATTTTTATGGTCTTTCTTAGTTTTAGAGAAAGAGAGAGGCTTTAAGTTTGGGGAGAACTTCTAGAGTGAGAAGGTTGGGATTTAGAGAAGATCAAGAGTGGGATTGAGATCAAAGGGCTTCAAAATCACAATCTAGTTCATTCTTCCTATTTTCTCTTGATTTTCTTGCTTATCTTCATGTTTCTTGATCTAGTTTGTATGTATTTGAATATGATGAGGTTCTAATCCTCTTCTAGGGTTCCATTTGAAATTGCTATGCAGTTTGGATCTCTTGTAATTTTTCTTGCTCTTTATTAATGAAATGGTTTTGGTTATCCTTATCTTTTCTTAATGCTTGCATTTGATTAACCACTAAGTGTTTAATGTGAGAACCCTAAGGAACTAGGAATAGGAAATTAGGTGTTTGACCTTGGATTTGGATAATGCATGTTTCACTTTTGTCTAAGTGAGTGGGTGAAGTGATTCGCTATTAGGATAGGAATATATTGCTCAATCATGCATTGTCATTGTTTGAGGCTTGGTCTTAATGAGTAGATCTCAGACAAATTCACATACGAATATAGTATTTTAGGCAAGTGAAGCATGTTTATATGACTTAGGGATAAGTTAATAAATAATTGAATGCCTTGAATAAAATACAAATTCGTTGATATTTTGTAATGGAGGTTGCTTGGATTCAAATGAAGTAGTAAAGGATAATGGATCCTTAGACCCTTCTTTCTTTGTTTTCTCAATCTTTTACCTAGTTTTTGTTTGTTTGTTTTTCTTTGTTATTTGTCTTACTCTCTTAGTTAATTTGGTTCATCAATTATTGTGTTGCATGGATAAAGATTAAGGAGTGATTAGTTAGTATGTAGTACAAAATTAGAACAATATATGTGGGATAATACTTTTAACTCATCACTTTATTACTTGTGCAACTTGGTACACTTCCAATTAAGCATAAATGGGTTATACTATTAGACACTAATCATGAATATTGTGGCCCTGCTTAAGCTAAGCTGATACTATTAGACCTAATCATGAACATTGGACCTTTGCCCTTACTTAAGCTAAGATTATACTTTTAGACATTGATCATGAACATTTGGCCTTTATTTAAGCTAAGATTATACTATTAGATACTTAAAATGAACATTGGGTTCTTGCTTAAACATGAATTATACTATTAAATACTAATTATGAACATTGGGCCCTTACTTAAGTTAAGATTATTAGATACTAATCATAAACATTGAGTCATTACTTAAGTATGAATTATACTATTAGACACTAATAATGAATATTGGGCTTTTAGCTTAAGTATGGACTCAATTTTCATGATTAGTGTCTAATAGTATAATTTTAACTTAAGCAGTGGTCTAATATTCATTATTAATGTCCAAAATATATTTCATACTTAAGTAAGGGTCTAATGTTCATTATTAATGTCTAATAGTATAATTCATACTTAAGCAGGGATCCAATGTTCATTATTAATGTCTAATAGTATAATTCAGACTTAAGTAAAGGCCCAATATTCAATATTAATGGCTAATAGTATAATCTTAGCTTAATTAGGAGTCTAATGTTCATAATTAGTGTCCAATAGAATAAGACATGCTTAAGTAAGAGTCCAATGTTCATGATTAGTGTCTAATTCAATGCTCATTATTAGTGTCTAATAGTATAATTCATACTTAAGTATGAGTAAAATGTTCATGATTAATGTCTAATAGTATAATTTTAGCTTAAGCAAGGGTCCTTATATTCTTGATTAGTATCTAATAGTATAATCTTAGCTTAAGTAAGGGCTCAAATTTATGATTAACGTCTAATAGTATAATCTTATCTTAAGTAGGAGCTAATTAATTATTATTAATGTCTAATAGTATAATTCATCCTTAAGTAAGGACTTAGTGTTCATGATTAGTATTTAATAATATAATCTTAGATAACATTTTAATTATTTAAAAATTTTATACGTGTTCATGTAATTTATCTATATAGCACTTTTTTATTCTATTCCATTATTTTTTAATTATCCTATAAACATGAATGTAATTATAAAAATTATTTTATCTATTTTATTAATTTAAATTAAAAAATATGCTTGACATTTTAACTTTGAGTTTAAAATAATGCCCTCATTAAAATAATACAATCACAAGGCACCACACATGTTTAACAAAATTAAATAATACATAAATATAATTTATTATTAAAAATGCGAACTTTGTTATTCAATGTAAACAAAATTAAGGAATATGAGTTCTATATTTAAAATATCTATTTAAATTATTATTTATATGTATTATATTTTATTTTAAATAGAGGAATTGTAATTTCTTAATAAAATTACACATTTTTATATTCATAATTCCTCATTTTATATTTATGTCATTATATTTTAATTAAATCGTGCACAAAAAATCGTGGAACCAAAATCGGAGAGTATCACATGTTTTTCATCATTTTAAAATCTAAAAAATATAAATAAATATGTCCAATATCTAAAAAATAAATTAAAATTTATAAAAAATAATTTTTTGGCACAACAATAATAATGGAAAGTTTATCACACTCGTATTCTCCTTTTTTATTTTATTCCAAGAGAAAAATATTATTTAAAATTCTAAATATAATGTTTGTTAATTGAATAATAAATTAAATAATTCATTAAATATTATTTAAATATAGTAATAAAATAGTAATAAATTATAAAATAAAAAATAATTTATTAGATAATAATAGAATAATCAAATAATAATAAAATAATAAATATTTAAACTAAATAATAAATTAAATAATTTATTATTTAAATAAAATAAAAAAGACAATATAAGAAAAAGTTTTAAATAAAATGGAATAAACCCTAATCCTAAACAACTCATATTTAGATAGTTTCATATAAATTTTGAGGTTAATTTACTAATATAAGTATTTTTAATGGATTAAAATGACATTATACAAAGAAAGACAATAATAGGTTAAAAAATGTGAGCTCCGCACTTGGTAACACGTATAACGCATCCATTCTCACGTCAATTGTGGCACCATATCCCTCAAAGAGTGTTTGTAGCATGAGAGACTCCGACTTTTTAGAAAAAAGATCATATAATTTTTGTTTTTTTATTTGGTAAAAGCTCATCCAAACTAACTTAAATTCAAAAGTCAGAACCTCTCTTCCATTTATTAACCCAGTGCTTGGTAAAACTAAACTCTCAAGATTTACATAAAAATGGACCAAAAAGAAATAGCACAAAACTCCTTTCAAGAGGTTGATTCGTGCTCTACTGCTCATGCCTATTAGACTTGTTGTGGCTTTGAGGTTTTACGGTGAGTGGTTGAAGTTTACTAAAATAAAATATGTTATAGGGTTTTGTTGGATGGTGAATTTTATTTGGAATGAAAGTTGTTAGATCTTCGTGAAATGTTTAATTTAAGTTGGTGGAAATTATTGTTTGATTACTACATATAGGTTCGATTTTGTATGAGGAATCCAGATCATGTTGGTTGTGCATAAGGAAATACTTGTACTCTAAACTATGAAGGTCTGCAAGACCAAAGCACTGCTACTTGATTATCATCGTTTAAAAGCGGAAGCCATTTGATTGTAAGAATGTTATTCCTCTTCGCTGAAGTAAACACAGTATTGGATGAAAATCATATTAGGAATTAACCCTATATATGTTAAAGAAAATAAAGAATTAAAATAAAAATCATAGCAGTTTTAAATTGGGCTAATTGCATACTGAAACTAATAAACAGCTGAAGAGGTATGAACTAATGTCAAAGGTTATTAAATGCATCAAGAAAAGCATGTGATAGAGGTACTAGTTTACTTGGTGATTTGGGGCAAATGGTCCAGCAGACCTCATGGTGGAGATAACAAATGAGAGTAGAAAACTATGAAAGGATTGCAGTTTTAATTTGTTAAAAATGATTGTTTACTTACTACAAAATTAAGTTTGAGTATTACAAAATGTTAAATTTAAGTTGTTGAAAATAATTGATTACAAATTGGATGTGATTTGGTTTGGCTATTTGATTTATATTAGAGATAAATTACATTTTTAAGCTGTACATTGTGCATGATTAAATTGAAAAAGCACTATTGAAGTAATAATAAGTGTAGGCGGCTTAGATTCCAATCATGATGATGAGCAAGGGTTGGCATCGCATAACATTGACATGTTTCAGGGATTAAGAATGTTATATTTTGCAAGTAAAACAATCATTGATGGTGGACGGGTTAGGACGACTTGATCTTGACCTAAATCCTACCTAATATTTTGACCATGGCAATTTTTTAGCCCTTAACTCGGTCTTGTCTAATCATAGTTCAACAAATGATTAGGTTAGTATCAGGTCAACCCGATAATTAAGTAAATTATATAAACTTGAACATTATATATAGCTAATTTATAAAAGTATAGAAGCATGAGATTAAAAGGGATGGTTTATAATATATAATTCAAAACAAATTATATCAACATAAATATATTATGATGTTATGCAAAAGATGTTCACATTAACTAAGAAGTTTTATTGTTTAATACTTATTGTAAAAAAAAATTATAAGTTTTAAAATAATACGCAACACCGGGTCAAGTTGAGACAAACCAAAGTATGACCTAAACTTGACTCCAAAATACATCAGAGTCTAATTTTTTAGAACTCGAACCTGTCTCAATTAGTTTCGGGCCATGACGAATTATTAAGACGGGTCAGATTTTGAACACTCCTACTTCTCAATTCCTCCATATTAATATCATTTAGATAATATGATGATAATATTTATATTGATATTTTAAGTTTTGAAATAACATGAACCAATGCTTAATGAGAAGATTCATACTGTGAGAATGAATACTAGTGACAATATTTTGATAGACATATAGAAAATTGAGTTACTTTTGTTGCTTATATGATTCAAGAACAACTTATAAAAAAGATCAAGCAGGTGTGTTTGCTAATACTATGAACTGAATGTTGCTTACAATGAAAAATTATCCAGCAAGCTAATTTGTGAACACCAAGCTAGATCTTCTTAATAGAAACTTCTGACACACTTAAATATCAATTAGTATAATTCTCAATTTAGTTTCAAACTTGATAAAGACTATACCAAAAGGTACCTTCAAGTTAATCTTAAGAAACAAGATGACTAATATGAAGTAAACATAGCATAACACCATAATGCACACAATTGGTTATTAGACACTATCCACGTCGCCTACTCCAGTACCTTAGTTATCTCACTAGGATTTAAACAAATACATGAATTTTCTTCTTCATAATATATAATTAACTATTTAATTGGACGTTGTTGTTGTGCAGTGGGGACTGGAAACGAGTTAAGTTAAATTGAGTTAGTCTTGATTTAAGCTCAACTCAATAAGAAATTGAGCTTATTTTATTGATTTGAACTTAGTTTGCCTTAAGCTCACGAGTTACTCAAACTCAACGAGCCAACATCAAACCTAGACTTTGGATAAGGAGTGGTGGAGAAATTCAATTTAAAAGCTAATTGTTTAATTCTCTATGGTTATGCCTAACAAGGTTTTACTTATTTATAATTGCTCTACATCTTTAATAGGTGAGACTGTGGATATAACGTGTAGTGAAAATAGAATTCTAGAACCTTTCTCACTTAACTTCTAAAACATCTAGATACTTACAAAAACTATAAAATATGTCTAGTAAATATTTAGGATATTTACAAGTAATTTTCTAGAATTTCCTTAGTCTAATTGTTCTATTTAAGGATCTATATTATTCTTAAACGCTAAGGCTCGAATTTGTAACTTAATAATTTTCTTCATATATTTAATTAAAAATAATATAGTTAGATTAAAAAGATGAAATAAAATACTAATATATATATATATATATTAAAATACTATTGTGATTATTATTATTCTTAAACAATAAATAAATATATAAGTTAATGAATTTAACAAGTAAAGTTCAAACTTGACGCATTTAACATACGAATCAAAAAATTTAACTCATTAAGCTTACTCTCAATCTACCCTCTCAATTTCCCTATTGAGAAATTCTTATGTAGTCTAAGAGTACTACACTACACCAATAAAAACATGACACATGGTACCATATAACCATACAAGCCATTAAATTAAAAATAAAATATTATTAAATTAAATTTAGATGACGATTACAAAAGCATTAAGATTATTACTCTCAGTAAGTATATATATATATATATATTTCCTACTGCTAGGTGGCAACAGTGTCTACAGCACACCTTAAAATCTTCAACATGATTCCTTTCATATGGAAACATACATAACACAATACCTCCAAAAGGTCCTCACTTGAGGTGATACGCTTATCAAATGTGAAACCTTTTCTTTATATTTCAGTTCTTAATTAGACTTATTAGGATCGAACTCTCCAACAAAAACCAATGAAAAAGTCACAATTAAGGTTGAATTAGTGAATAAGTATTTTAGTTTTAGTTTGGTTTAGAGTATATGACTATCATATAATAAAAATGTAAGGTTTTTTTTCGTTAACAAAAATATAGTGAATGAACTAAAGTAAAATATGTTTCCACGACGTCAAACCTAATTGTTTTTCTCCCATAAACAATTCATCTAACAAGGTGATTGGGGTTTAGTGAATTATGATTTTGATAAACATATATGGCTTCAGGTATCTTAATGAACAATGCTATTTCACTCCAAGAGATATATCAAATCAAAAATTGTTGCAACTAAAAAAAAATAGTGCTAACTACTTGACTAACTTCACCTAATATTAAGGGAAATTTTTGTTTTCAAATCTTAGCAGTCACATGAATTGCTCACCACTATGAAACTATCAAACATGATGCCTATATATTTGCATAATGGGTGAGAAATCCAATCGATTGAAACAAGTGCATGATTTGAAATGACTAATATAGAATTCTAGAAGCATTGGTGCTTGTTTATGTATTGCTATTAGTTTTACATGTCAGCAAATAAACGATATGTTTTGGCATCTAGCACAATCTGTCTAACTGATGCTATTGCCCCTATTCCAACTAAAACTGAGGATGCTACTGCTATCAATGTGTTTCCCCAAAAGATTAGGCTGGTTTTTGGGGGCTTGAAAGTCAAATTGAAGAAAACCATTGGCAAAATGAAGTCAAGAGGAATGCATCCAAATGCCCCAAACAAGGCCAATATATCTCCAAAGAATGGCAACATGGCTGCCAAAACTGTGGCTATGATCACAGATAATGACCGAAAGAACAACCTTGGCACAACATTCCGAACAGAAAATTCTCCCATTTTTGGGTCTGCAAAAGTTTTTTCTAATAATTCATTTGTTGGCTGCAAGTAAACCTGTAATATAGCCAATGTAGTTATTCATCAGTAAAATGAAATATTGTCTTTTGCAAAATTGGATACACACTTTTCTATGAAGTAGAATTGCAAGCTAGACAAATAATCACCAAGCAGCTGTTCTTACCACAGTCACTGCCATTGCTTGTAGAAGAATGAATAGATTAGTCATCAAAAGAAACCAAGTGGGCAGCAAGGGCTTCATCACACCCATAAAGTTATTAAGAATTGTTCCCTTGGCCTGATTGCCAAACGCCCAATAACCTGAGATGCTAACACTAAAAAATGTTGTGACTATAACAAAGTAACATAGACATAGTCCTTTGAACATTTTGCCCTTCACAGGAGGTGCTATAGTTGCCTGCAAAGATCAAAAGATTTGTATTTAGTTACTGGACATCTGCTTTTGGCTTTTCAAACTTACAAAAAATGTCTAATTAGTACTTATTCTATCAGAATCAGAACTAAAAAGTTGAAGAATGTTACCATATTTAAACTTGCTTCGTTACAAATCCAATCTTTATTCTTAGTAAATGAATAATAAGATGCTAAATTAACCTGTATTTCTGGAATTATTCCACAAGCATATGCAGTAGAAATGATTGAAATACCGTTGAAGACACCAAAGAGTTGATCTATTTCAGCACCATTTAATGAATAATTTCCAGTGGGTGCATTCTTTGAGTGACCTGTGGTCGATACAAGCAAGAAATCAAGTACATTACAAATTTACAAATTTCCGCTTAGACTAAAATTGTATTTTCCTTTGCTTACCAATGTATATAGAACCGACTGTGATACATGTGCCATAAGTCAGACAAAGAAGCAGAGAAATCAAATTAATGTGCCTAAGGGAGTGAAAGGATGGAATTTGAGCCAAAACCAGTGTTATGACTCCACATATAATGATAAATTGGTACAGCTTCATTGTTCCATTTGGGTTGTAGAGCAAGTAAATGTACTGCACAGCATAAGAAAATTGAAACAAGATGTTAAACATAGTAGCTTCTCAATAAAACACAAATCATATAAAAGTTTCAGAAGCTGAAATGGGAAAATGAGTAAATGACTTCTTATTACCTTGAGGCTCTGCCCTCCCACAAGAGGACCAGTGACCACTGCACCAAAGCATATAGCAAATTGAAGGGGCCCTACATAATATTTGGCCCATCGTGGTCCTGCCACAATTTAATTTTATACCATCAATTAATCACATCCACTATGAAAGCCCAAACCCACATATCTTCTTAACTTCACAACTTTTGAAAGAAAGGAAACAATAACCAGGAAATGAGAATCCAAACGGTAGGGTCAATCCCTACCATTTAATAGGTAATAAGCACTAACAGTGAGAAAATTATTAACGGCTAGTGGTCTATCCACCAGAAGTACCCAAAAAAAAAAAGCACTAATAGCAAAAAAAAAAATTGTGCAGGGGTTTGCTCATTATAGTTTATATGCAAACAAAATTTCCCCAACTTTAATTTTTAATATATAATAATGCAAATGAAACACGTTTTCTAAAAATATTATTTTTTTCTTAAAAGGATGGTTTTTTTTTTTTTAAGGTGTAAAAGGATAAAACTTTTGAGATGTTAACTGCTTTAGCATATAAATACAATTTTTTATAGGGTTATTGTATAAGAAAAACTTTACACATACAGAAGTTCACAGTTATTTATGTAATAATATTATCTCAGAATTTATGTATTATCTTTTATATATATATATATATATATATATATATATATATATATTTCAATAATTTTCCATATTAATTATTTCCTTTTGTCTCCTTTAATATTGTTCAACTATTATCATCCTTCTTGACAAAATATTTTTAAGAATGAAATTTAACATTTTATTTGATGAAAAATTATTAAAAGAAACTTTTTAATAAAAATATGGAATGTGTAAAAAACAAATTATGATGTAATTGTAAAAAATGTGAGTATCTTTTTATAGTAATTATTTTATCACGGGCTTGTTTTTCTGATGAAGTTTCTGCAAAAAGTTTTTCAGAAACATAAAATGGCCTTAGAAGGAGAAACAAGAATAGCACAAAACATGGAGCAGTTTTGTTTCTGGTTAAAAAAAAAAAAAGAATAAACTCTTAAATTCATACTCTAGGCGCTGGACACATTAAGTAGTGCTTAAGAATATGAAAATCCCAACCATGATACCTAAGGAATCACGAATACACATAAACATTGGATAAATTAATTCTTTGACACTGAACGTATTAATTCATGAAAAAGACTAATATATCCCATATTCGTAACTACTTACAGACCATGGTGAGGTTTCACTATTCTCATGGACTAGTATGTTGAGTAACTATATTCCCTTGGATGAATTTGGAGTTTATTATGTAAAAAAAAAAAACAAACAATCAAACAGAGGATATTCACCTAAAATGTCTCTAGCCATATCCCTAAATCGAAGCTGGCGACGCCCAAGCTGTGCATGATGCTCCAAGACCGCAGATAAAAGGTTATATGAATAGAAAGTGATAAGGCCTGCAAGGGTTAACCAAAGCACTCCTCCAACCCAACCCAGCAGAGTGAGTGAGAAAGGAAGTGTAAGAAGCACAGGACCCACTATAGATGTTGTCAAGTGATACCCACTGTGCCACCATGACCCTATATATAATCACAATAATATAATTAATTGGTCAATATCCTTTTCTCATCTTCATGGATAATGTTGAAAAACTCTTCATGGTAGCTTGTTTTTGTTGAGTACAGCATGATTGAAAGATGTCAAAAATAAAGAACTTAGCCTAAGTTACAGAATCTGTTAAGGCAATATAGAATTCAACTGGAGCAGCATGAATCCTTACCTCGGGATTTGAGAACAAACAGAGCCCCTGCATCTAGCTCCAGTGGATTTGAAGAGTTAACAAAGCCCTTTTCATTGTCACTTGCAGGTGGTACTTGCACTTTCTTAGAGTCATAGAAAGCTGTTCCCATATTTTTCTTCTTGTGTCTGTGATTGTTCTTCTGTGTTGTTTTGAAGAGCTTCGATCAATACACTGCTAATACTCCAATTTTCACCTTGTGATGATAATAATGATAATGTCTGACAGGTAATGTGACAAGGACTAAGGAGACAAAGAAATAAAAAAAATATAGGAAATAATACTAGACACACACTTTGCATCACTTCCAATTAACTAAATATCTAATATATTTAGTCAAACAATCTATTTATAATTAACTAAGGGATTTGTAGTAGGAAATTTGATTAAGGATAACTAATTAAGTAATTAGTAATAGGTAAATTATTTGTTAAATAAATTTTATATTTAATTAATGAAAAAAACATAAAATGATATGTAAAAGTGGGTGCAGACTTATTCAAAAAAGAAAAAGAAAAAGGGCCGGCAAGCTGACGTAAAAGTAAAAAACGACTGAATTTAGTTTCGAACTTTCAATGCAGCAACATGATTGAGGGTGTATTTGGTTTACAGTTGAGAAACTTAAATTTAGTTGAAAGTATTTTTGTAAATTTAAGTTTAATTAAAAGTAAGTTTATAATAACGTAATTTATGTTTAGAAATTTTTGTCTTAAAAGTAAATTTAAAAAAATAAATAATAAAAAAAATAAACTTTAACACAAAAATTTCTTAAACCAAACGACCATTTGAAGCAAAAGTCTATTGAATAAAACAAAATTTAATTTTCCCAAACCAATATTTACGTCGTTCGAAATAGAATAAAAGTCAGTTTGGTCACTCCAACGAATTTTCAAACATGCACTGAATCATAATGGTCAAAGAAACTATTATGTGGCCTAACGGAAACTGATCTTTTCGAAGTGAATACTGAATAACGACAAACAAAGGGACTGAATCATAATGGTCAAAGAAACTATTATGTGGCCTAACGGAAACTGATCTTTTCGAAGTGAATACTGAATAACGACAAACAAAGGTATATGTAAGAAGGATGAGAATTATTTATCTTTATTTTTTATTTTTTACTTAAATTTTAATTAATATTTTAAATTTAATTATATATCTTATTTTTATTTAATTTATTTTATATTTATTAAAATTTAAATAAAAAATAAAAATAAAAAATAAAAACAAATTATCTCCATCCAATAACAAATTTCTTTTCGTTATGAATCTTGAAATTCTGTGCCACTGTCACGTTGATTGGTATAAGTGACATACAGCATCACATGGCTATACATATTGAAGTCAATTTAATCAGCTGAATTTTATAATACAATTATGTTATTTTAACCTCCAAATGAACATTTTATTTAAAGTGAGGATAAATATATATTAGTTTAAGTTTTTTTTTATATTTATTTTTAATTATTAATTTTATTTTTATCTAATAATTATTTTTTATGAAATAATCTCAATCATTAGATGAAAGTGAAATTAATAATTAAAAATAAATATAAAAAAAAAAAATTTATACCGATATAACTGATCCTCTCTTCTTTTATTTATATATGATATATTTATTTTATTTTAAAATATCATATATCTTAGTATTTATTTATACGTATATCAATATATAGTATTTATATAAGATGTTATATAATAAGTATTTAAAATATATTTTTTATTTTATTAATGAATAATAATTTTTATTATTTAATTAAATTAAATTAATTTTATTTTTTATACAATTATATTTTAATTTTATTATATAAAAAATGTGAGAAAAATGTATACGGAAATATGTGCTACTATCATCTTTTTTATTTATAATGTAGAAAAGTTGACGCAGCCGAACCTGTCCAGATATCAAACTTCACTCACTCACCTCCAAGCAACTAGTGCAAAGGACAAGCTAACATTCAAAGATTCGGGACACTTCGTGGTGTAAAAAAAAGATATAACTAAATTCTTTTAATAATTTCATTTTATATGAAGAATAAAAAGGTGAACGAATTTTTTATTTATTTATGAAATAGTCAAAGCAATACCTTCGAGATGAGCATATGAGAAATTGAGATTTAAATTTGGGTTTTTAACCTTTGTGTAAGTCCTTTAGACTCTTTGTGCAGTGTGTGCTATGTCTAAAATGTTGAATGATTTTTATTATTATTATTAATTTTTTTATTTGTAAAATGGTGAATGATTAAACTGCTATAATTTTGTTTATTTTATAAAAACTCTACAAGGCCATACGCGAGAAAGGAAACAAAAGTACTAATTTCTTATTTGGTATGATAGAAGAGAAATGAAAAGAAGAGATATAATAAAAGAGCAAAGAAATAAAAGAAAGAGAAATTAATAAAGTTATTATTTTTTATTTAGTATCATGTAATGAAAAATAAAAGATGTTTTTTCTTTGTTTAGTTTTATAATAAAAAATAATAAAAATATATGTAAATAAATGAAAATATATGTAAAATTATAAATATACGGTAGAAAGTACAAAATTATTTCCTTCCCTTTTTTTTTTCTCATTTTTCATCTAGAAATGGGAGGTAGGGCGGCAAAGGCAAAAAGCTAATATAACTTATTTTAGACCACATAATTTTTTAAATATTATATTAATTATATATTATATTATACATTTTAAAAAATAAATTATATATTTTTAATAATAAAACCTAATTTAAAACTCAATATGTTCTTACACTTTTTGACTCTTAACTAATTTTGTATTATTTACTCTCTCTTTCTTAATAATTCATTATTACTCATTAATTGTTTTATAATTGTTATTTTTTCTCTCATTTTATCTTTCTATTATTTATCATTATTTTTTATATTGGCCTAATTTTATAAAATTTTTTATAAAAGAGTATTATTATAATTTAATATAATTAATTTTAATAGTTTTATGATATTATTATTTAATTATTGAAATATTTTAATTTTATTTAATTATTATTATAATTGTAAAATTTAAAAAAAGTTATAATTTTTAATAATATAAAAAAATTATACTGCGAGTAAAACTATGATATTTAGAAGCTAACTTTGAATATTGAAAAGAAGTGAACATACGAAGATATGACACAACGACTTGCCATGAGCCAAGTAGCGTTGTCACTACATCAACATTTAAAAGTGAGAAAAATTAAAAGAAAGAAGCGATCAGCTGGATCACGCAGAGGAAAAAAACCCAAAGAAACAAAATTGAGAGAGAGATTGGACGTGAGCAGAGACAACACTGTGCCGGACGAGATTTGGAGCGCAGAGAAGAGCGTGACGCAGCAAGCGTGGAAAAATTGCAGAGAAGAAGAAGAGTCTCAATGGAAAATATTAATCAGATAATTTTGTTATGTCTTAATTTGTTTATATCTTGTTAAATTTTTTTACAAAAAAATGTTAAAATTTTGATTATTTTGATATTGTTATGTTGAATTATTATTATTATCTAATTTTAAGATTTAATATTTATTGATGTTATTTTCTTATCAGATTATATGAATAAATTTTTAGATGAGTTCAGTTATATTTTTCTCATATTTTGTAATTTATTTGTATTATCTGAATATTTGTAGTAATTATTGAATATCAATTGTGATTTCTTTTTAAGAATACATTTGATGATTTGATAATTTATTATTAATTAAAAAAATTTTATCATACACTTGATTATTATTTTTATGCTTCATTAATAAATTTTCTATGAGCACATACTTTGCAGAGTTAGATGTTTATGAGATAAATTATTTAAGTATAATAATTTAACATAATTAATATTAAAATTAATCTTGGTGGATTCTCACCCTTAATTCTTTTACATCTGGTTAAAACCAAATTTATTTACTTGCTTTCTTTTAATTTGCTTTTTTATTTTAGTTATTTAATTAATTAAATTTTTGAATCTTTAGCTCATCAATTTGTGTAATTAGATTTAAAAAAATTAATACTTAAAATTAACTTTAAGTCTATGTGAAATCAATATTGTACTTACTCAAATGTATTTTAGTACGGTTCGTACAATTACAAGTATTTTAAGGCTTGATAAAAAAAGTCACAACAATCCTTACAATTTATTTTTTATTAGACATCAAATAATCTTCTTTACTCATAGACATAGAGTTAGAAAACCAAATTTTATTAAAAATATTATTACATTTTATAAGTGAAAAAAAGTTTCATTTCATTATTTGGCTTTAGGTTCCCAACTACCAAGCCACCCATGCTGGGAGGATGATGGGATCTATGAAAAGTTTATATCTTTAAATCTTTTTTTTTCCTTTGTTAAAGTGTAACCAAACAATGGATGAAGCTTATCCTTCCCACCCTTTCGTTTTTTTCATCCTAAAAGGCATTCCAAACAAAGTCCCAAGTGTAACATCTCTAAAAATATTAATAAATAATAATTACAATGTATAATATAGTAACCCCCAAAAAGAAATAACCTAAAAATGAGATAAAACCTTACAAATAAAATTATTCAAATAAAAAGTCCTTCATTTGAATAATCAGATGGTTATTCGAATAGAATGCTTGCTGTGCAAAAATATTAAAGGAAATCTGTCACTTTATTCGAATAAAAAATTTGTTATTTGAATAAAGTAGTTAAAAAAAAAAAAAAAAGAGAAACACGTCACACAATGAAAACTTAATTAGTTTTCATTCCTCTTGGTTTTTCAACTAGTCATAATGGAACCAGATGTCCATTAAATTTAGTTTCCATTAAGTTCCTTCTCTCTTTTGTCATTCAATCCATGGTTCCAAAAGAACTAAATGATGAAGGAAGAATTAATGGAAGAATCATGGAAAGATAAGCACAAAACAAGTGGCAAGAGGAGAGATTTTGAAGAGTTGGAAGACTTGGGATTTTGGAAACAATAAAACATAGAGAATAGGTGTCATGTAAATGATGAATTGAAGGATGAAAGATTAAGCAAATTATCCTTGACAAGCAAAGAAGCACGACTGAGAGGAAGAACAATTTTTCACACATTTAATGAAGATGACATTAGCTTATGAAATCATCATGGACATGTGTCATTACGAGGAAGTTTATGAAATCATAGTAATGATTACAATAACATAAGGCAACCTAACAAGTTATGCACGTCTCAAGTCTCAAAAAATTCTAGAATTAAATATGAGGGGGCACGTTTAAGAGGAAGACAAGTGTCTAATATGACTGCAAGAATAAGCTTACGAAATAAAAAATATGTGATAAATTTGATAAAAATTTGATTAGAGACATGATTATAGGAAGGAGATTTTTTTAGGACTTATGTACAGTAGACCAACTTTAACTCTATAAAAACTTCACCTCTCCATCATTCACATCACAGCTTACTCACCAAATTCACAGAACACTCAAGCTCTGTTTTCTGCAGCATCACTTTCTCACTTTCACCCACTCTTTTATCAATCCAAATTCTGTAACAAAGGTAGGAAATAGTGAAAACACCACTCTTTCTTCTTTATTTCTTCTACCTATATCTTTTAGTTCATATCTTTTGCAACCAATGACATTTACTCTGTTTTTGCTAGAAAGAAAGTTTGGCAAGAAATGGTTTTTCTGGTTTCTGCAATATGATTTTCGATTGTTTTATTCGAATAAGTTTGGATTTATTCGAATAAAGCTTGCCCAAAAATTTTTTCAGTGTTATTTTTCTAAAATATTTATTTTGATATAATTCTTTTTATTCGAATAAAAGATTTATTTTGATAAAATTTTCTTTATTCTGATAAAATTTGACAAAAAACCTTAAAATTGATATTTTAATAGTTTTATTCAAATAAACTTTTTTCTATTCCAATAAACCTTAATGGAACAGTGTAAATTGATGATTTTTATGAAATCTATTCGAATAAGCTTTTCTTCTATTCGAATAGACATCTTACAAAGAGTTAATTTTGAACACGAAACATTTTCTTTATCAACTTTTTATCATATTTTACTCTTTTAAACTCTTTATCATTTAAAGTCTTATAAATTATAGTTCTAAAGGATGAGTTATTTTTTAGTCTTTCATTTAACCTATGAAGCATAGACACAGACATAAATACGAGGACATACCAAATTCAAAAAACTGTAGGACATGGACACATCATATATATATATATATATATATATATATATATATATATATATATATATAAATATATAAATTAATATTAAAATAAATTAAAGAACTTAGTTTATGTATATATATAATTGTAAAATTTAAAAAAATATATTCATAATTCATTAATATCATTTTATAAACTTGGAGATTTATAATATCTTAATATATGTCATATGTGCCAATATTTGATGCCTAGTAAGTCTCTCCCAAAAATATGGAAGATAATTTCTATTGATGTTTTTTAAAAGATTTCCTAAGCTAACTTCTCCTAATAGAACTAACCATATACAAGTACATGTGCATCCAAAAAAATTAACTAGAGAGAATAATGGTGTGAGGCAAGCTTCGGTGATGACAAAGTGGACTGCTTAATGCGAGCAGAGGTAGAAGGAGCAAATGAAAAAAGTGGTGTGTGAAAAGATAAAACTTAAAAGCCTATAATGACGTGTGAAAAGATAAAACTTAAAATATTGGTATATGAAAATAGTAGTTTGAGATGCCAGTCATGTAATTGGGTTTGGATGGGTTACAGGCTTACTAATTGGACGTTAATCATGGAAACTAATTTTGTTTTAAAAAAATATTAATGGTCGTATTCAAGCTGTGTCCTAAACATGTCCAAGTGTGTTTGAGCCATGTCTAAGACGTGTTCAAGCCAAAAATAATAATCTTTTTAATCGGACACGCAAGACATGTGTATCGTTCACACGTCCCCATGTGTCCGACATGAACACGCCTAAAAAACTGTGTGTTCGTGCTTCATAGCATTTAACCAATCTTATTATGAACTATTATTTTATTATGAACTATTTTTATTTAGTTGTGTTAATTACTGAATTTTATAAGAAAGTTCCTATTTTGCATAATGATATATGATTTGATGCGATTATTATGTTAAATATTTTTATAAAGAAGATATTTTTTTAGAAAAGTCATCCCATGGATAAAAATAAATCAATGTGCAAAAAGATTATCATGGTCATGATGAGATATTATTGGAAGATGTTCTGATTAGAGATTATTGTGATCATGATCAGAGGACATTCAAGGATGTCTCTTTGTCAAGAGATTATTGAGGATTTTCTCAATCAGAGATAATTACTGTGACCATGACTAGAGAATCTAGTGATGCATTGGTCAAATTATTGTGACTATGATAAGAGGATTAAGGAATGCCTTATTTATTAATAATGATTGTGGTCATGATGTAAGCATTAGGGGACACCGTATTAAAGAGAAAGATGCACATTTGGTTGAGTATTGAAATGAGATGATAATTTAAAAGAAATGATGATGATAAGAGATGATGATTAAAAAAGAGATATGAAGAATTACTCATATTTTAACATGGAATTATTTATTATACTCCTTCTATTTTATAGAGATTCTTATTCATTATCGGATAATTATTCTTTTAATCATTATATTAAGATTCTCACTCTTTCATTGAGTTATTTACTCATTCAATATTGAGTTATTTATCTTTATCTTGAAATATTTATAAGTTATTATTATTATTTTAAATATTATTAATTTTGTTTAATTTATTATTTTTTGCTGGACTCTCAGATATTGTCTTATAAAGAGAAAATTGTAAAGAGTGAAATACGTATAATTATTTTTGCTCTTTCTTATTGAAATTGTATCTCACTCCTTTGTGGTGTAATATTTTAGATAAAGACGACTGTAAGGATTCTGGTAGATTTTCATGCAGAGCAACTCTATAGGTCAGAACTTAAAGATTATGTTAATATTTGTAAATAGTAACACCTTAAAAAGACTTTTGTAAGTCTCAATTTTAGAAAAATAGGTGTCTAATTTAAAAATATATATATATGTACGTATTAACTAACTCTAGAAAGGTGTGATCCTTTAAAACTATGTAAATTACTACATTTACAAACTAATAATAATGTTAGGAGATGTTTCTAACGTGTTATTCTAATTAAAGTTAAAATACTATGATACTATGTTAAGAAAAATAATAAAAATTAGAGTAGTACATTACACCAGGGAAGGAGACTCCCATGAAGTCACGTAGCGCAGGTGGGGAATAAACCTTGCATTGATTAAAAAAAAAAGAAAGCACCAACTTTTGCTAGAAATAGGCACAACTATTTGCTTCTCGTAGGACATGCTTAGCTTGAGTTTCTCAATCATAAGCCTGCAGGAATTTCTTGACGTCCATAATGATGCTGCCGTACCTATGAAAGGGAGGATGATCATCCTAGATTAGCCTCAAAGCCCTGCCAGTATATTGCTGAAGGAGCTTCCACCTACGTTGAATTTCCCTCATCCATGGGGTGGTTTGCTCAAAGCAATAAGAGCAAGAGTATGTTATGCAGAACAGCAGAAAGGTTTGGCTTCCAAGCTACACCATCATATGGTATAAATAATTCATCCATTTAAACAAGTATTAAAAAGAATGAGAAAAAGGGATTAATTCAGTTAAAAATTAAATAAAATTTTATTTAATAAGTATGTACTTAAACATAGCTCTTAATTTTTATAATTTCAAAAAATTACATTAAGAAATTCATTTTTTGTTAGTATTTTAATTTATGAGATTTTGAAAGAACTGTATTAAATATGTATCATATATTTGAAGCTTTAAAAAAAAATTATTAAGTTTGAAACAATTAATTGTCCAGATAAAAAAATATTTAAAACAATAGTCGAGAGTTAAGGTGAAATATTATATTACATAGTACATGTTTAAACTAGTTTATTTTACACTCAAATAACGAATAACTTTATATAAAATAATAATACTTAAAATGAAAAAATCAGTGCACAAATTAATTAAATTTATGTAAATTTATACATAAAAAAGTATAAAAAATAAATTTAGTGATACAAAATAATTGTGACTTTTTATATTGCAAAGTGTTTATACAACACTAGAATATGCCTCCATGAATTTCGCGGATTATTTATATTTATATTTATTTTTTTGTTAATTTTTTTTATATTTATTAATATAGTTTCAGCTTATTATTTTAGTCATATTTTTATAATTCATCTTAAATAATTTTTTTAATAAAACACAACCGTTCTTTAAAATCATAGTAAAACAATAGAAAAATTAAATTATTTAGAACTGTATATATTTTGTATAAGTTAAGCTAAGAGAGTCCAAAAAAGTTGAGAAGAACTTTTTCATAGGTTAAGCAAAAAAATTAATAATAGACTTGATATCATATATTGATCCAAAATTTTAATATGTTAAATTTATAAATCTATCCACTTAGATGGTTATCACTTTTTTTATTATTTCTCAATAAAAAATTCTTTCACTTACACTTAAATTTTTAATAATATATAATATCCTAACCTCGACATATTAACTAATTATAAAAATATCATCACAAACTACCAACATACCAAATCTTAAACATTTATTTTTAAGGTAACAGTAAAACATATAAAACAAAATTACTCAAAGTAATATATATAAAAATTTCTAATATTCATTAAATATACATAGAAAAATTTAAATATGTTCTAAATTGTCAAACTAATACAAATCATAAATTTCATTAGACTTTAATTTAATGTTCAGCAAAACTGAAAAGAGTTTTTCAGTCTCTACAATCTTTATTTTTGATCTCATTTGAAAAGATATATATTTTTAAATAAAATAGAAAAGTCAAAACAAAAAATATGAATCAAAAAAGGTTGAATTAACAACAGCCTGGGCCCATCGAGATCACTTAAATTAAAAAAATAATGATCATCTTACTTCAAATAATATTCATACATATTTTAACATCACATAAAAATTAATTAATAAAATATAAATTATTAATTAACAAATATATACAAATATATAATTTTTTTAATTTGATTTTATTAATTAATTTATATATATCATTAATTATTTTTTTATTTTTTATTAATTAATTTTTTACATATTTATTAACTAATTTTTATATATCATAATTATAAATTTTACTTTATTAATTAACTTTATATGATATAAAAAATAATATTGTTAAAAATAAGTAAGATTCGATATTGAAATTAGAAGCATGCAACGTGGCGCCAAGCAGAGCTCATGAAATAACAAAGATGCCACAATTAAAGCCATGACCGTATAAGAAAACGAAAATCAAGAAAAACTTAAAGAGGAAAGACAACTCTCACTAACACAAAACACCAGCTCGCGAGTGCGCGCGAGACAACCAGAGAGAATCCAAGCGGGCGAAAGTCAATTTTAGCAGGAGAAAATCAATTTTAAGCGAAAATAATTTCTCCTTAATTTTAATTAGAGACTGCCACATGCCAAATAGAAATTGTCCTTTTAATAATAAATAATAAATAATAGATAATAGATAGATTATCCCAAAAAGAAACATAATATTACCCTTGATTTGACCGGCTTTTTTTTATCTTTTAAGATGTTCATGAAACAGGGGGTGAGACCATAGTGTGAAATCAGCAGTATTCTGAACACCAAGCTTCGCCATAAAGTCTGTGCAGGAGTTCCCTTCCCTGAGAACATGACTAATTGTTACATGCCAATTGTACTAAAGCACATCTTTTATCTCCACAATCAAGCTCCCTTCGTGGCGAAATGGTGGATGCTGATTAATAAGTAAAGAGACAATATCCATAGAAGTCACTTTCACAAAGAATGTTCTATGATTTTAAATTGCCGTTTGTAATCATAATTACAATTGTAGTAT
Organism: Ormosia semicastrata; assembly: GCA_029884595.1. Taxonomy (NCBI): domain Eukaryota; kingdom Viridiplantae; phylum Streptophyta; class Magnoliopsida; order Fabales; family Fabaceae; genus Ormosia; species Ormosia semicastrata. The sequence goes on along the minus strand of JAQQTO010000056.1, from coordinate 47,289,505 downwards.
AATAATTTTTGTGATCATCGTAATCATATAACGACTATAATTATAGTCGCATCAATTATATTTTTTCACAATTCTTTGCAATTACGATAAACGTAACACAAGTGCAACTGTAATTTAAAATTATGAATGTTCCTGCAAACCATTTTCCTAGCAAGACGTAAGCCATGAAGGATGGCCATAAACTTCCATCTTTTGAATTGTAGCAAGTCTAGCATGTGCAAAAGAAAAACCCATGAGCCAAGAGCTTGAGTAATCTCTAACCATTCCTCCAAACCCAGCGCGACCCAAATTGTTAAAAGAACTGTCGTCCACATTGAGCTTTCACATTCTTGGAGGACGTTTTTGTGAGGAAACAAAGTGAGGGGGCTAGTGGTGCATAGAATTAGCCAGCCAAAGGTTATGAACAACTTGAGCTAGATCTCTCGCATTTCGAATTACTTGTTTATCTCCAATACCTGTTCCGTTGAAAACTTCATAATTTCGTTCCCTCCAAATCCACCAAAGCGTAGAAAGAAACAAAGCATGGTTCCCATATGTGGAAGAGGTGTAAATCCAGTCACATGAATTGGAAGGGCTAAAAACTTACCAGAATTCATAAAACCCAACCTTGTCCATACCTGCATCACTTTCGAATAGTCACTTAAACAATGGATATCCATCTCATGATGGTGGCTATATTTGGTGTAAGAGGCATCTTGAGATATGTGTCGCTACACTCGGAGAGCATCTGTGGGCAGAGCAGATTGGAAAATGAGCCATAATAAGAACTTGATCTTCTCAGTTGTGGGCACCTTCCAAATCCACGACCATGACTTGCTAGTATCAATTGTATGAAAATGTTCCATAAGCCAAGAATACGAAGAGGATGTTGAGTAGAAACCCTTTATGTTAGGGTGCCATATATATCAGTTGGTCATCTACCCCATTTTCAGCAACGTAAATGGGCATAATCTTACTAGCAATTAGGCGTATCAAAATAGGTTAACCTCGATAGACTAACCCATATAGCCCAATAAAATGGATAGGTTGAGTAGAAAAGTTTGACGCAAAAATGAATATTGACCAAATTAGACTAGTCCAATTTTAGCTTGGTCCAATGCGTTTGACTTGTAGTAGGTCAGGTCAACTTGATGGTCAAATGTTTAATTATTTAATTAATAATTTTTATGATATGTAAATAGTTTTAGTCTTATTTTTTTTAATATAAATTAATATTTGTGTGACAAAAATAATTTTATTTGAAGTTGATTAGTATTTGAAGTATGTAAAATATATATATAGTGATGAAAAATAAGGATAAAAATTGTTATTATTAAAATTATAAGAGAAATTATTTAAAATAATTATAATTTGGGCCAACGAGTTAACCTAACTTAACTTGCAATCTGCATAGGGCCTGACTAGGTTAGCAAAATACTAGTCTAAAACAAGTTTAATTTGACTAAAAATTTGACTTATAGCTCACACGAGTTGATTCATTTTGACACTCCTACCAACAATGTCATGAGAGAGTTCAATAGATAGTTGGTTGAAAGCCCAATGATTCATCTCTAATCCTCAAATCAGCATTATGCATAGGAACAAAATCCACTAAGTCACAAAGCCTTCTCATGTCCAACCACTTATCAAACTAGAATGAGATAGTTCCCTAGCCTATACGGTATTGAAAACCACCTCTAAGGAAATGTAAAGCTTTGAGGACAAAATCCCAATTATAAGAGACACCAGGCCTATGATGATGGGACAAGATATTATGACCTCGCAAGTATTTGTAAGAAACCACCTGCACCCAAAGCTTGTCCTTGTAGTGTAAAATATCTTAAACCAATTTGCCCAACAAGGCAATGTTAGTAAATTGGGCTTGACGAACCCTAAGACCCCCATAGTGCCTAAGCCTTCTCACAGTCTCCCAATTCACTAAATGTAGGCCTCGATCCTGATCCTTATTACTCCAAATGAACTTCCTTGTGATGGCATCTAGCTTTTGACAAATGCTTTCTAGAACCCAAGCATTTTGCATTGTATAGGTAGGGATAGAAGTCAAGACTAATTTAATAAGTGTAAGCTTGCTTGCTCTGTTCAATAACTTATTTTTCCAAGAAACAAGACAACTTTGCACTTTCTTAATAAGAAATTTAAAACCATTCATCCTAGCATAACCTTTTATCAAGGGAAATCCAAGATATTTCCCGAAATGAATAGTGAAGTGCATGGAAGTTATGCTTGTATATTTCTCTCTTTTAACTCGAGACATTAGCAGAGGCAAATATTCTTGATTTCTCCAAATTAACTTTAAGTCCTGACGCTTAGCAAAATTCCTCCAATACCTTGGCTACTAGACGAGCTTGGGATGTCTTAGCCTTAGTGAAAAGTAAAACATCATACGAAGAATAAATTAGAGATATTTAGACCACCCTTAGAGAGATGAATAGGAATCCATGATTTATTCACATTTTCAGAGATTTTTATAGCCAATTTCACCATACAAAAAACAAAGAGGTAAGGAGATAAGGGGTCTCCCTAATAGAGTCCTCTAGCCAGAGTAAAGGAAGGCAATTTATTCCCATTACAAAGTAAAGATAAGGAAGAAGTCCTAACACAATACATAACAAGAGAAATATTGGTGGAAGAAAACACAAAATCCATGAGAGTGAGCTTAAGAAATTAATTCCCAATCAATCTTGTCAAAGGCCTTATCCAAATCAATTCTAAAAACTAGGGCCCCAGACTTCCCTTTCAAGCATGACATGCGATGAATAATTTCTTGAGTAACCATGAAATTATCAGAAATACCCTTCCTAGAATAAAATTGCTTTGGAGGGGACCAACCAAATCGCCAAGAAAAGGCCTCAACCTATTAACCAACACTTTAGTGATAAGCTTGTAAGCCACATTATAGATACTAATAGGGTGAAATTCTTTGAATCTAATCGGGCCATCCACCTTAGGAATAAGGGCAATGAGAGTTTCAGTAAGGTGAGGATCAAACTAGCCAAAGGAGAAAGCATTCTTCACCACCTAATTTCAAACATCATACCCATAAGGTCTCAATAAGTTTTGAAGAAGATTGGAATCCACCTAGACTTGGGACCTTGAAAGGTTTCATCTGTAACTCGAACAAAGGACCATCGAGCCTCCCCTCAAACGATCATCCATCCATCTACATCTACGGATCCCATCGTGAGCTAACTGGGGCCCACCACTTTTGTTCGGCATTCTGAAGATTCATCCACCATGGCTAACTTCGGGGCATGGCTTTGATACAGTGTCATACTTGTACCGCCGTCGTCCATCCCATCTACAACGAAACACGTCGCCTAGCCTCCACATCGCTAGGAAGACTTTCGACTCAAGGGATCCTTCACATGGATCCACCAACCACCGTCCATACCAAACTCATCCAAGCCGAACCATCGGTTCTGATACCACTTGTAAGGATCATGGACACCACATATCTCCACATTAGTATGATATTGTCCACTTTGGACCTAAGCCCTCATGGATTTGCTCTTGAGCTTTTACCCCAAAAGGTCTCATACTAATGGAGATATATGTCCATACTTATATACACATTATGCTCCCCACCTCTAGCCAATGTGGGACTTTGGTCGCATTCCCAACATCATCACCTTTAGAGCTAAGGAGACTTCATCCTTATTAACAAGTTTAAGAAGCTGACTTACCCCCTCATTACTCAGTCTAAGGAGACTCTCAAGAGACAAAGACTAAAGTTGAGTCACAATTATAGAGCAGCAAAGATTTCTGAAGAAAGAGAGGGGCTCACCCTTGAGGATTTCATCATCTGAGCACCACACATCATTTTCAACTAAGACATCGTTAATCCTATTCGTCTTCCTTCTCACAATGGTTTGAGTATGGAAAAATGATGTAATTTTGTCCTCCTATTGCACCTATTGTTCTCTGGATATCTGATGGCACATAATTTGTTCTTTATGAAGGACTTCGTTGTACTCTCAAAGAAGATTCTTTTTCAAGGTTGACAAGAAACAATGAATCTGTATGTTCCAAAGTTCATTGTATACCCTTGACACGAGCTTCAAGTTCACGTTTCCTATGAAAAATATTACCAAAGACATCCTTGTTGAATTTGACCAGCTTTTAACATTAGTGCAACAATTTCATAAAAAAAGAAAAACACTAGTGCAAGAGTACAACTCTTTTCGAATTAGGTCAACAAAATTAACAAGTTGGTGCAAATATATACAATATAATTGTTGTCACAACAAAAACAAAAAAAGAATGTACATTTAATTTTATATTAGGTAATTTTATATAAATCACATTATATATCATAACTATTTTATTCCAATTAGATTTATCTTTGAATTTGTAGTGAACAAAACTTAGGTAAAAAATTTTAAGCGTTTGTGATGTTATTTTTTAATAAAAATATAATGTGTATTATATTTTAGCCACCTTATCTTCGTTTTTATAAATGAGTTGTAAAAAATAATAATATTATTATATTTTTTATTAAAAAATAACACTATAAATACTTAAAAAATTTTACCTGAGTTATGCTCTATCAAACTTCTCTGTATAAATTCGCATGGAATCCACCTTACACAAGGCGGGTTTTCTACCCTCGAGAAGATTTGGGGTTGGTTACGGATATTAATCCTTGTGAGGTTGGTTGGATGTGATTTTAAGGTTAATTGGACTTGGCCTACCCTGAACCATATATATAAGAAATCGATTAAATGTCTATTTTGGTTCTTCAAACATATATATATAACATCACATTGGTCATCTATTTATAAATATAACAAATTAACCCTTCAAAAATATATGTGACATCAAATTAGTTTCTTAATGTTATACTTTTGTCATTAATTTGATCCTTAAAATGACATTAAATTGGTCTTTGAAGGAAACTGGTGGCATTAATTATTGTTAAATAATCGATTTAATGTCATTGATATAAATGGAAGACTAATATAATGTCACGTATATTTTTGGAGGAATAAAATGGGTATTTACTATAAGATATCTCTAAATTAATTTTGTTTTACTTGTTACTTATATTCTTAGATTTTTATATGTATTTATTTACTTGATTAATTCTAGGTTCTTTTTCTGGTCTGTACAAGGTTTTCCTACGTTTAAATGTAAGACTAATACTCATTTGAGACATAGAAGTTGTCCCTTCTCATAAATGTTTTTTTCTTGAACTCTTGACATTGCAAACCTTCCTCAACTGTTGAATTCAAACTTGCTAACCCCATGAGTACCCCTTATAAGTACTTGGTTAATTCTAGATAGAGGTAGTAGAAGTAATCCTAGAAAATATTTGAATGGGTGCAAATGCAAAGGTCATGTGTGTTGAAGGTGGGACGAAGAAAAATATATTGGTAACTGTGTTTGTGTAAATAGCTAAAGAAAACAAAGTAAAAGGTCATTTGTAAAATTTCGTGAAAATAGTTATCATGATATTGGATTGAAATCTTTTGTCTCTCTTCCCTATCTCTCTTCCTATCCCACCAATTAAACTTCACCAATTAATATAAAATACAACACATCATCTATATTGTTTCTGTTAAAGATTTAACATCGTCTTCATATTGCAATTCTCTTTGCATGCTTCCAATCCTTCTCTACTACGTTTCAAACAATTTAAAAACGACCATGATAGATGAGAGAGGCAGAGAGCCATTGTGATATGGTGTAACATCCCAAACCTGAAAATGCTTCTAACTGTTCTATAGTGTAAAAGAAAGTGAATCGCTCCCTTAACACCACCCTTAGTTTCACTGCTGGTGACGGTGGCAGTGGCATCCACTATAAATTCGAGCTTGTCTTGGTCGCGTAAAGGGAAGTGGATATGGAATCTAGCTATGTTGATCAACGACGCCGACTCAACACATAAGTGACCCACTAGCCATCATTGTCGCATTCGTTCCTAAAAGCACCACCTTGTTCTTCGTCGAAGCCATTGCTGGTGCCAAGACCTCTCCACCCCCACTCATTTGTATCAAGCCCTTTATCATCAAATTGGATCAAATGGATCATTTCACTTTATTTCTTAATTAATAATATGAAATAGAAGAGAATCAACACCAATGGTGATAGTGCGTAATTTTTGTTTGCAATGATAATAATGGTGGGGGATTGAGAGCGAAACAGTGTAAATTGAAGAACTTGATAATAGGACAAAATGAAAAAAGAGAAGTTAAAATATTTTGGTTAAAAGTAAAAATCAATAGTTGTTTATCAAAGAAGAGAATCAACATTCCAACTAAGGGATAGTAACCTTAATTTTAATCGGTGCAAGCAGTGGAGGGGTTGAAGGCGGAGAGTAGTGTAGGACAAGGTATAACGTCGTTAAAAACTTTAGCAGAAGCAATACTGATGAGGTGTCATTTTTTATATTAGTTAGCAGAGTTTAATTTAATCGATGGGACAGGGAAAGGGTACAGAATATTTCAATCCCATGATATATGGCAATACTCATCTTTCAATTATATAAGATGATGGTTCACTTTTAAGAGCGTGATTTACTTTACAAATTTATATTTTAAATACATTCTCGATAATTTTACTCATTTTTAATAATATTATTTTTTATATCATATAAAGTTAATTAATAAAGTATAAATTCTTGATTAATTATATATAAAAATTAGTTAATAAATATATAAAATATTAGTTAATAAAAAATAAAAAAATAATTAATAATGTATATAAATTAGTTGAAGGAGTTAGATTAGATGAGTTACATATTTATATATATTCATTAATTAATAATTTATATTTTATTAATTAATTTTTATGTGGTATTAAAATAAGTGTGGATATTATTTGAAATAAGATTATTATTATTCTTTGAAATATGAGCAAGGCAGGCGCAAGTAGAGTGTGATTTTTAAATATTTTTATAGGGGTGAGTTCGGGTTTTCATCTCCAAGATGTATGGGTTGAGTAGGGACATGTAAAGTGTCAATATAGATGGTGCATGGCGAGGTTTGTGTATGTCAAAACTCGCTGCAGCATGCTTCATTGTCAAGCTTACTTACAGCTGACTTCTTTCTGAGTGAGAATTACTCCTACACCCGAAAAGTTTTGATAACACCTTACGAGAAACAAGAATTATATATATATATATATATATATATATATATATAACAATTATTAAAGTTATCAAGAATGGACGAGATTGGGTAATTTAGTTAGATTCAAAATTGTATGCCTTATGCACTAAAATAAAATGAAATGAAGACTATTTCATTCTAATAAAAAAATTAAGAAAATAAAATATACAAATTTGGCTATAAATACAAATAATTAGAGTTATATATTTATAAATCATGTATATATATAAAGATATTAAATTATGAATTTGAACTAATTATGTTTGTTTTAAGTGGGCAATACTTTGTAAGATAGTTTAAGTACCAAGAGTGAACATTGCAATAAAAAAGAAAAAAATCACAATTATGCTCAACTCAAGAAGAATGATAATGATAAGATGTTCTAAGCATTTTCAAGATTTGAAGAGAATTTTTTTTTTTGAAAACTTGGATTACATCAAGAAGCTTAAGGACTAGAAATGGTATATTGGTGTGGTACAGATTGTGATTAAAAATAGTTGTTAAGTTCCACAAAAAATATAAAAAACCTTACAACTAATTGTAGTTAGCAAGGGTCGATCCACAGAGAACCAATTCAATTGACACTATCAATCTAATTCCTAAATTAAATTTTGAAGAACCAAAAACAGTAAAAAAGAGAGTTTTGGGGTTTTGATGAACAATGAACAATTTCAAAAACACTAATAATAAACAAACTAGAATTAACAATTTAAAGGAATTGGCTAAGAGATGGAATCCACTACCAGATTTATATGATAATGCTAACCCACATATTCTTTTATTCCAACAAGATCAATTATGTTTTTACGCAATTGTGAGAATAAATCTCTATTTTTCTTAGGTTTTGGTCAATTTAGCAACCGCTCAAATTAACTCCTAATCACTGATTAGCTATAAAGTAACCGCTCTTATAACTATCAAATAATTGCATTAAGATTTAGAAAATCAATCACGCTAAGATCTAATCACACACTGGGATTAAATTACTTAGATCATATATTCCTCTAGATCTATTACCGCAACCGCGCATAATAAACTATCTACCACTTTTAAATTGGCAAAGAGTATAAAAACCTTCATGCCACAATATGTTTAGAAATATATGAATAAAAATATAACTGTGTTGAAATAAATGAATATGCAAGATTCATAATATCAAAACTAGGGTTTCATCTTCCCTTAACCAAGAGAAACTTAGCCACACATGGCAAATACAAGAACAAATGAAAAACAAAAAAGAAACATCATATGAAATGAAATTGCAGAAGAAAAACTAAATATCAAACGAATTTTCAAGGATTGAGGATGATAGATCTCTAATTGCTCAAACTCGAGACTCCAATCTTTGATCCAACCCTCCTCTCTCTGTTTCCTAACTGTTTCTGAGCTATCTCCAGGCCAGAACTCCTTTCCTAAAAGTCTAAGCACTCTTATTTATAGGTCTCTTGACCTAGCTTCTCGTGAAAGCCCAAAATTTTCCTTCTGATGCGACAACACGGGCTGTGTCATTTGACACGGCCCTCCCCCTGTCCGAGTTTGTCAATCGATTTTCACAGAATTATAAGTCAGATAAGGACACAGCCCACCCCTATCAGATGACAACATTTGATCTGTCGATTATTCCTACACTTGAGTGCCTCATAATTGATTAAATTGGTTTCTATTCGTTCTTAATTGTTATCATTTAGCTAAGTTTCTGATATCAAGCTTAGTCTGAACATTATTGCGAAACTTTGCTTAAATGTGTTTATTAGCAAAGTTTCACAATAATGTTCTGATTAAGCTTGATATCAGAAACTTAGTTAAATGATAACAATTAAGCATGAATGGAAACCAATTTAATCAATTATAAGACACTCAAGTGTAGGAATAATTGACAAATCAAATACCTCCACACTTAGCCTTTTGCACTCTTAGGCAAAAATATACAATTAAACATAGTTTCCTAATAAGCCATAAAAGTGCAGAATAATGAGCAAAGACTGATATGCTTTAATTTCTTCAAAGATTTTAAGCAATTACGAATTTCCTCTCTTGACAATCCAAATCGGAAAGTAAAATCAATCAAATATTCGAGTTAAATCAGTATGATAAATCCTCACTGATATATTTTTCACTCAAGTGTTTCAGGCTTGTGTTTACTCTCAACCAACTCATGAAAACATGCTCTACCATAGGCTTGTCAAGCCTCTACTTCTCTACCACTTAGGTCACATGCACATAAAGATCAAAATGTCTTAAATTAGGTTGTAATGTGATCAAGGTCAAGGTAGGATACATCAAGGATAAGCAAAGTTATACTATAGGAATTAGAAAAGCAAACGGAAGGATATTCAATCATTTTAAAAAGAATTTCCCAGCAATCTTCAAATTCAAATTTCTATTCCGTATCTTTTCCTTTTTCTAACCTTTCTTCATTCAATACTCAATTTTTACCTTTTTCTTCCTCATTTCTTTCTTCTTCTTCTTTTTTTACACCTTGCATTATATTCAACATGATATTTTGGCAGCAAGAGTCTTTTTATATACATGCATAGCTAGGCAAACACATCATTACTTCCCCCCACACTTATTCAAAAACTAATGCCCTACATAATCATTAAGCTCTTCTACTCCCTAAGGTAGGGTAGCAAAATGATTTTTCACTTTTAGGTTTGAATTGAGCTGTAAATGAAGAAAAATTCAATTAGGCTCAAAGGGGGTAAACAATGGATAACAATGTAAGGATGACTATTTTGGCCAGTAGTTATTGGAAAGAAATGCCTTTTTCATATCAATTACATGCAGTGGTCATTTGTAACTTAAAAGAGAATTAAGACAAGTTCTGAAGAATACATAATCATGAGTGGAATCACACAACAAAGAATCAAAATGGCCTAAAATTAGTCATACACAACAAGGCCCAAAAACTCACTAGGTCTCGATTCATCACTTTTGAATTAAACCATTCAATTTTTCAAAATCCCACTCGATAAAATTGAAATCAAGAAATTTCATTCCATCAAGCTTAACATTTTATTAAAATTTTCACAAAAATTTAGGTCATTTGCTTACTATTCAAATCACTTGAAAGCTTATTGAAAAGACATGCACCATAAATTCAACATGAGCATCACCCCTCACACTTAAAGTAGATGTTGTCCCCAATGTCAAGAAATACACCCATCAGAAAGAATATCGCAAGTGAATCAACAATGTATATTCAAAGACATTAAGAAGAACATTGAATCCCTGACCAGTAATTATTAGTCATGTCCAAAATAAGATTCAATACAATGTCAAAATATCAACAGTCAAAGTCAAAAACATAAGTGAGGGTTGTGCAAATGGATGGAACAAGAGAGGGAGAAATTGGGACTTCACTTTGTTGGAGACATGGGTAACCATGCAAGAAACACACCAAGGTCTACTTAACTTAAGAAACTCAGCAAGAAAATAATAAAGAAACATAAAATAAGAGAGAGAAAGAAAACAAATCTGATTTTCTTGATGATGGGTTGCCTCTCATTAAGCGCTTAATTTATTGTCCTCAGCCCGATAATGGGACACTCCTTAGTGATCTTTATAATGTGGATAGTAAAAAGTCATCACTTCCACTTCCACACTTTCCGAAAGCTCATGGGAAGGCTTGAAACGGTGTCCATTGGCCTTATCAAGTGAGGTAGGTGAAAAGACTCCACCAGGATCCCATTAACTGAAACATAATGACCAAGTTATGGTTGAAACAACATGATAGCTTTCACCGCGGTCCCATTGGTTGAAGTGTAATGACCAAGTTGAGCTTGAAGCATGAGGGCTTCCACCAGGGTCCTATTGGCCTTCCTTAATTTCCTTGGCTTCACCACTAGGATGTAAAATATGTAATTTAACAATTCTGTTGTCGTTGTTTAGGTTGAACCAAGATCCAAAAACAAAATCCACAGTAGTGACTGCCATCCTATGCGCTTCTTCCCCTTGTGAAAATTCTTCAGTGGCCTGCAATTTCACCTCCCTTTGGGTCTTAGATTCTACAACTGCGTCAAGAACATTATTGATAAATCCTTCAATACCATTAGCTGCTACGTAAACGTAATTATCAACTTTTAAGTATGCAGAAATCTCAGCACAACTAGCACATATCATATCACCATTATAATCAATACATGAGTAGCAATGAATAGAATTATTGAAACTAATAAAATCAGAAAATTCATCACACAACTCATCATATTGCTCTTCCACTACATTAAGAAAGGGTTCAGGAATACTTACTTTAGGGGCCATAAAGTTTTTTCCTTCCTTATTTACCTCTTTAGGCTCTGATTCTTTCTCTTTAGTTGTTTGTGGAGGAGAGGTGAGTTCATCTAATGTCTCCCCACTTCGTAGTGTGACAACACTAGCATCTTCCTTCACATTCTCTTCTAGTTGTGAGGGAAGTATTCCAGAAATTAGGCTCTGCACCTTGCTGAATTTTGTGGCTAACTGCCCCAAAGAGTTTTACAGGTCGTTGCATATGGCCTTTGTTTCTTGTTGAAACTGGATATCATTAGTGGCCATTTGTCTCATTAGCTTCTCCAATGTAGGCTCAGGTTGCCTAGGAGCTTGAACTTGTTACTGTCCATAACTCAAGTTCCCTCTACCCTAGATAATATGTATTGGAGTAGGGGTTGTAGTTGTTGGAAGGTTCAGAATATTCTCATACTGCATTTACCTCCTCATTTGTGTCCACTAGGAAAATAGGATACAAATCAGTGGAATGTCCAAGTGATAAGCAAACCCCACAAGCGTACACTGGTGCTTTCCCATTGTCCATTAACTACTGAACCATGATAAATGGACAGCAATACCTACAAATCACTCAGAAAGAAAGAATCAAAAATTAAAAATAAAAACAAAAATAGAGTAAAAATAGGAAATAAATTAATAGCGCAATTGAAAAATTGGTTCCCCAACAACAGCGCCAAAATTTAGTGTGGTACAGATTATGATTAAAAATAGTTGTTAAGTTCCACCAAAAATATAAAAACCTTACAACAAATTGTAGTTAGCAAGGGTCGATCTACAGAGAACTAATTCAATTGACACTATCAATCCAATTCCTAAATTAAACTCTGAAGAACCAAAAATAGTAAAAAAGGGAGTTTTGGGGTTTTGATGAACAATGAATACTTTCAAAAATACTAATAATAAACAAATTAGAATTAACAATTTAAAGGAATTGGTTAAGAGATAGAATCCATCATTAGATTTGTATGATAATGTTAACCCTCATATTCTTTTATTCCAACAAGATCAATTATGTTTTTACGCAATTGTGAGAATAAATCTCTATTTTCCTTACGTTTTGGTCAATTTAGTAGCCGTTCAAATCAACTCCTAATCACTGATTAGCTATAAAGCAATCGCTCTTATAACTATCCAATAATTGCATTAAAATTTAAAAAACCAGTCATGCTAAGACTAATCACATACCAAGATTAAATTACTTAGACCATATATTCATTTAGATCTATTATCGCAACTGCGCATAATAAACCCAAATCTACCACTTTTAAATTGGCAAAGAGTATAAAAACCTTCATACCACAACATGTTCAGAAATATATGAATAACAACATAATTGTGTTGAAATAAACGAATATGTGAGATTCACAATATCAAAATTAGGGCTTCATCTTCCCTTAATCAAGAGAAACTTAGCCACACATGGCAAATACAAGATCAAACGAAAAACAGAAAGAAAAAAACATCATATGAAATGAAATTGCAGAAGAAAAACTAAATATCAAATGAATTTTCAAGGATTGAGGATGATAGATCTCCGATTGCTCGAACCCGAGACTTCAATCTTCGATCCAACCCTCCTCTCTCCGTTTCCTAACTATTTCTGAGCTACCTCCAGGCCAGAGCTCCTTTCCTAAGAGTCTAAGCACTCTTATTTATAGGTCTCTTGACCTAGTTTCTCGTGAAAGCCCAAAATTTACCTTTTGATGTGACAACACGGGCCGTATCATTTGACACGACCCACCCCCTGTCCGAGTCTATCAACAGATTTTCACATAATTGCAAGTCAGAGAAGGACATGACCCACCCCCTGTCAGATGACACGGGCCGTGTCATTTGACACGCTCCCTCCCCTGTCAAGGGACATGGGCCCTGTCATTTCATTCCTTCATTTTCAACCCGAATTCTTTATAAAGACTTTTCTTTCATTGCTTTAAGAGGTGATATTGATCTCCTTGAATCCTTAGCTCTTTCTTCAAATGGATAGTAGGCCTAGTTTGAGGCTAATGGACTTTATCACTCATAGATCTCCTGAAAGACATAATTCAATTATGAGCGCTAATAAACATATTTAAGCAAAGTTTCGTAATAATGTTCTGATTAAGGTTGATATCAGAAACTTAGCTAAATGATAACAATTAAGCACGAATGGAAACCAATTTAATCAATTATAAGGCACTCAAGTGTAGGAATAATCAAAAGATCATATATTTTTCTTTTAGGTTTTCTCCTATGTAAAAATAGAGGTTTTACAAGAAAATAGCTCAAATATATTTTTAAATCTTTACAAATGGTTCTTACATGCTAAAATGTCCAAGAAACATGTTTTGAAAAGTTGACCTTTGATTACTCATTTGATCATAACTTTCAAAATACTGAGTTTTGTTGTGAAACTTATTGCATATAAAAATAGACTCAAATATATTTTCAATGAGTGGTCATTTGCTTTAAACGGATAAGAAATGAAGAAGTTATGACAATTTAAAATTAATTACGACCTTTGGTTACTATTTTGATCATAACTTTCAAAATACTTTGAGTTTTGTTGTAAAACTTCTTTCATATGAAAATAGACTCAAAGATCTTTCCTATGAATAGTCATTTCCTTAAAATGGATGAGAAATGAAAAAGTTATGAGTGTTTAAATTTTCCAAGTATCAAAATGCTATAATCAATTACACAAGCCTTGTAATCGATTACAACTTTGCTAGAGGTCATGTAATCGATTACATGACCCTTGTAATTGATTACATCCTGCCTAGAAAGTCCAGAACATGTTCTAAGAGCCATGGAATCGATTACAACATCCAATAATTGATTACCATAAGTCTGAAACATTCCCAATGGCTATAAATGGCTAGTTTTCATATGAAATCATTTTTAAACACTACTAACGGATATTTTATCACTTAGGCTCTATATATAAGTGTTATTTGAAGCTTTTACAATTTTAGATCACTTGATTTGATCCTTGAATAATCAAAATTATATTTTGAGCTTTTTATTGCAAAATCCTTCTATTTCTTTATTCTTCAAGTTGTATATCTACTCTTGTGAGAGTTTCTAATTTTTCTCTTTATCTTAATATCATTGTAAAAGAGTAAGATATCCCTCAAGAGAGAAAAGGGTGAGGTATCCCTTAAAGTGAGGCTCAAACACAAAGGGTAAGGTATCCCAAAGGTGTTATAAGTGCTCTTGAATATAAAGGTTTTTCAAGCACATGTGAAGTTTGAAGAGTTGGAGGCTCTAGCATAAGGGTGAAGTATCCCAATGTGTGAGGAGTGATCTTGCTTGCACAAAGGTTTTCCTAGCACCCGTATAGTCTAGGAGATAGTGAAAAAAATCTCAAGTTAAGCTTAGGGACTGGATGTAGGCCACAAGTGGTTGATGACTGAATAAGGATAAATTCTTAAGTTTGATTCTCTCTTTCCTACACTCTTTAATTTCAATATTTGGTGCAACATATTTATTTATTGCATATCATGTCATCTTGATATTTTGATTTTAAGAACTTGATATCTAACTTATTTGCTTGATTTATCCTATAACTCAAGTTGTATTTGAGTAATCTACAATAGTTGGATCTTTGTTAGACTTATTTTGCTGCATGTGTTGATTGAAAATATCAAAATATTTAATTTCTTAATAGTATTTTAAAATTTTGTAATAACCCAATTCACCCCCTTAAATGATGGTTGCCATAGCTAACAAGTGGTATCAAATTTTCATGCTCCGTTGAAAGCTTAACTGCTTAAAGTTAAAGATCTTTGTTTGTTGGTAACCTTTGATAGCTTAATGGAATGTTTTGAAACTGATAAACTATCATTCTTTAATAGTGTGCATTTTGTTTATTGAAAAGCTAGAATAGAGTTTTATATGCAATCTATCGATTTGGATTTATGAGATGTTGTGCTAAATGGATTTACTTGCAAATCAAAATAAACTTAGAATAGTTATGACAAGAAATGTTTTTCCTTGAACATTAGAGCAATGCAAATGTTGAGAAGTAGTTTGAAAGATGATGCTTATGCTAAAATTAAAAATTGTTCTAGTGCCAAAGAAATTTTGGACACCCTTGATATTCTTTATATTACTAACAATGATTTTGTGTATAAAGTTGTATATAAAAAGTAAGAAGAGTAAAAGTCATTGAGGAAGCTTATCATGAAAAACATCCTCAAAAAAATGTTCAAACTATTGAAGGGGGCCAAATGCCTCTTGGTGATGATGGTGTTCAATTTGAAGAAAAGGCAAAACAAAACAAAATTGATAAGGAAGAAGGTGATTCCCTTAAAGAGCCAAGTATATCAGAAATTAAGATTATTTCTTATATGGCTAAAAAGAACTTTGAGGTAAATGGTGCTAAACTAGATTATAGTCCTTCTTATTATGAGTTACAATATGCATATGATGAATTGTATGATAGTTTGTTGAATTTAGAAAAGAAAAACTTATCTTGTTTGGAAAACATTTCCTTCATTGAAAATAAAATTGAGATTTTGAAAAAATGAATATGCTTTTCTTGATGAGGAAATGACTTTGAAATGTGAAACCTCAACTTCTTGTAAAATCAAGTTGAGGACTTATATTCTGAATTTGTCAAAGTTAATGATTCTAATTGCTTACATTCCATGCTTGCTAATGAGAATAAAATTAATGTTATTCCACATAAAAATTCAAGTAAGGCTTATGGCAAAAATAATATAGAATGTAATAACAACAAAAGGCTTAAGTTTTCCAAAGATGATCTCCAAAGGACCAAATCATCATTAAATTCAATTGTTTGTAATTTTTGTAGTCATCTAGGACATATTTCTTATTTATACAATTATAGAAGAAATCCTTATATGAGAAATAATATGGTATGGGTTCCTAAAGATCTTAAAGGTCCTAATACTAACATTCAAGGACTCAAGATGAAGTGGGTACCAAAATGTCCTTCTAGTGTTTCAATTATGCAAAAAAATTCTCAAAAGGATGGACTAATTAGTCAAAAGAAAGAGGAATCATCAAGGAGAATGTTTCCAAAACCCAACGGTAGAATTTTTGGTCAAAGAAGGAAGATGGCTTCAACTAAAGTTTCTCAAGTACAAAATGTAGAACTTGTAAAGTTCAAGACTCCAAAAGAGAAGTAATGAGTAAGAGAAAGCATTTCCTTGATTATCAAGGCCAAGGTATCAAATGTTTTTACCTCTTATGCACATTCACTTGTAAAGTCAATGAATTTGAAGTATATTCTTTGAAGGTCTTAAGTGATTGATAGAATCATGTGTACTTGATAAAAATTAAATATTATATAAAGCACATAATTATGTTTATTCTTGTTACACCCTTTCCTCGTTATCTTGCATATTTCTTGATAATATGGTATTCTATAACTATGTATATTTTCTATGCTTTAAATTATCTATATATCATGAAAGTAAGCATGTTATTGGCTATGAGTTTAATTGTAATTGATTATTTAATTTGTTGTGCTCAATTTACATATTATGAAAAATTAATCTTTATAGGAGCATAATGGATTAATAATCAATGACTCATACCTATGGATCCAAAATTAGTAGATACTGAAGAAAGTACTTTCAATTATGTTGTAGGGTGACTATTAGCTCAAGCACGCATTGAAGTGAAATACAACTATGCTACTTAAGGATTAGGAAATTTTAAAGTGATCCAAATTCTCCAAGAGTGGTGAAAACATAAAAAGAATGACATAAAGAACGACAACATTCTCAAGGAGTCTTGAGGCATGGAAGTTGGATTCACCTACAAAAACTCAAAGCGTAAACTTTTAGTGATATCAATCTCTTATCCTTATTTATGATCTAAATTGAATATCATGTAATTTTTGAAAGAGAGAGAGACTTAAGTTATGCCTTAACATGCCTTAAGTTATGTTTCTCTAGCATTGTGTCTTGAAAGTATCTTTACATATGTTAACATGCTAGATATGTACATACTTTGTTTGGAATGACATGTTTTATGGTAATATCTTTGTTTTTGAGAACCAATTCTCTTTGTTCAAATATGAAAATTCGCATGCTCAGAAGTAGTTCTAATTCTTTCTCTTTGATGCTTAATTGTCTTATATACTTACTTAAAAATTGAAAAGTTAAAAGTTATGTCTTCTTGTTTGAAATTGTTTGATATGTTCATATCTCGAAAACAAGAAGTAAATGATTCATCTTGTGCCTTGAACTTGTCTTTGAACTTCAATGTAAGAAACTTGAATCAAGTGTGCATATTAGAATTTCTTACTTGATATAACATGCCTAACATGATCATTGTTTGCCCAAAATGCCTATATAAGTTTTGATGATGATGTGTTTCTTGATAAACTTGAATTATATCTTAAAATGCTTAAAGTATATTTTTGGATTCAAGTGCATATGTATTTCATGCGTTCTTGTTAAAGCTAACATTGCATGGTTGAATGTGGCACATACTTTAACCTAAATTATGCTTGTAAATAGGCTTAAACTTATTTGATGATAGCTTATGATTTAGAAAACTTTTGAAGTTAGCTTTGCAAGTCTCTCTATGTATTTCAAATATAGCCATCAGATTTTTTTTTATACAAGCATATGTAGATAAATGAGAAGAGTTGAATGAAGTTCAAATAAAGAGGAAGATAAAAAAGACTTTCTTCTAGTGCAATAGAATGATGAATTCAAAGGAAGAAAGCTCAAAATTAAAAGACCAATAAATAAAGAGCATCACTCTCTATCTAACTCAATAAGTATCTCTATCCCTTAACTTTTGTGGTATTCTATATTTTATGTATTGTATGATACTTGTTGATAAATTAATCTTAAATGATTAGATGCTTTCCTTACATGACAAGTATGCTTAGCTTTACTTTATGATAATATGCTTATATGGTCTTGGCATACATATTTCACTTTATCCATCTTGTGCTTCAATGAGGGGGAGCCTGGCTCTTAAGTTATTTATATATCTTGGCTTACATCATTGTTTGATTACATAGAGTGTTTTAATAATATCATATGCTATATGTTGATGTACTAAAATATGACAAGCATTACATGAATAATCTTCTATATCTTGAAAGCATGGTTGTTTCATCTCTCTTTTCTTGAATCATATGTAGAATCAAATAGGGGGAGATAGTTATGTTTTGAATAACTTGAAGAAGGTTTTGGTTTTGATGATCATTCTCTTTTTGGCAACATGAGTTTTATATATAGGGGGAGAGAAAATATTTTCTTTCCTTCCTAAGCTTTTTTGTTGATGTCAAATAGGGAGAGTGAGAATTGGAAAAAAAAATAATGTGCTTGTGCCTATTGCTTAATAAGCTTACACGAATATCTATTCTTCTATATTGCTCAATATATTTTTCTTTGGTGATTTGTCATCCTAAAAAAGGAGAGATTGTGGAAATAAGTTTGCCCAAATGGTTTAATATGTTAAGTTTAGATGATGATAAATACAAGACAAAAAGAGTGATGTTTATGCTACATAGATGTGCTTAATAGATTATATTGGATCATGCATGATCATGTACTCTATCTTGTTATATTTCACTTAATAATCATGCAATGAGATATGTGTAGCATTCTTTATATAATATATCCAATAATGTTTTATGAGTTATAATGAATTAACATTGAATTTGGTTCTATTTAAATGAAAATGTGCAAAGTGTTCTTCATTGCATCCTATATAGAGCATACCTATTAGTAATTGATAAATGTCTTATTTAGATATGTCTATGAAAGTCTTATATATATGTTAGACTAACTAGAGTTATAAATTTATGAATCATGCATATGAAGATATTGAATTATGAATTTGGACTAATTATGTTTATTTTAAGTAAGCAATACTTTGTAGGATAGTCCAAGTACCAAGAGTGAGCATTGCAATAAGAAAGAAAAAGATCACAATTATACTCAACTCAAGAATAATGAGAATGATAAGATATTCCAAGCACTTGTAAGATTTGAAGAGAAGAAAATTTTTGGAAGTTTGGATTACATCAAGAAACCTAAGAACTAGAATTGGTATATTTTCCTTTTAGGTTTTCTCCTATGTAAAAATAGAGGTTTCATAAGAAAAGAACTCAAATATGTTTTTAAATCTTTATAAATGGTTCTTACATATTAAAATGTCCAAAAAACATGTTTTGAAAAGCTGACCTTTGGTTACTCTTTTGATCATAACTTTTTAAAGAGATTTAAATAGAAGAAATTTTTTGAAAACTTGGATTACATCAAGAAGCCTAATGACTAGAATTTGTATATTTTTCTTTTAGGCTTTTTCCTATGAAAAAAATAGAGGTTTTACAAGAAAAGAACTCAAATATGTTTTTAAATATTTACAAAAGGTTCTTACATGTTAAAATGTCGAAGAAACATATTTTGAAAAGCTGACCTTTAGTTACTCTTTTGATCATAACTTTTAAAATACTTTGAGTTTTGTTATGAAACTTATTGCATATGAAAATAGACTCAAATATATTTCCAATGAGTGGTCATTTACTTTAAACGGGTTAGAAATGAAGAAGTTATGATAATTTAAAGTTAGTTATGACCTTTGATTACTATTTTGATCATAACTTTCAAAATACCGAATTTTGTTGTGAAACTTCTTTTATATGAAAATAGACTCAGATCTTTCTAATGCATGGTCATTTCTTTAAAATGGATGAGAAATGAAGAAGTTATGGGTGTTTAAAGTCATTTTCCAAGTATCAGAATGTTGTAATCAATTACACAAGCCTTGTAATCGATTACAACTCTGGTAGAGGCCATGTAATCGATTACATGACTCTTGTAATCGATTACATCCTGCTCAAATAGCCTAAAACATGTTTTAAGAGCCATGTAATCAATTACAACATCCATGTAATCGATTACCACAAGTCTGAAACGTTTCCAACGGCTATAAATGGCTAGTTTTCATAAGAAATCATTTTTAAACACTACCAACAGCTATTTTATCACTTGGACTTTATATATAAGTGTTGTTTGAAGCTTTTACAACTCTAGAACACTTGATTTGATCCTTGAATCATCAAAATCATATTTTGAGCTCTTTATTACAAAATTCTTCTATTCCTTTGTTCTTTAAGTTGTATATCTACTCTTGTGAGAGTTTCTAATTTTTCTCTTCATCTTAATATCATTGTAAGAGAGTGAGATATCCCTCAAGAGAGAAAAGGGTGAGGTATCTCTTAAAGTGAGGCTCAAACACAAAGGGTGAGGTATCCCAAAGGTGTTATGAGTGTTCTTGAATGTAAAGATTTTTCAAGCACCTGTAAAGCTTGAAGAGTTGGAGGCTTTAGCACAAGGGTGAGGTATCACAAGGTGTGAGGAGTATTCTTGCTTGTACAAAGGTTTTTCTAGCACCCGTGAAGTCTAGGAGATAGTGAAAAAAATCTCAAGTTAAGTTTGTGGACTAGATGTAGGTCACAAGTGGTTAATAACTGAACTAGGATAAATTCTTGAGTTTGATTCTCTTTTCCTTACACTCTTTAATTTCAATATTTGGTGCAACATATTTATTTATTACATATCATGTCATCTTGATGTTTTGATTTTAAGAATTTAATATCTAGCTTATTTGCTTAATTTATTCTGTAACTCAAGTTGTATTTGAGTAATCTACAATAGTTATATCTTTGTTAGACTTATTCCGCTGCATATGTTGATAGAAAATATCAAAATGTTTAATTTCTTAATGATGTTTTAAAAATTTGTAATCACTCAATTCACCCCCTCTTGGATGATGGTTGCAATGGCTAACACGGTTTTGTTCGTAAGTTTGAATTATACGAACCAAATGTTAAAATGAGATAATATGAACCAAATGAACCAGACTAGATCTGAACCTAATTCATTAGCTTGGTTCATAACTCATTTCAACTAATCAATTTCTCATAATTATTTTATATTTAAATTATACCATTGAATATATATATGAGAAGGATCAACTTACACCAGTGTAAGACTTGACATATTTACATTACTTAATAATTTCTTAAAAAATGTGATTTTTATCGATCCAACCATTGAATTATAACTATCCAACACCTTGATCATTTGTGTCAAATCTTGAAAAAATTAAACATCAATAAGAATGTAATGGAGTGGTTCTTATTTTCATATATTTCAAAAGTATATATTACGTTAATCTTGATGTATTTCAATGAAGTACTAAACAATTTTAGATTAATGTAAAATTTTATAAATATGATTTATATGATAGGAACTTTCAATCTAACAGTAGATTTTATGATAAAACTATTTAATAAAAAGTTATTCAATGGTATAAGAGTAGTTTTGATTTACACCAAGTGTAAATTGATCTCTCATATATATATATATATAAATATATATATATATATATATATATATATATATATATATATATATATATACATACCGAGTCGGTTTATAAACCAAACGAGTCAAGCAGCACTTAACTCAAGTTCAGCTTATTTATTTAATGAACTTAAATTTGAGCTTAAGTTCAACTCACTTAGTTCATGAACTAAGTTCATCGAGCTAATTAACAAATTGAGTTTTGAATTAATCTCGAGTTGGTTCAATTTGCCAACCCTAGGGTAAAGTAAAAAAGAAAATTTTTGTTTTTGTATAAGATCACATGGTGTGCATATTATATTCAGTTTGATGTAATTAAAAAAGTATTTTTTCTTAAAACCAAACATTAAAAATGTTTAAGTAATAAAAAGAAAATTTTAAGCGATTAAATTGACAAATGACTATGTACACTTTAAAAAGGTGTAGCATATTTTACCCTAATTTATTAAATTGTTCAAGTTTCATTAATTTGAAAAAACATCATGCGTTACTATAGTAAACATCATAATGAGATTATTATTTTTTTGGTGAGTGCATCTTAATGAGATCATGAGATTTTAAGTGACAAATATTAAATTAAAACACCTCATTATTTTCTTTTTTCTAAATCCTCATCTAATTGATATGCCGCCAAAGACATCAAATCAAGGACATTCCTTTTTTTTCTTGAAGAAAACATTTTTTGTACTAGAAAGATAATTTTATTAGATAGGACTCGACTGCTGCAATTTTTTTAGTTGAAACCAAAATATAATAACTCAAAATTCGTTGATCAATTTTATCCCAAATTATGATATGCCCAAATAATATAGATTGAATCATAGAGTTACTTGAAAAAGATGATAATGAGGTGGCTATGACTGAATTGTTGAATACAAACTCGAATGATGTGAAAAAGAGAAACTATTATTATTCCACAGTAGTTTGCTCTTGCGTTGGGGCAACTGCATGCACTAGAATAGTTAGGAATAGAAGAATTTTCCTTATGTATATGTTCACATTAGAATAGGCTAAACCTGCCCATTATGGTAAGGCCACATACAAGACCTAACAACAAATCCTACTTATGAGCGGTGCTTAATTATAATAAAACTGATCACTATTTGGACTACAATAACATGTTCTAATTATTTTGACATTCAATTAATTTGATTTTTATAAAATACAATGTGACTTCTGCTAGTCCACATAAATATTAATAAAATTAATATAATATTCTCCTAATTAGACAGCATAAGTCAAATTATTTTATTTCATTTTAATAAGAAAATAATTGACCAGATTAATTAAACAATATATGGTTACAACAAGATGTCAAAATTGAGTTAGCACTCTCAACCAACAGTCTAAGATGGGACTACAAGTACCTCAACAATACAAAAAATCATACTCGATAGGAGTACTGATATTATACATGCAAGATACTCATATCCCAATGACCCAACAAATGTGTAGAAACACAAGAAGATGAGACAATGTTTTGTATATTTTCTGAGTGTCAATGTTCAATGAGGTGCTCCTCTTTATAGGGTAGGAGAGAATAAAACAATTTCAGAATCAATCCTATACATAAAGTCTAATTAATCCTAATCTGATTATAAGATAATAACAAATAAACAACAAATCATTTACAATCGTAACAAATCAATAACAAATCAATCACTATCGTAACATCCCCTCTCAAACTCAAGTAGGTGCAATGGTAACTAACTTGAGTTTGGACAGTAAAGTGCAGAAGTGACTAGGAGAATAAGGTTTGGTGAACAAATTAGCTGGCTGATCAAGAGTGTCAATTGAGACAAGATGAAGATCACCACGTAGAAGATGTTGACGAATGAAATGACAATCAATCTCAATATGTTTGGTGCGCTCGTGAAAAATATCGTTGTGTGCAATTTGGATGGCACTATAGTTGTCACAATAAAGATCACTGGAGGAAGACTAAGGTATCTTTAAATTAGCAAGCAGCCAACGAAGCCACAATATTTCAGAAGTAGTATCAGCAAGGGCATGATATTCTGCTTCAGTGCTGGAGCGAGCTGTCAGAATTTGTTTCTTACTCCACTAAGAAATAAGAGAATCTCCAAGAAAAATGCAAAAGCCAGTGGTGGAGCGACGGTCACTGGGATCACCGGCCTAATCGGCATTAGAGTAGGCTCGAAGAGTCAAAGGGGATGCAATGGAATAATGAAGACCATAAAATAAGGTACCCTTGATATACCGAATAATGCGGAGGACAGTAGCATAATGGTTGGTATGAGGGGCAGCCATGAACTGACTAACCAGATGAACAACATAGGAGATATCCAGTCGAGTAACTGTAAGATAGATCAGGCTGCCTACTAGCTGACGATAGAGAGTGGCATCATCCAACGAAGTACCATCCTGAGGAATAAACTGAACGTTGGGTTCAAGAGGAGTGTGTTTGATTTTGCAATCAGTGAGGCCTGCTCGAGAAACAAGATCAGAAGCATACTTAGCCTGTGAGAGAAATAAGCCATTGCTGGAAAATAAAACTTCAAGCCCTAGAAAATAACTTAAAGGTCCAAGATCTTTCATCTCAAAATGTTAACATAAGAATTGTTTGAGCTCAGTAATGCCAGTAAAATCATTGCCAGTAATAATCATATCATTGACATAAAGAAGCATGACAACGGTACCATTTTCTATTTTTCGAGTAAAAAAAGCATAATCATAAGCACTGGAAGAGAACCCTAACTGATTGATAATGCTATGAAATTTAGCAAACTAGGCCCGAGGTGCTTGTTTGAGACCATAAAGAGCTTTACAAAGATGACAAACCTTGTTGGCCGGATAAGTGTATCCTGGAGGAGGATGCATATAAACCTCTTCTTCTAACTCACCATTAAGGAAGACATTTTTAACATTCATTTGTGTAAGTGGCCATTGTCGAGTGGCTGCAATGGCAATAAGAGTTCGAACAGAGGTGATGCATGCAATAGGGGCAAAAGTTTCTTTATAATCAATACCATACTCCAAAGTGAACCCTTTTGCCACTAGACGAGCTTTGTACCGCTCAATAGAACCATCAGAAAGAGTCTTGATTTTATAAACCCACTTGCATCCTACAAGAGGCTTACCAAAAGGAGAATCAACAAGGTCCTAAGTGTGAGTATTCTCCAATGCATGTAATTCCTACTACATAGCTTGCTGCCAATAAGGGTTGGTAGAGGCTTCCTTATAGGACTGTGATTCATGAAGGTGAAGCATAGTAGAAAAACAATGGTAATCACGAAGATAGGTAGGTGGAGTTCTTACCCTATGAGGACACTCAATGGTGGGAGGTGCAGGATCAACGGTCGGAACAACATCATCGGAAGTAGAGGGAACATCAGAAGAAGCTGGAGCTCACTAGAGGTACCTACATCTGTGTCACTAGAGAAGTAATCAACATCAGAGTTAGTAAAAAGAGGAGTAGAAGTGGACGGAATTTATGTAAACTTAGATAATGAAGAGAACATTATATGTTCCCAGAAGACAATATGACGGGAGATATAGATACGCTAAGATATCAGATCCCAACAACGGTAACCTTTGTGCTCTGTGCCATACCCAAGAAAACAACAAAGATGGGCGCGAGGCTCAAGTTTAGTATATTCATGGGGTTGGAGGAGGACAAAACAAGCACAACCAAACACCTTAAGTGAGTGATAATCTGGTGTAGTGTGATAAAGATGCTCAAAAGGAGAGACATTACCAAGGATGAAGGAAGGAAAATGATTAATAATATGGACAGCAGTAAGAACAACTTCACCCCAGGTATGTTCGGGACAAGAGGCTGAGAGAAGCATGACACAGACCGAGTCAAGAATGTGACAGTGCTTTCTCTCAGCGCAACCATTCTGTTGAGAGGTATATGGATATGAGAACTTAGACAAGGTACCCTATGCACCAAGAAAAGATAAGAGTTTAGAATCACGGTATTCTATGGCATTATCTCGATGAAAAACTTTAATGACTTTAGAGAATTGTGTTTGAATCATATTGGCAAAGTTAATATAAATTTGAGGAAGTTCATGACGATTTTTCATCAAATATATTCAAGTAAAGCGAGAATAATCATCAATAAATAACATAAAATACCGAGAACCTCCCATAGTAGGTGTGGGAGCAGGGCCCCAAATATCAGAATGCACAAGATCAAATGGTGAAGCAGAAATAGAAGTACTTTTATGAAATGATAAAGCTGGTTGTTTAGAAGTTTGACAAGTAGTATAATCAAGAGACTCATTAGTAACAGATCCTAAAAGACCCTGAGACATAAGAGGGCGTAGTTTGCCAAGAGAACTATGAGCAAGACATTGATGCCAAATCTGAATGGAAGAGGTGGTGGAAGCAATGCAAATGTTGGACACTTGGGGAACATGCAGTTGAGTGAGCTCAAATAGCCTTCCAATCTTACATGAAGTCCCTATGAGTTGTCTCGTCTGTGGGTC
Organism: Ormosia semicastrata; assembly: GCA_029884595.1. Taxonomy (NCBI): domain Eukaryota; kingdom Viridiplantae; phylum Streptophyta; class Magnoliopsida; order Fabales; family Fabaceae; genus Ormosia; species Ormosia semicastrata. The sequence continues at coordinate 47,263,327 of JAQQTO010000056.1, read as the reverse complement.
CTACACATGATAGCCAGAGAAAGAAAAAGTAAGTTCATAACCAAGATCACATAATTGACCAATAGAGATAAGGTTAAAATTTAGTTTAGGAATGAGATAGGCGTCAAGTAAACTTAGATTGGACAGGGAGATAGAACCCTTCTAACTCACATGCATAAGAGATCCAACAGCACTATATATAGAACGAGTAATGTCATTTTTAGATAAGGATGAAAAGAAATGAGATGTAGAGGTCATGTGGTTACAACAGGCAGAATCTAAATACCATGTAGGATTACCTAGTGTAGTGGAAAGGGCTACAGGAGTATTACCATTACTGGAAGAAGAAAGAAGTTATTTAAGAAGAGACTCAAGATCACTGGCGGAGAAGGCAGACATAGAAGATTCAGGAGATTCATTGGCAGCAGCAGTGGTGGCAAATACAGGGCTAGAAGAACTGGGACAAAGTTGATTCCTGTTCTGGTCTCGTGGGCGAGGACGAGTAGGATAATTCTGAATTAAATGTCCTGGTTTCTTGCAATATCGGCAACAATTTAAAGCCATATGACCCCTTTGCTTGTAATTGTGACATTCAATAATGGGATAGTCAGAGTAGGAATGCCCTGACTTTCAACAATGATAACAAAATTTGGCTGCTTTATCTGGAATAGCAAAGGTAAGATCAGCTTTGGGACGAACAACGCCCAATCTAGTTTCTTCAGACTTGAGACATGGAAGGGCATCCTCAAGTGTGGGCAAAGTATTCTGATGTAGTAAGGATGTGCGGATAGGTTCATAATCATTAGTAAGAGCCATTAAAAACTGGATAAGACGAGTAAGATTCTGATGAGTCTCATACATATTTAAATCTATTGCATCTTTCAGAGAAGACTCACATGAGGTCAGTTGATCCCAAATAATTTCCATCTGTGCTAAAAACTCATAAACAGGTTGACCAGTTTGTTGTTTCAAAGAATTAAGTTCCTTCAACAGTTAATACTGACGTGATAAATCAGAGATAGTGTAGTGTTGCTTTAAATGATCCCATATCTCTTTGGCGTTCTCATAACGCCCAAACTGTAGATAAATACCAGGAGTAGATGTATTGCGAAACTAGGTAATGATCTGATGGTTCTTACTATCCCATTCCTCTAATTTATTAGCATAGGCTTCAGCAATATCAGTAGCGCTTTTGGTGGGGCTCTTTATATCACCTGTCATATATCACCAGAATCTGCGGCCTTTCAAAAAATCGTGCATTCCTTTGATCCAATGGGAATAATTTGAGCCATTAAGAACAACTGGAATAGGAAGCGAGACATAGGATTTTTCATTTATAGCATAATAAATTCAAAAAAATAGCATTATCAGAGCGGAATTGACGAAAACTAAGTGCAAAAATGGAAAGATCTCACCGAAATACTTAAGGAAAGGTCCACAAGGGATGGTCAACACGCGGTCAACAGAGTCAAACACACAGTCAACACTTTGGTCAATGGTCAACATGCGGGTAGCACAGACGCGGGTCAGGCGCGCACATCCGGACCAGGGCGCGTGGATCACACTTGTAAACGGGAGAGGCGGCACGTGGAAGTGCGTCCAGTGGCAGTTGGCGGTGAAATTTCACTAGTGATCAGATCGGTGGACGAAGGTTGCAGCGGTTAGGGAGGTGAGACTTGGAGGCAACCGGAAGGATCAAAACGGAAGAGGGCTGACAGTGGACCTTTGGCACCAACCAAAAAATACCAAAAAATTCATCGAAAGAGAGACAGAGACCTAAGCTCTTGATACCATGTAAAAACACAAGAAGATGAGACAATGTTTTGTATATTTTCTTAGTGTCAATGTACAATGAGGTGCTCCTATTTATAGGGTAGGAGAGAATAAAATAAAATCAGAATCAATCCTACACATAAAGTCTAATTAATCCTAATCTGATTACAAGATAATAACAAATAAATAACAAATCATTTACAATCATAACAAATCAATCACTATCGTAACAAAATATGATATATGACAACAAAATTGCATGTCAATATGTGATCAAAGTGCAATTCCCAACAAAATGATTCAAGTATCTACCCAAGATACTTTCTGAGATTTAACAATATTATCTCAGCACGACAATTAATGAGATTGGATTGAAAATATCTCCAAAATATCTCCAAAATATGTCATAACATAAGTAATATTGCGCATAATAATAATAATAATTATTATTATTTATGGTAATGACAACAATAGTAACATAAGCATTCAAGGTAGAGATGTTAAATGGGTCTGCAGACCTGTTTAGGCCCATGGGTTAAACAAGTCAGGCTGAAAATATGCAAGTTTAAACAAGATGATATTTTAGTAGCCCGACCCATTTAAGGGCAGCCTGTAGACCTAAACGGGCTATTGCATTTTTTTTTCAAATTTTTACTTTAAAAGTTAATAAGCCAATAACTAAAGCCAATATCACAAAATCTATATCAAATTAAATTCAAATTCAACAAATTCAACATAACAGAAGATTTAATATAACAAGTTAACAACAAGCAACATGACAAAATCAAATCAACAAGCATATAAAGTTCAAATTACATAGCAAATCTAAAACAAACTTAAAAAGGTCAAAGTCATATTAAATCCAAACTTCTAAATAAGTTTAAATTTCAAATTTCAAATTTCAGATGCTCCACTTGACCACTCCAATACATGCTTCATTTGAGAACTATCAAGCTTCTTTCTTTTTTGAAAGCACCAAGCCACCAATCATCAATGTCATCAACCTATTACATGTAAAGATAAAAAAATTTAGATAATATTATATATAATATAAGTATCAATAAAAAAAGTCTAAAGATTAAAGAACCATGAAAGTATGTAATACCCCTATCCATCATATAGCATTTGAAGCCTCATTTGACTTGTTTTCATTTTAAGTTTGCTTTGGATTTTAATTATTCTCATTTAGAACTTCTTCATCAATTATAATTCACAAGTTTTAACAATTAAAGCTAATAAAGATAATAACAAAAACTAAATCTTATGCTAAAAAGTGCAAATAATAAATATTACGTACCATCCAAACCAAATACACGTATCTAACTTATCTAACTGCGAGTGCAAATAAAAGCTTGCACATCTTTATGAAGAAGAGGATGGTGATACTTGTTCAAAACATGAGAGCCAATGGTAAAAGCCGATTTCGATGCTACCATAGTAATTGGAATACTATGCACATCACACGCCATAAGAGCTAAATCAGGGAATTGATGACTTTGAGCCTTCCAATATTGCAATGTGTCTATATTTGCATGCAAAGTCATATAAAGTATTGGCTCATTCAATGATGACTTGTTATTCTCATTTTTAAGTCGAAAGTTAATGTTTTTCAACTCCTACACCATTTGAAACATAATAGTAAAAAAACATTAAAAGCAATAAAAAAGTTAAAAGTTCAGACTATAGAAATTAGTAAAAACTTACTTCAGGAATATCATCTATATCTAGAGCATTTGCTCTAGTGTTATTCCTCTAAGGTGGTGGAGATGTAAATCTCATGTGAGAGGAACTTGTACTAGCATTATTTGTTGCCCGACTTCTTGAATATTCATTGAACAACAAATATAACTTACTCTTGATTTTGACCAACTTCTCTTCACTAATGAAAGGATCAACTTGATGGAGACAATATTTCAAAACTTCTAACTTAATACAAGGGTAAAAAAACAACTCCAATAACAAGTATAATAGAATAATCACTCCAATACTTATCAAACTTCTATTACATAGGTTGAGTCATCTTCCTTATGACTTCACCATCACTTTGTGCATATTCTTTCAACAAACATTTAATCCTTCAAACTTGCATAAAATACAAGTTGGATGTTAGATAGGATTGGCCATACATCAATGTAGTGATTTTTCACTCCTCTTGCCCACTCTTCAGTTGATAGGCAAAATCTATAATTTTGATCTATGAACTAAAGTTTAGAAAAAGTCCTCTTGTATTTTAATGCACTTTCCTACATTAAATAAGTAGAATTCCACCTAGTAGATACATCAAAGCTTAAACCAATATTAGTGGCATCAACTAGTTTCATACATTGCCCAAAATGGTCCATCCTTGCCTCTGACCCTTTCATATATTTGATAGTCTCCCTAATGTTGTATAAAGTTGAATTACCCATTTTCAAGTCATCTTGAACAATCAAGTTCAATATATGGATACAACATCTCACATGAAAAAACTCACCAATGCACAACAAGTCATCATGCAAACAAAGTTGTTGCTTTAGTAATTCTTACAAATTGCCATTAGATGATGCATTATCCAAAGTCAAAGAAAATATTTTTTCTCTATTCCTCACTCATTCAACAATCCAATCATCTTGTTTGATAAATCAAATCTTGTATGTAGAGGAGGCATGTGGCAAAAGGAAAGTACCTTACTATTTACCTTCCACTTATCATCAACGAAATGAGCAATCAAGGATATATAACCTTTAATTGTGTAAACAGTCCACAAATTAGAAGTCAAGCAAATTCTATTCGAGAGTTTAGCTAAAAGAGTTTTTAGCTTATCCTTTTCCATGAGATTAATTTCATAACATCACCTAGAAGTCATTTTCGCATTAGAGTTTAAGTACTTTAGCAATTCCCTAATTCTTCTATACTCGACAAATAAGAAAGGGAGATCATGTTCAATTATGGCCATAGATATCATTTCATGCAAAACCCTTTGATCAACTTGTCTTGAGCTCAACCTTCCCTCCTAATCAAGCATCATTTTACCCAAGTCATAAAATTTTGAAAGGTCTCGACACATAGGGATATAATGTTGAAAAGTGGATATCCCATGTTTTTCATCACTAGCTATATATATTTTTTCCCCACACCTTTACATTTGGACCTTACTTTACCATCTAGACCTTTTGGCAATTTAATAAAATTGTCCCAAATATTAGATGTACAACTCCATTTCTTTCTTTTATTATTGGTTTCAAAATTACTAGTGACTGTGGGAGCACTAGGAGGTGGGGCTTCATTTTCAATAAGATTGTTGGCTTCATTCTTATCATCCAATAATATGTGTTCAATAACAAAACTAAGATGCATAATTTCATGCAAATAATCATCTATAATTGCTGCAAAACTAAAAATAAAAAAGCACATTCAACAAGACATACCCAAAATAACAACTTGAACACAAATAAAAAAAAAGAGATGCCCAGGAAAATTTCAAACTCAAAGTTGCAATAACGATGGCCTATTAGTTTTACATAGATATTTACATCTCTCTCTTTCTCTTTATCTCTTTGTAGTTTCTTACCAAATGTTTTTTACTATTTCGGTCAGGTGGTGCTTCAAGTGAACCTACTGCGCCATTGGATGCAAGAAGATCATCTGGTGGTAGTAATACAAACCACCAACAATATATTTAGTGTTAATTTTTTATGTTCATTTATTGTGGCACTACTTTAGGTTATTAAGGATTTTAAGTTGTAAGTTTAGGTTACAAGGGATGAATTTATTTAGCTTATTTGGATTCAAACTTGTAATGTTTATGTTACTATAAATATTTTTAATGTAATTTGATTCACATTTATATCAGTAGTTTTATAAAATTAATTCTTTTGATTGTGCATCCTAAATGTTATTAGAATTAAAAATTAAATATGCACTAAATCTTTTTTTTAATCATCATAAGAATTGCAGTGATTTTAAACCTCAAGAAAGTCAAAAATGTTGTTTACAACAATCAAATAGCAGTAGTTTTAAACCTATGCAATTTTTTGGTAAATAGAATCAGACAACTAGATAGTGGAGGCTAAAAACCACTGCAAATTGAATAAAAACTGTCACAAATTGTGGGGGTTTACAACCACTACAAATTAATCATTGTTATGGGGGTTGCTGAAAAACCGCCGCAATATAGTGCAACATTTTTTAAAACCACCTCAATTTAATTAGAGGACAAATTGAAAAAAAAAACTGCCACAAAATAGTGCATTTTTTTGTAGTGTCTGGGTTAGACAGAGCTCGTCTTGCTAACTTATGATATACTCAATTGACTTTCCTGACAACATGAAGAGGCCAAAAAAAGTAAAAGAAGAAATAAAATAAATATAATCTCCTATAATGAGACTAACGTAAGTGTTGGGCATCTTTACAAGTGAAAAAGCCTGAACAACCTCAAGGCCATCCTCTTCCAATTCAACCTCTAAGGAGCAAGTTTTTATTACAAACTTCATAACCAAACGAGCAACAACAAATTAAACCAAAAGCAGGTTGAGATTTGATGGAAATCTCCAAGCTATTATAACAATAATAGCCCTTTCCCCATCTCATATAACAACCCCTACCATCAGCTAAGACCGATGCATCAAAATTGACCTTTACAACGCCAAAATTCAGCGGTAAACAATGATACAATGATTGGATGATTCATGTTTGGTGGACAATCTTGTGTGGTTCTTTCTCCGCTCAACTATTGTGATTCTAGTTGTAATTTGTAAACTTAATGTTTTTTGGAGCAAAATCTCATGTGGTTGTAGTTTATGGTGAAAGGAGAGCACATTTCAGTTTAACCACACCCTATAAAGGAGAAGGCAAAAAAAATCAACAATTCCGGTGATGCAACTTCTCATATTTTATCAAACTATTCCGCAAAATTAAGCCCCTCATTATATGACGTGATACACAAGGGAGGCATAAACTAGTTATTCCTCACCCAATCACAATATTTGAAAACATGGATTATAGTTTCTTCGTGTACTGATGAGTGTAAAATACACTCATCTTTTGAGTTTATTTATTAAAATTTTTAATTAATTTTTATTTAGTTTTTGTTTATTTTTATTTTTAATTTATTTTTAAATAATTATCTATTCACATAATCATATTTGAATTTTCAGGATAAATCATCAAAATTTGTGCAAAAATAAAAAATTCTTGAAGATAAATATTTGAAGGATTCTTATCCTATTCTTAGATGCTATTTAGAGTTTGAATTGGATGTAAAATCTTAAATAAGGATTAGATTGAAGATTGGATAAGGATTCTCAAAGAAATTTGATTGGGAACAAAATTCAGATTCCCGCACCATCTTGACCATTCCTTATTAATTGAGTCATATCTTGGGTTACAGAAATCATATTGATGCACTGTTTGTGCATTGAAAAGCTAATAGAAAATTATACAACTTCTTTGTTGATATTGAGGGCAAATTTGGTCATCTGGAGGGTGAGAAAAATCATGCAAGTCAGATACGAAAAACTATCAGTTTTTCTATAAAAGGAAAAAAAACGAGTTTAGTAAAAGAACACGCTTAGACAGAACACAACAACCGTCAAGAGGCACAAACCCTAAAGTGGTGTGGGGGCAATTAGGTTTGAAGATTAGGAATTTTCTTCAATCTTTTCACTTTTCTACAATGGAGTTTGTCGTATTCTTCCTTTTATGTTCTTCTTTTTTCATGTGTAACTAAACCTTTTTCGTTAGGGTGATGATGAATCTTGTTCTTGGATGATGTAAATTCTTTTATGAATTTAATCTATGTTTCTATTTCATAATTTATGTGTTTATCTCTTTTTTTAATGTTTTTCTAAATCTGACCAATTTGGAAATGATTTTTGGGTTAATGTATGATTTAAGAAAATTTGCATGAACCTAGAACTTGTGATAAACACCATAATTTCTGCAATCGTTAGGAATAGATATTGCAGGTTGTGTGGTCTTTCTCTTAATTCCCTCGTTTTTTATAATATCTTTTTATTTGGGGTTAGATTAAGGGATTATTTAATTCTAAACAGTGTAAGAAGATTAATATACTAAGGAATTGAATATTAATTAATTTTTGAAATTAATCATGAATCATTAGAATAAAACTTAATTAAACAAATATTTGATTTTGTATTTAAAGAGTTCAAGTGAAATCTGACTCCTAATATTTTCATATCATTGTCTTCCATTTTAACCCAATTAATTAAATTTTACTTTTATTATTTTTGTTTAATCTTTCTTATTATTGTTTTTACCAACTTTTTTTTGAATAGCTTAAATAGTGTCGATTTAGCGAATTTAGTAATTGATAACATAATTTTTGTGAGAATGATATTGTTATTCACTCTTTATTATTTTTGTGATTCAGTACACTTATCGATTTCGCAACATATACCATACACCTTGGGCACAAAAGAATGCAATCAATCCTTTAGATATGAATGCTTGGTGAAAAGAAGAGTGGGTGAAAGAAAGTAAAAAAGCGTGTAAGAGCAAATTATGCGAAAGTGAAAGAGTGAAAGAAGAAGAAGAAAGAAATGGGTAAAATAAAAGTAGAAGAGTGAAAAAAGAAGAGAGAGATGGGCAAAGAGTCATGCTACAAGTTTCATAGCAACAATTTGGGATAAAGCCCGACTGTGTTTAAATCATGACAATGGTACTACAAGTTTTTATTTTAAATAGAAATAAGAATCAAAATAAAAAATATTACAATAAAAGAAGTATTTCGGATTCCTCCGTGCTAAAAAAAGGTCAGGCTATATATCATTTCCCATGAATAAAAAATGGGGGTGAAGTCAGTGGTTTAAATGGAGGGAGAGAGTGTTTCAATGGTAAAATGGCATAATAGGTAAAAATGCGAATTTACTAGCACACTAGGTGAAAAGCCTAAACCCTAAATGACACAATAAGTAAAAGGCGAATTTACAGGCCTCTACACTGATGCAGTAAGTAAAAACATAAGAAATGCAGGCTTTCTTTTTTTAAACAAAACTAGTGTAATAATCCGTGCAATGCACGAATTAATTAAATATTTAGAATACATTTTTTATAATTAAGTTAGAAATTAATTTAACAATAAGAGAAAATATAGATATATTCATATTAATTAATACCATTTTATTGTTAATTCTTCATTATTGTTACATCAAAAGAAGCGATTAATAATCAATCAATGTTTACAATAATAAAAAGAAAAATTGCAAAATGAATATCAAGGAAATTCAATTAAATCGAGAATGAGAATCACCTTTTAAAAAACTTGAGTTATGAATATGATACCACATAACATTTTTTTATTAAGACATCACTTGTGTTTTATATAATATAACATATTAGTATATTTAAAAAATTTAAAATACAATAATTGGTAATTAAGATGGACTAAATTTTTGGAGGAAAATTGAGTTAAGGATATGTGTCTCATATCATTTTCAACTAAGGCATCACATTTGTTTTATATAATATATATATATATATATATATATATATATATATATATATATATATATATATATAATATGAGTACATTAAAAAATTAAAATTAGAATAGTTTTTTATTTACTAAAAAATAAGATAAAAGAGGAAGAGGAATGAACATGCATTGATCAATGAGATTAGCCAAAATTCTAAAAGAAAATTGAGTTAAGGATATGTGACACACCATTTTCTACTAAGGCGTTGCTTGTGTTTTATATAATATAATGCATAGAAATAGATGAATACATTAAAAAATTAAAATTATAATAAATTTTATTATAAAGAAAGAAAATATAAATATACGTTTAGTTTTTAGAATTGGGCATAGAATTAAAGCTTGAAATTAGAATTAGACCTTTTAATTTTAATTTTTATATTTGAAATGTCATTTAAAATTAAAATTATAACTCCATAAATCAATTCCATAAAATTGAAAAATAATTAAATTAAGTCTTTCTCAAATCTTAACTTATATCATAAGAATTACCAATTTTATAACTTAAAAATTAAACACTCTCTCTCTCTCTCTCTCTGCACATTTATTTATGAACAATCATATTTATTAATATTCTATATTTATATAAAAAAATTTATATTTATATAAAAATTATTATAATAGCTATTTATTTTTTTCTAAAAAATTCATGAAAATTTTCTTTATGAAAAATATGATTATTATATTATAAAAATATTATTGTATGAATATTTTTATTAATTTTAATTTTGTAAATAATTTTTTAATGTTTCATATCATACTTTTATATAATAAAATTATAATTGAATTTAAAATTATAATTTTTTATCTTAATTCTTTGACAACAGCAAACATAAAATTTAAGATTCTGAACTAATTCTAATTCTGAAGGAATTAGAATTGAAATTAAAATTTTATATTTCAATTCCAATTTTGCTATCCAAATAGACCTTATAAGACAAATGTAGAAATTTTGGAAGGAAATTAAGTTAAGAATATAATGTCACATAACATTTTTCACTAAGTCATCACTTATGTTTTATATAAAACTAGTGTTTTGTATTCATGCAATGCATGAGATAAATTAAAAAATGTTAAAATAAATAAAGAAAAAAATACCTAGTCTAAAGATATGACATTCTAGATGACTTAGATGAATTTGATTAAATTATAATTAGTGAAGTCTAAAGTGAGATCTACTCAAAACTATTTTTTTGTTTTCATTAACCGGTTCTTCATATGCTATGATAACTAGACTATTTAACTCATCTCAATAAATATGTTTTTATATGACCTTCAATAAATAATTAGTTTATATAATTTCATATAATTTTAATTTTTAATTTTATATTTTTTTTTTTTTTCTTTTAATATTAATTTTTATGTGTTTATTCATTTGCATATTTTATCAATTTATTATTAAGGATATACCAAGTTAGCCCCTAATGTCAAATTATACTAATAAAATAATCTTAGATAGATAAATATTACAATGACAAATAAAAAAAAACTTGCTAAAAATTGAAATGATCAATAACAATATAATCAAATGATTCTCAATACATTCAAATACCTTAGCATTTTATAATCTATACATTTAGTTTACACAATTTAAATAGACTAAATAAAATAACACATTAGTTAAATCAATCAATTGACATATGACTTCTTAAGTTCTTTACTCTTATTCTTTTTCATAAATCTAATTTATTTCAATATGACACAGAACTATAGATTGCCCATTACATATGTTTCATCAATGCTCCCGTTAAAGTTAATTTCTTCCATTTTTTGTCCACAAAAACTATCTTAATTCCTACACACATTTTTATTCAAAACATCAATGAAACCTCAGTGTTATATGATACAGGTTTTCAATTACATTTAAACGATCTTACTAAACAAATTTTATTATAAATATGAACTTTTTAATTGATTTTATCATGTCTTCTTGTAAAAATTTTCTTTTAAATATGTAAATATTAATATATTTTCATTTAAAGTTTTCAATGCTAGGAAGTATAAATATAAAATATTTAAATATTATATATTATATACATGAACGAAATTTTTTAAAAAATACTTAATAATTTCTTAATTTGCACATAGTAAATTATATATAATTAATTTTACTATATTTTCATGCAAAATCTTCACTCCCATGTGATGTATATATTGAAATTTTCTAAATAATATAGAATAAATATATATGAATAAATATAGTAATTTGAAAAATATAATTAATTAATTTAAGGTGACAATATATATATAACAAAGATGGTATCAAACACCTACAAAAATTTTGAGATTTTAGGATCAATCATAAATGAAAACAATTAATAATGTGGACAACTAAAGATAAGTGAGAATTGTAACATCCCAATATTTATCATTCATATATATTATCATATAAAACAATAATAAATATTGACCATGCTACTTTTAACATCCAACCACTAACCCATATCATTCATATACAATGAATAAATATGGAGAGTCGCGATAACAAAAGCTATATATATATATACATCATTGCCTCTAAGGCACATTGTAATAAATAAACTTTTACAACAACAAAACCTAGCATATTATTCAAGTTTTTTCATCAAAAAGTATATAACTACACTAATCTTCGTTCATCTTCTCCTTCCCTTTTGAAGAACTAGCACTTGGATTTACATGGCAACACAATCGAAGTGAGAAAACATATCTCAGTAGAAGTATTCTAATACCAGTATATAAACATATACAAACAGATAATATACTCAATTATCAAATTAACACTTCAATCACTGAAGCAAACAACATCTCCATCTCAGAGATACACAATTGCTTATACAACTACAATGTATAAATATGTCATCATAACAACAACTCATATAATCGTCATACTATGTCAAGTTATGTCTAATATTCATGCCTATGCAAAAACCTAAATATGTAATGCATAATGTATGATATCATTTAAAAGAACTCAGTTCCATAGTAATGTCATGATATGCATGAGCCTTAATCAAAACAAAAGAACTCGGTTCCACAAGATTTGAACAAGCACCAGAAATTTAGTTCCAGCAATCTTCATTCCGGATAGTAAGAGAATTACACCAACCTCATCAACGCGGTCTTCCATAATCCTGGTAGTGAGGAGTCCACCACTACTACACAGTCTTCAACGATGATCACTATGATAGGAAGGATTGGTTACCTTCTTATTCAAAATCATATTTGATCACAACAATGACCTTTGTGATAAGAAAGATTGGTTACCTACTTATTCAAAATCACATTAGACGATCTACAATGAGGACTCACCCTCATCAACATAATTAAGGAACACAATAATGTCAATTACTACAATAACTAGCATGTCAATTGACTTACGTTCCTAACTACAAACATGAAATACAACGATGTTAAAATACCACAATAATTAACATACCAATTGATTTACATTCACCACTTTTCCACTTCATTAAATACTCATATTAGGGTCTCAACACACTTTAGGAAATATATACTAATGATCTCATCCAGCCAAGAACTTGAAAATATCAAAAATGACATTTTTGAAGATTCTGGCCTTAGACACGGGCTATGTCATATTACACGACCTCCCCTGTGTCTTAAGACACGGGCCATGTCTTGTTACACAGCCTACCCCGTGTCCTTCTCTGTGAACACTGTTCACGAAAACTTCTAGCAGAGAGAGACACGGCCCACCTCGTGTCTTCGGACACAAGCCGTGTTTCTCAACCAGAAACACTCTACAGCAAAATCAGCAGGTCTGAGTATTATTCCATTTGAACTTCCCCCTCCTCCAACCACTCAAATTTCACATCTAGTGATTTCCAACCTTCTACAAGGTTCATCTACACATAACAACTCTCAAACCACTTTAATTTTACTTAAAACCAAAGATCATGGATAATCATCTATTACAAAACCTAAAACCCCAAATCTCAACACAAATAGGATTACAAACATATAAGAGCTAGAAATCCATTTTCATACATCCAACAACTCAAGAACAAGTCATCATCAAGTTTTCTAACAAGATTCAAGCTAAAAACACCAAAACAACTCAAAACCTAACTAACCACATCAAGCCAAAACCCATGAACAAGATGAATAGAATAGGAAAAATGAGTTAAGAAAAGGTTCCCCCAACCTTAATTTCCAGAAATGAAGTCGATTAACCGTTCTTCTGCAAAACTAAGCTCTCTCCCTTGCTTAGTTGTTGATCTTTAATCCTTAACATCTTGATTTCCCTTCTCCTTTGCTTTTCCTATGGCAATTGTGAGTTATGAAGTGAGAAATGAGAACAAATTCTCATTTCAGCCTTAAATAGGCCAAAACAGAAACAAGTGTCGTGCCCTCATATTTGGTCATTTAAGTGACTACTATTTACCTGAACAGTTAAGAACACTTAGTTATCACCAAATCAAGTTTTTCAAATTTCAACAGATTTAAAATAAATCCTAAAATTCATTAAAAATCTTGTTACACCATTTCCATATTTTTTCATATCTGCTGGGGGTCAATCTGGCACCAAAACACACAATTAGTATACTTAAAAATGTCAAACTAACTCCGATAAATCTCAAACTTTAACCATACCTACTTCCACACATTTGTGACCTAGAAATAAGTTCTCCATACTTATTTCTACTAACTAAGTAGTTTAAGTCAAAATCAGGGCTGAACACAGCTATATTTCACACATAGAGCTACAACAAAGTAATTAAATGTGCTCAGATGGTCACAAAACTTCACAGACATGATAGACTAGTGTTAGGCTACCTCTGTAACCTTCTACAAGTCTAACATGCTATCACAGGTGTTACAAGAATTATTTGGATTTTTTTGAATATGAATATGAATTAATATGCAAAGAAATATATGTCAAGATAATTAATATGATGATAAATTTCTACATTTGTATGTGTGCATGGACAATAAATTTAATTTTGACCTAGTGACACATGTACATCTTGTAACATCCAAATATTTACTATCCAAATATATCATCATATAAAAGAATAATCAATATTGACCATACTACTTCTAGCATACACTAGCAAACCAAACCCGTATCATTTATACGCAATAAGTAAATATGGAGAGCCATGTAAATAAAAGTTATATATACATCACAGCCTCAAAAAGACATATTGTTATACATAACTCTAACAACTAAGCAAATATAAAACATATATAAGCTCAGCTCAAAACACATCAGTACTATGCCAATTCCCATAGATCTTCTTCTTCCCTTTCGAAGAACTTGCATCTGAATTTATATGGCAACACAATCGGGGTGAGAAAACATATCTCAATAGATGTATTCCGTTACTAGCAATTTATACAATCATAAAGATTATTCAACCATAAAGCTATATCTTTAATTACAGAAGTACACAATTGTCCATACAATTGCAATGTCATGTTTTTATGTTATGATAGCAACCGCCCATACAATTGTCATGTTATGCTTAATTATGTCTAATGTGTATGTCTATGCAAATCTTAAGAATGAATGCAATTTCAAGATATTGTGAGCCCTCAGACATATTAAGGATATTACTCACCTCAATTACTCTAGAATATGTTATGATATGTCATGGTTTATCAGGCATAGTGAGGATATGACTCACCAATACTATTCATCAAAACAAACAGAGGATATTACTCACCTCCACTGGTCAAACAAAGCAATAAGGATATTACTCACCTCCTTACTCCATAATGTAATAAGGATATTACTCACCTTATTACTCACAACATAGAGATCATATTACGCACCAATCTATGCTTTAATCAATACACAAAGAGAATATTACACACCTCAATGTATTTCACAACAATAGAGAGGATATTACTGTGAATGCTTATGTCTTGAAGTATGTCAAATGAGTTTTTGATGATAACAAAAGTAAAAAGAGAAGATCAAGATAAAAAAGAAAAGATCAAGAGCAAAAGAAAAGACCAAGATCATAAGGAGGAAACCAAAGGGTATATAGATATAAGTCTTAGGAATTAAATGTAAAATGCTTTCAAGATATCTCAATGATCTTCAAATGGTTTTTTAAAGATCTTATTAAATCAACCAATAATTCAAAGTTCATCTTTTTTAAGATATGTTGATTTCAATCTTGGATTTCATAACTCAAATATAAATCTTATTAAAATCCAAGCTCAATATGTAAGGATTGATCAATACACTTAATTGGGGTTGAAAAATGTGTTCAAAGGACATGGTAATCAATTACACATGTGTTGTAATCGATTACAAGCTAAACAGAGGCCTTGTAATCGATTACATTGAGCATGTAATCGATTACAAGCATGACAGAAGCCTTGTAATCGATTACACGAAGGTTGTAATTGATTTCAAGTCAGGCAGAGGCCATGTAATTGATTACACAACACTGGTAATCGATTACATCATGCCCAGAAAGCCAAGAACACGTTCAAACAGCATGTAATCGATTACCACTATGGTGTAATCGATTACCATTGGCCTGACAGTGCCCAACAGTTATATTAGGTGCATTAAATGCTTAGCTTTAATATCTCCAACGACTCTTTTAATGAAAAATAATTTATATACTTGAGTTGGGGCATCATTAATGGTTAATCTTGAACCTTGAAACATCCTTCTAACAACATATACGAAAATCAATCCTTGAAATCCTTCTTGTTCTATTTTTATACAAATCCTTGAGATATTCTTAAAGAGTATTCTAGAGCTTCAATTTGTATCATTTACTCTAATAAGAGTTTCATTCTATCAATCTTGATTATTGTAAAGAAAAGGGCGAGGAATCCCTCCAATTTGTAAAGGCTAAGGCATCCCTTGTTTGAAAGACTCAAGCTACAAAGGGTGAGGTATCCCAAGGTGGTGTTGGGTGCTCCAAATTGTAAATGTTACAAGCACCTGATTCAAGCTTGGAATTTAGTGAAAAATATCGAGTGATTACTTGAGGACTGGACGTAAGCCACAAGTGGATTGGTGGCTGAATCAGGATAAAGCTTAGTGTTTGTTATTCTAAACTCAATTCTTTATTATTGTGCACTATTTTATTGAGTTTGCTTGAATTCTATCTTACTTGGTTGTAGTATTTGTAAGTGAAAGTGTTCATCTCATCTATCTATTCATCTCTATTAATCAAATAGCTTCAACGAAAATAAGAATTCAAGTATTTTGTAAAAGATTTGTAAACTTATTTTATATACTTAATTCACCTCCCTCTTGAGTATTGAGGCCGCTTGGTAACAAGTGGTATCAGAGCTAGACTCTTGTGTAAAGAGCTTAGCAGCTTCAAGAGAATAAATGACTTCAAATGGTTTTTCTAATGAAAGTTCTTCTATAAATAGACCCCCTTCTTCAATGGGGATGGTTATGCTTATTGAAAAGAAAGAATGAAGATTTTTATTGAAGTTATTGATTTAGATGTGTGGGACACGGTTGAAAATGATGTTTTGTTCCCACACGTACTATAAATGGTGTAAGAACTAATACACCTAAAAGTGAATAGACCGATAAGGATAAAAAGAAGGTTCAATATAATTTGAGAGTCAATAACATCATTATCACATCCTTGGGATATGATGAATTCTTTAGGATGTCAAATTGTAATACCGCCCAAGAAATGTGGGATACTCTACAAGTAACTCATCAGGGTACAAGTGGGGTAAAAAGGTCAAGAATAAACACTCTTACTCATGAATATGAATTGTTTAGAATAAACTAAGGAGAGAGTATTCAAGAAATGCAAAAGAGATTCACACATATCATTAATAATCTTTCTTCATTGGGAAAGACTTTACCTAATGAGGATCTCATTAACAAAATCTTGAGATGTTTGAGTAGGAATTGACAACTAAATGTGACGGCTATTGCGGAATCAAGGAATCTATCAACAATGACGCTAGCCACCTTATTTGGGAAGCTTCAAGAACACGAGTTGGAACTAAATAGGCTCAATCAAAATGAAGAGCATGATAAGAAGAAAAATGAGATTGTACTCAAAACCACCTCTTTTACAATTGAAGATGATGATGAAGATGGTGAAGAAGATGCAGAAAATCTTAAGCTAAGTGAGGAGAATCTCAGTCTCATTGTGAGGAAGTTTGGAAGATTCTTAAAGAAGAAGAAATTCTAAAGAAGGCCACCCTTCCCTAAAAAAAAAGCCTATCACAAGGGAGAAGGATCCTCAATTCCTTCAAAATGCTATGAATGTAGAAAACTGGGGCACGTGAAAATGGAGTATCTTGTGTATCTTAAGAAGATAGAGAAGTTTGAGAAAAGACCTTCCAAAGAAAAGAAAGGAAGGAGAGCATATATAGCATAGGAGGACAATGACATGACTTCTTCTGATAGCTCAGAAAATAAAGAAACTCATCTTTGTCTCATGGCTCAAGGAGAAGAAAGTGAAGAGAGCGACACCGAGGTGTGCTTGAAGACCAAAAGCTCAAGTTAATATCTTGATAGTGGTTGCTCCAAGCACATGACCAGTGATGGCTCCAAGTTTTCCTTCCTTGTCCCCAAAAAGAGTGGTCACATGACATATGGTGACAATAACAAAGGGAAGATCCTTGGAGTTGGGAAAGTTAGTAAGAACCATTCTTCATCCATTGATAATGTTCTGCTTGTTGAAGGACTCAAACATAACTTGCTTAGCATTAGTCAACTATGTGATAAGGGGAATAGAGTAATATTTGATTCTAATTATTACATAATTGAGGGTAAAAATGATAAGCATGTTAAGTTTGTTAGCCATAGGGTCAATAATATATATATGGTTAGCCTTAATGATATTTTCTCAAATGATGCTAAATGCTTTATGAGTAAAGAAAATGATTCATGATTATGGCATAGAAGAATTACTCATATTCACGTGGATCGCTTAAACAAATTGGTTTCTAAGGAATTAGTAATTGGTCTTCCAAAGCTCAAATTTGAAAAAGATAAACTTTGTGATATATGTCAAAAGGAAAAACAAGTAAATGTCTCTTTTAAAGCTAAAAATGTAGTTTCAACTTCTAGACATTTACAACTTTTGCACATGGATCTTTTTAGTCCCTTTAGAACTATGAACTTTGGTAGAAATTACTATGCATTAGTGATTGTGGATGATTTTACTAGGTTTACATGGACATTATTCTTATTTCACAAGAATGATGCTTTTCAATCATTCAAAAATCTTGCCAAAGTTATCCAAAATGAAATTTTTTTTTGCACTGCATCCATAAGAAGTGACCATAGTGGTGAATTTGAAAACCATGAATTTGAAATCGTTTGTGATAAACATGGCATTGAGCATAATTTTTTTTACCTCTAGAACACCACAACAAAATGGTGTTGTAGAAAGGAAGACAAAACTATGCTCAATGAAGGAAACATTCTTAAGTACCTTTGGGCGGATGCGGTTAACACCACTTATTATGTTATGAATAGGGCCTTAATAAGGTCAATTTTAAAGAAAATCCCCTATGAATTGTATAAAGGAAGGAAGTCAAATATTTCACATTTGCATGTCTTTGGATGTAAATGTTTTATTTTAAATAATGGAAAGGATAACTTAGGGAAGTTTGATGCAAAATCTGATGAGGGGATATTTCTTGGATATTCTATACATAGTAAGACCTTTAGAGTTTATAATAAATGAACTATGACCATAGAAGAGTCCATACATGTTGCTTTTAATGAAACTAACCAAAATAAGCTGAGAAAAGAGCTTATTGATAATGTTACAGAAATCTTAGCAAGAACACACTTGGAGAATCAAGAGAAAGAGCCCAAGAAGCAAGAAGGGAGACACCTTGATCACTCATGGCAAGAGGATTCAGAAATCTTGGATCTACCCAAAGAATAGAGGACATCAAGATATCATCCTCTCGACAAAGAATAGGTGATGTATCAAAAAGAGTAATCACTCAAAACTCTCTTAGAAATGCATGCAATCATATGGCCTTTGTGTCTCAAATTGAACCTAAAACATAAATGAGACCATAAATGATGATCATTAGATCTTGGCCATGCAAGATGAACTAAACCAATTTGAAAAAAATCAAGTTTGGGAATTAGTTTTAAGGCCCAATGAACATCCAATTATTGGCACCAAATGGGTCTTTAGGAACAAACTTGATGAAACGAGATTAATAATAAGAAACAAAGTTAGGCTTGTAGCTAAGGGTTACAATCAAGAAGAAGGCATAGACTATGAAGAAACATATGCTCCCGTAACTAGATTAGAAGCCATTAGAATGCTACTTGCATATGCATACATCATGGATGTCAAACTGTTTCAAATGGATGTCAAAAGTGACTTTTTAAATAGTCTTATACAAGAAGAAGTGTATGTGGAACAACCTCTTGGTTTTGAAAATTTTGAACTACCCAACCATGTTTTTAAATTGAAAAAGGCATTGTATGGCTTAATGTTGGGAATTGCGGATCAAAAATATCTCGCAGCGGAATAATAGGATTCCCACACAGGATCCATGCGAAAAAATCCATAATCCGAGTTTTTAAAATTTACCTCTTGAAGCGTGATAAACACAAGCGATGTGAATCACCAACACCGTAATAGCGATGATGTTTCTGCGGTATCCACACAAACAGACTTGCAAAAGAAGTCACGCCTATATTTCGCTAAGTAAAGTCATGCGAATAGAAGAGAAGAACCTTTCACTGTCTCTCACTCACTTTCTTAGGTGCGGCTAGGGTTGTGATGTAACATCTATAGTAGCCCCCTTAATAGTACTATTTATAATAGTGGCTGCCTTAAGTGAGTGTGAGCAGTAGCAAGGTAAGTTGTGCAACCCTAAAATCCATCTGTCATGAGTTAGGCCCACAATTGAATCCGAGTCCAACTTGGATCCTTATTGCTCCAATTTAGTCTATTCTAAGTGTGCGACCTGCAGTTTCTCATGACGTTGGTAGTAATATTAAAATCTCATTTTAATATTACAAACAAGCGATGGTATCTAGCAACACATCACCGCTACCCAAGTAATGAGAATGTCGGTGATTTGACATAACCTATCCGTGATCAATGTTTCCGTGTAGTTTAGTCCCTTTGTCCGATATCCAGATTGAACACAAGGCATGGAACGTGTCACCCTTGTTTAATTCAATCTTCGGTTTCGATTCCCGAGTAGACATAGTAATAACAAATGAGATCAATATATCATATTGACTCATTTGAGCATGTAACCCATGCATTTCATAGTCTCACTCAATCAAGGGGCTCAAAGATATCACTCTGTTATGTAGGAGGGACAAATCCCATCTAGGTCACTCACATTCCTCCATATGCATCACAATATGTCTAATAACCAACTTTATAATCATCTTGTTACGATGACGTTTGATGGCATTTAAAACACACAACTCCTCATGTAGGAATCGTAGTGATTTCGAGGTCAAAGAACCACATACCATTATCACTATGAGAATCGCTTATGACACTCACGTAACGATCCACGTAGCGTTCTCATGGCGGGTCTGTCCAATACATCATTACTCTAATATGTATCCATGTGTAGACTTGATATCTCATATCCATGACCCGTGAGATGTGGTCATCAGTCTACGCACATACTAGTCTCAATGCATTATTGTTGTCCTAATTAACAATAATACTTGACTAGGGACATTTAAGAATAGTATTTTATCCAATAGGATCTCACCATCAAGTCATCCATTTGATGTCCTATGGTATCAAACTTACTATTCTAAGGACTTTATTATGTCTATCAAAAAGAACACAATAAATGAAATGCCTTATATATCAAAAATAGCATAATATAATGTATGTCAATACAAACAAAATGTATTGGCCACTAGGGCATACACCAACAATCTCCCACTTGCACTAGAGCCAATCAGGCATATTTCTAATGCCTAAAGACCTAGTGTGACCCTCATGCTTCTGCTGTGCAAGAGGCTTCATCAGTGGATCAGCAATGTTATCATCTGTTGGTACTCTGCATATCTTCACATCTCCTCTATCGATGATTTCTCGAATGAGATGGAAGCGCCTAAGTATATGTTTGGATCACTGGTGAGATCTGGGCTCCTTAGCTTGTGCAATGGCTCCATTATTATCACAATAGAGGTCCACTAGGTCCACAATGCTAGGAACTTCACCAAGCTCAATAATGAACTTTCTAATCCAAACGGCCTCCTTTGCCGCATTAGAGGCAGCAATATACTCAGCCTCTGTGGTAGAATCAGCGACTGTCTCCTGCTTTGAACTCTTCCAGCTCACAGCCCCACCATTCAGGCAATAAACAAAACCCGATTGCGATCTGGAGTCGTCCTTATCGGTTTGGAAGCTAGCATCAGTGTAACCCTTTACAACTAGTTCCTCCTCGACTCCATATACCAAGAACGAATCTTTAGTCCTTCTTAAGTACTTAAGGATGTTCTTGACACAAGCTCAGGTGACTTTCACCGGGATCGATTGGTACACTGCTCGTCATGCTCAAAGCATACGAGATGTCCGTCGAGTACATAACATGGCATACATGATAGATCCAATTGCGGATGCATATGGAATCTTACTCATACGATCCCTCTCATCCCGGGTGGAAGGGGATTGAGCCTTAGACAGAGCTTATACCATGCGACATAGGCAAGAGTCCTTTCTTGGATTCATGCATGTTAAATCGTCTTAACACTTTGTCTATGTATGTACTTTGACTTAGGCCAAGCAATCTCTGTGATCTATCTCTATAGATCCCGATACCTAATACATAGGTGGCTTCGCCCAAGTCCTTCATAGAAAAGCACTTCTTCTTTACAGATCGTAGGGTAGGGATGTCATTTCCAATTAGTAGTATGTCATCTACATACAATACTAGAAAGACAAGCGTGCTCCCACTAACCTTCTTGTAGACACAAGATTCTTCTTCATTCTTGATGAAACCAAACTATTTGATTGTATCATCAAAACGAAGATTCCAACTTTTTCCGGAAGCTTGCTTCAATCCATAAATAGATCGTTGCAACTTGCATACCTTTCTAGCATCCTGTGGAGTGGCAAAACCCTCAGGTTGTGTCATGTACACATCTTCGAGAAGATTTCCATTAAGGAAAGCAGTTTTGACATCCATTTGCCAGATTTCATAATCATGGTATCTTTGCAATAGCAAGCAAGATCCGAACGGATTTAAGCATCGCAACTGGGGAAAAAGTTTCATCATAGTCTACACCATGAATTTGCTTGAAACCTTTAGCCACCAATCGTGCCTTAAAGGTATGTACATTACCATCCATGTCGGTTTTCTTCTTAAAAACCCACTTGCACCCAATGGGTTTTATCCCTTCAGGTGGGTCAACCAAGGTCCATACTTGGTTGGCATACATGGATTCCATTTCGATCTCATGGCCTCAAGCCATTTTTCGATTCGGGCCAATAATGGCTTCTGGTAAGTCATAGGCTCATCTTGATCCATGAGCAATACGTCACATTGCTGAGTCATGAGAAATCCATATTTCTCTGGTTGATGACGTATCCTGTTAGACCTACGCAGGTCTTGTGCTACTAGAGCAGATTGTGGTACCACAATGACTTGTGGAGGCTGCTTCTATTTCCACCATTGGTTCGTCACTACTCTGTGAACTTTGAATTTCTTCAAGTTCTACTTTCCTCCCACTGATTCCTTTGGAGATAAACTCCTTTTCTAGGAATATAGCAGTCCGTGCGACAAACACTTTGCCCTTGATAGGATTATAGAAATAGTATCCCTTGGTTTCCTTAGGATACCCCACAAAGAAGCATTTATCTTATTTAGGGCCAAGCTTATCAGAAACTTGACGTTTCACATAAGCTTTGCAACCCCAAATCTTCATGAAAGACATACTGGGCCATCTCCCAGTCCATATCTCATATGGTGTCTGTTGAACCGTCTTAGATGGAACACGGTTAAGTGTGAAAGCTGCTGTTAACAGAGCATATCCCCAGAAGGAGCCTGGAAGGTCTGCATGACTCATCATAGATCGGACCATGTCTAACAAAGTCCAGTTCCTCCTTTCAGAAACACCATTCCATTGTAGTGTTCCAGGAGGAGTGAGTTGAGATATTATCCCACACTCTTTCAGATGATCATCAAACTGTTGGCTTAAGTATTCACCTCCTCGATCTGATCAAAGGATTTTAATTCTTTTGCCAAGTTGGTTTTGTACTTCATTCTTGAACTCTTTGAACTTTTCAAAGGATTCGATTTGTGCTTCATAAGATATACAAATCCATATCTACTGAAATCATCGCAAAATGTAATGAAATATTGAAAACCGCCTCTAGCTAGTGTGTTTAGTGGCCCACATACATCACTATGTATGAGTCCCAAAAGATCACTAGCCCTTTCACCTTGTTCAATGAATGGGCCTTAGTCATCTTTCCCAATAAACAAGATTCACATGTCTCATATGATTCGTAATCAAACGAGTCCAAGAATCCATCTTTATGGAGTTTGGAAATGCGTTTCTCATTTATATGGCCCAAACGACAATGCCAGAGATAAGTCGGGTTCATATCATTTGACTTGAACCTCTTTGTATTTATGTTATAAATGGGCGTTTCGAGATCAAGGACATAAAGTCCATTACTCGAATGTGCACTACCATAGAAAATATCATTCAAATAAAGAGAACAACTTTTGTTCTTAATTATAAAAGTAAAACCCTTCTTGTCCAAACAAGAAACAGAAATGATATTCCTACTAATAGCAGGCACAAAATAACAATTATCCAATTCAATTACAAGCCCAGTTGGCAAAGCTAATAAATAAGTCCCTACGGCTAGTACCTTTTGCTCCATTTCCCACTCGTAGGTCGACTTCGCCCTTAGTCAATGGTCTACTGCTCTTTAGATCCTGCACATTTACACAAATGTGAGATCCACATCCAGTATCTAATACCCATGATGCAGAAGTAGATAAATTGACTTCTATAACAAAAATACCTGAAGTGGAAGTCTCACTTCCCTTCTTCTTCTTGAGCTCCTCTAGGTACTTGGCACAGTTCCTCTTCCAATGTCCGGTCTGACCGCAATGGAAGCATGTACCTTCCTTAGCCACTCCACCCACTGGTTTCAAGCTAGAAGTGCTAGGCTTGGACTTTTCCTTGCCCTTACCCTTCCACTTGTCCTGGGGCTTTTTCTGCTGTTTCTTGCCCTTAGTCTTATGGACCATCATTATGGCCTTTCCTTTGCCTTTGTTTATGTTCTGCTCAGCAGTTCTCAACATGCTTAGTAGCTCTGGTAGTGATTTGTCAATTTCATTCATGTTGTAGTTCATGACAAATTGACTAAAACTTTCCGGCAACGATTGCAGGACTAAGTCAGTGGCCAACTCTTGGCCCAAAGGAAAACCAAGTCTCTCTAGGTTTTCAATGTACCCAATCATCTTGAGTACATGAGCACCAACAGGGCTTCCTTCTACCAGCTTGCACTGAAACAATGCTTTAGAGACCTCGAATCTCTCATGTCTAGCCTGCTCTTGATAGAGCTTTTTAAGGTGTACGATCATATCGTAGGCATCCATGTTCTCATGTTGCTTTTGGAGCTCAGAGTTCATGGTGGCTAGCATTAGACATTCGACATCCAAGGCATCATCTTGATGCTTCTTATAAGCATCTCTCTTAGCTCTAGGGGCATTAGTAGCAGGTGACTCAGGAATAGGCTGTTCTAAAACATACAACTTTTTCTCTTGCTTGAGGACAATTCTCAAATTCCTGTATCAATCTAAAAAATTTGTTCTAGATAACTTGTCCTTCTCAAGGATAGATCGCAATGATAAAGTACCCGATGTGTTTGTTGCCATGGTAATCTATTAACAGAAATATACAAAATATAAGTATCATGCCATAAACATATTTAACAAGGTCTTTAATTAAATATGTCTCCCACTATTTTATTCAAATCAATGACCCTCAGCATTGACTCGGAAAATCCCATCGAAAGATTTCCTAGTGGGCTAAGATCCATATTTTACCTAGCTTTGAGTCAGCTTTGGCTGATCGCCCAAAATTCGGTTATTTAGGTAGGAAACTCTTTCCAATTACATCACATGCAACTCTTGGATAGTTGGGTGAATAACACTTATTCTAATCCATTTAATGGACTAAAGCCCAACTTCATGCCTCTAAGCCTTCAATCCTATTGAAATGGCCTAGTTAAGTCAGACCCAATGGTTGGCATTTGGATATTATTCTTATCCCATCGCATCTTACTAATATAGATAAAGGCACCCTTTGGCGAGACCTACACTTAATCGATATTAGTCTTGATGAAAGTGCCATGCATTGGAAGGCATCACATAATGACTTAATATTTTCTTTGAGGGAATTTTATTATTAGATCTCACCATTTATTAAACTTGTTTAACATACCATAAACATCATACATGCATCTCATACATATAAAGCATATAATAAATATGACATGGTTATGGCCTCTAAGAGATTAGCATTAAAAAATGCCAGCTTCACCAAGCGTCTCCCACCAACGTCCTCACTTGATGCCATCTCCTTGTCTCCACATGATGATTACATTATAGAAACCTCTTTTACATTCGAGGGGAGTTAGATGAGAAGAGAATGTACAATTAGAATGTAGAGAGAAAGGCACGACACGCAGGTCGTATTTAAAATAACCAAAATAGCATAAAATAAAGACTAAGGCCATAACCATGCACCATGCATCTCTAAGAATACATAAACACAAAGAAATAACACATTATTATTTTGTGAATTATAAAAACAAAGATTTGAATATCGCGCTTTCGAATATCACACACCACGCAATGGGGTTCAGGGCAATTCCCGCCCATTGCCGGTTACGGCGAGTCAAGGGGGCTGCCTCTTGCGGGGTGCGGGGCAGCGCCCCGGCCCAAAATTTTTCACTCATATACCACCACTGGTTTCTTGGAGAAAAATTCTAGTTGGACCCCTTCTACCTCCATGACGGCTAGGGCAACAATATTTGAACCCTAAGGCCCGCAAACACATGAACGCTTCATGTGCCGCGGGGTAACTCACACAAATTTCGCCATCACCTATCCAGAAACAGGGTTTCCAGAATTCGTGAAGACATGAACACTTCATGTCACGAGGAAGCTTCATAGCCGTCGCAAAACGGAAACAAGGTTTCCAAAACCTTGTGTCACGCTGTGTATATCGCATTCATACGAAAAATGCAGAAACAGAAAGCATTCAAAATTGTTTCGCAGAATCATACATATCACATATATAGATATCAGAAAAACGCAAAAATAGAAAGCATTCAAAATCGTTTTTCGCAGAATCATACATATCACATATATAGATATCAGAAAAACGCAAAAATAGAAAGCATTCAAAACCGTTTTCGCAGAATTATATGAACATCTTCATGGTTTCAAAAACATCAACATGTTTCGTAAACAACAAATAAAACAGAACACGGTTTCATACATCATTATTTCGATTTCAGAAATAACATATAAAGATCATATCTTTTATGAAAGGAAAGCAATGAATCATGTTATCGCATATAACAAGAAAAGTAGAAAAACTGAATCATAGTTTCGCAAGTGGCTCTGATACCACTGTTGGGAATTGCGGATCAAAAATATCTCGCAGTGGAATAATAGGATTCCCACACAGGATCCATGCGAAAAAGTCCATAATCCGAGTTTTTAAAATTTACCTCTTGAAGCGTGATAAACACAAGCGAGGTGAATCACCAACACCGTAATAGTGACGATATTTCTGCGGTATCCACACGAATGACTTGCAAAAGGAGTCACGCCTCTTTTCGCGGTGCTAGTGCGAATAGAAGAGAAGAACCTTTCACCGTCTCTCACTCACTTTCTTAGGTGCGGCTAGGGTTGTGATGTAACATCTATAGCAGCCCCTTAACAATACTATTTATAATAGTGGCTGCCTTAAGTGAGTGTGAGCAATAGCAAGGTAAGCTGTGCAACCCTAAAACCCATCTGTCATGAGTTAGGCCTACAATTGAATCCGAGTCCAACTTGGATCCTTATTGCTCCAATTTAGTCTGTTCTAAGTGTGTGACCCTTGAGGTTCTCATGACGTTGGTAGTAATATTAAAATCTCATTTTAATATTACAAACAATGAGCGGTATCTAGCAACACATCACTTTGCTACCCAAGTAATGAGAATGTCGGTGATTTGACATAACCTATCCGTGATCAATGTTTCCGTGTAGTTTAGTCCCTTTGTCCGATATCCGGATTGAACACAAGGCATGGAACGTGTCACCCTTGTTTAATTCAATCTTCGTTCACGATTCTAGAGTAGACATAGTAATAACAAATGTGATCAATATCTCATATTGACTCATTTGAGCATGGCCATGCATTTCATAGTCTCACTCAATCAAGGGGCTCAAAGATATCACTCCTGTTATGTAGGAGGGACAAATCCCATCTAGGTCACTCACATTCCTCCACATGCATCGCAATATGTCTAATAACCAACTTTATAATCATCTTGTTACAGATGACGTTTGATGGCATTTAAAACACACAACTCCTCATGTAGGAATCGTAGTGATTTCAGGTCAAAGAACCACATACACCATTATCACTATGAGAATCGCTTATGACACTCACGTAACGATCCACGTAGCGTTCTCATGGCGGTCATGTCCAATACATCATTACTCTAATATGTATCCATGTGTAGACTTGATATCTCATATCCATGACCCGTGAGATGTGGTCATCGATCTACGCACATACTAGTCTCAATGCATTATTGTTGTCCTAATTAACAATAATACTTGACTAGGGACATTTAAGAATAGTATTTTATCCAATAGGATCTCACCATCAAGTCATCCACTTGATGTCCTATGGTATCAAACTTACTATTCTAAGGACTTTATTATGTCTATCAAAAAGAACACAATAAATGAAATGCCTCATATATCAAAAATAGCATAATATAATGTATGTCAATACAAACAAAATGTATTGGCCACTAGGGCATACACCAACACTTAAAACAAGCTCCTAGAGCTTGGTATTAAAGGTTGAGCAAGTTCCTTTTAGAAAATGACTTTTCTAGAGGAAAGGTTGACACTACTCTATTCATCAAACATAAAAAACATGACATTCTTCTAGTTCAAGTATATGTTAATGATATTATATTTGGTGCTACTAATAACTCTCTTTGTAAAGAATTTGTAAATATTATGCAAAGTGAGTTTGAAATGTCCATGATGGGTGAGCTCAACTTCTTCCTTGGTCTCCAAATTAAGCAAACAAAGGATGAGACTTTCATAAGTCAATCAAAATATTGTAAGGAGTTGCTTAAGAAGTTTGTAATGGAGGGTGCCAAGCAAATGACTACACCAATGGGCACTTCTTGTCACTTGGACAAGGATGAAGAAGGTAAATCTGTAGAAATTACGAAATATAGAGGTATGATAGGCTTACTCCTTTATCTTATAGCAAGTAGGCCAGACATTATGTTTAGTGTGTGCATGTGTGCTAGATTTCAAGCAAATCCTAAAGAATCACACCTAAGTGCTGTTAAAAGAATAATGAAATATCTAATAGGCACTTCACAAATGGGATTATGATACCCTAAAGGTGCTTCTTGTAGCTTAATTGGGTATTCCGATTCTGATTTTGCTGGATGTAAAATGGATAGGAAGAGTACTAGTAGGGCATGTCACTTGCTTGGAAGCTCACTAGTTTCTTGGTATAGCAAGAAACAAAATAGTGTGACATTGTCTACAACTGAAGCTGAATATGTTGCAGCTAAAAGTTGTTGTGCTCAAATCCTTTGGATGAAGCAACAACTTCTAGACTATGGTCTTAAGTTGAATCGCATCTCTATAAGGTGTGATAATACAAGTGCAATTAATTTATCCAAAAATCCTATTCTGCACTCTAGAACAAAACATATTGAAATAAGACATTATTTTATTAGGGATCATGTACAAAAAGGTGATTGCATTCTTGAATTTGTAGAAACCACTAAGCAACTAGCTGACATTTTCACTAAGCCCATAGCAAAAGAAGCATTCCTCTATATAAGAAATGAACTTGACATATTAGATCAATCATGCATAAGCTAAAAATTTGCACAAATTCATCCTACTGCATGATATGTTACTTTTGCTGCATAATTTGAATTTTTACTGCATAAAATATGTTTTTGCTGCATAATGATGATGTTTTTGGTGCTACATTTTCTTGTTCTTTAACCATTCCTAATTCCAATACTGACTTGAGCGTCAAAGGTTTCCCCAAAGTTGTTTTACAAATACTCCATCATGACAAAGTCCACCAAGAAGCTCATTCTAACAAAATGGTTTAAATTCTTGGCAAAAGTGGTAATATTGCATAAACATGTGTCTTTGTTCAAGAACTAATCAGTTTGTATACTTGCATGATGTTTGAAATTGCTTTGAGACTTTTTAGAACTTTTGAAGGCTTTGAGATTAGCCATTTATTGTTTAAAATGCAAAAATTGAGTTTTTGTAAATTGGTAATCGATTACAGGACCTTGGTAATCGATTACAAAGTTCTGTCAAGGTTAGTAATCGATTACACTAACCCTGTAATTGATTACACTAAACATGTAATCGATTACATGAATTCCAGAGGGGTGGTAATCGATTACACACACATAGTAATCGATTACACAGCAGCTTTAAAAGGTTTCTCCATGTAGGAATGACCATTTTCACTTGACCTTTCTCATTTCTCTCCTCTGCTCCATGACTTCTCTTCCTCTTCTCACCCCCAAATCTTCATTTTCTCTCTCATTTCTTGGCCAAAACATCACATTCCACCTCCATACTACTCGAATTACACCCCCTCTTCATAGCCCCTAATCAATTTCACCAAAGAACCTCTCCATCTTTGTTTCCCATCACTTTTCATGCTCTCTCTCATTTCATTCTTAGCCTAACATATGTTTTTCAATCTTCCCCATCCATCTTCCACACTTCTCCATCATCAAACACTATGTGAGCTCCATAAATGGCAGAATCTTCTCAATGTACGAAACACCCAAGAACAGGGGCCACCATTGGAGAATCCTTCAATGCTCCTCCACGGAATATCTCTGGACTGGACCTCACACGCCACTTCTCCACCACCAAAAAGGCGGAGTTATTCAGAAAGAACTTCCAATTGAGGAAGCTCATATCTCCAAGGTATCTCCCTCAATCCTTTTGTTCAAGTGAACCTTTAGAATGCTTCATATTAATAGAAATGTTAGGTTTGCTAGGCTTCTTTAGCATCCAAAAGGACATCTACTCGAACCTAGTTAGGGTATTCTATGCAAACCTAAGTTATGAGAATGGATATCTGATATCTGAAGTGAAGAAAAAGAAAATTAAGGTCACTAGGGAAGCTTAGTGTAGGTTAACTAAGCTTGAGTATCATGGTACTAAATTCTACGGGAATGAGGATGCGTAAGGAGATAATTTTGAGTACCAGGCTACTTTATCCTCCTTGACAAGGTCTGAATATGAATTACCTAGGGATAGAAAAAAGGTGATGGCCACAGGTTTAACTATGGAAAATAGGGTGCTTCACTATCTTGTGACTAGAGGACTAATTCCTAGGGGAGGAAATTACTCCCAAGTACTAAGACGATGTGGTGGTTTTGTGTGCTATGACTACAGGAAGGCAAATCAACTGGGCCTATTACATTATTTAGCACATGTTGGATGTCAGGAAGAGGAAGAACTCTGCTCTTCCATATGCTATGCTAGTCACGACTATATTGGAGCACTGTCACATATCCTTGTCTGAAGAATCAAAAGACACGAGCTCCAAAGGACCTTAATCAATTGGCCTACACACACTACAAAAGCTTAAACTGTACAAGGTAGATGATAGATGACACTACATCTCCCATGGGAGCTATGGCCATATCCCTCATGATCCTGAGGAAGAAGATAAAAATATAGTTTAGTAGCCTCCTCCTCCCACAGCCACCATGGAGCTTCTGATACAAGAAATTCATAGCTTGAAAGTGGGAATGAATCGTATTGAACAAAAGGTGGATCATTTAGAGCTGAGGATGGACTACTCTGATCAGAAGTTAGCCTCTATTCGATCCTTCTTGGAAGGCCCTGGATATGTACCAAGGCAAGCAACTCCTGCTCCTCCTGCACCTTCTGCTCCTCCTGTTTTCTCTGCACCTCCTATATCACTTGCTCCTTCTGCTCCTCGCTCTTTCGTTGGACCTTCCAGCACTCATCTTAATGATGACGAGGAGATTCTGGGTTCTGCGGATGATCTTAACACCGATGATGATGACATGGATGATGTGGTAGATGATGAGGATAGTCACAGCGAGGCGACAATATGACTATATTATCCATTCATTATCTTTTTTTGATATGTATTTGTTTTTTGTATGAAACTTTGGATGCTTATTAATCAAAACTTGATATGTTTTTCTTCATATGGAATGTTTAAGGGCTGAAATGTTTATATTTATTCTGAAATCATTATTGATATCTGAAATCATTATTGATATACTATGTTTCTCTTCATTAGCTGAGCTGGAATGCTTATGTTTTTTATAATACCAATGGGGGGAGATTAGTGAAATGAAATATATTACATGTGTATATGTACGAGGGAGTTTTTGCGCTTTCACAAATTCTCACATATTACATATCATGCATACATTACGGGGGAGAGTTATGCTTAATTCTCTAATAATCAAATAAATGCAAATATTTCTCCTTCTGTTGAATGCTTAGTTTGTCATCATCAAAAAGAAGGAGAATGTGAATGCTTATGTCTTGAAGTATGTCAAATAAGTTTTTGATGATAACAAAAGCAAAAAGAGAAAATCAAGATAAAAAAGAGAAGATCAAGAGCAAAAGAAAAGACCAAGATCAAAAGGAGGAAACCAAAAGGTATATAGATATAAGTCTTAGGAATTAAATGCAAAATGCTCTCAAGGTATCTCAATGATCTTCAAATGGTTTTTTTAAAGATTTTCTTAAATCAACCAATAATTCAAAGTTCATCTTTTTAAAGATATGTTGATTTTAATCTTGGATTTCATAACTCAAATATAAATCTTGTTAAAATCCAAGCTCAATATGTAAGGATTGATCAATGCACTTAATTGGGGTTGAAAAATGTGTTCAAAGGGCATGGTAATCGATTACATATGTGTTGTAATTGATTATAAGCAAAACAGAGGCCTTGTAATCGATTACATTGAGCATGTAATCGATTACAAGCATGGCAGAAGCCTTGTAATCGATTACATAAAGGCTGTAATCGATTTCAAGTTAGGCATGGGCCATGTAATTGATTACACAAGGCTAGTAATCGATTACATCTTGCCCAAAAAGCCAAGAACACGTTCAAACAGCCATGTAATTGATTACCACTATGGTGTAATCGATTAACACTGGCCTGACAGTGCCCAATGGCTATATTAGGTACATTAAATGCTTGACTTTAATGTCTCTAACGGCTTCTTTAATGAAAAATAGTTTATATACTTGAGTTGGGGCATCATTAATGGTTAATCTTGAACCTTGAAACATCCTTCTAACAACATATACTAAAATCAATCCTTGAAATCCTTCTTACTCTGTTTTTATACAAATCCTTGAGATATTCTCAAAGAGCATTCTAGAGCTTCAATTTGTATCATTTACTCTAGTGAGATTTTTATTCTATCAATCTTGATTATTGTAAATAAAAGGGTGAGGAATCCCTCCAATTTGTAAAGGGTGAGGCATCCCTTGTTTGAAGAGGCTCAAGCTACAAAGGATGAGGTATCCCAATGTGGTGTTGAGTGCTCTAAATTGTAAAGGTTACAAGCACCTAATTCAAGCTTAGAATTTAGTGAAAAATCTCAAGTGATTGCTTGAGGACTGGACGTAAGCCACAAGTGGATTGATGGCTGAACCAGGATAAAGCTTGGTGTTTGTTCTTCTAAACTCAACTTTTTATTATTGTGCACTGTTTTGTTCAGTTTGCTTGAATTCTATCTTGCTTGGTTGTAGTATTTGTAAGTGAAAGTATTTATCTCATCTATCCATTCATCTCTAATAATCAAATAGCTTCAACGAAAATAAGAATTCAAGTATTTTGCGAAAGATTTATAAACTTATTTTATATACTCAATTCACCCCCTCTTGAGTATTGAGGCCACTTGGTAACAATTACTCATCAATCTATTCAACAAACACATAGTGAGGATATTATTCACCAATCTATACTTCTCAAACAACACAAAGAGGATATTACTCACTTCTTTATGTTTCTCAAACATCTCATGCAAAACAATCACTAATTACCTTAATAATTAGCATTACAATTGATTTATATGTATTTCAAACTCATCTCACACATACGTCATCAAATACTTATAAAAGTACTTTAACACTCTTAAAAGAGCATACATGAGTGATTTCAACACTTAGGGAAAACTCATCCTCAATCCAACACAATACAAAATATATGTATATATAACTACGTCAAATTATTTCTCATAATCAATATTATAAATCAACTTGATTTAACACATTCACTCTTCATTAAATACTTCTATCAGAGTCTCAACACACCTTAAATATGAATTGTATCCCTAATAACATCTTAACACACTTTAAAAAGCATGTATAAAGGGTCCTACCTAGTAGGAAGCTCTATTTAATCAAGATAAAAATCTTGAAAATACCTTGTCTGGGCGATTAAGCGCTCACTTTTTGGGCGATTAAGCACTCACTTTTTGGGCGATTAAGCTCTCAGCATCAAAAACTTCTGCAAAAACTGGTTTTTTGCTGTAATTGATTCCCAATTAATTTCTAATCTCCAAAACATGAATTATAAGTGATTTCCAATCCTAAACATGATCTTTAACATGATAGAATTATTAAACACTAAAATAATTCATCTAATCTAGAATCATGATCAAAGATCAATCATCCAAAAATCCATTTCCTATCCTCAACTCCATGAGTTTCATGGATGTTCTTGGGTGAAAAACTAACACTCTTGAGTTGATTAAGCTTAATCCTAACCAATCTTAATCATTGAAGGTACTAAACAAGTAAGAACACAACCTCAACTACTTAAACCCCTAATTCATCTAACAACAACAACTATATGTGAAAGATGGAGATAGGGAGAGACGGTTTTCGAGAGTTCAAGCACCCCTACCTCAAGACCAAAAAGATGAAGCCAAGGATGAATCCAAGCTCTAGTTGATTCCTCTTCCTTCTTCCTCTTCTTCTCTTCCTCTTTGGTTTCTCTTTTTTATTTTCCTTTCTTTCTTTCTTTTTCTCTTCTCTGTTTCTCAAATCTCCTAGCCATGGGATATTTAACAAAGGAAGTCAAGTTTGACTTCTCTTGGATATGTACTAAAACCTTAATATGCTAATAACACTTAGATTTCACTAAATCCAGATTTCTAGCTTCCAAAAATTTAAAATAAATCGTAAGATTCATTAAAAATCCTATCTCACTATTTTCATATTTTTTCATATCTGTTAGGGGTCAATCCAGCACTAAAACACATAACCAGTATGCTTAAAAATGCTAAACTAACTCCGATAATTCTCAAACTTTAACAACATCTATTTTCATATATTTGTGACCTAGAAACAAGTTCTCTACACTTATTTCCACTAACTAAGTGGTTTAAGTCAAAACCAGGGCTAAAAATAGCTATATTCCACATATAGTGCTACAACAAAATGATTAAACGTGCTCAGATGGTCACAAAAATTCACAAGCATGACAAACTGGTGTTAGGCTACCATTGGAACCATTTACAAGTCTATCATGATCATCTATGGTGTTACATTCTCCCCACCTTTTAAAATTTTTGTCCCCAAAATTTGGTTTACCTTATGTGTAAAGTCATAACAACTGACAT
This sequence comes from Ormosia semicastrata, assembly GCA_029884595.1. Lineage (NCBI taxonomy): Eukaryota > Viridiplantae > Streptophyta > Magnoliopsida > Fabales > Fabaceae > Ormosia > Ormosia semicastrata. The sequence continues at coordinate 47,228,218 of JAQQTO010000056.1, read as the reverse complement.
ACAACCACAGATACAACCAAATTTGTAAGAAAACAAAATTTCTAAACATGTACAGTTATGTACTCACCTCTTCCTAAACCAGAAGGTGGTAATGCCTCCACATCTTACAGATTGAGGACTTTTCCCCATGCGATAGGTTTATCCTCTGTCCTGTCTTCTCGCTTTTGTGGACAATTTGTAGCATAGTGTCTCAATTTGTCACACTGAAAATACTTGATCTGGTCAACCATACGAACTTTGTCCCCATGGTACCTACCACACTTGGTACACTTTCCATGTCGATCCTCTCTCTGAACATTCTAACCTTTCTCTTGTGGTTGACTAGATTTAGGACTACCTTTCCCATATCCACCATCCATCTTCTTCTTCTTCTAAAGACTTTGTAAATTCTGCTCTGCCTGATGTTGGAGATTATCCGACTCCACAATCCTATACTTGTTCACCAAGGATGGAAGATCCCTGATTTCCAAAGGTCTCACAACCCTTCTTATATTCCCCCTCAACCTGGACTCAAACCTGACACACTTCTAATTCTCATTTGAATTATGCCTAAATTGAGCAGAAAACTTGGACAACTCATGAAATTTTACCTCATATTGTTTAACCGTCATGTCCTCTTTATGAAGACTCAGAAATTCCCTTTCTTTATCATCCTGCAAACTTTGTGAAAAAAATTTCTCCAAAAATGTCTCCTTGAACACTCCCTATATGATCAAAGTCTCCTGGTGCTTTGCCACCATTGCTCTGATTCCCCTCCCAACATGAAAGAAGCAAAGGAAACTCTTTGCTCTTCAGAGCAAATCATGACCTCATAGATATTCTCTAATTCAGTCAACCACTCTTTCACTTTTACTGGATCGTAATCACCTTTGAACATTAGAGGATTCATCTTTTTGAACTCCGAAATGTCGAGAAAGTTCTGATTTCTTTCGACTGGTACCTCTTGTGCTGGTGGTGGTACCTGTGGTGGTACTTGTTACTGAGGTACCAACCTTTCTAGCATTCTAGTAGTCATCGTTGCTTGCTCAGTCAGCTACCTTATGGCATTGGCCATTGCCATCATTGCTGCGGTCATCTCTGTACCTTTATTACCAGAATCCCTATTCTGGCTCCCACGTGGTTGCCCTCGTGTTGCCAATCACCCTCGTGCTGCCATAGTTTCTTGTAAATATAGAACATTACATATTGAGTTAGTTAGACTCAATATCATGTAACCATGTAACAGTAGCTAAAACAGACATACCAAAGGCAAAACATGCAATCTCGCTCAAACAATCACATGTAAGAAATTAGAAATGCATATCCATCACTACACATGCATAAGCATAGTCAGCCCATACTCCGACTCAACAGGATGAACTGCTCTGATACCATAATGTAGCATCCCAATATTTACTATCTAGATATATCGTCATATAAAAGAATAATCAATATTGACCATGCTACTTCTAGCATACACTAACAAACCAAACCCATATGTTTATACGCAATGAGTAAATATGGAGAACTATGTAAATAAAAGTTATATATACATCACAGCCTCAAAAGGGCATACTGTTATACATAACTCTAACAACTAAGCAAATATAAAACATATATAAGCTCAGCTCAAAACAACATCATTACTATGTTAATTCTTATACATCTTCTTCTTCCCTTTCGAAGAACTTGTACCTAGATTTACATGGCAACACAATCGGGATGAGAAAACATATCTCAGCAGAAGTATTCCAATACCAGCAATTTATACAATTGTAAAGATTATTCAACCATAAATCTATATCTTCAATTATAGAAGTACACAATTGCCCATACAATTGCAATGTCATGTTTTATGTTATGATAGCAACCGCCCATACAATTGTCATGCTATGCTTAATTATATCTAATGTGTATGTCTATGAAAGTCCTAAGAATGAATGCAGTTTCAAGATATCATGAGCCCTTAGACGTATCGAGGATATTACCTACCTCAATTACTCTAGGATATCTTATGATATGTCATGGTTTATCAGGCATAGTGAGGATATGACTTACCAACACTATCCATCAAAACAAACAGAGGATATTACTCACCTCCATTGGTCAAACAAAGCAAAAAAGATATTACTCACCTCCTTACTTCATAATGTAATAAGGATATTACTCACCTTATTACTCATAACATAGAGAGGATATTACACACCAATGTAAGCTTCAATCAATACACAAAGAGGATATTACACACCTCAATGTGTTTCACAATAATAGAGAGGATATTATTCACCAATCTATTCAATAAACACATTGAGAGGATAATCTATGCTTCTCAAACAACACAAAGAGGATATTACTCACCTCTTTATGTTTCTCAAACATCTCATGCAAAACAATCACTAATTACCTTAATAATTAGCATCATAATTGATTTATATACATCTCAAACTCGTCTCACACATACTTTATCAAATACATATAAAAGTACTTTAACACTCTTAAAAGAGCATACATGAGTGATTCCAACACTTAGGGGAAACTCATTTCCGTATATATAACTATGTCAAATTATTTCTCATGATCAACATTATAAATCAACTTGATTCAACACATTCACTTTTCATTAAATACTTCTATTAGAGTTTAAACACACCTTAAATATGAATTATATCGCTAATAGCATCTTAACACACTTTAAAAAGCATGTATAAAGGGTCCTACCTAGTAGGATGCTCTATTTAATCAAGATAAAAATCTTGAAAATACACTGTTTGGGCGATTAAGCGCTCATTTTTGGGCGATTAAGCACCCAGCACATTGGTGCTCTCTAGGCTTGGGCAATTAAGTGCTCACTTTTTGGGTGATTAATTGCTCAGCATCAGAAACTTTTGCAGAAATTGGTTTTCTGCTCTAATTGATTCCCAATCAATTTCTAATCTCCAAAACACAAATTATAAGTGATTTCCAATCCTAAACATGATCTCTAACATGATAGAATTATTAAACACTAAAATAATTCATCTAATCTAGAATCATGATCAAAGATCAATCATCCAAAAATCCATTTCCTATCCTCAACTCCATGAGTTTCATGGATGTTCTTGGGTGAAAAACTAACACCCTTAAGTTGATTAAGCTTAATCCTAACCAATCTCAATCATTGAAGGCACTAAACAAGCAAGAACACAACCTCAACTACTTAAACCCCTAATTCATCTAACAACAACAACTATATGTGAAAGATGGAGGTAGGGAGAGATGGTTATGGAGAGTTCAAGTACCCCGACCTCAAGATCAAGAAGATGAAGCCAAGATCAAGCTCTAATTGATTCCTCTTCCTCTTCTTCTCTTCCTCTTCGAAGCCAATATTTAACAAAGATTTTGACTTCTCTTGGATAGTGCATATTTCACCAAGTGCATATTTCTAGCTTCCAACAAGTTTAAAATAAATCTTAAGATTAATTAAAAATCCTGTCTCACCATTTTTACATTTTTCCATATCTGTTGGGGGTTAATCCAACACTAAAACACACAACTAGTATACTTAAAAATGCCTAACTAACTCCGATAATTCTCAAACTTTAACCACATCTATTTCCACATATTTGTGACCTAGAAACAAGTTCTCCACACTTATTTTCACTAACTAAGCAGTTTAAGTCAAAATCAGGGTTAAAAATAGCTATATTCCACATATAGTGCTACAACAAAATGACTAAACGTATTCAGATGGTTACAAAAATTCACAAGCATGACAAACTAGTGTTAGGCTACCATCGGAACCATTTACAAGTCTATCATGATCATCTAGGGTGTTACACATCTTCCTTTTAAATTGTAATATGAGATGTCACATGACAGTTATTAATATCATGTATTTGTCACATGATAGATTTTAAAATATGTTATTCCATGTCAAAATGACACATGTCAGAACATGGGAGCATGTACCTTCTCTTTATATATTTTAGTTTCTTCATAATAAATTATATTTAATTAATTTTACTATATTTTCATGCAAATTTTTACTCTCATGTGATGTATATATTAAAGTTTTTTAAATAATATAAAATAAATATAGTAATAAATTGAAAAAAAAAATTAATTAATTTAGGATGACAATACATATATACCAAAGATAGTATTAGAAACCTGCGAAAATTTTGAAATTTTAATATCAATCACAAATGAAAATAATTAATAACATTGTCAACTAAAAATAGATGATAATTTTTAAATTTTTTTGAATGTGAATTAATATGCAAAGATATATATGTCAAGGTAATTAATATGTGATTATAAATTTCTATATGTGTATGTGTAGGCAATAAATTTAATTTAGACCTGGAGACACATGTACGTCTTCCTTTTAAATTGTAATATGGGATGCTACATGACAGTTATTGGGATCATTTATTTGTCACATGATAAATTTTTAAACATATTTCATGTCAAAATGACACATGTTAGAATATGAAAGCATGTACTTTCTTTATATAATAATAATAATAATAATAATAATAATAATATTATTATTATTATTATTATTATTATTATTATTATTAATAAATAAGTACATTAAAAAATAAATTAGAATAGTTTTTATTATAAAAAATATATATATAAAGGAAAGATGAATGAACATATATTGCTTATTGAGATTAGCTAAAATTTTGGAGGGAAATTAAGTTAAGAATATGACACCATATAGCATTTTCCATTAAGGCATCACTTGTGTTTTATAAAATATATAATAGATAAGTATATTAAAAAAATTAAAATTGGAATATTTTTTATTATAATAGAAATAAGATATAAAAGAAAGATGAATGGAGAAGCATTGGTTATTGAGAGAAACTAAAATTTGAAGAGAAATGGATTTAAGGATGTGCTATATATACCATTTTCTACTAATACATCACATGTGTTTTATAAGATATAATAAATGAGTGCATTAAAAAAATTAAAATTAAGATATTTTTTATTATATAAGAAAGAAGATATAAGAATAAGACAAATGAACAAGCATTGGTCATTGAGATAGGCTAAAATTTTGAAGGAAATTTGAGTAAAAAATATGATACCACATAACATTTTCAACTAAGGTATCACCAATGTTTTATATAGTATAATAGATGAGTACATAAAAAAATTAAAATCAGAATAATTTTTATTATAAAACAAAGAATATATGAGAAAGAGGAATGAATAAGCAATGGTCATTGAGATAAACTACAATTTTAGAGAGAAATTGATAATAGAATATGTGCCTCATATCATTTTCTACTAAGGCATCACCTGTGCATTGTATAATATAATATAATATAATATAATATAATATAATAGATAATAGATGATTACATTTAAAAAACTAAAATTAGAATAATTTTTTATTATAAAAGAAAGAAGATATAAGGGTAAGACAAATAGACAAACATGTCATTGAGATAAGCTAAATTTTGGAATGAAATTGAGTTAAGAATATGATCTTTCATACTAGTTCTACTAAGGCATCACATGTGTTTCATATAATATAATAGATAATAGATGATTACATTTGAAAAATTAAAATTAGAATATACATTTTAATTATAAAAGAAAGAAGATATAAGGATAAGACATATGGACAGGCATGTCATTGAGATAAGTTAAAATTTTGGAATGAAATTGAGTTAAGGATATGATGTTTCATATTATTTCTACTAAGTGATCACATGTGTTTCATATAATATAATAGATATAATAAATGAATAAAGTAAAAGAATTAAAACTAGAAATAATTTTCTTTTATTATAGAAGAATAAAAGATATAAAAAATGAATGAGGGAAAATTAACAATCTTTCATTATTAGAAATAGTTTTTTTATTATAGATAATTTAAAAAAATTAAAAATTGCAACTATATAAACCATTTTTATATTTACAATGAACTAAAATTAGATCAATAACGTGGAATAACTAAAAAATCTTCTATGATATTGAGTTCTTTGTCCATGGTACATCAATAGATAATTGGACATTATTTATTTTTAAAAAATATTTAAAAGTAACATATTAATTAAATTAACTAAATGAAGCAAAAATATAAAAATTATTTAGAAGATAATTTTTAACTCATTGTACTAATACATTTCGCCAAAAAATAAAACAAATTAAATACCATCATAAAATAAGGAAAATATTGAAGTATATCTCAAATTTTACTTTTTTAATTACATTCCCCATGTTAATTATTTTTTTGACACATTAAACAATGTGCTTATAGTATAAACATTTAATGTTGATATATTAAAAAAACTAAGTAAATTAATTGATACAGATTGATTTTTCTTTAAATATGAACTAATTATAAACTAAAGTTTCATATTTGAAGAATTAAACTTTGGACAAAATTATTTATTGTAATAAAAACAAATGCAGAGAGAGAAAGAGAGAATGTAGAGAAAGAAAGAGAAAAGATAATAAAACGAAAAAATGTGAGGAAGAGAAAAAGCCGTCACAATGAGCACTTTAGAAGCAAAATGTGATAGGCAGGATTATGCTTCTAAAGCAACTACATTGAAATCATCGTATAACTTTGAATGAGGAAGGTATATGATTGTGGTGAAAAAATAGAATATCGAAAGAAAAGTTGTATTAATGATTACATTAATCAAAATAGAAAAGATGATGGAAGAGGTTGTGGGAATATAAAAAAGTATTGAGAAAAGTAAAACATAATTAGAGTATTAATGATACCATTATACAAAGAAAATATATTTTAAAAAATGTAAAAAATTATTATGAAATCTCATTGGTAATGATGCTAAATATTTTAGAAGGAAACCAAACTCACAAAATCATGCCACCTAACATTATCCTAAATGGCATATACTGTGCTATATAATACTAGAGGATTGATAAACACTATACTGTGCCTTATATAATGTGCCTGTTAATCTGCATTTTTTATTTTTTATTTTATGATGATTAATTTGTTTTAAAAGTATGTAAGTATGCAAGTTTAAAAGGATAAAGTAGCAATTTATTTTATTCAATAGCAAACCAAATAAATTAATAACAAATTTTCAAAACTTAACTTCATTGTGCTGAAGCATGATTTTGTGTAATTCTTTCAATCAATGGTATATATGTTGGTCTATAAGTAAGGAATAAAATAAGCTACAAAGGAGAGAGAAGTACATAGTGAGAGAGGTAGTAGAATATTTTAAAGAAATAGTTTTGATATTCTTATTATTAATAATATATATATATCTTTTTTTATATTTTTTCTCAATATCATTGATCATATTTATTTATTTTTTATTTTTTCTCATTAAATTTATATCTTAAAAGAGTGTTAATAATGTATCAATCCCTAAAAAAGATATATGATCATCATTTTTCTTAAAGAAAACGTGAAATTGAGAGATGTAATAGTTGTGATATAAGTTGTAAAAGTGAGAGAGATAGTGCAGTCATTGAAACTATATATAATAAATATAAAAAGATAATAATGGCAACAATGAAAATAAAATGTGATTAAGGAAAGGTAAATCACCTTTATTTATTAGTATTGATAATATATATATAATATAAGAGAAGAGGCAAGTGGATTAGTAGTGCCTTAAAGAATAAAAAGAAAAAAAAAACTTGGGTCAAAAACTCAAAAGAAGCCCGCCCCAATTCCCGTAAAAAAAAAAAAAATCGAAGCCTCAATTGAACCGTTTATATGATAGTGCGCCGCAGTAGTTGAACTAGAAGTAGAAGGCAGAAACACAAGTTCATAACCAACCATAGTAGTGGAAAGGTAGCAGCAAGTAGCAATGGCGAAGGGTGAGGACGCGGTGAGAAAGAAGAAGAACAAAGCTATTAGAAAGAAGAACAATCGCTCTTCCTCCTCTCTCTCTGCTAAGGTATCCGCCGCTATCGCCGCCAAGAAGCGCCGCAAGGCCGGACAACGCCGCATTTGCCAGGTCCATTTTCTACTCATATCTTCTGCCCCAATATCAGGTTTTCATGTTTGATTTAGTTTCATGGAAAGGTTCTCATTTCATCGCTTATACTTTAACTTCTGCGTTACTCTAATTGCAAAACGACCTGATCGATTGTGTTTTGGAGGACGCTATGTTTCTTTCATGATGTTGCAGCATTTTTGTATCACAAAGATTTAAGAGGCAAAACAGATGTTCTCAGCTAGTGTTGTTTGCGCAAAATCTGTGAATTTGGTTTTTGTTTTCTTTGTCTTTATTCTATAGCTTTTTTTTTTAAACAGTTTTTCCGTTTGAAATGGCTACCATTTCTTCATTTCTTTGAGAACATTTTTCTTTTCATATTATGACTCTTGAGATTAAAATCATTTGATCCTTTTGTTTTCAATTTTTCCCTTCTGCTTCTCTAATTATACCTTCAAAAGAAGGAGTTATTAAAGTTCTGCAACTTCTGTTACATTGTGGTACACAAAAGAGGGAAATAATTTTCTCTTTAGATTAGTCACTAGTTCCTCTGGCATGTATAATTTTGTGGTCAATGTCTCAATGATATGTTTGATATAAATTTTCCAAAACCAAAATTTGCACCTGCTAGACTTTTGTGCTACTATACTAGAGGAGAACACCTGTTTGGTTTTGTACCATTATTAACTACTAATTTATTTTGCATGATTTCAATTGATATTTCTAGTTTCTAATTTTTCCATTGCTTTAAGTTATCAACTTCTTTTTATTCACTGTACTAATTCTGTTCCATGTATGTCGATAATTAACTTGAAGAAGTTATAACAAGCAGTTTGCTTTATATATATTGTTTTTTCTCTGCATTATTCTAAGAAGTTTTAAACGTGCATAAATAAAAAAAATTAAAAATAGAAAGATAATTGACATGCATGGAAATGCATGCCAAGAAATTAGCAATAATTAATGCAATGTCTCGTGTTAATAAAAACTTTGTTTGAAGTTTGATTTTAGTGTGAACCTTCAGTTGCATATATGGTGTGGTGAGGTTAATAATCTACTCATTCTACTGTAAATTGTTTGCTTGGGGCCAGGTTAATTTATTACAGCTGTTGGGAACAAAATTAGAAATTTTATCAGGTATTGGTGATGCACTGGTTTCCGATTTCTGATTCTCTATGATTCTAATGAATGACTTTGGTTATTGGATGATATAAGTGAGGTTGCTGGTTAAAACCATTGAGTTGGAAACAGTTATGTGCTTTGTTTTCTTCATGGAAGACGTTAAGAAAGCATTGGTGCTGTTATTGTTATAAGTGTTTGTAGAATTGTAGTCATTGTGATTTATTCCATAGTAGAATTGTATTAATGACTTTTTTTCATGATATTACAGGGGATGTGCTTTAGCCTGCCTACTCCGGATGATCCATTCAATGATCAACATGGGAAACAGGAATTCAAAACAAAGGTTCCTAAAATGAAAACACTTCCCCCGAAAAATGAGACGGTTCCTCTTAATGGGAAGAGTGCAGCAAGAAGGAAAGGCTCACTTGATGGGAATATTTCAAAGAAATCAAATCATTTACAAAGGGAAAATGAGTCTGTCATAGCCACCAATAATCTCGGTCAGAAATGTATTATTAACTCAGAAAGGGAAAATATTGAGGTGATTGAAATCCAGGATGACCTTTGTGGTGCCCAACAGCATCGTTATGAAATTTCAGAGTTCCCTTCTAAGTTTGTTTTTTGGTGTCTAAGTTCAATTGAAAATGCATTGCGACGTGGTGATGCCTACACTGATGGAGAGGGTAACTCTTTGTTTGTTGATTCATGGGGCTTAGAATTTTCCAGGTGTTATGCTACTGGGAAAGATGTGATGGAGACCAGTGGAAACTCTGCTACCAATGAGCAAATTGCATGGATGGTTTCTGGTGCAGCTGATACTTTTGTGAGTAAAGAGGAACAAGGATTATCCTTTGCCAGTCCCTTTCTTTTATTCCTTGTACCTTCCCAAGAAAAAGCTGCCCAGGTCAGATGAATTTTCCTCTTCATGCTTACAATTTCATTGCTGGTTCTATTTTTTCCCCCTTAGATAAAAATCACTAGACTGACACATGCACCCACCTACTTGTCCTCCCCTCTTATTCTCAAAAGGAGGTTGAGCCATGGGACCCCACAGGTCATTGTCTTTAAATTATATATATATATATATTCTTTTTTGAATTATTTGAAGCTTGACTTTGTTTTCAGAGATTCTGAATTTGCTTCTTTTAAATTTATTTAAAATGATTTATTGGGTGGCATGCATTTCATTTTCCTATTAACAGTTAAATGTCTATAATGGAAAAGATTTATGTACTTAGTCTGAATGCCACTGCCCACTATAAACACAGTTCATGATTCGACCTTCTGTTTTGCTATTTGCTAAAAGCTAATATTGATAAAAGGGAAGGAAATTTCACTATTTGCTTGTTATTATAGATCCTTACAAACTCTTGACTTGTTTGTTGGCTATGATGCATGCGTACTTCGAAACAGTTGTCGTTCTCAATATGGGTACATTTCTGATACCGGTACTTATTGGGTACATATGGGTACTTAACCAATACTCACTTGATGAGTAGGTACCAGATATCACTCAAGTACAAGTCATCAATCCATGCAAAATACCAAGTTTTGTTGCTAAGTTGTTTGATTTGCTATTAAATGAAACTAACTACTACTTCACTCCCTTCAAATCATGCACCTTCTTTATATATTTTTGCTTACTTGAAATACTTTATGGAGGTTTGTTGAAACCTTGTAATTATAACTGCTAGATAAATAGGTCTTTTACTTTTAGTAATTTCTTTATTTGATTATCCCTTTGTACAGTTGTAACTTGTTCCTTTTACTCATATAATAAAATCTGAAGACTGACAAAAGAGGTCATAGCTTTCCTCTCAATGGTTTCTTCTTTCTCTTTCCTCTCAACCATCGGAAGTTTACATGGTATCAGAGCTAGGGAGGAGAAAACCATTGCACTTACCCACTTGCTCACTGCAAGTGGTGAACTTTAAACTCATACCGTCCAATGCACCCACGACTGTGACTCTTCCAGCCGTTCAAGTTCTTCATTGTTTCAAGTGGATTTGACCTCAGGGAGATTCAGAAGGATCCGATCAGCTAGAACCCGAAAGCCCATCTTCATTTGCTATCGGACGCGCCTGCACGCATTGTCTCCTTCCTTGCGTGCGGCCATCATGCGCCACCCCATCTTGAGCGCGTGATCAAAACGCGCCGCTCTGTACAAGTTCTGGCCTTCTCTGAACCTCTTCTCGGTGGATTTACACTGTTAAAGTAGGTCCAGATGGTCACATTGATCGCCTTAAAGCACGTTTGGTTACTAAAGGCTATACTCAGATTTTTGGTCTTGACTATGGTGATACATTCTCTCCTGTTGCCAAAGTAGCATTTGTTTGTCTTTTTTTTATCCATGGCTGCCATCCGTTATTGGCCCTTTCACCGACTAGTTATAAAAAATGCCTTTCTTCATGGTGAGCTGCAAGAAGTCTATATGGAGCAATCGCCAAGTTTTGTTGCTCAGAGGGAGTGTTATGGATATGTGTGTCGTTTACGAAGATATCTCTATGACCTCAAACAATCTCTCCCCGAGCTTGGTTTGGTCACTTCAGTACTATGGTGTAACAATTTAGTATGACTCACAGTGAAGCAAATCATTCAGTATTCTATCACCATTCTTCTCAAGGTCCAAGGATGATATATTTATCTAGTTGTATATGTTGATGACATTGTTATCACAGGTAGTGATCATCATGGCATTCAGCAGCTTAAACAATTCGTCTTCCATCATTTTCAAATAAAAGACTTGGGCAAACTTCGGTATTTCCTAAGAATTGAAGTTGCTCAGTTTAAGGATGGTATTTCTATCTCACAGTGAAAGTATGCTTTAGACATACTTTAGGAAACTGGCATACTAAATGCTAAGCCTATTGATATCCCGATGGATCCTAATGTCAAATTTCTTTCAAATTAGGGGAAACTTTTAGCTGATCTAGGCAAATATCAGAGATTTATTGGAAAACTGAATTATCTCACAGTGACTCGACCTGATATCTCTTTTCCTGTGAATGTTGTTAGTCAATTTTTTAACTCTCCATGTGACAGCCATTGAGATGTTATGGTTCGGATTTTAAGATATATTAAATGAGCACCAGGAAGAGGACTCCTCTATGAGAATAAGGGACACACTCAAGTGGTTGGTTATTCTAATGCTGACTGGGCAGGTTCATCTTCTGATAGACGTTCCACTTCAGGGTATTGTGTGCTTATTGGAGATAACCTGATTTCTTGGAAAAGTAAGAAGCAGAGTGTGGTTGCTAGATCCAGTGTTGAAGTTGAGTATAGAGCTACGGCTACTGCCACATGTGAACTTATCTGGTTAAAATAGTTACTCAAAGAACTTCTGTTTGGGGATGTTGGATAGATGATCCTTGTATGTGATAACCAGGCCGCTTTACATATTGCCTCTAACCCCATCTTTCATGAAAGAACTAAACATATTGAGATTGACTATCATTTTATAAGAGAGAAGGTTCTTTCGGGTGACATTGTCACAACCTTTGTGAACTCAAATGACCAGCTTGCTGAGCTTCTCACAAAACCTCTTAGAGGACCCCAAATTAATTATATATGTAACAAGCTTAGATCATCTGATATATATGCTCCAGCTTCAGGAGGAGTGTCAGATAAATAGGTCTTTTACTTTCAGTAATTTCTTTATTTGCTTATCTGTTAGGAATCTGGTTTTGAGATTAGAATCTTGAATTCCTAACAAAGAAAAACTCTTTCTGACAAAAGAACAATTACTGAAGAATTCCTCTTTATTGATGAATGGATCAAGAATACAAAGAAACCAAGGTAAAACTTTGGCCCAAAAAGGAGCACTCTCCTTTTTCCCACTGAATTTCCAGTCACTCGAAAATATTCAAAAAAACTATCCTCTCAATAACGAAGAGGTCTATTTAAAAGCATACATTCTTTAAGCTCCCGATCACTCAATACAAACTATAACGAATCCTAACTAACTACCCACACGCTTACAACAATATCCCGTATCCCTTTTTCGCTTAACAATTATTTGTTTCTTTTTTCTTCCTATAATAAACCCAGTAAAGGTTTATTATATTTAGAGTGCTTCCCAAATCATTCTCAACAATACTCCTCCTCATAAACAACCTTGTCCTCAAGGTTGAAATCTGAAACCGATTTCTTATGGAGATGTCTTCCCATGTAGCTTCCTCCGGTGGTTTCCCTTGCCATTGGATTAGCACTTGGGATGTTTCGATCCCGAGAGATTGATTTTTCTGTACCCAAAATCTGAAAAGGCCGGTATAACTCTATCGTGCCTTGTAATTCAAATTTGGAAGTTCGAGTTCAACCGGATGGTTTCCTACCGTTTCTTTCTTAAGTTGGGAAACATGAAATACTAGGTGTATTTGAGCTTGCTCTGGGAGTTGCAATTTGAAGGCTACAGCTCCAATTTGTTTCAATACCAAATAGGGTCCATAATATCTAGCGAGATAGTTTAGGATGTAGCTTGGTAGGCATGGAAATCTGTCTATGTGGCCTGATTTTGAGATAAACCCAATCTCCGTGGCTGAATTGGAGAGATTTTTCTATGTATATTGGCATAGTGGGCCATCTGATTTTGTGCTCTCTGTAAGTGGAACTTTAGTTGTTTGAGCTTCATCTCTCTCCATGAGGTCTTGTGCAACCTTCTACTAAAGTTTCTCCAGGGATGAATCTAGCCAAAGAAGGTGGAGGTCTTCCATAGACCACTTCAAAGGGTGTGCAGATGTTTGAAACCGGTATTATACCGATTCATCCACTATAAACCCCGCCCAGGATTTTGGTTGCTCGAACGAAGCACCGAGATAAGTCTCCAAGGTTCCGTTAAGGACCTCTGTTTGTCCATCGATTCGGGATGGTAGGTCGTACTCATATTCAAAGTAGTTCCTTGTAATCCGAAAAGTTCCCGCCGAAAATTACTCATGAATGTAGGATCCCCGTCACTAACAATGAGATTGGCACCCCATGTAGCTCTGATAATTTCTTTAACAAAACCTCACTATGGATCTTGCGGTATATGGGTGTTTGATCATAATAAAATGCCCATATTTACTCGATCTATCCACTACTACAAGCACAGCATCAAAACCTTTGGATTTAGGAAGTCCCACAATGAAGTCCATGCTGATTTCTTCCCATATGGCTTTTGGAATAGGTAAAGGTTGTAGCAACCTCATTTGGAGAAGAGGCTTGATATTTACTCCTTTGACACACATGGCAGGCTGCTACAAAATCAGTGATTGTTCCTTTCATACCAATCCGAGAAAAGAGATTAAGCCATTCTTCTATAAGTCCCGTATATTCCCGAATGCCCCCATGGGAGAAGTATGGAATTCTGAGGGATCCAAACTGAATTTGTTGATAAGACTAACCTGCCTTTATAGTATAATCTATCATGCTCCAATGTATATTGAGGATGTGAGTTAGGGTCTAATTGTAAGTCTTCTGAAATTTTTGCCAATAGTGGGTCCTTCTTAACTTCTTCATCAATTTACTGTAATATCAGGCCAAAAAGGCCTTGTTATTCCTTGCAGCTCCTTATCTTCATCCCTCCTAGAGAGTGCATCAGCAACTCTATTTGAAGCCCCAACCTTGTACACAATATCAAACTCGTACCCTAACAATTTCGCCAACCAGTTTTGTTGATTCTAAGTTGTTATTCTCTGCTCTAAGAGGTACCTTAAACTCTTTTGATTAGTAAATACCGTGAATTTCTGTCCTAGGAGATAGGGTCTCCAATGTTGGATTGCTAGGACTAAGGCCATCAATTCTTTTTCATATACTTGATTTAGAGAGGGTTGAATCTTCCAGAGCCTTGCAAAAATAAGCAATAGGTCTTTTTCCTTGTGTTAACACACGCCCACTCCCTTCCCGATGCATCACATTCTATGGAGAATTTTTTTGAGAAATCTGCATAGACAACACTGAATCAGTAGTGACAATCAGAATCGGTTGAAAGCTTCGGATAGTACTAGTACTAGTCAACTTGAAATTTCCTTCTTCAACAAATCAGTTAGGGGTCGAGCTATTTGTCCGTAATGGCAAATGAACCTTCTATAGTACCCAATAAGCCCTAAAAATCCTCTCAAAGCTTTCAATGTCTTGGGTAATGGCCATTGTAGAATAGCTTCAATCTTTTGGGGATCCATTGATACCCCATCCTTAGAGATAATATGACCCAGGTACCCTATCTTGGTTTTTCCGAAAGTGCACTTCTTTTGATTGGCAAAGAAAGAGTGTTCTAATAATCGGGCCAACACTTGCCTCAAATGCTTCAAATGATCCTCCCATGTTTTTGCTATACACCAAAATATCATCAAAGAAAACCAAGACATACCGTCGAAGAAAAGGTTTAAGCGTGGCATTCATAGCACATTGGAACGTGGTGGAGCATTAGTTAATCCAAACGGCATTACTAGAGATTCGTAATGCCCTTGGTGAGTTCTCGAATGCTTGTTTTTGGAATGTCTAGTTTGTGCATTCTGATTTGGTGATATCCACCCCTTAAGTCTATCTTGGAGAAGTAAACCGCTCCACTCAATTCATCTAACAATTCCTCTATCACTGGAATAGGGAATTTGTCTGGTACTGTAACTTTGTTTAGAGCACGATAGTCCACACAAAACCTCCAACTTCCATCCTTTTTCTTGACCAAAATTACAGGATTGGAATATGGGTTGTTGGGTCTAATGATTCCCGAAGCTAGCATTTCACTACTTGGGTTTCTATCTCGTTTTTCTGCAAATGGGGATAACGATAAGGCCTTACGTTGATTGGATCTATCCCAGCTTTAATTGGAATTCGATTATCAATCCCTCTAGGTGGTGGCAACCCTTTTGGTTCATGAAAAAGCTGCTGCAAACTCGATAATACCTCCCGTGTAATTGACTGGTTTGGTCTGCTGTCAGCCCCTGTTCTTCTATATCTTTTTTCTCAACAACCCAGAGCATAGACATTATGTCTATCTCCTTCTTGGTAAGTTTCTGAAGTGCCTTGGAGGAAATCACCGTCTTGGTTAAGCTGGGATCTCCTTGTATGATCATATTCTGCCCTTTATGCTCGAAGGACATGCTCAAGGTCTGCCAATTTGCTTTGATATCTCCCAATGTGACTAGCCAGGCCACCCCAAGAATCAAATCAACTCCTCCTAAGTCAAACAAAAAGAAATCCCCTTCCATCACATATGGCCCCAAATGCAACTTTAGATCCTTGCAGCAGCCCTGAGTGGATTTTCTATTTCCATCCCCTAATCTTACATAATAGGGTTTGGTTGTCTCAATCATGAGTCTCAATTCTTGTACCAATTTGCTGGATACAAAATTGTGACTTGCTCCACTATCTATTAAAATCAGTACCTCTTGTCCTTGTAATTCACCTTTCAATTTCATCGTTTGAGGTTGTGTCAAGCCTCCTGCTGAACATACTGAAAGGTCCATCCATTGGCACTCCACCTCAAAAACTTCTTCTTTCTTTTCCTCATTTTCGCTCTCCTCTTCCATCCTGGAAATTTCTCCATTTTCATCTATCTGTTCATCCTCTGCCAAGATTATCACCCTCATAGTTTTTCGGGGCAGCGGTGTCCTGCCCCAAAGCATTCCCACAATGATAACACCTTCCTTCCTCTCTTCTCTTGACAAATTCAGCATAAGGGAGGGTTCGGGTCCCCCTGCTTTACGGAGCCTGAAAAACTCGGTCTGGCCACTGAAAATGTGGAACCCTGTGAGTTCCGAGTCCCTCCATTTGAAGCTTGTCCACTGTTCGTCACCCCAGATGTCCCTGCCCGAGTTACAGCTCCATTGCCTCCCTGGAATCTAAATCCCGAACTCATACCTCGTCCCTGTGTGTTCCCATAGCCCCGCATCTGTTTCATGACTTCTTCAACGTCACATGCGACCTCCATGGCTCGTGTAAGGTCTCCAGGATCATGTGGGCGAACCAGACTTCTGATGTCTGGACGCAGCCCAGCCAAGAAGTACCCCAATACTTGATCTCCTGCACTCGGTTTGGCTTGAGCTACCAGAAGCTCAAATTCTTGGACATATTCTTCAACTCCTCCTGTTTGCCTTAGAGAAGCCAGTCTTTCGTATACTCTTGTTCCTCTCCTTTTTCCTCCAAACCTCCGCATCAAAGCTTCTGAAAATTCCTTCCAAGATTGGTTCTTGGATTGTTGATAATATTGAAACCAATGTACCGCATTTCCCCCATACTTGAATGCTAGTCTTAACCTCTTTGAAGATTTAACTTGCAACTTCAAAGAACTTTTCATCCCAAGGGTCGTGTCCTTCGAAAGTGGGTAATTTCACTTTCTTGACCCAAGAATGCGAGGTCCATCCTCATCTTCCTCATTTCCGCTGGTTTCCTCTTCTCCTCCAAGACTTTTTCATTCTTGTTCACAGAATGATCTCCCTCAACGGATGATCTTGCTTTCTTCTTTGTTCATTTGTAATGACAAGTCTTTAATGAAATCTATATCTGTCTTCATCTCACCAACTTCTCTCCGTGCTCACCCACCTTTCTCCAAAGCTCCAACTCTGCTCCATGGTGATGTTGGATCCGGAAGGTCGGACCAACTTGTTAGGAATCTGGTTCTGAGATTAGAATCTTGAATTCCTAACAAAGAAAAACTCTTTCTGACAAAAGAACAATTACTGAAGAATTCCTCTTTATTGATGAATGGATCAAGAATACAAAGAAACCAAGGTAAAACTTTGGCCCAAAAAGGAGCACTCTCCTTTTTCCCACTGGAATTTCCAGTCACTCGAAAATATTCAAAAAAACTATCCTCTCAATAACAGAAGAGGTCTATTTAAAAGCATACATTCTGCCTAAGCTCCTGATCACTCAATACAAACTATAACAGAATCCTAACTAACTACCCACACAGTTACAACAATATCCCGTATCCCTTTTTCAGTTAACAATTATTTGTTTCTTTTTTCTTCCTATAATAAACCTGTAAAGGTTTATTATATTTAGAGTGCTTCCTGAAATCATTCTCAACATTATCCCTTTGTACAGTTGTAGCTTGTTCCTTTTACTCATATAATAAAATCCGAAGACTGAAAAAAGAGATCAAACTTTCCTCTCAATGGCTTCTCCTTTCTCTCCGTTCTTTTTCCTCTCAACCATCGGAAGTTTACAATAACATTATGAAAATTGTATTTATCTTATGATTTAATGACTTTATTGTTTATATTTTTATATTTTTATATAATATATCCTGATGTACCTGTACCCTGGTTTTAGAAATTTTGTTGTACCCCGTACTAGTATGCATATCGATACCGATACTCGTATCCGTATCCATGCAACTTAGTTTGTTAGTAACTTGCATTTTAAAAATTAAAAATTGATATGCAGGTACGAAAAGTTTGCAAGCCTTTGAAATCTCTAGGAATACATACAGTGAGCATACATCCAGATGCTTCATTAGATCATCAGATTCACGGGTAATTGTTCAAACTTTATCTTTTGTTTTTCATTGCATAAGATATTGATGTGTGTGATAAAAATGACAGGATATGCTTGGACATAGGCAATATTTTGTACTGATCATTTTGTTTGGTAATGCTCACTGCTGTTTTTTTATTCAAGTTTATTCGAAAATAATTCTTTTATGAATGTCCTTTGTTAAGCTTTATTTGGTAAGATATCTGGAGTGTTTTCTGGTTAATTTCGTTCCTAACCACTAGCCACTGTAACATGGTATTAACACATATACTCTGATACTTCCATGTACCATGATTTAGGAAAAATCATTGAATCATTAACCGACCAAGGATGAGGTTGGTATGATTTTTATGGAAGTTCGATGTGACATAATTTTGTAAATTTTCTTTCACATAAATTGTAGACATCTGTGTCTTGAATATTTCTTATGTGCATGTGGAAATTTATATTTGAGAGCTGCTGCAGTGCACGTGTAAGTGGTTTCTATTTGTATGAGTGTGTGTTTGCTTTCTTTGATAGAAGATGAAATTATATTAGAGAAACAAAGTAGGGGAGTACATCAGTTGACAGTAAGATATCCTGCTAAAAGAAACAAGAACACTCTAAACCCAAAGAAAAAGAGAAAGACAAATCAACTAAGCAAAGCTCGCCAATGTCTTTATATTTGTGAAAGAAACCCCTTTGGACAAACCATTAGCTCAGCACCATGAATGAGCCAAAATGGTCATTTTCCCTTAGAAGATGCCGAAGTAGTGAATTACCCTTTTTAGAAGATTTAGCTTTTCTTCCAACCATATTCACCCAATAACATCATAAATTGCACAATGACATCAGTACTTTCACTCTTTCGTCCCTCCTATCAAATCTGCATAAAAGAGGTTGTTCCAAACTTGCAGGACAGATTCAACGTTCCTTAAAGATTCCAATAGTCTACAGTCTACACCATAAATATCTTTTTTATTTTATTTTTTTATTTTTTTGAATTTTGTTATAGAAAAGGAAACTTTGTCTGTGAGAAAGGAGGAAAAAAAATACAAGAAGAGAGTAGGATAAGATATTCACTGAAAGAGAGAAGCTAAGAGAAAAAATTGAGCCAAAGATGATAAAAAATGAAACATATTTGCCCAATCTCTCTACATATCAGCAAGGAAAATGAAATTCCCTTAGAAAGTCCATGAGCAGATTCGCAGAACACCAAGTGAGGCCTTAAACACAAACATATCCCATAACACGTGTAAAGGCAAAAAGATGCCCTTGCACATACATTCATTTGGGTTCAACCAACTACACCAGATAAAGCAAAAGCAGTACACTGCCACAATATTTTTAGCCATCTTATTCTTTCCAAAACTTTTAAAATGCATCATGAGAAATATCTCCCGAGGTGGATGGATTCACCCAGTATTTACCAAGAAATCCGAACAGATTGCTCCATATGAAAGCAGCTGCTTGACTATTCCAAGTAGGCACCTGCTTCGAAACTAGCCTTACACACAACTTATATTTCTTAAGAAATAGCAGTGTTATATATATGTTAGCTTTTGTAATTACTGCAGTTCAAATTAATGATTTAACTTTTGGATAACCTTTAGTTTCCAAATGACTTTGGCAAGAAGAAACATGTCCCTATTTGGTGAATAAGCAAGCAATTGTGAGGATTTAATCCTTGTGTGCATGAATATTTTGATCATGTGGATGCACATAGTTGATTATTTGAATGTTTTCTCATCTTGCATTTTATGTAAGTCAGCTTCTTATTCAACTTTTGTTGTCTTCAACAGTCTAAGAAGTTGCGAGCCTGAGTTTCTTGTTTCTACTCCTGAGAGGCTTTTGGAGCTTGTTTCTTTGAAGGCCATTGATATATCTGGTGTCTCCATGCTGGTAGCTTTTCTTTCCAACGTCCGATTTATAGAAGTCTTTCTTTCTTTGATTACTATCTTATGCTTATTCATTATTATTTTCTATTAAATAATTTCTGACAGCAAGCAAACATGAGGATGAAATATGACAATACAAACTTTTCTGTTTTCAGTTCCACTCAGCATTCTTCATCTATCTTACATATCTTAAATTGGAGCTTGCATGCTTATTTCAAATAGTTTATATGTTCTAATTTTCATATTTATTCATTCTCTTACTTTTGTCATATTATTGTTAGTATGCAATATGCATTTGGTAGTTCTTCACCTTGTAATGTTTTCTTAGAATTATTATGGATTGTCTCTGCTTGTTGTTCTAACTTCTAGTAGTTCGGTTAGGTGTGAACTTTTGCACATGCCACTTCTCTGAAAATAAACAATGGATAGCTTCAAAATACTATTTTAATTTGTATTGCTTTTGTTCTGAGGATACATCTTTATCTAGGTTTCCTATGTGCATGTTTGACGACCAATCGACCATTAATAGTTGAATTGCTTGGCCTAATGAATGAAAGACAATTTATCTACCTCTTGGGAATTTTATAATTTTATTCTTTAGTGTGTGAACATATGGTGGGGTGAGAAAAGATTTTCCTATAACTATAAGAGTACACCGAGGGTCAACTTTGAGTCCTTATCAATAACATTGGCATTGGATTGAGCATATCTAGGAGCTAGTGCCTTGATGCAGGATAATAGTCCTAGTGGAGAGTCGAGAGAGGGAATACATAATAAACTAGATTTGCGGAGAGAAGTTTTTGTAGTCACATGGTTTCCGTTTAAGAGGAAGGAAGTAAAACAAAGTATATGGAATACAAGTTCTGTAAGACCATTCTAGAACTTGCTTGGAGGTGAAAATTGGGGATCGTACTATGCCACAAGTCGCATTGTTTAATTATCTTGAATCTATCATACAAAGTGATAGAGTGATTGATGAAGATGTAAATCATAGGATTCAAGGTGGGTAGATGAAATGAAGGAATGCTTCAGGCGTTATCTGTGACTGAAAGGTGCCTTTCAAGCTCAAAGGATTTACTATATAGCCATAAGACAAGCTATGCTTTTTATGGTACTAATTGTTGGGCAATAAATTGCCAACAAGAGCATAAGCTAAGTGTTGCAGAGATAAGAATATTGCGGTGGATGAGTGGACATACACGAAAGAAAAAGATGAAAGTTGGAGTAGCACCTATTGAAAAAAAGAGTTGATTAGATGGAGGATTCAATAAACAGAGGTAAAGCAAGACCAAGGAAATTACTTGATTTATGCTATCTAAAGCTACTTCCAGTACTTGATTTATGCTTATTTACATTGTTAATCTTTGCAAATTACTAAAATCTTGAGAAACCATTGGAGGGGATTCCCTTCCAAGTTGATTATTGGAATTCAAATGTTGCTGAACCATCAACAATTTTTCATTGTAAACAAATTGGAGTGAACTATAGGCCTACATCCACAATCGAACATAGAGAAAATTCACTATGATCAACGAAGATCACAAGGAGTTTTCGCTCAAACATGATCCCAATACTTCCAAATCCTTGCTGTTGCTGAGATTTCTTACATTCTATGACCTAACTACTGATAAATTTCTTGTCGCATCACATGGGTCACATGTTGAGTCAAAAGGCCCATAATTAAATACATGCCACTTTATAACATTGGAGTGACATCTATTGGGGAGAAGATGACGGAAAGTTGCTTAAGGTGGTTTGGTCATATGAGAAAAAGACCAATAGAGGCTTTGGTGAGAAAAGTGAATCAAGTTGAAGATAGTCTAATTAAAAGGTTTAGGGCAAGACCTAAGAAAACATAAGGATAAACTATTAAAATCTAAACTATTGATTTTTCCATCAGCGGTTATCAATTCCACATTTTTTATTTATAAAAATCAACTCCACATTTTACTCTTTATATATATAGTGCACCTTGCACTTTAGAGTACCCAAATCTGTTAAACTTGTGCTTTCTTGATGTTAGTTCCGCATCTGTTAGTTGTTTTTGTTTATTTGATTTGATGTGGACCATTGGGTAGAGCATTTAAATGAATCCTTTTATAATGCAATAATAATGAGGAGCTTTCATACAAATTTAATTTATTGCTCCCAGGTTAATATTGTTTTCTGTAGCCCATATATATGGGAGGATTTGAGAGGAAGGCAAAGGAATTTGATAGAGGAATGACTCAATCATTTTTTGGTCACCTTTTGATAAGGAAGGGAAGGGATTTTGGGATGATAACATTTCTGTGGGATCCACATATTTTTATCCTTAAATACATTGCTATATTTGAATGGTAGAAACTTGGTTAATTTGTACTTGACTTATCCCCTTTTGTCATTTCGTTTCCCTTGTTGCTTTAAGATTCACGTTTATGCTTATTATTTTAACCAAATTCTTACATTTGTGAATTGAGTGGAAATTATAGTCATGGTTTAATATGAAAATTACTGTATGTGCTGGTAATTGGTTTCTATTAATAAAGTACTACTTTTATCATATATAAGTCTGTTTCAAACATCTCTTTATTATAATTTGTTCTATTTATCATCTTTTGATTAATTACTGTTTTGGTATTTAATAGGTTGTTGATGGGCTTAACACTATTTGTAGTGCTGGCCACACTGAAACAATAAAATCCCTCAAGAAGTTTATTTCTGGCAATCCCCGTCTTGTGGTTTTTAATGATTGCTTCAGCCATACATCTATCCCAATGGTTCGGTATCTTCTTACAGGACCAATTTGTAGACTGTCTCTCAATAATTCAATTACCAGCCTAAGTTCATGCATTATGCAGTCTGTTGAAGTGTGTACATCAAAAGAAGATAAACTTGTTAAGGTAAGTTTATTGGTATGCTAGGCATGGATTTTATTGTATTTGTTAGAGATATAATAAAGTTATTCATATGCCTTCTCCCAACAGCTTAAGCTTTTGGGAGATTTGGTTCATAACATGGTATCAGAGTCTCTGACCAAGTGGTCATTGGTTCGATCCTTGTTGCCACCTATTCTTCTAAATAAAAGTTGAATATAAGAACATGGTAAAAATAGGCAAGTGCATTGTCCATGCTTCAAGCCCAAAAGACTCTTGTGTGAGGGGGGCATGTTAGAGATATAATAAATTCTTTCATGTGCCTTCACCCAATAGTTTAAGCTTTTAGGAGAGTTGGTTCATGACAATTATATATTGGAATTAACACTCAAGGATACCTTTCTAACTTAGATTTAATCTTTGTTTTTTATTGACATTATCAAATTAATTAAATTACTTAAATTTTAGATAATTATAGGAATTTTCTTAGCCTTTTTAAAAAAAAGATTTTCCTAAACATTGCCTGATATTTTGATAAAAGAAGAAATTTATTAAGATGAAGGGGAAATATTACAAAGAGAGAGGAGGATAAGGAATCCTACTAAACAAAAGAACAAAACAAAGAACAACCAAGAAAAAGAGAAAATTAATGGAACAAAGCTTCCCAACATATCTGTTAGAGAGACCCCATTAAAAAGGCCATGTGCTTTACACTAAATAGACACCAAACGCCTAATCTTATCCCAAATATTGCATGATATATTATAACGTTTAGGTTTATCAAGAAGTGTTTGGTGTCTATAACTATTTTTCACCCAAGGAAATTTACAGTGTGATAATATGTAATGCAATATCTCACATTTTTGCAAGGTCTCCATAGGATAAAATAATTTAACTGAAGCATGATACATTTTTAGATTTTTATAGATCATACTATACCACAAGTCACATGGTTTAGGTATCTTGGATCTATAATACAAAATGACGGAGAAATAGAGATGTAAATCATAGAATTGAAGCTAGGTGGATGAAATGGAGAAGTGCCTCTCAAGCTTAAAGGAAAATTTTACTACACAACTATAAGATTTGCGATGCTTTATGATACTGAATGTTGGGCAATAAAAAGCCAACAAGCAAGGTTATCAAAATCGAGATCCTACCTAGGATTGGGAGGGGGGATAGACACATAAAATGTGAAATTGTAACACGGGTCATACAATCCTACCAAAAATTCAAAATTATATTTAAATTGTTAAAGTTAATGTGCGTAAAACATGTAAAATGTGTAAAGTGTGTGTCATGTGTAAAATGTGAGTCATGTGTACATTGTACTTGAACTATATATGCATAGTCCTATGCTTATAAATAGGTGTAAAGGTCTTTGTATTCTTCACATTCAGAAATAGAGAAAACCTTTTCAATTTCTAAGTCTTTAGTTTCTCACATGGTATCAAAAGCTTAGGATCTTGGTCCTGTCTGAAATCCTCCGCCGTTCTTTGCTGTTCTTCGTTGTTGGAAGTCCCCTACTTTCGGCTTTCGTGAGTTTGCGGTCTTCCTGACGTTTCCCATTGACACCGCTAGCACCACTGTCATCTTCGGCCTTCGATCTTACTGTCATCGAAGTGTCATTGCCGTCTGAAGCCTTACACGCTCTTTGAAGCCTTTGCACGTGACATTCACGTGCTAGGATCCTAATCTTTTGGTGACATGATTTGCCACCTGCAAATCTGATTTGTTGCTAGCCTGATCCGCACCCACTGACATAGTCTGCTGACTTGGATACCCTTGCTAATGTGGCACTGTTGACGTGGCATTTGACCCTTCTCAAGGTTTTTCGGTGATGAGATCTTTCTGTTTTTTAGGTCTTTTTCTTGTCAATTCAGCCCTCAAAGTTCATTTTTTTCTTTGTTGTAATGGAGAAATCTGACATTGCTCAGCCTATTTCAGTTGTGCTTAATGCCTCTAGTTGTTGTCGATAGGCCTAATACTGTAAGAAACCAGGACACTTGATTCGGAATTGCCCTACACGTCTTCTAAGGTCTGATCAAAACATGTCTCAACCTCGTCCCAGTTATTCCAAATTTGTGCTTGTTGCTAATGAGTATTCCAAGGTTTGATCAAAATAAGTCTCAACCTTGTCCTAATTCTTCCAAATCTGTGCTTGTTGCTAATGCTGCTAATGAGTCTTCAACTTCTCCACCAACACCTTATACTACCTTTTCTACTAGTAGCTAGTAATCTCGAGTCCTTCCTTAAGCTATTACTTTTCAATTCTAGTAATACCCCTACTGCCTTATCCACTACACCAGGTAATACTAGGTGGTACTTTGATTCTGTTTGTTGTAACCATATGACATTTACATCTCATTTCTTTTCATTCCTATCCATTAATGACATTGCACATTTCATACATACTGCTGATGGATCTCATATGAACATAAGTCATAAAGGTTCTATTTCTCTACCAACCCTTACTTTACTTGATACATATCTCATTCCTAAATTAAACTTCAATCTTATTTCTGTTGGATAATTGTGTGACCTTGACTATGAAGATACCTTTTCTTCTTCTGGTTGTCGTATGTAGGATCCACAAACGGGACAAGTTGTAGGGACTGTATGTAAGGTCGAAAGGCTATTTGAGCTCACCAAACTTTATATTCCTTCTACATCGAATCTTTGTGCAGCGTCCACCACCTCCTCCATTCAGCTATGACACCAACGTCTTGCTCATAGTTCACTAGAAAAATTTCGTTCCCATATATTTCAAGGGACTCTGGGTTCAGTTACTAATGAGTTTTTTCATTATTCTTTTTGTCAAACTGATAAACAACCTCTATTATCCTATTTTCACTAATACCTTTGATCATCTTTTTCCTAGTGACTTTGATGCAAATTCTTCCGATGAGCTCTTAGATACTTCCGATGTTCCAACCACTCCTAACGAGTCAATTCCAGATGTTGATCTTGCACTTGAGACTTCTCCTTGTGCTCCTCCTGAGCATCCAATTCAAGTAAGAACTAAATCCACCTATCTTCGTGATTATCATTGTTTTTCTATCACACTTCATCTTCATGAACCTTAGTCTTATCAAGAAACCATCTTCATTGATAGCAAGCTATGCAAGAAGAATTACATACTTTGGAGAATACTAATACTTGGGACCTTGCTGATCCTCCTTCTAACAAGACACTTGTAGGATGTAAATGGGCATACAAGATCAAGACCTGTTCTGATGGTTTTATTGAGTGTTACAAAGCTCACTTGGTGGTTGCAAAGGGATATACTCAAGAGTATGGTATTAATTATGAAAAAATTTGCGTCTGTTGCTCGTATCACTTCAATACGCACTTTTCTTGCTATTGCGGCTACTAAAAATTGTATTCTTAATCAAATGGAACTTATTAAGAGAACAAGGGAACTTATTCCCATTCCTCTCATTTCCTTTTGTTTCCCCTCATTTCCTATCATCTAAACACAGGGTTAATGTTTGATTTTAGAGACTTAGGGCAGATCGGGTTTTGTTACTTTTATTTCAAATCCACTTTCAGCGAATGCTTTGCACATTATTCTTTCTCCATTTCCAGTTTTCCACCCTTAAGATTTGTAGCGTGCATATTCCTATATTGTGTTTTATTAAGTATTTTTATATGGATAATACAGCCCTGGAAAATGCTTGCATATGTAATTTTGCATTTATTAAGTTCCATAAGTTGTAAAAGCACTTGTGAGTATTATTAATTCTTGCAGAGCATCCAAGCCCTGCATCAATTTTGGAGCAGCTGTACTCATACTTCAAACCTGCTATATGTTTTAAGGAAAGACGTCAAGTGTGATAAGTTGGTCAAGGCTCTCAAATCTAAGGGTTGTTCCATTTCACTTGACTCTGATGCAGCAAGTTCTAATGATAGGAGGTAAAACATCAAATGCTTCTCTACATATTTTGGTTTAAAACTATGTATTATGATATGTACCATCGACAAAGGGATCATAGTAATAGCTTAAAGGAAATCTAACCTACCTTGACAGAAGTGTACTGAAAATGAAAATTGTTAAAGTTGATCTGGGGCTATTGCAGCCATTATCAGTTACTACGGCTTTAAAAAAACCTCCTAATAGATCCAGCTTTGTTTGGTTCAAGTTTTTAATATTTTTTTTTTGTACCTATCTTATAATTTTCAAAACCAAAAATCACCATTATGTTTAGCCCTATTAATAAAGTGAAACAATAGTCCATTTTGTGCATTAATAGTGACTTTGTTGTTTCAATTTTGAGAAGGACGAAATGGTTTTCTTCTAATAGTTAACAATCGTCCATGCATTTAGTAAGAATCTCTAGTTTTTTAAGATTCTTATTGAATGCATGGATATGAAGGGATTTTATATTAAAAGAAATATATTTGATGAAATACAAATCTCTTACTGAAAGATATTGTATTGAAAGAGAAGAAGGAATGAATGATATTCAAGATTATGTTGAAGCCCATGAGATACTTGTGTTTCTTAAGTCATTTTAAATGAATGATTCTGGAAAAATCTCATTTTCATCATGATATCAGTATCAGACGATGCACTATAAGACTATTCTTTTTGCATCACTGGTTTGTTGGACTTGACAGAAGGGAAGGAAAGCAGAATGGAAAGACTTTTCAAAGTTCAAAGTATTTATCTTTCTACTACACTTTTAATAACAGGAGCTTATGTACTTGTGTTACACAGTGAGGATTCAAACAACAGATTAGGACCAGTGGTTTCCGTGATTGATTTGGAGCATATCTTTACTGCGGATATAGGGGTGTATGATGTAGTCGTCCTACCTAGTTTTGTACCCTCTATGGACAGTTATGTGCATGTTTTGACAAAGATGGCCCGCCAAAGTGTCAATGGTGTATTACACAGTTTCCTAACAAAAGGAGATACAGAACTTGCTGGACCGCTCATCGAAATTCTTGAACAATGTGGGCAGGAAGTGCCTCAGACCCTGCAAGATCTGCATCATACTTCAAACATGAGGGAAGATTGAATGTTGAAGGTGCTTTGGTCATCATTCTCTTATGTTATTACATCTCTGAACTTTTTTTTTTTGAAATGACATCTCTACAACATTAAATTTGTGACATGAGACCAATTCCTTTTTCTTCGAACTAGGGTTGGGAGCTATGGATGGGAGGATTATAAACGTGCAACGCTTGGAAACCTTACTGGATATCCATCACTATTGGTGGTATAGTAAATGAAGAACCTCAATCATCAGAAAAAAGTTGCAATATTATGTCTGTGCTTCTATTTCAAGACTCTATTTCCTGTCTAAGTCGAGTGAAGGACAATGACGTTTACAGATCAACTTTGAGTTGCGCAGGTTAAAATTGATGGCACAACCACAGCAAGTTGACACAATTATTCAAGAGTGCCCGTTAGTCCTTTATGTTGTAATGTTAGTTTAAAATTTTGCTTTATATTGATATTTTCTTTCCTTTTATCGCTTTTCCCTTCGTTCAAACAAGGGAAAATTTTAATTTTCAATTTTCCTGTTTGCACTTTTTCCCCTCTCCATGCAGATGTAGAGAGTTTCTTCTAGCAGTATGCTTTTGGCTTCCAAATATCTTCTAGTCGTGCTAATAAATAGTGTACCAAGTTAGCATTCACTACATTTTATCTCAATGCTACTTTGAAGGAGGTTATCTGGGATCTGACCTGCACCAAATTTCATACACTGCTTTTTGTTGTCATTGGTGTGTGGTAGAAGGAATCGCATTTAGTATGACAGGGATTTAAATTTTCACTGAACTTTGTCACAAAAAATTCTTACTGAGCACTGAAACTACGCCCTCACCCTTAGCCAAATAAGTGCGCGTCAGATCAAAGCATATACATTTTCTTTTCCTCCTCCTCATCCCTTCCTCCTTCCATATATCGAAAATGCTTCATTCCCATGGCGACTGCAACACAGCCAACCCTTCATCCCATTAGCCAAGGCATTGTGTACTGTTAAGAAGCACATACAGGTTATCCCCTTCATTCTTTACCATTTCTCCTTGTATTTTATTAAACTTTCTTTAAAGTTTTGGTTTGCAAACTTTGGTGTTCTGGCTTGCGTACCGAAGCAATTCAGATCACAAAAGTCCTGCAATGCTTTGGATCCAGTTTTCTTAAATTCAGACTGGACCGACGGGTTGAACTGATACACTAGCCAGTTAATTGGTTCAAGTTACAATTTAGACCAGACATAATTAAAAACCGGTCAAACCTACTAACCAGTCGACTTTGTTAAGACCAAAATACAACCAAAAATATTGAAGGAGATTTAGAGCCCATGCTCTGGCCTCCATGCAGTCGTACTGAAAATTGTGTCGTAGATAGCTGCCTTTATTAAGTAAGCAAGTAGACATTTGCGTCACACCCACTTAAGGCAGACTCCGCGCTTAGCTTTATAGTTATAGCCTTGCACTTCCTACTTTTCTCATGATCGATGTGGGACTTCAACCAGCATATTCGAAGTCATATATTCCACCTCAACTCCAACCTTGCTACTACTTCACACTCCATGTGAGACTTAATCGAACTATTTCAAAGTCTTGCTCCACACAAACCTTGCTGGGAAAAAGACATCTAGTACCTTTCCAAATTAGAAATAAACTCAAATTATCCAAAACTCATGAGTTAAGCCTTGTGATTAATGAAAACTCATTTTTTTGATAAGTAGGATTGTGGATTATAGAATTGGAGGCATCAAAATATTTTACTTAATTTATGATTGTGACGTGTAAACTTTTATCTAATTTTTTATTTGTATTAAAAATTGATAAAAATATATTTATTTATTTTTTATGCAGTTAAACCAAACTCATTGGTTAACCTAGTGACTCATTTTTTATACACAAGGCTCCAATGCTCTTAGTACTAATGAGCATGCTTGGTAGCCAACTCATCATTAATGGTTTCTTACCTAATTGGCATATTGACAATGACTGGCTTAAGTGTTTATTAACTATCCCTTAGCTAACTAACTTGAATGTCAACTAATTGTGATTAAGGACCCGTTTGACACGCTGTATTAGGCCTAATAAGATAAATTAATATAATATATTATGACTTTATCAAATGTTTGGTGAAAGTATTTGTATTGTATTATATAAGCTTATTAATCAAACTCCTCTTATACATTAAAAATAAAAGATAACTTAATCATGTCTTAGGGGTAGAATTAGGCTTGATTGAGTTTTGATGCATAAATTCGTGTTAGAACTTACCCATTACAATCCTATACCCTAATACCCGAACCCCTCAAACCAATAGTCTCGAGCTCAATTCCATTGTCACCACCCAAATAGCATTTGCTTAAGCTCGAGCCGCTATCTTCTTCCAAGCCTATGTGCACCAAGCCGCTGCCACCATAGCCATCACCAGGAGCTCAACCTCCTTGCAATCGCCATCCACCACTTTTGCCGCCCTGGTCATAGCTGCCTCTCCTCCACGCAAAGCCCCAACTTGCACAACCCTTGTACACTCACTTTGTCCTCCACCGCCACGACCAAGCCGCCATGCTATGTTCGCACCCAAGCACCGTCATTGCGCCAAACCCCTAGTTGCACCACCATAACCCAAGTTGCACCACCCTCTGCCACTGCTTTGAGTCGTCGTGCAACCTTCCACCAAAACCCAATCATTGCAAACCCCACCATACACACCTCTCTATGGCAAAGTTTCTTTCTTTATCTTCCTCCACATTGTTCTTTGTTTGGTTTCAAAAGCTTTTGATCAATGGTATTTACTAATAGATAAGATTACCTAGAAGTTGTTGTTATGTGATGGTCTTCTGGTTCAACTCAATCATCTTATCATCTTGTATTATTGTATTTTGTATTTCATATTTTTGAATTCGTATTTAGTTGTACCTTACTACTCAGCTCCAAGATTCTCGTAGGCTTTCACCCATGTACTTTATAAATTGTAATCTTTGTGTTGAGATCCATGAAAAATATTTCACTTAGTTTCTTTATTTAATATGTATGAAATTGTGTATAGTTATTGTTAAGTGTAGCCATTGATGAATGGTTATTGAATCTAGATATTTATTAGAATTTTGCCAATTTTTATGTGCATGCTTGAGTTGTTGTTTTTTTTATTGAATGGTGGACATCATTTTTTTCCTAGGCATTGGGACTTATTGGTCCAAAAATTAGTATAACATAACTCATTTGTATGAATATAGTATATTTTTATGTAAAGGGTATTTTTTCAAAAGTATTAATTTATATCTTATTCAATGTTATACAGTGCATCATCAAGCACAACATATTATTACCTTATACAATATAATATCTTATATTATGTCACACCAAATACTAGATAGAATTAAAATTTTATAATATCAAGTCTTATATTATCAAGCTTTGTCTTATTATGCGTACCAAACAGGTCATAAATATTGTTGTTTAAGATAATGGGCTTTTGGCTTGGAGGTCAAAACTTAGTAACAAATGAGTGTTCACACTCTCCTTGTTCGAGTTCGAATCCTATGTACAAAAATAAAAATAAAAAAATACCAACAATGATTGACACAACTGATAAGGGTGAACTGTGTCAACTAAGTTGGTTGGGGTTCAAATTTTGCCAAGGTATATTGTTAGTAGGTTATTTGTAAGCACCTCTATAAGCCCTCATTGAGCCTGAAGGCTTGCCTTGACCTTGGGATGAGATAGCCACCCTTAGCCGTAAATCTTTTGTAGCACCAAAAAAAATGTACATTGCAAAAGAAAGGCTAAAATATATTTTTGTTTGCTATACGTGACACTCATTTTTAATTTGATCCCTATATGAATAAAATTCTCAATTTAGTCCATATGCGTACAATTGTTTTCAACATTGTCCCCATCATTTATTGTTGTTATAAGACCTTTCAATTCAATCCTTATATGAAAAAAATTTCAATTTAGTCCCTATATGTATAATAATTTTCAATGTCATCATCACGGTCTATTTTTATTATAACATCGTTTGTTAGAGTTACAACACAATGAAGTGTATGGACTAAATTGAAAATGAGTATCACATATAAAGATCAAAAATATATTTTAAGCTATACTTTTTGTCCTTTTTTGTGATAGTTATTTTTAATTTGGTGCCTATACTCCACATAACTCAATGCCAATCTCATTGTCTTATAATGGTAATAGATGGCAAGGATGACATTGGAAACCATTGTACATATAAGTACTAAATTGAAAACTTTACATTTATAGTCCAAATTGAGAATAAATGTCACGTATAGGAATCAAAAATATATTTTAGCCAAAATAATATTGTTGCATAACATCAAATCACATGTAGTCTCCTCATTTGTATTAATATTTCTTTTGTTTTATAAACTCATATATAATGGGAATATAGTCTCAAAATTGTATTAACAAGGGACTCAGTTAATGAGGATAGAAAAAGTGAGAAAGAGTTAATGAGGAAAGCGAAAGTCGAAGAAAGTTAATGAGGAGAGATATGATATATATGTAAATGAGATTTTTTTTATTGAACCACTAGACCACTATTGTTTGACCAGTGACCCAATTTTTTTGGCCTGGTGGACCTTCAAACTAGGTTAAACAACTTTTTTTGGAACATTATAATTGCTTATGCAATTCCGGGCTAAGGGTAGCAGTTAGGTAATGCTCTTCAAAGTAACAATTTTAAGATTTAAACTATTGACATTACAAGTAAGATTTACCTGGATCGCAATCCACTTCCATTACAACCAATCACTGTTGGATAACCGGATTAAACAATTATTTTCTCAATAGTGCAACAACTTTGTTATTTTATAAAAAACATGCTATAATAAAGATCTCATCAATTGAAATAATAATTAAGCATTAACAGTATTA
Organism: Ormosia semicastrata; assembly: GCA_029884595.1. Lineage (NCBI taxonomy): Eukaryota > Viridiplantae > Streptophyta > Magnoliopsida > Fabales > Fabaceae > Ormosia > Ormosia semicastrata. Next base: position 47,195,122 of record JAQQTO010000056.1, on the reverse strand, counting down.
CAAAGTTCTTTTTTATCATTTACAACAACCCCAAAGACCACAATATTTCATGATATTTTGTAAAATAATTTCATCTTACAATGAAAAATCATATATAACATAATATTAAATTATAATAAAGTAAGCTCATACATTTTTTAAAATAATTAATTATATTTATTGCTAGTTTGATTTTACTTTATTATCTTTTAAAATTATATATATATATATATATATATATATATATATATATATATATATATATATATATATATATATATATATATATCTGGTGAAATGAGTGTTTATTGTAAGAGATTAGAGGAGTGAATCTTGATCATTGGATCTTACATGAATGATCAAGATTAGAACATAAATACATGTGACTTTTTTAAGTGGTCACATGACCTTTAAGTAACTTTTAATCTTGATCATTCATGTATGATTATATAGTCAAGATTTACGTATCTCACTCTCTCACAATAAAAACTTCTCTCACTAGATATGTCATGTATATATATATATATATATATATATATATATATATATATATATATATATATATATATATCTATATATATATATATATACATATGTATGATCTCATATTTGGCTAAATATGAAAAAGCAATTGCATAAAATTTAATACACTATAATATAGATTTTTTTTAAATAAGTTCAATTTGAGTGTTTTGAGCTTTACTTAAATATTATTTGAAAATTGTTCAAAGAAATATCTCCTTTGAATAGGTCCACTTCGTGGTTAAAGTTACCAAAACGTTTTTTTTTTATTTGACTGGTATCCCCACACCCTTTGGGTGTGAGAATTCCATTCAGGGTATTAAGGTTGTCCCTCCCAGCAATGTGTTTCCACAGGTTCAAACCCCCTCAACCGCTTAATTCAAGCTTGCTTACCACTTGAGCCGCAACTTGTTGGTCACCAAATCCTTGCTTCAGCCCATATGTTTTATAGATTACACAAATTTATAAATATATATTAATTATTGTAATTCATATTAAAATACATGTAAAGGTTAACACAGAACTAATAAAATGTTTACATAAGCAAGTGCTCTCTCATATCTTTAATTAAAGTTCCTATTATATTTCTATATTTTCTCACTTTCCATAATCCATATTAATTCTTTGTTGTATAATTTTTTCTCTCATTTCTAATAAAATAATAGTAATTGTATGTATTAGACATCAATGATTAATTTTTCCTATGATTTTTTTTTTTCAATTTATAATATCTACTTCTTAACTCTTTTTCCATTGTAGTAGACCAAGTAATTTTTCACTCCAAATTAATTTTTGTTATCATCCGAGATTAACAATGTCTCAAAAAAGATTAAATTATGTTATCATTTGAGAAAGATGTATTAGAAGAAATCAAGTATTAAATTTACTTTAAAAAATACTTTAAATAATAAATACATATTTTAATATGAAAAACAAATCTCATTTAATAATTTTGCTTTGGGCCACCAAATATTTTTAACCGTCCTTGCCATTGCCTGTAAAAGTAATTGCCTCAGTAATGAAGCCAACCGCCAATGGCTTCATTGTAAAGGCATTCATTATAGCAAATCGCACTTCTTCATTAATGTATGATTTAACGCCTTTCTCTATCTACATCCTTCTCTTCTCACACTATCCCATTGGCAGCCAGTAGGCAATTTCGAGTCTCCACTTTCATTTATATATGATGAGAGAGCTGGCCCTAAGTCTTACTATTCTTCTACAGAATCCATCTTTGATATAGCTCTTTCCCTGAAATCTTTGCTTTCATTGAGCATTTTCCCTTTCCCTAACATTGAGCTAGGCTAGAGAACTTCACCAAATTTGACTCTGTTATTACTAATTTTGTCTTGCCATCACTGATATAGCTATATCAATGGCTTCATTCATGTCTAACAAGCACTCATCAGCACTAATCGACGATTACCAACTACCAGCTTCAATGTTTGGGTTAGAAACAACATTGGTTTATAATATTTTTCTTCTTCCTTTCTTATTTTTTTTTGTGATAGTATTTCTCTTTCTCTAACAAATTAATCTTCTCAAGGAGGAGCCATTTTTCAGGTGCATATATTCATTTACAATTTTTCCCTCACTTTTGCTAATACATTTATGCTTATGTTAAGATTTCTATCATTGTATTTTTGGAAAGTTTTTAGGCTAGATTGGGATTATTATCAATACCTTTAGGAGGAGAAAAAGGGCATAATTCCATAACTTCCTATAATATTTTGCCAAATCTAGTGGTGTTTTTCTTCTCTTCTACATGCTTTTAGAGGTTACATAGAAGTTTTATTTAAATTGATGGGTAAATGTCTATGGTTGAATTTTGTTTTCTAGGGATGATTGTTTTTACCTAAAATGATTTTGGTTTGATTTAGGATGATGAATTTACCAGTGGCAAATGATCCACTGATTGTTCCTTCTAATGAACAAGAAGAAAAATCAACAAAGTTGAAGTATAGAATTATTGAAACTTTAATTGACGTTATTCAAGAGCAAGCAAATCAGAGTCAATGCAATGTCAACAACTTGAGCAAAGTAGGGTGGAGGTTTGCTTTCACAAAATTTCGAGCTATTAGCGGCTTGAATTATGATGATAGTGAAATTTTGAACATGTGGGATGATCTGAAAAGCAAATGGTCAATGTGGTACCATCGTTGTGGAAAGAATTTTGTCCTTTCCTGGAATAATGAGATGAATTATGCTGAATGGTGGGACAAAAAAACTTTGGTAGGTTTTTAAAATGAGTCTTGTTGCATTAAATGATTTTATGTTTATTTGAAACTGGTTATAATGTCATGGTTGGTCCATGCAGGGGTACCCTAGAGCAATACAATTTCGATATAGATTCTTAATTGCTCTTAAATTGACTTCCTTATTTGCCCCTGATGAATATGAATGGGTAGCATCTTCTGGTGTTTTACCTGACAGTCTAAAGAAGGGATATGACTACCACAATGTGGACAATCCCACAAACCAAGATACACTTGAAGGTGCAGGAGATAGTGAAGACCCAGATTTTGGTGCTAATATTGGTGATAAAGTAGGTGCTAGCTTTGGTTTAGGAAATTTCACATTTAACAACTCTAAAGGCACTATTTTGAGTGAAGCAAAGACTGGTGGAGTAGCTAACTCTCCAACTTCGAGTGCTCGCGTTTCTAGGGTGGATGATGATAATAGAGGAAGAGTCAAGACTTGAGTGGTTATTGTGCAAAATCAAGCTGAAAGAAGTAGAATATATGTTAGTTCATGATGTACAAACATATTTAGTTTTTATGATGCATTACCTTAATTAGTTTAGTATTTAGTCATTAGAATTTTCTTGATTGTAGATAGATGTTGTCCTTATTTTCTATTATAATCTTAATTATGTTAAATTGTGCTAATATAGGTACTTTAGAAATGATGCTTATATTATTCAATGTTTAAAATCTCTAACTTCTTTTTTCCTTATCCATTTTCTTTTATTTTTGTTTCCATGATTGATATTGACTAAAGTGGTGCTAGTTTTGTATCTTTGTGGCTTGAACTTAATATGTTCCCTATTTGGATAAAGTTTGCACTTTACACTAGAGAATAACAAAACATATGCCTATTGTGAACAACTAATTTTATTTAAAAAAAATTAATAGATCAAATTAAAGAAATAAAAACTAAGAAAATGAAAATAAGTGAGAAATGACCCATGAGACTCATTTGGCCCAAGGTATGAATCAATTTTGGCCCAATTTGATGCACGACTCAAACCCATGATCTAAACCCACTTCACTACCTCTTTTGAATCCTTCTTCACCTCTATCGCATGCCATTAACCAGCATATTTCCACCAACTGCCACAGTCACAATGCAAGCATTGGTTTCGGTGGCTAAAGGAGAAAAAGGAGCATCATTAGCCACTTATATGTATCAAGTGACAAATGCATAAAGGAGGCCACTAGGAGAGAAAAAGAAGGGGAAACAAGAATTTTCATTTTTATCGGTTGAGAGAGAGTTTGAAAGATTCAAAGGATATAAACAAAGAAAAAAAAACATAGAGGGAAGAGGAGAAGAGTATTTCTAGCATAGGGAGTTGAGCTTAGGCTTCAAAGTTATAACCTCTACGGCGGTGCTACCACTTGGCTAGAAGTCACTCTTATCTATATATCTTCAATAATTAAATATATTGCAATCTAATAAAATTGAAACAACTTGTCACTAAGCAATTACTTGATGTTGTTTATCAATTAATGATTATTTATTATTTTGTATTTTATTTTGATATTTAATAAATTTAAAATGATTTTATTTGGTGATTTTTGCTTCTCTATCTTTCTCTGACATTCATTTTCTCCATGGTTTATTTTGAGTTGTAAGGCTGCCGTTTTTCTCTTTTGATGGTATCCTTTAGTGTCTCTTTCTTTAATTATGCTTTTGTACCTTTCATTTTAATAATTTGGTAATATATGTTACATGTGTTGTTTTTATCAAGATTTGCCTTCTTTTAAGGCATATATTATCTTCTTGTTTGTCCCTTTTTGGGTATTTTTGTTCTCCTTATTTGAGTGGTTTTTATGAGTCCTTTTGTAATTCCTATGGTCTTGCAAGTAGAGATATTCAGATATAGTTTGGAAAGAGATGACATAACCTTCAAGCTGCAACACTATTCATGTTGGTTTTTATTGGAAAAGATTCTTAGTTGTCGATAATTTTTGACCAAGGAGTAGAGCTTTTTTTTCTTTCAAGATTTTAGTTCAAAATGTAGACTGTATTTGTTTATTTCTCTTATCAAATCTGATTTCTCTTGTTCAATTTGTAAATGTCACTGGCCTTTCATTAATGTGGTTATTCCTTTTATTCGTCTACAAAAAGATTTTAATTAGTGAAAATACATTTATCGTAGCATGTATTTAAATATATTTATAGTATAATATTTATTTATTTATTTATCATTATAATATGTTGACTCATTATATGTGTCATGAATTATTGCATCATAATATAAATAATTTTTTTCTCATAATACTAATATATAATTTTCTTACCATAACTTATATATTTAATATATATATATATATATGTTATTTTTATATATATTGTCATTATTTATAGAATATATAAGTATGTGCAAGACCCCAATTTTACTCGAATTCAACCCGATCCGACCTCAAAACATTAAACAGCTCCTCTTACCTATTTATAGATCAGTTTGGTTTTGAAAATGTTGGGTAAAAGTCCTTTTTTGCTATGTAATATGGATTAATGTCATTCTATTTTCAAACATGTAAACTAAGAACTTATTGACCACCACCATTACACCTTCGACATATAATCATGGGACCAATAACCCTTGGTCCGCCTAGTCCTTGCCATCTAAACTGCCATACCCATATCACTTCCTCACAAATGAGCTTTCTCAGCAATGCTTAACCATTTTAATGTTGGATATGAGAGTCTTCTGATCTTGAAATGTATTATAAGTAGGTTTTTCCCATCTTGTCCTTTGAAATATGTGTCACTAGTCACAAGCTTTTGTACTTTATAATATGTTGTACGTCTACACAGTAGAGCATTAAGAGAGTATAAATATGGACTAAGTATGTTTGTTAATCATTAAAACATATATGGAAATAATTGTTCTAAGGGTTTTGGAATTTACAATCTCCCTATGTTTGATGATGACAAATTGTACTTTCTAATTTTCACTTTGATTTTCTATGTTTTAAGAAGGTTATGAAGTTGAATGAGTTACCTATTACTGTACAAAAGGATCTTAAAGGAAAGAAACTCCCCCCTTAACTTAGGCAATTTAATCATACGCAACAAAGAAATATTTAATAAGAACATTCTTAAGGTAACATTGTCAGTGTACTATGAAAATCATAGCCAAATAGGATGAGAGTAGTGTTAGAAGAGTACATTATAAATATCAAACCTATAGATATTAGAGCAGTAAAAAACATAAAATTGATATGAAACTTATAGTGCATAAATATTTTTTATTACATAAACAATAATGCTCCCTTTGAGTAGAAGACCCAGATTAAATATGCTTACTCCCCCTTTTGGCATCATGAAAAAGAGGTGAAGAAAGAGGCACATCATGGGAACACAAAAAAAAAAGTATTAAGAGATCATAAGGGTTAAATCCTCTTAGTGGTAGAGGGATTGATTTACCGTTCATACTTCTAGACCCATCAATCTTAAAAAGTTCTAGTTTTTGCTTGAAATCAGTCAAGATCCCATGAATCTCTTTGAAACTAGCTTGTGCTTCATCCTTTAGAGCATCGATTTCTTTGCTGATGTAGTTGATTTATCCTTAATGGATAGTTTCTACATCTATTTTCAATAGGTAGGATGCATGATTAAATTGTTCTCCTTAGCTACTTGCTAAATGAGGGCAACAATGAAAATGTCTTATTGAGCACATTTTTAAGGTAGATTAGAGAGACCTTCTTAGAGGAATAGAACATTTATAGCACTAGATTTAGCATCTTTGTACCTTACTTCAAGATTGTGAACAACATCTTCAAAAAAATCTTCAAGCACCTCATTGTGAAGGGACTTTTTCTCACAGGTAAGGCCAACTAGGTCTGGACCTATTTGCTTATAATATGTTTGATCAAACCTGAGCGATCCCATAATTGGTGGTGTATAGAATGCTTATTCAAAAGATATACGAGTTGCAATAGGAATGGATGACATTTATTTAGCATCTTTAAATTTATTAGAACTATTCTGATCATCATTTTGTTTATCATAATGTTCATTTTCGTCCTCTGAGTGATCAAAAATTCATTTTTCCTCTTTTTTTTTTTTATTTCTCCATTCTAAGGTGAACTAAAGAATGTAACAAGAAGTTGGGCAGTAAGAGCAACTACTATGACTTGGTGAACTAGCTCATTAGCTAGTCTGGTTGAAGCTTATATTGGGTTTACTTATTGAACTGGTCAAACCTGCTATAACTTGTTTGACCTACCAATTCTAATATTGATGATCAATTTAAAAAAAAAGTGATAAACTCAATTTTCATACATTAATTAACCATCATATTTAGTCTATTGGACCTCTTATATGCTTAGTTGATTAGTTTTGGTCACAATTTATAAGTTTGGACTCAAATTGAGCTTAATTAATTTTTTCAGCATTATTAGCATTTTACACTATTTTTGTATTTAGGTCATATCTTGAGTTCTAGATATATAATAATTACGAATTTTACCTTGTAGGAAAGTTGAGAGAAAGCTCCACAACTTTGATGAGAGCTCAAAGTCTCAATCGAATGTCTAGTAGACCGAATTGGGTTTGGAAGTCAGAACTCGGGTTTTGTCATGTAATCCAAGTAGTGTGCACTAATTGGTCCATAACTTGGGTTGTAGGTGTGATATGGACCTAGAACAAATGGCATTGGACTTACACACAAAGCTCAAACTCTTACAAAGACCACGAATTAAAACTACAGCATTTTGATAGTGTTTCACCCTTGTGAAGTTAGATGACGGAATCAAATACCCGTTAAGAGTGAATTGGGCATAACTCTCTCATTTTAAACCCAATTGAAGTGATTTCGATGGCCAATGAAAGCTAAGAGGCCGAAAATTAACTTTAACCTAGTGACAAATTAGTATTCTTAATTTTGAAATTAGTTATTTTTTATAAAGAGGGGATCCGAGATAGAGAAAAACCCTAGCCGTTTTACTTGATTCTTCTTCCTAGAGTTTTCTGCCTTCTCCTTAGATTTTTATCTTGTTCTCTTCTTTTTTTGAGTTCTTCCCTATCATTCATGGAGGGGTAGAGCCTTTAATCAGTCCAAATGATTAACATTCTTGATGATTAATCTTGAGATTATGTTTTAATTGTTATATATTCGATTATTAATTAAGTTTCTCTTCTTCTTCTTCTCTTTGTTTGATTCTGATTGAATGCTTAATTTGATTGAGATTTTTATATGTTGATTGCATAATTATCATATGATAAGAAAGGATTCCAGAGATTAAACAAGCCATCAAAGGTATTTGATGAATTGTTTAGCTTGGTTGAATCTTAGTTTTTAAGTTAATTTAGGTTTTGAATGAATGCTTAATTTGTCTAACCTTAATTAATTGAATTCTGGAAGTGTTTCTAGTAAAAGATTCATAGAGCATAGAGAGGCATCTTGATGTGATCTAAGACCAAGAATTTGGTTGATAATTGAATGAATCTTTAGTGATCAATGATAGATTAAGATCAATATTGGTTAGTTCTCTTGGATTGATTATTTCTTAATTTTGTTTTCTCTTCTTTAATTGCTTTTTGTTTCTGTTAATTGATCTTACAACTCCTTCCCCCTTATTTACTAATCTCTTAATTTGATTTCGTAATTATAATTAGAGTGATCTGTGGGCTTAACCCGGTGTTACCTCATGCTGCAAGTAATTTTAGTAAACTGGTTATAAATTGATTTAAATTTTGTAACCTCAACAGTTATCAAAAAGCTTGATAAAATGGCTTTGTTTTGCTTCATACAAAAGATGGCCTCTCTTTTTGTGGTTCAAGATTCTTCTATCGCTGCTATCATAATTGGAATCATAATGGAACAAGGAAAATAAAATTGTGAGAATGGAGTTGCCACCAAGCTTTTTTTGGGTAGGGAAAATGACTGGTAAAAAAACCCTTTACAAAAGAAACAGTCTTTGAAGTCATGCTAGGTTCAAGAATCGAGTATGCACAAGAAAAGGTGGAAACTAAATCCCACTGCACCCTGATACAATTGTCCTAACACAGTTACCCTAAGTCATTTGTGCAAATCAATAATAACCTTAGAAAATATTTATTTCACCCTTAAAATAAGCAAAAGTAATTAGTAACAAAAATAAGTATTTACAAAGGAAAAAATTATTAAAAAATAATCTACTGTTACATAAGATTTGGTCCAAGATAACATAAGCTAAATGATAAACCATTACGATTCTTACCAGACTTGAGTATGACAAACCATACAATCAATGTCGTAGATTGTTATGTGGATTAAAAAAAGGCAAAATAAGTACTTTGATTCCTTACCTTTATTTCTTTTTTCAATTTGGTTTCTTATATTTTAATTTTGTCAATTTAGTCCCTTATCTTGCAAATCATTATTCAATGTGATACTTCATCATGGTTTCATCACAAACCCTAACAAGAATGTTAATGTGTCATTAACAGTGATGATGTGGCCATCACCGGTTAGTGACACATCATCACTTCTATTAGGAGGTAATGAAATAGTGACAGAAAACCACATTGGATGTCGATTTGCAAGGTAATTGACCAAATTGAGGAAAATAAAAGATAGAGAACCAAATTAGAAAAAGAAATAAAGATAAGAGACCAAAGTACTTATTTTGCCTAAAATAAAATCTTATTCATAAAAAAAAAGTTTATTTTACCATAGATCATACAAGTAATTAGACAAGCAAGATGGAAAAAAACATAGCAAGCAAATAAAAGAAATTTAAACAAAGCCAACAATGGATCCATATGATAACTCAAAGATAAACCACAAATCCATTTTTAAGTAAGGCAAGAGAAACCCAGAAAGAACTTATTATTTTTTATTTTCATTTTGTTGGCTTAGTTTTTTAATCATTTCTACAAGTAACCAACTAAGACCCATGCATATTAGAGTTTAATCTGTTAACTCTAATCATCGTGTCAAATAAAGTACCCATTAACAGAAGCCAAGTAAAAAACATAAGGTAAACTAAATAAGGAAAAAAATTGCTCAAAATGTCAACCTAAAATAAAAGAGTTAGATTATTCATACCCATATTAATAGCCTAAATTAACAATCAGAATAAAATGAAGTTAACTTAAAATGTCAATAACCCAATTTATCCAAATAATCAAACAAATAAATAAAAAAAGGAAGAGAATTTAAAAACTAAACCACAAGCAAAGGGCTCTGACTTGAAATGAGGTGCACAAGGGACTATGAAACAAGGGCAAATAGGTTCCCTGCAATGGTGCTTGGGTTTTTTTATGGACTGGGTTCTGGACTCTAGTTTTGGGCTTGACAGTTTTCTATTGATGGGTTTTGACTGGGGCTGAAAGTTCTTGTGTATTGATGGCTTATGGTGTAAGGATTTGGAGAGAGCTCAAGGTGTTTGATGTTTTGCATTGCTGAATTTTGGTTGTTATTGATGGATTTTCTTAAACTTCCCCTTAAGAGGAGGAATAAGGTGAAAGGAGTGGTTTGGAGAGTTTTTTGTGGTTTGATGAGAATGTGTTTGGCTCAGGTTATGTTAGAATGGTGATCAGTGTTGATTTCTGAGTTGGGTTATGTCTTGAAGAATTTCTAGGTTTCTCTGATTTACCATTCACAATGATGGACAAGGGGGATTTATTTATGGGTTCATTGGTTTTGATTGTTAGGTATTTGGTGGTTACTTCAAGGTTGGACTTAATGATGGTTGGATGGTTGTGATTCAGTTTTATGCAGGGATTAGAATCTCAGGGGGTGAAAATAATGACCGAGGTGAATGGTTTTCACTGATGCAGGAAGCGAGACTTGGTTCTGTGTATGGTAGTTTGAATGAAGGGAAATACTTGATGATGGTGGATTTTCAGGTAGAGTTGTAGGGGGTGGGGTATCTTGGTGACTATCTGGTTTTCAGGGGTAGTTATTTCTAGGTTTTTTGTTCAGTTTTACAAGGATTTCGGGTGCTCTTGGTGGAGATTCATGGAGGTTGTTTTTATTAGAAAATTAGCTTTAGGACACTCTATATTAGCTATAAATTAAAAGATTACATGAGTTAACTACAACATAGAACTCGAGCTAAAATATAAAACAAATGGATAAAATAAACTAAAAGTGTGTATATATAAAAACTGTTCTTGAAGGTTTATTAGGTTTATTTCGCCCCCACATAGACAAAGCTTGGTGCCCCTAGCATACAATTGTGGTTGTTTATGAATATGTGTATTCACAAACCAGACCTCAAAGAGCATCCCATAGTTCTCTCTTGCTAGAGCAAAGAAATAAAGCAAACCAAAAATTTGACTAAAGTAAATTTAGGCACTGTATATAGGATTAAGCCCCAAGTCATTTTTTTATGAAGCATTAACTCTTTATACAAGAAAAAAAGGAAGTGAGAAACATTGGTTTTTTCCAATGTGGGACAAAGCAAAGAGCATAGAGATATAAAACTAAGGATTGAAACACACATGTTTCAATCTTTTTAGAATAAACAGTGTGACAAAGTCATGTATTAGTAAGGTATCTGAAGGTCTGAACCTCACCTTAGGTTTGATAAGAGAGATTTCTCTAGAAAAATGGTAGAATTAATTTCTTTGAACCATTCTCATTTTATATGAAATGACTCCATTCATTAACCACACAAGATTCTTTAACTATAGGCAGCTCAAGCAGGTTGGCGCCTCTAATGGCTAAGTGCCTTTGGGGAATCATGAGTGCTTTAGAGCCACAAACAACGTCCAGTGGTGGGAATCATATTGCTGAGTTGATGGGGCATTTTTTTTTGTCTATGATTAAAAGGTTGGCAAAGTCGTTTGCAATAAAGAAAGAAATGAGGTATGGGAGATGAGGCGGGAGAGAAGCTACGGAAGCAATGGCAAAGGAAACTAAAAAATAAATGACTTCATATTATGTAGCTTAAGTACTATGAATATTGATGGTTCAAACATCTTTGCCTCAGTTTTCTCCAAAAGAGGCAAGAAAGGGGTAAATCAAGATTGTTGTAAAATTAACGAAGTATATAAACTAACAAAAAAGTGAAATGACTAGACTCTATAAGTAATCTTGTAACATAGGGATTAAAAATGGCTAGATTGAACTTTAGCAATCCATTTACTTCTCTAAAATTATTTTCTTTTATTACCTATCCTAGGAATTGCTATTTGGAGGTAACCAAATGTAATTGCAAAGTTCCTGCACACAAGAAATAAGTATTCAAATAAGCATATATCTTTAACATATAATACAAATGTTGTAGTTTATAACTTGGTTATCTATAGACCTGACTTAAATAATTCAATGACCTCATTCCTTATAACATGCTAGGAATGTTAATGGAGTATTTAAACCCTAGCTTGTGGAATACATGGCTAATTTTATAGTGCTTGCATTCTAATAGATAATGTTTGAGGGACGATCTTCCTACTAGAAAATATGAAAAATGTTGTCAGCTAGAATATAATATTGCAGGTATTATTAAACCAACAAAAAAAAATTATATATTATAAATCTATAATGGGGCATCCAAGAAGTATGAACAACACTAGAAGGTTCATCCAAACAATTAAGAACACTAGAACGCCCATCCATAGAGGGATTAATAATAGCACAAAACTTGATTTCTTTCCATTTCTTGTAAATAAAAATAAAGATTAACAAGATAATGTATCAAATATATCTAATATACAACTGTGATATATTTCATCAAACGATATATTTAATTCCTCAGCTTTCTTTTTCTTTGCTTTTGTGGTTGTTCGTTTCCTTTTCTCAAAATGTCCTTTTTACTAACATTGAAAATTCCGTTAGTCATTACCATAAGAGGATTTAGAATTACAATATGCTTATTATCCTCATTTTGATTGAAACTGTTCTTATTGGCATTTGTGTTTGAATTATATTGAGATTACTATGACATTGTTGCACACATTCAACTCCAATATCAAGCAAGTTCCACATGCTTAACTCGGATATGCATATCTTTCATCGTTATACCAAGCCTATGAAATCCACTAACCTCTTCATCCAAATAACTTCAAATATTTTTAACACTCATAACAACATTCACCATGAACTTCATAGGGCATCCTTATTTGACAATGGATATATTTCTCATATAGAGTAACAAATGTCTATGCTCAGTGATCTATTAATTATTCCTATATTTTAATCGCCTTGTAATTGATTCATTGAACTCCATTTGTACTTAATTGTCATCATTTATCTTAGTTTCTGATATCAAACCCTAATTGGAATATTATTATGAAACTTTGCTTAAATGCATTATCAGATGCTAATACTTGAACTTTTCAGGAAACCTTTGAATGGCGGAGTTCACTTAACCTAAATCAGGCTTGACATCCACTTGAAGAAGGGCTATGGATTAATGAAGATCGATTTCTCCCTTTGAAGCAATGAAAGAAGAGTTTTTGAGAAGAATCTAGGCCGAAAAATGAAGAAGTCAAAATACAGGGCCTGCGTCAAAATACAGGGCCTGCGTCAGAATACAGGGCCTAGGCTGCATAAAAATACATGGCCGTGTGAGAATACACGGCCTAGGCCGTGTACGCCTCTGACTTTGCAATTAAAATAGTTAAATTTTGCTCCTCTAACTCAGAATCATACACGGCCTAGGCAGTGTATGCATACACGGCCGTGTATCTCTCCAGACAGGAATCAGACATAAACTTCTGTGAGAAGTTTGTGTTGGGGGCCTATATATTGACAATCTTGGCACGTTTTGAGGGGAGTTCTGACCTAGGAGAGCAGCTGCAAACCCTTGGAGAAGGAGAGAGGTGTCTTGGATCAAAGATTGGAGTCTCGGTTTCGAGCAATCGGATATCCATCATCCTCAATCCTCAGAAACTCGTTTGCTATTTAGTTTTTCTTCTGCACTTTATTTCTTATGATGTTCTTTCTCAGTTTTTCTTGTGATTTCCTTCTAGCTATGTGTAACTAAACCTCCATTGGTTAAGGGGATGATGAAACCACTAGTATTGAAGTTGTGAATCTTGTATATTTGATTATTTCAATACAGTTATGTTTTTATTCATATATTTCTGAATCTATTGTTGGTATGAAGATTTTTGTACTTGTTCCCACTTTAAAAGTGGTAGATCTGGGTTTATTATGTGCAGTTGCGGTAGTAGATCTAGCGGAATATATGATGTTCATGTGGGCATAATTATCTTTGTGCTATTTGCCAGTTATAAAAGTGGTAGATCTGAGTTTATTATGCGCGGTTGCGGTAATAGATCTAGAGAAATATATGATCTAAGTAATTTAACCCTGGTGTGTGATTAGATCTTAATGTGATTGGTTTTCTAAATCTTAATGCAATTGTTGGATAGTTGTAAGAGTGGTTGCTTTATGACTAATCAGTGATTAGGAATTGATTTGAGCGGTTGCTGAATTGGCCAACACATAAAGAAAACAGATATTTACTCTCACAATTGCATAAAAACATAATTGAGCATGTTGGAATAAAATGATATGTGGATTTACATCATCATATAAATCTAGTGGTGGATTTAATCTCTTGACCAATTTTCTTATATTGTTAATTTCAGTTCATTTATTGTTATTGTCTTTGAAGCTGTTCATTGTTCATCAAAACTCCAAAACCCCCTATTTACTATTTATTATTAATCAGAGTTTAAATTGGAAATTATTTGATAGTGTTAATTGAATTGGTTCTCTGTGGATCGACCCTTACTAACTACAACTAGTTGTAAGGTTTTTATTTTCTGGTGGGCCTGACAACTGATTTTTATCTTGAAATTTTAATCACTATATCCTCACGCATCAGAATTTTGGCGCCGTTGCCGGGGAGCCAATTTTTCAATTACACTGTTAATTTATTTCCTATTTTTACTCTGTTTTTATTTTTGTTTTTATTTTATTTTTAGTTTTTGAATCTTTCTTTCTGAGTGTTTTGTAGGTGTTGATGTCCATAGAAGGGATAGATAAGGGATTGCAAAATTTGAGGAACTATATTGATCAACTCAACTCATATCCTCAATTTCCCTTCCATCCGGCTAACTTCCAACTCATACCTGCTGACATTGAAGCTGCCCGTTACATTGATCTATAAAGTTCAGAGACATTTGAGCCATCTGAAATATCTGAAGAAGTGACAATGGCAGAAAACACTTTAAGGGCATTGGGTGCTCCAGATCTAGATCAACAGCCTCTATGCATAGACATTCTTGAAAATAAAGAGGCATTTGAATTGAAATCCGGCTTAATCCATCTTTTGCCATCTTTCAATGGATTACTCGGAGAGGACCCCAACAAACACTTGAAGGAAATTCATGTAGTATGTTCTAGTATGAAGCCTGCAGGAATTCATGTAGAGCAAGTCAAGTTGAGAGCTTTTCCATTCTCATTGAAAGACTCAGCTAAGGAGTGGCTTTACTACTTGCCACCCAGATCCATCCAATCATGGCAGGACATGGCCCGAACTTTCCTAGACAGATACTTCCCTGCCTCAAAAGCTGCAACAATCAGAAAAGAAATCTGTGGTATTCAACAAAGGCATAGGGAATCACTCCATGACTACTGGGAGAGATTTAAGAAGCTATGTTTCAGCTGCCCTCATCATCAAATAAGTGAGCAGCTCTTAATTCAGTATTTCTATGAAGGCTTACAAGTGATGGATCGCAACATGATTGATGTTGTTAGCGGAGGAGCATTAGTTGATAAAACTCCTCAAGAAGCTAGAAACTTGATCTCAAGAATGGCTGCCAATACTCAACAATTCTACTCTAGAAATGACACTGGAGTGAGAGCAGTGAAAGAAGTAGAGACAACCGTCTCTGACAAAGAACAAATGACTCAATTGATCGCTATGGTTCAAATGGTTAATGGATACGAGCAAAGCACCGCTCATGCTTATGGGATCTTTGTTCATCTGGACATCCCATCGATATGTGTCCCACTCTCCAAGAGGACACAAATGAGGAGGTAAGAGCAGTAGGGGGATATGCTGGACTTTCAAAAAATTACAACCCCTACTCAAACACATATAATCAGGGTTGGAGGGATCATCCTAATTTCAGCTATGCAAAGCAATCTCAAAATCAACCTCCATCTTATGGAGCTCCAAGATTCCAACAAAGGCAAACACCTTTCCCTCAGAGACAGCAACAAGTTCAAGCTCCTAAGCAACCTGAGCCTTCACTAGAGGAGCTAATGAAACAAATGGCCACTAATAATATGCAGTTCCAACAAGAAACAAATGCAACCATACAAAGTTTTAAACAAGAAACAAGGACTGCAATCAATAACTTGCAGAATCAGATAGGGCAGTTGTCCACAGAATTCAACAAGTTTCAAAGCCAAGCTTCAGGGAAACTACCCTCACAGCCAGAAGTGAATCCGAGGGAAAATGCTAGTGTTGTCACATTGAGAAGCGGAAAGACGATGGATGAGCCTACATCTCTTCCACCAATCACTCAAGAGAAAGATGAACCACCCAAAGAAGCAAATGATAAGGGGTAAAATTCCAAAGCCCCTAAGGTAAGTAATTCTGAACCCTTTCCTAAATATGTCACTAAAACTCCTTTTCCTAATAGGTTGGTTAAAACCAAGAAAGAATAAGCAGAAAAAGAAATACTTGAGACTTTTAGGAAGGTAGAAGTTAATATCCCTTTGTTTGATGCCATTAAGCAGGTACCTAGATATGCAAAATTTCTGAAAAAATTATGCACTAATAAGAGGAAGCTAAAAGGAAATAAAAAGGTCCAAGTGGGAGAAAATGTTTCAGCTGTAATTCAAAAGAAACTCCCAACCAAATGTAAGGACTCTGGCACATTCACCATTCCATGCACTATAGGTAATACAAGGTTTGAAAGGGCAATGCTTGATTTAGGTGTATCTATAAATGTCATGCCATATTCTATTTATGCATCTTTATATTTGGGTCCTTTGGAACCTACTGGTGTTATTATTCAATTGGCTGATAGATCTAATGCATACCCTAAGGGTGTGGTTGAAGATGTTTTGGTGCAGGTGAATGAATTAGTGTTTCCGGCAGACTTCTATGTTTTGGACATGGAAGAGGATGATTCTCCCAAATCTGCTCCTATCTTGTTAGGGAGACCATTTTTGAAGACTGCGTGAACAAAAATTGATGTGCACTCAGGAACTCTAACAATGGAATTTGATGGGGAATTAATTAGATTCAATATTTTGAAGCTATGAGATACCCAAGTGATGTGCACTCTGCTTGTTTAATTGATTCTTTTGATCCTTTTGATTCTTTAATTTCTGCAGCTTTTGATACTGACCATTTTGATGCTCTTAATACAATTCTAACTCATAGCTTAGATGTACAGGAGGAAAAGAAGAAGAATGAAGAAGAGCCATGGAGTGAAGACATTGATGAAATTATTGCTGCCTTACAAGAGCTCTCTTCCACTTCAGAAGAGCATGAGGTAACTTTTGTTGATTTACCTGTTACTACTGATATACCTCAACCTTCCGTTGTGTAGGCACCTGAATTGGAACTGAAAGCACTGCCTGATCATCTTAAATACATCTTCTTGGGGGAGAAGGACACCCTTTCAGTAATAATTACAAAGTCACTCACCCAAGAGCAAGAAGAGAAATTGGTAGCTATTTTGTAGGAATATAAGACATCCATTGGTTAGTCAATAGTTGATATTAAAGGTATTAGTCCCTCCATTTGTATGCACAGGATATTAATGGAGGAGGATACTAAACCTGTGAGAGACCCCCAGCGGAGGTTGAATTCTCCCATGATGGAGGTTGTGAAAAAAGGAGATACTAAAGCTCCTAAGTGTAGGGGTGATCTACCCCATTTCTGACAGCAAATGGGTAAGCCCAGTTCAGGTAGTACCAAAGAAATCTAGAATTACTATGGTAAGAAATGCTGAAAATGAGCTTATTCCCACTAGGTTGCAGACAGAGTGGCGTGTTTGTATTGATTACAGGAAGTTGAATGCCGCCACGAGAAAATACCACTTTCCTTTACCTTTCATTGTTCAAATGTTAGAGAGATTAGCTGGTCATTCTCATTATTGTTTTCTGGATGATTTTTCAGGTTACAATCAGATTGCCATAGCTCCAGAAGACCAAGACAAGACTACATTCACTTGTCCATTTAGTACTTTTGCATATAGGCGAATGCCTTTTGGACTCTGTAATGCACCAGGAACTTTCCAGAGATGCATGATGAGTTTATTTTCTGATTACATTAAAAATATTATTGAGGTTTTTATGGATGACTTTAGTGTCTTTAGAAATAGTTTTGAAAATTGTCTGGAACATTTAACATTGGTGCTTAAAAGATGCATTGACACTAACCTGGTACTGAATTGGGAAAAATGTCATTTCATGGTAAAGAAAGGTATTGTGTTAGGTCATGTAATTTCTTCTAGGGGAATTGAAGTAGATAAAGCTAAGGTAGAGCTCATGCATTCTTTGCCCCCACCCACTAGTGTACGGGAGATTCGTTCTTTTATTGGTCATGCAGGTTTCTACCGGAGATTCATTAAAGACTTCTCTAAAGTCTCATTGCCACTTTGTAGACTTCTTCAAAAAGATGTCAATTTTAACTTTGATGAGAAATGTATGGAAACTTTCAATAAACTCAAGAAGTTGTTAACTGTTGCGCCTATCATCAGGCCACCCAACTGGGAGTTACCGTTTGAACTAATGTGTGATGCCGTGACTTCATAATAGGGGCATGTCTTAGGACAAATGAAGTTGATAGGGTTCCTTATGCCATTTACTATGCATCAAGGACTCTAAATGATGCTCAGCTTAATTACTCAACCACAGAAAAAGAACTTCTAGCTGTTGTATTTGCTTTGAAAAAATTTAGATCATCTCTAATTGGTTCTAAAGTAATTGTGTTTTCAGATTATGCAGCTTTGAAGTATCTCCTAACAAAGAAAGAAGCAAAGCCTAGATTGCTCTGATGGATTTTATTGCTCCAGGAATTTGACTTGGAGATTAAAGACAAGAAAGGGAGTGAGAACTTGGTGGCAGATCACTTGAGTAGGTTGGTAACTGAAGAAGAAGAAATGCCTATCATGGAAACTTTTCCGAATGAATATTTGATGGTTGTCAAGGCCATAATCCCTTAGTATGCTGACATTGTTAACTACCTGGTTACTAAGGACTTTCTGGAGGGTTTGAACAAGGCCCAAAGAGATAAATTAAGGAGTGACTGTAAATACTATATCTGGGATAACCCGTACCAATGGAAGTATTGTGCAGATCAAGTCATTAGGAGGTGCATTCCTGATTCGGAGACACACTTCATCCTCTCCTTTTGCCACACCTATGCATATGGAGGACACTTTGGCAGTAAAAGGACAGCTAACAAAGTGCTTGACAGTGGTTTCTATTGGCCCACAATTTTCAAAGACGCTTACAACTTCTGTAAGTCTTGTGACCGTTGTCAGAGAACAGGTAACATTGGTCCTCGTAATCAAATGCCTCAGACTCCGATCATTTTTGTGGAAGTCTTTGATGTGTGGGGTATTAATTTCATGGGACCATTCCCTCTCTCATTTGGTTTCACATGCATTCTCTTATCTGTTGATTATGTGTCTAAATGGGTGGAAGCAAAAGCCACCAGATCTGATGATTCTAAAACTGTTGCAGATTTTGTTAAATCACATATTTTCTCTAGGTTCGAGACCCCGAGGGCTATCATTAGTGACCAAGGGACCCACTTCTGCAACAAAACCTTTGATGCTCTATTGAAGAGATATGGAGTAATGCACAAAATTTTCACTCCTTACCATCCACAGACAAATGGGCAAACTGAAGTGTCCAACCGGGAGATTAAGTCAATCCTTGAAAAGACAGTGAATCCCTTAAGAAAGGATTGGAGCACTCGACTTGAAGATGCTTTATGAGCTTATAGGACTGCCTATAAGACTCCTATTGGCATGTCACCATTTCGGTTGGTATATGGAAAGCCTTGTCATTTGCCTATTGAGCTGCAACATCGCTCTTACTGGGCCATGAAACAAGTTAATATGGAATTGGAAGGTGCTGGAAAGCAAAGGAAGTTCCAGTTACAGGAACTGGAAGAACTAAGAAATGAGGCCTTCGAGAATGCCCTGATTTATAAGACTAAAGCTAAGGCATTCCACGACCAATTGATTTCCAGAAAGAAATTTCACAAAGGATAAAAAGTTCTACTATACCAATTCAGACTCAAATTGTTTCCAGGTAAACTGCGTTCTAAGTGGATTGGGCCGTTTGTGGTAACTAATGTCTTTCCTTTTGGTGCAGTTGAGATCAGGAGTAAAATTTCTGACAAATCATTTAAGGTCAATGGTTATCGTCTCAAACCATATCATGAACTTCCTGACAGTGCAAAGATGGAAGTGATGACCCTCATCCTTCCACAATATAAGGAGCATTGAAAGTATCACAACTTTGGGCTAAGGATAATAAACTAAGCACTCATTGGGAGGCAACCCAACCAGATTTGCTTTCTTTATCCTTTTTATTTTGTGTTTTTATGAGATTCTTAGATTATGTCTTTATCTGTTTGTTGATTGTGAGCATGCAAATCTTTGGAAAACCTTTTGTTTTGGATTGATTAAATGTGTGTTTAAATGCATTGATTGTTTGATTGATATTTGTGTGGACAAAGTATAGTGGAAACCAAGCGAAACTGTAGGAATTACTTCTTTTGTGGTGTTGTTGTTTTGTTCTTCTGAATGCTGAATCATGTTCTTTGGGAATGATTTCCTTCAATTGAGAAGTTAAATTTTAAGTTCATGATGAATGGATTGAGTAAAGAGTTATACTCTTGAGACGCATTCATATGAACTTGTGCCATATGAACTTCGTAAATTTTTGACATTCCCTCAAGAATGATGAGTTTTTAGTCTTGGGAATCTGACTTTAAAAGACCCTGACCTATGCTTTTGAACTAATTTCTTAAGTATTCTTCAAGGAACAACATTGCATGAGAGTTTCCAATCCATTTCATAGTGAAACGAGCCAATTTGGGGAGGCATTTTTCATGAGTTTATGAGTAGGGAGGTCATGTAGTTAAGTTTAAAAAAAAAGTTACAAAACACTGACGTACACGGCCTACACCGTGTACCCTCACACGGCCATGTGAGCATGCGCAAGGGAGACAGAATCATACACGACCCAGGCCGTGTATGCATACACGGTCGTGTATGTTCACCAGGAAGCCATTTTAGGGCTCTTCTTCCCCCTTTTCTGCTATTTTTCTCTCCTCACCCACGAAACCACCATCCCCTTCCCTCTCCCTCTCCTCCAAATCTTCCATTTCTACAACTCCAATCCATTATTCAAACCCATTTTCTTCACTAATTTCTTAAATCCTTCATATTTCTTCCATTATTTTCATATCTTACCTACAAATCTTACCAATTTTCACTCACTCTCTCTGCTCTAATACCCACACGAACCCACCATCCTCCATAATCACCACCTTCATTTTTCTTCATCTTTCTACCTTAAAATCACCACCCAAATCTTCTTTTCTTCATCCATTTTCATTATATAAACTCCATTTCTTCATACATTCTTTACAAACCCCCATTTCCTTCCCTATATCCACCACCACCGTGATCCCCCCTCTTTGTGCACAGTACCCATTTGTTAAAATTACTCAATAATGCCTCCAAGGAAGCGTGTGAAGCAAAATGCAAGTAGTGGTCGAGGATTCGACAGTTCTCTTGTTCGACCTCAATCTCCTCCACGCGCACCATCTCCACCACCTGAGGTAAATGTCCATCTCGCCTTAATTAAGAATGTTGTTCCAACTAAATTCTTAGATGAGGATACATTGCGTCAAATAGGATTGTATGATGAGGTTTTTGAACTGTTAGATGGAATAGGTTGGGGCACATTTGCTAGAATGCGTGCACCAACTTATGATACTTTGACTAGGGAATTCATTATGAGTTTTGATAAAAAGTTGTATCCTCTTTGTGATCAACAAGAATGGCCTGGTAAAATTGAATTTGAAATCTTTGACATTCCCCATGAGTTGGACATCCACCAGTTTAATGCCATTTTTAGCTTTCCCATAGGCCATAACCAACTCCCCCGTGATTTTAGGCCTGATAGAGTTTGGAATGCATTAAGTGTAGCTGATTCTAATGATTATGATCCTTGCAAATCCAAAGCTTCCAAACTTAGGTCTCCAGCACATAGATATATTCAAAAATGGTTGGCAAATATTATTTGTGCTAGGGGTGAGAGTCAAGGTACTATTAGTCGAGCTGAATTATTCTTTTTGAATTGCATGATTAATAGGGATCCTGTTAATGGATCATACTGGTTGTGTAACTCATTTAAACATTTAGGGAATGCTTTAACTGGCCGTATTTTAGTGGGGGGATTTGTTACCCTTATTGCTCAGTACTTTGGATTGGATTCTGATGTTATTATTGAGGATCCTGTATCGGGCTCTTCTGCCATTGATAGCTCTACACTGATTCACATGGGATTATATGAGAAACGAAATGGGGAGCTACTTTTTGGTAGGAGCTGGTAACCAGGATATTCCGAGGGGAGTTCCACCACAGCCTGATGATGATGAATCAGCGCCTCCAGAGTCTGCTTCTCGTTTTACTACTGAGGTTGGTCCGTCTTCTAGGGCTCGACCCACTACTCTGGACGATGTCATAGCACATGTTGATGCCCTACGGATAGACCATACTGCACGCCTTCAGAGCCTTGATGATAGATTTCATGCATGGGAGGAGCGTAACGCTTAGAGTATGGCATCCCTTCACAGCAAGATGGATGACATTCTCCAACGCATGCAATAGATTTCCCCTCATTTCCCCATTAATGTACCCTCTTAGTTTCTTTTGTATTTTCATTCTCTTGTATTGTGTACATTTGGGATTTGATTTGCACTATTGATTTGCAGGTTTCATTCATAGTTGATTTGTTTTTAATTTCAGTTGTGGTATAGTTGTTTTTGCTTATCTTCCTTTTCTAGATGTGTATAGCATTCTCTTTGTCATTTTTTTCCTTTTCTGAATGTGTGTAGCATTCTCTCGTCGTTGTTTTCTTTTTCCGGATGTGTGTAGCATTTCTTTTATTTTCCTTTTCTGGATGTGTGTAGCATTGAGGACAATGCCTAGTTTAAATGTGGGGGTGTGGATACTTTGTTGTTCTATTCTTTCTATTTGATGTTCTGAATTATTCTCCTGAGGATTGAGTGACTGATTGAACTAAATTGCCATTCTTGGAATGAGTACATGTGGTCTTAATTATGTAATTTTTCTTGTGGATACTTTCTATTGGGCTTTAAGTTTCTGATAAGCTTTCAAGTGATGTGATTAGTGAGCAATTGACCCGAATTAAAAAATTAAAAAAAAATAAAAAAATTATAAAAAAAAAACTTTGAGCATGATTGAATGAACTTTCTGGTTATTGATTTTGTCGGGTGAAATTCTAAAAAATTAAAGGGTTTAATTGAAATTGATGAATCGAAACCTAATGAGTTTTTGGGCCTTGTTGTAAATGGCTAAGTTTAGGCCATTTTGGATCTTTGATTGTGTGTTTCGACTTATGATTTTTGTGCTTTTCAAAACTTGTCTTAGTTCTCTTTTAAGCTACTAATGACCACTGCATGCATTTGAAATGATAAAGGCATTTTCTTTTAAATAACTACTGGCCAAATAGTCATCCTTGCATTTTATCCATTGATTAACTGATTTGAGCCTAATTG
Organism: Ormosia semicastrata; assembly: GCA_029884595.1. Taxonomy (NCBI): domain Eukaryota; kingdom Viridiplantae; phylum Streptophyta; class Magnoliopsida; order Fabales; family Fabaceae; genus Ormosia; species Ormosia semicastrata. The sequence continues at coordinate 47,171,711 of JAQQTO010000056.1, read as the reverse complement.
ACCCCATTTCCTTCTATCTAAGCTCAATCTAAATCTAAAAGTGAAAAACTATTTTACTACCCTACCTTAGGGAGTAGAAGAGCTTAAGGATTGCATTGGAAAGTGGCTTTCAAATAAGTATGGGGGTGTCATTCATGATGTTTTTGCCTAGTTATGTCTGTGTATAAAATATTTTATATTGGCAAAATGTCAGGTTGAATTGAATGCAATGTGTATATATATTATTCAAAAAAAAAGGTAGAATAAGGATAAGGTACATAATAGGAATTTGAATTTGAAGACTATTGGAAAATTCTATGTAATGATTGAATATCTCTCCATTTTGCTCTTCTAGTTCTTATGGTCTAGCTTTGTCTATCTTTGATGTATCCTACCTTAACCCTGACCCAATTATAACCTAAATAAAGTCCTTTTGATCTCTGTTTGCATGTGGTCTGAGTAGTGGAGAAGTAGAGGCTTGACAAGCTTATGGTAAAGCATATTTTCATGAGTTGGTTGAGTGAAAACACAAGCCTGAAACACTTGAGTGAGAGAGCATTTCAATGAGGATTAATCATGTTAATTAAACCCTGAAATTTGATTGATTTTGCTTGTCAACTTGGATTGCTAAGAAAGGGAATTTTGAATTGTTTAAATACTTTGAAAACTAAATGCACAAATGTCTTTGCTCATTATTCTGCATTTGCTTGGCTTGTTGTGAAACTGTGTTGAACTGTATATTTTTGCTCAAGAGTACAAAAGGCTAAGTGTAGGGGTAATTGATCTGTTGATTATTCCTATATTTTAATCGCCTTGTAATTAATTCATTGAACTCCATTTGTGCTTAATTGTCATCATTTAGCTTAGTTTCTGATATCAAACCCTAATTGGAATATTATTATGAAACTTTGCTTAAATGCATTCTCAGATGCTAATACTTGAACTTTTCAGGAAACCTTTGAATGGCAGAGTTCACTTAACCTAAATCAGGCTTGACATCTACTTAAAGAAGGGCTATGGATTAATGAAGATCAATTTCTCCCTTTGAAGCAATGAAAGAAGAGTTTCTGAGAAGAATCCAGACTGAAAAATAAAGAAGTCAAAATACAGGGCCTGCGTCAGAATACAGGGCCTGCGTCAGAATACAGGGCCTAGGCTGCATAAAAATACACGGTCATGTATGCCTCTGACTTTGCAATTGAAATAGTGAAACTTTGCTCCTCTAACTCAGAATCATACACGGCCGTGTATCTCTCCAGACAGGAATCAGACATAAACTTCTGCGAGAAGTTTGTGTTGGGGGCCTATATATTGACACTCTTGGCACGTTTTGAGGGGAGTTCTGACCTAGGAGAGCAGCTGCAAACCCTTGGAGAAGGAGAGGGGAGTCTTGGATCAAAGATTGGAGTCTCGGGTTCGAGCAATCGGAGATCCATCATCCTCAATCCTCAGAAACTCGTTTGCTATTTAGTTTTTCTTCTGCACTTTGTTTCTTATGATGTTCTTTCTTAGTTTTTCTTGTGATTTCCTTCTAGCTATATGTAACTAAACCTCCCTTGGTTAAGGGGGTGATGAAACCACTAGAATTGATGTTGTGAATCTTGCATATTTGATTATTTCAATACAGTTATGTTTTTATTCATATATTTCTGAATCTATTATTGGTATGAAGATTTTTGTACTTGTTCCCACTTTAAAAGTGGTAGATCTGGATTTATTATGCACGGTTGCGGTAGTAGATCTAGTGGAATATATGATGTTCATGCGGGTATAATTATCTTTGTGCCATTTGCCAGTTATAAAAGTGGTAGATCTGGGTTTATTATGCGCGGTTGTGGTAATAGATCTAGAGAAATATATGATCTAAGTAATTTAATCCCAGTGTGTGATTAGATCTTAGTGTGATTGGTTTTCTAAATCTTAATGCAAATGTTGGATAGTTGTAAGAGCGGTTGCTTTATGACTAATCAGTGATTAGGAGTTAATTTGAGCAGTTGCTGAATTGGCCAACACATAAGGAAAACAGAGATTTACTCTCACAATTGCATAAAAATATAATTGAGCATGCTGGAATAAAAGGATATGCGGATTTACATCATCATATAAATCTAGTGGTGGATTCAATCTCTTAACCAATTTTCTTATATTGTTGATTTCAGTTCATTTATTGTTATTGTCTTTGAAGCTGTTCATTGTTCATCAAAACTCCAAAACCCCCTATTTACTGTTTATTATTAATCAGAGTTTAAATTAGAAATTATTTGATAGTGTTAATTAAATTGATTCTCTGTGGATCGACCCTTACTAACTACAACTAGTTGTAAGGTTTTTATTTTCTAGTGGGCCTGACAACTGATTTTTATCTTGAAATTTTAATCACTATATCCTCACGCATCACTCAGGTGGCACAAAATCATGTTTGTGATTCATTACCAACTTTGTACTTTTTACTCCTTCCTTGCTTACATTGAATCACACCATAACTTCACAACTTGTTCTTGAATCTGCTCTTTCATAAGCCATTTCACTTTGCGGTTCATTGTTCTTGACATCTTGAGATTCATTATTCTTAAATCCTTGTTTGGATCAATAAAAATCTTTCAAGTGTATGTTCTTTTTCTTATTATCATAATACAACTCCCTCTCTTTTCTTGCACTAAAATCCAAAACATTATAGAATAGTGAAGATTTTAAAATAAATAGTGACAAAATATTATCTAGATTTTAAAACAAAATATTGACAATGAAATGTAAAAAATAATTGAAGATAAATTTTAATTTATATCTTTCAAACATCCAGATTGTGAGTTCAACCATAAACTTCATACTTACTTTAGGTAAAACATGAAAACCAGCAACCAAAGTTAACAATTTCATGTTTTTCATGTCAAAAGTAAAGCAATATTTTTCACTAAATATTTCATCGAATGGCAAAAACATTCTAATGGAGGGTGCCATAAAATAAATAACATTGTTTATCACAAAGTAAATTTACTAATAGATGTCATTTTCTATTTAGAGAAAAATATAATTAATAATTTTGTTTATTATTTCTATAAATTTTGTAATGCAAAAATACAAAACTTGCTAGAGTTTGGGCAAGGGACCAAGGACTACAAAATGGGTTGAGCACCAGTTCCTCCTTTCACATTGAGGTACTTGTAGAGAGAAAATGGGTGAAGTTGGCGGAGAGGTAGAGACGAGACCACCATATTTATAAACATATACATAGTAGAAAGTGGAATGCTTCTTGAATATGCTAGTCATTAAGCCATTCGTTAATGTGTTGGTACCAAAAAAACAAAAAAGTAAGCCAACTAAAAAGTGAGTCAAGACTTATATTTGACTACTTTCAGATGAGTTCAATTTTTTTGTCTTTTGTCCTTTTTTATTTATATTTTAATGTGTTGCCATCATTTTATTGGTTGTGCTTAAGAATATGATGTTAGGTAGCCTAAGTAAGAATTGTTTTTATAACTTGGATCGTACAAGTCCAACAAGTTCGAGTAAGCCCTAATAACACCCACTAGTTGGCCCAACCTAACCCAATGAGCTCAGAAAAGCTCAGATAGATTAGGCAAGGAAGAAACATGCCCTGTGTGACAAGAAGGAGGAATCTTCGACCTTGTGGTCTCGGGCTAATGATCACGACAATAAGGTTAAACCCTTGAAATTACATTGCATGCATACATCTCAAAATCCGTCAAGGTCAACCCCCTCTGTATTTCCTTTGCAGAATAAGAGCTAGGGGTTAATCCGAGAACCCTATTAAATCACTTCGAGCACCACGAACCAAGTATGTTCATCACAACCTAAACACTCCTACCTACCTTGTCCGTATTCTTGACTTGGACGTCGAAGTGCTTTTGCAAGTATCCCTTGCCCTTAGAGCTCGAAGAAGCCTTCTAGACATCTCAGGTCTTGACCCTAAAAGGTTGGACAAAACATAACTAACCCTCCCCTTATGCCTTGCATTAGAAAACATCACATTTAACGTAGACAAAGAGTAAGAAGTATGCTCGGTAGAGAGTCTATTCATAGGAATTATCAAGTATCGATGGCAAAAAGAAGGAGTTTAGTTGTGCGAAGTGAAAAAATTAGATTCACACATGACATTCTCACTTTTGAACCCATAGTTTTAAAGAAAATGATATCTAGGATAGTAAGACTAAAATTGCTTGACCAATACCACTACAAACACTTTACTACACTTGGTTGGACGTTCTATATAAGAGTAAAGATATCTTACTATGCAATAAGAATCAAGAATAATCAACCTTAACTTACCCTCTTACCTGATAGTAAAACAACAAAACACATAGATAATCTTTGACAGGGTTAAACTATAATGCACAAAATAAAAAACATAACCTCTAATATCTAAAATGTAAATTGTTCATGTCAAAAATAAAATGAAAATTATTTGTTTGATACCATTGCCAAAGTCAAAGTTACTAGTGTAAACTATACGATTACAAGTCCCAATGTGAACTTGATGTGATAAAGAAAGAATTGTGTCTACAACTCCTTTATAATAAGGGTGCCACAATGCATCTTGAGTAGGAGTAGTTGATTCTGCATAAAATGAGTAGAGCTAGAAACGAGTCAAGCTAAGCCCAGCTCGACTCGACTCGGTAAGGAATAGTCTAGCTTGAAACTCGGGTTGAGTTCAATATGAACCAATTTTTGTAGTTTGAGTTAAACTCGAATCAAGTTCACAAATTATTCGATTTAGCTTGTCAAGCTTGAATTAAATGAACCAAATATCAAAATAAGGCAACATGAACCAAATGAACCAAGCTAGCTTGTGTACTTAATTCATTAACTTGTATCATAACTAAATTTTACTTTTAAATAAATGTTATATATAAGTCAAAAAATATTTCATATAATTTTTTTTATACATTTTATTTTTAAATTATATTTTTAAAATATAAAACATTATATATATATATATATATATCAAGTCAGTTCATGAACCAAACAAATCGGGCAATGTTTAACTCAAGTTCAACTCATTTATTTTGCAAGCTTATAGTTGACCTCAAATTCTACTCATTTGATTTATGAACTAAGTTTATCAAGCTAATTAACGAATTGAGTCTTGAACTACTAATGAACTAGTTCGATTCATTACTAGCCCATTCAAGTATATGACTTGTAGCAATGACCTAGAAGTTGGTCAACAAGTAAATGTAAAATTGAAAATAACAAAATTTGGTCCTTGAAAAGAAATAAATTGTGTGTACGTAGTTGCAAAAATAACCCCTAGGTACTTGCAATTTTTTCCCTCAAAATCACCATCAAAAGTAACCACCACTACCACCTTCTCCCACCATGCCACCCATCTCCTCCCCATCGCCGCCATCTCCGGCCTTGAGAAGATTGAGAAGCTCGGTTTAGACATCTCCGGCCTCACCCTCGACAATGCAAGGATCATGATGATCAAGGTGATGAGAGGTTTGACAAGCTTGCCGTTGAGGGAGGGGAAGGAGCTGATCAAAGGTTTGCTCAAGAAATTCAAAGAAAGGGTTTCCAAGGAAGAGGTTGGTGCCAAGATTGCCATTGTTTAGGGTTTTCCCTTTGCATTTGTTCAATTTCATTCCTCTTTTTCTTTTTGTGTAATTTCATACCTATGTTGTTTATTTGAATTTGCAAGTTTAAGTTCTAATGAAAAATGTTATGATATAATCAATATGAGTGGGATGTTGTTTCCGTTCATTTCATTTCTGTTATAAGCAAATTTTCTTGTATTGCTAACATGTAATTTTTACCAGAGCTTGCTATTGGCTGGCTCTTGGCAAAGAAGGCTAACAGAATGACCGACATATTTAGTGTGCTGTGGGTTATGCTTCACGCATCTTTTGGCATAACATAATTTCTTGTTTTGGGGCTTCTCTCTTCTTTGCATTCTCTTCTTCCACTTTTTCGATCCCTACTTCTTGCTTGGATCATATCATTTTGTAATCAGAGCTTGCAGTTAAGTGTGAGACGTTCTTCCAGTTGGATTCTACAGTAGAAAATCAGAAGGTTACTGTGGCTAGCTTAGCTCTGGACGAAAAGCTTTCTAGTGGCACTTTGCCTATGAGAAAGCCCATGGAAAAATGACTTTATGGAATCAATATGCTGATTCTATTAAGCAACGGTCCGGTCCTACACATGAGGATCCAATGGGTAACTTGCTGATGTTGAAACAATGGGGCACAGTAGCTGAATATCAGGATGCATTTGATAGTTATAGCTGTAAATTGAATCTATCAGAGGAGTACCTCATCGGTTGTTATACTGCTGGGTTGAAGGAAGAAATTGGAGCTGGAGTGCGATTATTTGGACCTAAATTGTTGCTCAATGCAATGCAGTTAGCTCGGCTCCAAGAACATAATTTTGAGATGCTGCATAGAACGGCTAACAGTAGAGGGAACATGGTGAACAAAGGTCAGAATTCTATTCTGGGAGTTTATCCAGGGATCAATGATAGGAAAGTGACTAGCTCTATTTTGGGGCCGCCTACTTCTAATAGAAACGAAATTTTCAAGGAGAAAGTAGTGGGACAGAATTCTTCTAGTACCAAAGCAGTATCTACTAAACCAACTTTAAGGTCCAAAAATCCCTGAGTCCAGCAGAAATTGATGGCTAAAAATTTATGTTACTTTTGCCATGAAAAATATGCACCAGGATTTAATTGTTAAAATCTCATATTGAATATTTTTAATTAATATTAAGATTCGATTGAGACTTTTCTCTTCCTACTTTCCGTCAATACAGGCATAAAAAATAAGCATAAATTTAATTTATTATTTTATTTTTTGATGGTGTAAATTAATTTGTTTTTTTTGGCTTTTTTACTAAGCTGTTACTGTTGGTAAAATTATTTACTAAATTGTCATTTTTTTAACTATTTATCAAATTGTCATTTTTTTAAACTATTTATCAAAATGTCACTCTTTTGAAACTATATACCAAAATGTCACCCTTTTGTCTTACGTGGCTTTTTTAAATATTATCTGGCCAACCAGGATGCGCCACATAGGCTGGCGCATCCACATAAGTTACGCTAACACGCTTGGCGCAACCTACATGGATGCGCCAGCCTACATGACGCATCCTGGTTGGCCAGATCACTAAAAGAGCCACCCTTGTTGGCGCAACCAAACACAATAAGCCAATAAGGGTGGCGTAACTCTAGTATATATCACCCACCCCCTCCCCCTTCTGTGACATTCAAACCATTTTCTAAATTCTCACTATCTCTCTACAAATTTCTTCCCTCTAAACGCTCTGATCTCTATCAACGAACTCAATTCTTACTAGAAGTGGTGCCTGAATCATTATTTGTGATCAAATTTAGATTGTATTCCTTAACACTGTAAGTATCTCTTTCAATAGTTAAATAATTGATTTATTATTTGTTGATTAGTTTTTTACTAGGTTAGTGTTAATTGTAATTTAATATTATTATACTTTAATATTTTTATTGACTAATAAATAATGAAGTTGTATGATATGTTGTCTAAATTGTATGGATCATTATTTTGTAAGTAATCGAGTAGGATATATATCTTTTCTTAAGTACTTGACATGATTTACATTAGTAAATGTAGCTTAATTCAAAATAATCGAGTTTAGAAAGTTTTTTTTACATAAATAACTATATTGAATATTATAATTGATTGTTAATATATTGAATAAATATATGTAATACATTATTATACATTGTTATAAATATTTATACATTATTATATGTCCAATTAATATTGTAATTGATTTTTAATATATTAAATAAATGTGTTGAATCGTTATTGTTCAGAATTGGAGTTAACATGAAAAAATTACTAAATGTGCACATTTACTTCAATGGGACAATGTATGATGGTGAAGAGGGTGTCATGTATCAAGGTCCTCCTCCTAGGCCTATTGTGATCACAGCCAATATGACTTTGGATAGGTTGAAAACTAAGATCCATTCAAAGTTGAGGCTTCAAGCAAACCAACATGTGTCAAAAGTTGTCTATCGATGTCCGCAATGCTTCAATCCGTGGAGATGGGTAGGACTTCCAATAGAAGACGATGATAATGTAAAGTACATGATAGATTCCTTTGGTCAAACTCCAAACATGGCGTCGATGGAGTTGTATGTGGAGGTAGAAACAAGTGGGCAGGAAGAGCATGTTGAGGCTCCTGGTGAAATCGAAGCTCAAGTTGGTCCTTCTAATCAAGTTGAGTCATGCAATATGATCGTTATTGGTGGTGCAATGGTTGAACTTGATAACCCACTTGTCAGAGATGCAGTATGAGAGTCAATTGAAGACGAAGAACAAGTGGCTGAGGGCGACGATTCAGACACCGACATAGAGGCAGAAAACTTTGATGCCGAAGAAAATTTACAAGTTCCATTGGCGGTTGCTCCTCAATCCATATTTATGCCTCGAGGACCTGAATCCGTGTTTGTGCCACCATGCCCTCAATTTTCTCAAATTAACTAGGATGCGTTGAGTAATCCTGATAACTTGCCTGAATTAGACAGTCGTGGGACTTGGAGCATGACTGATGAATTCTATGTTGGCTTGCAATTTCCATCAAAAGATTCCGTGAAGTTAGCTCTCAAACAATATTCCATTCACAAGCATCAAGAGTACAAGATTGAAGACTCTGATTCACGAAGACTGCCTGCCAAGTGCCCTAGTTTTGACAAAGGTTGTAGTTGGAGACTTAAAGCCATACAAAGCAAGAGGTCGAATACGTGGTAGATTACAAAATATAATGGACCTCATAGTTGCGTAAACCTATCTATGTCATTAGATCATCGGAAGTTGGACTTTCGTTTAATCTGCTCTTGCATTTTGGAGTTAGTCAGAACAAAACCCGATGCACCCGTATCCTTAATTATTGAACGGATTAGAAGCCAATTTGGTTACCAAGTTTCATATCGAAAGGCTTGGAAGGCAAAACTGTGAATGCTTATGTCTTGAAGCATTTCAAATGGGTTTTTAATGATAACAAAGTCAAAAGTGAAGATCAAGTGCAATAGTGAAGATCAAGCGCAAAAGGAAAAATCAAGATCAAAGAAAGAAGACAAAAAGGTTTATTTAGTTATAGGTCTTAGAACATTAATGTTAAATGCTCTCAAGATTTCTCAAATGGTTTTTCAATATATGATTTCAAAATAAATGGAAAATTTCAAAATTAAACATGGCTTTCAATAAAACTAGAAGTTCAATCTTAAATCTAACACTCTTAAAATGATTTATGTTTAATCAAGTATCTTGAGGTGTTAAAAATGACTTACAAGTTTTATTGGACTTGAAAAATGTGTTCAATGGCCAAAATAATCGATTACACAGCAAACAGAAAGCATGTAATTGATTACATGAACAATGTAATCGATTACAAGCAAGTCAGAGGTCATGTAATCGATTACACAATATATGTAATCGATTACACAAAGCCCAGAAAGGCAAGAACACGTTTGACGAGTCATGTAATCGATTACATGGATATTGTAAGCGATTACACAGCAAGTCAGAAGTCATGTAATCGATTACATGGGCATTGTAATCGATTACAAGCAAAGTCAGAAGCCATGTAATCGATTACACCAAGAATGTAATCGATTACACAGAGCCCAGAAAGTCAAGAACACGTTGGAACAACAATGTAATCGATTACAAAAGTTATGTAATCGATTACACGTATCCTGACAACGTCCAACGACTATTTTTAATGCATTAAATGCATGCCCAAACCACCCCAACGGCTCTATTAATTGAGAAACTTATAAATACCAAAGTTGGGTCTTTATTTGAGGTTGACCTTGAACCAAAAACTGATTATCAATACGTCCAAACTTGAATCAATCCTCAAATTATTTTCTTGCTCTGTTTTCTGTCAAAAAATGTGAAAAATCTTTGAGAGCATATTAGAGCTTCAATTTGTATTCATCTGCTCTATTGAGAGCTTCATTCTATCTATTCAATTGCTTTGTAAAGAGGGTGAGGTATCCCTCTAGTGAAAAAGGGTGAGGTATCCCTTGTTGGGAAGAAGGTGAGGTATCCTTCATTTTTGTAAAGAGGGTGAGGTATCCCTCTAGTGAAAAAGGGTGAGGTATCCCTTGTTGAGAAGAATGTGAGATATCCTTCAAAGGTGTAAAGAGGGTGGGGTATCCCTCAAAGGTTGTATAGGGTGAGGCATCCCTGTTTTGAGGCTCAAAGCACAAGGGTGAGGTATCCCAAGGTGTTGGTGAGTGCTCCAATCTGTAAAGGTTTTCAAGCACCCGTTCAAGCTTGAAGTTTAGTGGAAAATCTCAAGTGGTTCGCTTGGGGACTGGACGTAGGTCACAAGGGGTGGCTAAACTAGGATAAATCATTGTGTTTGATTCTCTCAACCCTATCTCTTTACATTTGTGCATTTACTTTATATGCTTGCTTGAACATTATTCATCTTGGCTTATTTAAATTTGTGAGTGAAGTAGTCAATCTCATTTATCTATTCACTTCAATTATCCAATAGCTTCAATGAAAATTGTTTAACAAACGTTTTACGAAAGATTTGCGAAAATATTTCATAAACTCAATTCACCCCCCCTCTTGAGTTAGAGGCCACTTGGCTAACAAGTGGTATCAGAGCTAGGCTCTTGTTTAAAGGGCTTAGCAGCTTCAAGAGAAAGTGATGGCCTCTTCAAATGGGTTTTCAGAAAGTTCTTCTATCTATAGACCTCCCTTTTTCAATAGGGATGGATATGCTTATTGGAAAGAAAGAATGAAAATTTTTATTGAAGCTATTGATTTAGATGTATGGGATGCTATTGAAAATGGTCCTTTCATCCCCACAAAAGTTGTTAATGGTGTAAAGATTGATACACCTAGAAGTGAATGGACCAATGATGATAAGAAAAAGGTCCAATATAATTTGAGTGCCAAAAACATCATCACCACATCCTTGGGGTATGATGAATTCTTTAGGGTCTCAAATTGTAAATCTGCCCAAGAAATGTGGGACACCTTACAAGTAACCCATGAGGGTACTAGTGAAGTGAAAAGATCAAGAATCAATACTCTCACTCATGAGTATGAGCTTTTAGAATGAACCAAAATGAAAGCATTCAAGAAATGCAAAAACGTTTTACTCATATTGTAAATCATCTTGCTTCATTGGGAAAAACTTTTCCTAATGAAGATCTTATTAACAAAGTGTTGAGATGTTTGAGCAGAAATTGGCAACCTAAAGTGACGGCTATTGCGGAGTCAAGAAATCTCTCAACTATGACCTTAGCCACACTTTTTGGCAAGCTCCAAGAACATGAACTAGAATTGAATAAACTCAACCAAAGTGAGGAGATTGACAAGAAAAAGAAGGGAATAGCTCTCAAGGCCACTTCCTCCATGCTTAATGATGATGAAGATGATGGAGATGGCTTGGAAGTAGATAAGGAGAATCTTGCTCTACTAGTAAAGAAATTCGAAAGATTCTTCAAGAAGAGTGAAGCTCAAAGAAGACCTCCCTTTCCCTCAAAAAATGTCTATCACAAAGGAGAAGGAACTTCATCCACTCCAAAATGCTATGAATGTGGAGAATTGAGTCACATGAAGATAGAGTGCCCAATCTATGAAAGTAAAGTTGAAAAATACCATCAAGGGTCCCTAAGAGAGAAGAAAGAAAGAAGAGCCTACATAGCTTGGGATGATAACGACATGGACTCAACCGACAGCTCGGATAATGAGAAAGTCAATCTATGTTTAATGGCTAGAAGTGAAGAGGAAGATGGAGACTACATGGAGGTAACATCCTTAAATTCTGAATCAAATTCTTCCCCTTCCTATGATGAATTGCAAGATGCTTTTGAAGAATTGCATAATGAATCTATAAGACTTGCAAAACTTGTTTCATCATCCAAGAAATCAATTTCCTCATTTGAAAAACAAATTCATGCTTTAAACAAAGAAATTGAGGAATTAAAATTAGAAAATGAAACTCTAGGATTGATAGATGCAAATTCTTCATGTATGACATGTTTATCACTTGATAATGCATCTACACCCTCATCTTGCTCATCATGTAAAGCATTTGAAATTGAGATTGAGGACTTGAAAAACACTCTTTCAAAATTTACCTTTGGAAGAGATAATTTGAACATATTGCTTGGAAACCAAAAATGTGTTTTTCAAAAAGCTGGTTTAGGCTATAATCCCAATAAACAACAAAAGTTTCTCAAGAACTTCTTTGTTTCATCAAATACATCAAGTGGTCCCTTTATTAAATGCTTTCATTGTGGTAGGAAAGGGCATAGTGCATCAAATTGCAATGTAAGGAAGAATATCAATAACAAGTTAGGAACTAAATTGGTTTGGGTTCCAAAAGGCACTTTGCCAAAGACTAACACACAAGGACCCAAGAAAATTTGGGTACCAAAAGTCAAAAATTGAAGTGTGTTGTAGGTGTGCTTGAAGGCCAAAAATCAACTTTGGATATCTTGAAAAGTGGCTGCTCCAAGCACAAAACAAGAAAATGCTTCATGCTGTCCTCGTTGTCTCCAAGAAGCATGAACCTGCATCCTTTGGTTAAGTGGAGACTTGCTCTATGATTTACTAGTTTAATATCTTGAATATGCTAAATGAATATGTTTTATTTTGGGAAATGGCATGTATAATATCAACATCTTTGAACTTGTCATAATGGATCAATCATGCATCTAAGTCTGCTGCATAATATGCTTATTTACTGCATAAAGTTACATTTTCCTGCATAATTTGTAGTTTTTGCATAAATGTGAGCTTTGGATCAAGAACTGGTCAGTTTTTATGCTTACATAATGTTTGGAATTGTTTTGGAAAGTTTTGGAATTAATTTGAAAGCTTTGAGTTTGGACCCTTACTGTTTGAAGTGCAAAAAGCGAATTGAAAAGCTTGTAATCGATTACAAGACCTCTGTGTCGACATGAGGCTCGCCAAGCGTTCCAAGCAAAGTAAGAGAGCGTGTAATCGATTACACATACTATGTAATCGATTACAACGTTTCCAGAACTCATGTAATCGATTACACCAACCCTGTAATCGATTACAAGGTTCCCAGAAAGTTGGTAATCGATTACACCAAACATGTAATCGATTACATGGATTCCAGAGGGCTGGTAATCGATTACACACCCATGGTAATCGATTACACAAGCTTTAAAAATGGTTTTAAGTGCTGGAATGACCATTTTCACTTAAAATTGTCTGTATATCATGAATGTATGCATATTATTGGCTATGAGCTTAATGGTAATTGATTGTTTACATTTGCTATGCTTAAATTACATACTATGAAAAATTTGATATCTATAAAAGCATAATGGATTAATGATCAATGACTAACCCCTATGGATCCAAAATTGGTGGATACCAAAGAAATTTCTTTGAATTGTGTTGTAGGGTGACCATTAGCTCAAGCATGCAAATGAAGTGAAAAACAACCGTGCTACTTGAGGTTGGGAAAACTTAAAATGGTCCAAGTTCTCCAAAAAGTGATGAAAAACATAAAAAGAAAGACATGGAGAACCACAATATTCTCAAGGGGCCTTGAGGCATAGAAGTTGGAGTCACCTACAAAAACTCAAAGAGTATACTTTTGGTGATATCAATCTTTTATCCTTACTTATGCTTTAATTTGAATATCATGTGATATTTGGATAAGTAGATATTTGTTTTATGCCTTAACATGCCTTAAATTGTGCTTTTCTAGCATTATGTTTTAAAAGTGTCTTTACATATGCTAACATGCTAGATATGCACACAACTTGCTTGGAATGACATATTATAGTAATATCTTTATTCTTGAGCTTGTGACCATTTCTCCTTATTCAAATATGAAAATTTCACATGCTCATAAGTAGTTCTAATCCTTTCTCTTTGATGCTTAATTGTCTTATATATTTATTTGGAGATTGAAAAATAAAATGTCATATGTCTTTTGTTTGAAATTGCTTGACATGTTCATATCTTGAAAACAAGAAGTAAATGATTCATTTTGTGTCTTGAACTTGTATTTGAACTTCAATGATTTTTACAATGAAGTATATCTTGAAATGAATCATAAATATTCAAAAGTTATAGTTCCATGGTTTTTCAATTCTTTCACTACAATAAGAGATCTCTTGTTGTTGATTGGCATGTGTACATACTAAAATTGCTTACTTAATATTACATGCCTTACATGATCATTGTTTGCCCCAAAATGCTTATATAAGTTTTGATGTTGATCATGTATTTCTTGATAAACTTGAATCTTGCCTTGAAAATGCTCAAACTATGCTTTTGGATTCAAGTGCATATATCATTCTTTTGTTCTCTTTAGAGCTAACAATTCATGGTTGATAATGTGGTACATGTTTTACATTTTATATCAACCTAAATTATGTTTGTAAATAAGTTTAAATGATATTTGATGCTAACCTTTTTTTTGAGAACTTTTGAAATATAGTTATCAAATATTGAAATGTCAAGCATATGTGGATAAATGAGAAATGTTGAAGGAAGAAGAATATTCTAAAGGAGCATCACTTTCTATCTAACCCAATAAGTATCTCTATCCCTAAACTATTGTGGTATTCTATATGCTATGGATTATATGATACTTGTTGATAAATTAATCTTAAAAGATTATATGCTTTCCTTACATGAGAAATATGCTTTGCATTGACAAAGTGCCTAATTGTACATTAAATTGCTAGTTTTGTCATTGCATATAGAGTGGATGATATTAGTTCTATATATGTTTTAATCTCTATAGCATATTTCATCAAGGTCAATGTTTGATATATATATGATTCTCTTGATCTATGGTTCTTAGTGGTATAAACTTATGAGAATCATGCTCTTGTTTTGAAAAGAATTTCTAGTTTGATTAATATTCCTTTTAAAAAGAAGCTTTTCAAGTTCCATATCCTTGAGAATCTTTTGAACTTGTCTTAAGATTTAAAAAGTATTATCATCTCCTAATTGTCTTGAAAATTTAGAAATCATTCAATTTGTGCTATAAATATAGTACTCTCTACATTGCTTTGAAATGTCTATTAAATTTTGAGAGAGTATTTAAGAAAGTTTTCTAAATAAATTTTTTTTGAAATGATCTATAGAGATCAATCTTCATACTTCAAAAGATAAGCCTTGTTTAAAAAAATATATATATATATTTTATCTTTTCAAGGCTCTTGTTTAATGTGAAAAAGAGGATATGTACTTTCAAATACTCTTTTGACTTAGATTTGATTACTCTCAAGGAATATGTGATTTCAATATAAATCTCTTCTACCTTTCTAAAATGCTTTTGAAAATGTAATGTGTTATTAAAAAAATTCTTTTTGAAAGAGGGAGAAGTTTTTTTTAAATGATTTTGTTTGAGGGATTAAGAATATGTATCTATGCCTTGCTTTTCTTTATAGTAATGTGCTTATATGATCTTGGCATGCATATTTCCCTTTATCTATCTTGTGCTTCAATAAGGGGGAACTTATCTTACATATCATTCTTCCATATCCTTGTTGACTAAGAACATATGCATAACTATGCTAAACCATTATATTTGATATTTTGATAACATGCATATTGTGAGGGGGAGCCTAGCTATTAGATTATTACTTATATCTCTTGGCTTACATCCTTACTTGACATGAAGTGTTTTATTGTTAATACTATCAACATGTCAACAAAGATCATCGTTCATTCTCTTTTCCTATATCAATGAAAGAAGGTAAACATTCTTAAACTTCATATCTTTTGATTCTTTCATTAAGAAATGCTTGATATGTGACAAGTTGTATGATCTTTTATTTGAAAACCTTAATTCCATGATCTTACATGAATATTTTGTATCCCCTATCAAGTGATATCAAGTGGTACTTATTTATGATGTGGTATGCAAGATATTATATGTTAGACATAATTTCTTAAGCTTATTGCTATCATATGCTAAATGTTGAAGTACCAAAATATGACAAGTATTGCATGAATAATCTTTTATATCTTGAAAGCATACTTATTTCATCTCTCCTTTCTTGAATTAGGTATATAATTAAATAAGGAGAGATAGTGATGAGTTGAATAACTTGAAGAAGTTTATGGTTTTGATGATCCTACCAATTTATTTGCTGCATAAATTGGTCATTTTGCTGCACAATATGATATCTTGATGCATAATATGTTGTTTTGCTGCACAATTATGAGTTTTTGATCATAATCCTTTTTGACCATATGCTTAAATGATGTTTTGGAATGTTTTGGAACTAATTTGAGGCATCTCATCATAAACATTTGATATTGGTATCACATATTGTTGTGCTAAATGATTTATACTCTGATATTGATCCTGCTGGGCTGATATAAAAATCTAAATGCTTATGTCTTCTTTTTTGATAATGCCAACGGGGGAGAAGATTAGTTGTGAAATATATTGCATATGTATTATGTATTAGTGAAATATATTGCATATGTATTATGTATTGCATGTGTACGGGGGAGTTTTGCACTCTCAAATAGTCTATCTCATGCATACATTACGGGGGAGTATTGCACTTAATTATCTGATAATCTTAAATGCATATATTTCTCATTCTGCTGAATGTTTAGTTTGTCATCATCAAAAAGGGGGGAGAATGTGAATGCTTATGTCTTGAAGCATTTCAAATGGGTTTTTAATGATAACAAAGTCAAAAGTGAAGATCAAGTGTAATAGTGAAGATCAAGCGCAAAAGAAAAAATCAAGATCAAAGAAAGAAGACAAGAAGGTTTATTTAGTTATAGGTCTTAGAACATTAATGTTAAATGCTCTCAAGATTTCTCAAATGGTTTTTCAATATATGATTTCAAAATAAATGAGAAATTTCAAAATTAAACATGGTTTTCAATAAAACTAGAAGTTCAATCTTAAATCTAACACTCTTAAAAGGATTTATGTTTAATCAAGTATCTTGAGGTGTTAAAAATGACTTACAAGCTTTATTGGACTTGAAAAATGTGTTCAATGGCCAAAATAATCGATTACACAAGAAAAAAAGCATGTAATTGATTACATGAACAATGTAATCGATTACAAGCAAGTCAGAGGCATGTAATCGATTACACAATATATGTAATCGATTACACAAAGCCCAGAAAGGCAAGAACACGTTCGACGAGTCATGTAATCGATTACATGGATATTGTAATCGATTACACAACAAGTCAGAAGTCATGTAATCAATTACATGGGCATTGTAATCGATTACAAGCAAAGTCAGAAGCCATGTAATCGATTACACTGAGAATGTAATCGATTACACAGAGCCCAGAAAGTCAAGAACACGTTGGAACAACAATGTAATCGATTACAAAAGTTATGTAATCGATTACACGCATCCTGACAACGTCCAACGGCTATTTTTAATGCATTAAATGCATGCCCAAACCACCCCAACGGCTCTATTAATTGATAAACTTATAAATACCAAAGTTGGGTCTTTATTTGAGGTTGACCTTGAACCAAAAACTGATTATCAATACGTCCAAACTTGAATCAATCCTCAAATTATTTTCTTGCTCTGTTTTCTGTCAAAAATGTGAAAAATCTTTGAGAGCATATTAGAGCTTCAATTTGTATTCATCTGCTCTATTGAGAGCTTCATTCTATCTATTCAATTGCTTTGTAAAGAGGGTGAGGTATCCCTCTAGTGAAAAAGGGTGAGGTATCCCTTGTTGAGAAGAAGGTGAGGTATCCTTCATTTTTGTAAAGAGGGTGAGGTATCCCTCTAGTGAAAAAGGGTATCCTTGTTTGATATCCTTCATTTTTGTAAAGAGGGTGAGGTATCCCTCTAGTGAAAAAGGGTGAGGTATCCCTTGTTGAGAAGAAGGTGAGGTATCCTTCAAAGGTGTAAAGAGGGTGGGGTATCCCTCAAAGATTGTATAGGGTGAGACATCCCTGTTTTGAGGCTCAAAGCACAAGGGTGAGGTATCCCAAGGTGTTGGTGAGTGCTCCAATCTGTAAAGGTTTTCAAGCACCCGTTCAAGCTTGAAGTTTAGTGGAAAATCTCAAGTGGTTCGCTTGGGGACTGGACGTAGGTCACAAGGGGTGGCTGAACCAGGATAAATCATTGTGTTTGATTCTCTCAACCCTATCTCTTTACATTTGTGCATTTACTTTATATGCTTGCTTGAACATTATTCATCTTGGCTTATTTAAATTTGTGAGTGAAGTAGTCAATCTTATTTATCTATTCACTTCAATTATCCAATAGCTTCAATGAAAATTGTTTAACAAACGTTTTACGAAAGATTTGCAAAAATATTTCATAAACTCAATTCACCCCCCCCTCTTGAGTTAGAGGCCACTTGGCTAACAAAAACAAATAGCTATTGTGAATGTGTTTGGGGATTGGGACAAATCTTATGAGGTGTTGCCCAGATGACTAGCAGCCATGAAGAGAGACATGGAAGGCACAGTGGTGGAGTTGCAAGACGAGGAATGTTTTATGAATAACCGACTCGATCGTTCAAAAAGAGTCTTTTGTCGATTATTCTGGACGTTTAGACCATGTGTGGCTGGCTTCCGATATTGTAAGTTCATCATTCAGATTGATGTCACTCATTTGTATGGCAAGTACCGTCATAAGTTGTTGATTGCAACAACTCAAGATGGAGACAGAAAACCTCTGCCTATTGCATTTGCCATTATGAAGGGGGAGACCAAGGATGCTTGGAGTTGGTTCTTAACCTACCTGAG
Organism: Ormosia semicastrata; assembly: GCA_029884595.1. NCBI lineage: Eukaryota > Viridiplantae > Streptophyta > Magnoliopsida > Fabales > Fabaceae > Ormosia > Ormosia semicastrata. The sequence continues at coordinate 47,153,006 of JAQQTO010000056.1, read as the reverse complement.
ATTGCATGTCACCCAACAAGAGGGCTTGTGTTTGATCTCTGATCGACATCGAGGCATCTTACAATCAGTGGCAAATGAAAATCTTGGATGGCAGCCTCCGAATGCATATCATTTCTTCTGCATATGGTATATTGGTTCCAATTTTAACTCCAAATTTCAGAACAAGGAGTTGAAAAGATTTTTGATTAACACAGGTACTTTACATTTTCTATTTGTATTCTAATTTTGTCGATAATAATAGTTAGGTTCTAATACTAACCAATTCATTTGTTGTATCAGGGTATGAATTAACAATAAAGTTTGATGCTAGGTTAGAGAAGCTTAAAGTCACAACGGAGATGACAAATTGGATTAACGGAATTCCAAAAGAAAAATAGAGTTTGGCGTATGATGATGGCCACAGATTCGGTCATATAACTACCAATTTGTCAGAGTGCATTAACGGAGTGTTGAAGGGTAGCAGAAATCTACCTATAACTACATTGGTTCAATTGACATATACGAAGTTAGTAGAATATTTTGTCAACTGAAAGGATGAGGCAAATTCGAAATTGATGACATCTGGGCAGGTCTAGAGTGATGACTTATTGAAGCACTAAAGAGTCAACTTGGCAAAGGCCAGTTCACACCAAGTTCGCCGGTACAATAGAGAGAACACAAGGTTCATGGTTGAAGAAGCTTTTAATCCTGTAACACAACAGGGTGGACTTTCTTATACTTTGAACCTGGAAGAAAGGCGGTGTGACTGTGGGGTGTTTCAAGCATTGCATTATCCATGCTCGCATGCGATTGCTGCGTGTGCTTCAGTGGCAGTTGACTCATTCCAACTTGTTCATAGGATTTACAGGATAGAAAGCATTTATAGAGCCTATGAGTTTGACTTTGAACCGGTCCGGGTTGAACCATGGTGGCCTGCAGCTCCCGACACCACTTTGGTGCCACCACGTGCATTGCTTAGATCCAAAGGTTGACCAAAATCAACCCGACTCAGGAATGAGATGGATTGGCGTGAAGCAGGGCCAGGATAGACGTGTACAAGATGCCATCAACCTGGACATAATTCTCACACTTATCGTGTCAGTGGATCGAGTTCCTTGAGGGATGATGGAGTGGGGCCATCAACGGGGGCCATGTAGTTAATTTAGGACCTACTTTCATTTTTCAGAATATTGTATTAGCAATCATGTGTATTTAGGAGTTGTATTATTTTGTATCACTAATCTATGCAGTTGTATTCGAATACTATTCTCCTATATATGTTAATTGATTCTCAGTGTTATCTTCATTTCTTCCATATTATATTTTTGTATAGTTATCATATGGTTATATCATATTTTATTATAGTAATCATAGAATCCTACTAATTGTTGTTATTATTTGGTATACAGTTGACAGATGGCATTCCGTGTAAATCCCGGACCAGAGGACGGCTTGATTTTGGAGTTACAGGAGTACCGTGTTTCCCAACATGTATGGCAGGGACATGAGGACCGACACCTGCGTGTTAGACGTGCTAAGAAGACGAAACATATGGACCCCCCTGCGCCGATTATTCCATATCTACAGCAGGTTGGTTTCTTGGGAGTTGCCCACATGGGCTATTGCAGCATTGATCACTCCCTGATCTCTGCCTTGGTTGAGAGATGGCACCCAGAGACGCATACATTTCACATGCCTACCGGGGAGTGCACCATTACGTTGGAGGATATCGGAATAATATAGGGTCTTCCCATTGATGGCGCTGCAGTCACTGGCGTTACGCATAGGGATGATTGGCTCAGTTTGTGTGCTCAGTTGTTAGGGATTGATAAGACTCCCTCGCTCATAGCTGGGGCACGCATTGACATAACATACCTGTGGCAGCCGAGTGTTACTGCAGTCATTGAGGATGATGATGATGAGTATGTGCAACAGCGTGCACGACATTACATACTTCGCTTGCTTGGGGGTTTCTTATGCCCTGATCATTCGGGTAAGTTCGTGCACTTGATATTCCTCCCATTGTTAGAGGACTTTGCTGTTGTCGGGACGTATAGCTGGGGGTCTGCAGTTTTGGCGTACCTGTATAGAGAGCTTTGTAAAGCTACGGACTATGACGCACGCGAGATCGGAGGGGCATGCATCTTATTGCAGTATTGGGCATGGTACAGATTCCCTCGGCTTGCCCCTTCACTAGCTGACCATGCTGAGCCTGATGTGTTTTACGATGCTGATCGTGGTCAATTACGTCCCTTAGGATAGGAGTAAGTTTCTATTTCATTTCGTATTTTTACATTACTTCCTTGACATACTTTGTTAATATTTTAACTTATGTTTGCAATTCTTTCATTTATCAAATAGGTGGCGCAAGCATAAAGTATTGAGTGATACTGTGATTGGCGTCCTTACATATTATCATCAATTCTTCGATCAGTTGAAGAAAGATGAGGTATGTCTTCGTTTACATTCCTTTGAGATATTTACTTATGCATATGTCGTCTTAATGTTTTGTACATCTCATTTTTTCAGTTTATATGGCAACCATACACGGATGAGCAGGTGGCAACATTGCCACCTTTTTGTGTGGCTGGTAGAGACATAGCACTGGCAGTGGTCCCTCTCATATGTTTCCACATTGTTGAGTGGCACTAGCCAGACCGCGTCATGTGCCAGTTTAGTCTTGACCAGCCCATTCCATGGAGACCGCTCCAAATGCACGGTTGCACTCTGGTTACATTGGCGGTAGGCATGATGAGGATTGGCCGCTACACATGCTTGTTTATATAGCCACCTGGGATAGTCGTAGGGAGAAGCTTGTTAGGGGAGTCTCATTGGTCGCACCCCTCAGTTTGCGTTCTGAGTACATGCGTTGGTATAAAAGAATTACCAGACGCTGGATTGCTCCCACTAGCGCATCTATTGGGAATGTGGTAAGCTCTTTACTAATTCGTTAGTGACTATATGTATTTTGTATTCAGTATAATGACATAAATTATATCTGTTTATTAGGCGGACATTGCAGAGTATTTGCTCAGTTCAACTACTGACACTGTCGCTCGAGAGGCTGCTACACAAATCCTACACTCATTGAGGGAGCATGACCGCATTACGATGGAACAGCTGCATCCAGCTCCAGCAGCAGATGACATTTCAGGGCTGCTCGAGGAGTCCAGCCAACAGGGAACGTGGCGTAGACGGAGGAGAGGATTGGCGAGCACTCGGACACGACTTCGACATCTCGAGGACTCCAACTCTACTAGCCAGCATACGACTCAGCCTCCTACCGCTGTTACTTACCCTCCACTCAGTCTCCTACCACTGCTACATACCCCCCTGCTCAGCCACCACCTGCATATTACCCACCATACCCATCATACCCTTACCCACCGTATCCATACCCGCCACCGAGTTATCCCTCATATCCTTACCCACCACAAGGTTACCCACCATATCCTTACCCACCACCAGGTTACCCACCATACCCATCACAGCCAGGTCCCTCTTCCGAACCATCTCACAAGCCACCGCATTCTGATGCGGGTCCATCTCATTGATATTGACATGCAATTATATTTAGTGATTTTGTGTAAAAGACTATTGATAATATCTTCTTGTGAGTTTGGTACCCTTATTAGATTAGACTATATATGTTTTTCGTACTGTTTTAGATTTTATTAAAGATTTTGGTAATTGGTTGCATTAAACAGGATCATGGGCTTTTGGGGAGTTCCAACATTTAGGAAAAACTCTGTCGAAATTTTTATTAATTCGAATTACTAAAAATTTGGGAAGAAGATTATTGGGATCCGAATTCTACTCACTATCATCTGAATCCTACTCAAAAAAATTTATTTATTTATTTGAATTAATGCAAGAGTAATTCAATTGATATGACCAATAATAGGCTTTTTTAAGAAGTATTTAATGCTCATATCATCAATACTAACTTTTCTTAAGATTTGACTAATAATAAAAGGAAAGTCATTGAAGTTTGTTTTAAGGATTATATTAACCAAATATAACCTATAAGTGATACGTCTCTTCTAGAGGATATACCATTTAATTTTTTTTATATGTTGTTTAAAATATTTGTGTAAAAATAAATAAATATATTCAATAACTTCAATAATAAGATATGTACGTACATTTGATTAGATTATTTTTAAAATATTAAAAATCATAAATAAAGACAAAATTAAAAGAAAATAATTAATACCTCATTTGTTTTTTAAAATGAAAAATAAATTGAAACAATAAATTTTTAAAAATAACAAAAAAGAAGCATATGTGTTATGTAATTAATAAATCCTCATAATAACTAAAACAATATTAAATATTACCAACATATTAAATTTGTCATTTTTTTAATTTTATATTTTATATTTTACCTCCGTAATTAGTATGGACTCATTAATAAATGCTTACAAAATTTTATTAAGTAATTTAAATAATTTATAAAAATTTAAATTTAAATTTTATGTATAATTCAATGGTTACGCCAACAAGGATGGCGTTTTCCTTGCCAAGGCCAATCAAGATGCGCCACGTAGGCTGGCGCATCCACGTAGTTTGCGCCAAGTCACGTAAGACAAAAGGGTGGCATTTTGGTATATAGTTTCAAAAGAGTGACATTTTGATAAATAGTTTTATAAAAATAGTAATTTGATAAATAGTTAAAAAAATAGTAATTTAGTAAATAGTTTTACCAACAGTGACAGTTTAGTAAAAAAATCTGTTTTATTTTCTTCTCCTTTTTAAGCATTAGGCTAAGACTCTTCTTTTTTTCTTTTCTTATATATATTTATTTAATGACCCATTAGACTTAGAGTGAATTAACTCAAAAATAATAATACAAGATCCAAAAATTATTTAAATAATTTTAGGTATTATATATATATTCTCTATTAACTTTATATTTGGATAAATATGAAAAAACTGTTACACAAATTTTAATACTCTAAAATGATTTTTGTTTAAGGAAAACATTTTTTGTCCAACTCAAATTCAGTGGATCGTATATTCGTGTGAAACAGATATCAAATTAAATTGTATATAATTGTAGCATTATTCATGTTAACAGTCTTGTTATTCATCTAATTTTTATATGTCTAATTTTTTTTAATTTACTTTCAAATTTATTATGTATTCCGTAAGAATATTACATTCGAATACAGAATGATTTAACATCATTCTCATATTAACATACAATATACATATAAAAGTTAGGCACAAAACATTTCCTTTTCTTTAATAAGTTCAATTTGAGTATTTTGATTTTCACTTAGTATAATTTCAAGACTATTGATAGAAATATCTCCTTTACATACGCCCACTTCGTGGGTAAAGTTACCAAAATCCTTTCTTTTAGCCCATATGTTTTATAGACTTTACAGTTTTATAATTATTTATTAATTATATTTCATATTAAAATATATGTAAAATACAATACAGATAAAAAAATATTTATTTAGGAACGTATTCTTTCACATCTATATTTAAAATTTCTAGTATATTTCTACATTTTATCACTTCTCACAATCCCCATTAATTATTTGTCGTATAATTTTTTTCTCTCATTACTAGTCAATTGCTCATTCTTGTATATATTGGACACAAACAATTAATTTTTCCTATAAAATCGTTTTTTTTATTTTTAATATCCACCTCTTAGTTCTTTTATTTCCTCTTAGTAAACCAAGCAATTTTCCATTTCAAATTAATTTTAGTTATTATCTGATACTAACAATGTCAAGAAAGATTAAATTTATGCTATCGATGAGAAAGATGTATTAGAAGAAATCAGTTTTAAATTTTAGTTTAAAAGTATTTTGAATAATAAATATATTATGTTTAATATGAAAAATAAACTCATTTAATAATTTTACTTTATCCCACCAAATATCTTTAACGGCTCATGCCTTTACTTGAAAAAAGTAATTGCCTCAATAATCATGACAACCGTTTCCTTAAGGCCAGTAACATCCTCTTCATTAATGTATGAGTCCATGCCTCTATCTACATCCTTCTCTTCTCACACTATCCCATTGGTAGCTGGTAGCCAAATCTGAGTCTTTATTTTCATTTATATATGATGCATTGTGGTGAATATTGCTATTCTTTAAGGGAATCCATCTTTGATAAGCATTTTCCCTAAAATCTTCGTTTTCATTGAGTATTTTTTCCTTTCCCTTATGTTGGGCTAGGCTACAGAACAGCTTCACCTAATCTGACTCTTTATCCTTAATTTTGGCATGCCTTGACTAATATAGCACCATCAATGGCTTCATTTACGTCTCACAAGCACTAATCACCAAGGCCATCGAACACCAACTTCATCCTTTAGGTTAGAAACAACACAGGTTTATAATATTTTTCTTCTTCCTTTTTTTTTTGTGTTAGCGTTTTTCTTTCTCTAACAAATTAATCTTCTCAAGGAAGAATAGCTTTTCCATGTGCATACATTCATTTTACCTCACCTTTCGACAATACGTTTATGCTCATATTTAGATTTTTATCATTATGTTTTTGGAAAGTTTTTAGGCTAGATTTGGATTTTTATCAATATATTTTTGGGAGGAGAAAAGCAGATAAATCCATAACTTCCTATAATATTATGCCAAATCTAGCTATGTTTCTCTTCTCTTCTATATGCTTCTCGAGGTTACATAGAAGTTTTGTTTAAATTGACGAGCAAATATATATGGTTGAAATTTATTTGTTTGGGGATGATTGCTCATACCTTACTATGATTTTTGTTTGGTTTAGGATGACAAATATACCAATGGCAAATGACCCAATGATTGTTCCCTGATCCCTCTACTGAATAAGAAAAAAAATTAATAAATTGGATGGGAATTTATAAAATTTAATTGATGTTGTTCAAGAACAAGCAAATCAATATCGATGCAATGTCAATTGCTTGACAAAAGTAGGGTGGAGGATTGCTTTGGCAAAACTTCAAGCTAATAGGAGCCTGAATTATGACGATATTCAAATTATGAACAAGTGGAATTCACTGAAGAGCAATTGGTCACTGTGGTACCAACGCTTTGGAAAGGCATTTGTCGTTGCCTTGAACAATGAGATAATGTTGAATGGTGGGATAAAAGAACTTTGGTGGGTTTTCAAAATGAATCTTGTTGCATTCAATGATTTTATGTTTATTTGATGCTGATTATATAACGGCATGCTTGGTCCTTGCTTGGCAAGAGAACCCCTAGAGCAGCAAAACTTCGATATAAAGGCATAATTGCTCTTAAATTGGCTTCCTTATTTGCTCCTGGTGCTTGGACAGTATCCTCTGGTGTTTTACGTGAGAGTTTGAAGAAAGGATATAATTATCAGAATGTGGAAAATCCTAAAAACCAATATACACTTGAAGGTGCAGGGTACAATGAAGACCCGGATTTTGCTGCTAGCATTGAAGGTGCAGGAGATAGAGAAGACCCGGATTTTGGTGCTAGTGTTGGTGATAGAGAGAAGGTGCTAGTTTTAGTTTAGGAAACTTCACATTGAGAGTTTTTCTCTTTGTGGGTTCAAATTTTGAAAGGATATGAACAAAAAAAAGAAAAGAAAAGACAGAGGGAGGCGGAGAATCCATAATATGTGAGGAAGCCAGAATAAGAGAGCACTGTGAGGGAATAGAGTATCGGTGATACCTACAAGGTAAAAGCATATAGTTTGTGAAAACCTTCAGACACAGAGAGTCGAACTTGAAGCTTCGAAATAACCTGAAATAAAAATGTGAATTTTTTACGCATCGTTTTTGTGTAATGTTACTCCAAAAGTGATGTAGAACTTTCCCTTAAACTATAAAATTGTCTGTCTCCGCCATTTTTATATTATGCTGCAGTTTTTCAAATCAATAGCCAATACGGGCAGCCATTTGTGTATGCAGTAGTCATTCAAATCTGCAGCTATGGGAGCGTGTACCCGTTGGAAATAATCTTATGACCAATAAATAAGAACAGTGGAGCACATTTTCTTCGTTTTAATCACAAATATTATTAGAAAATGTAATGTATTGCAGATAAAAAGCATTTGAATCAGATACAAGAGAGTATGTGCCACCTTTAGAACTATCAATTATTATCTGATCCAAGGTCTGCAAGTCGTTGTTGACAGATATCATCCTTTCAAACTTGGTAGCAATTGAAAGCTTATGTAATCCCTTCAATATCCAGAAAGGTATGAATACAATCTGCCATGAGCTTCCTCAACGCTAAAGCTTCAATAAAAATTTCAAATTAACTATAGCTAAAAGCAATAATCAAGAAACAGTATATTTACCATACTAAAGCAAATGGATCTTGAGCAAGATGCAAAGCTACTGCTTTTACTGATATGAATCTAATCCCAGTGTTTGCTCAATTGCCTTAAAGCTGATTCTCAACAGAGAAAGTAAAGATGCGTAAGAGAAACATTCTTTGTTTCGGGTCATTGTATCAAAACTATTGACACATCTTTAATTAGTCCTGCGGTGCAAAAACTGGAGGTGAATGATCTTAAAAGAACACTTGCCTCAACAAGTGAGACATTATATCTTACTTATGGAATTTATGTATGCTTCTGGAATAACTAATTTCAGTCGCATAAGGAAAGAATTACTGCTATCTCCAACTGAAAACACCTGAGGAGATATAGTGGCAATAAGAACAAAATTTTCACCATTCCCCACATCTATCTTGTACAGCTCATGGAAAACTTCCCGAAAATGATTTACCAGGTTGTCATAGAAAGACTTACTTGGAGGAATGACATTAATAGCAAGAATTCCAAATTCAGAAAGAACTAATTTAGCAGCAAGAAGAACATTCTTTCTAACAAATTCCAAGGGTGGGGAGCTTATACCATTCCTTATATCGCCTGAATCTAAATCAACCATAACAACATCAAATTTATGGTTGACCTTGCCATCCACCAAGTGACTCAAACCATTAAGCTCACAATCAGCAAAAGAACTTATATTCTGCAGATTTTCATGGTATGCAAGTTTCTTCATAGATTTAATGGCATCTCCAACAACAATGTGCACTAATTCACCATCTTCCAAACCAAAGTAGTGCTTTGCAATCCTCAAAACCTCTCTATCATTATCCACTCCCACAACCTCAAAACCCAATTGAGTAGTCAAGAAAGTAAGCAAAGCCCCACCTCCAACCCCAAGGCATAAAGCTTTTGGTCTAAACCCATTTTGAATTCGTCCATCTACATATTCACTGATCAAAGAAAGACTAGCCACCATAGGGGCCAAGTAAGGGTGTACCAAAACTCGAAGATCAGGCATAAACCCCACATCCCCAATCCTTACAGTATTCGAATGGGGATCTGTCTCCGGAACAATACAAATCTCTGTTTGAATCAAATTTGGCATCCTCTTGAACCTCAACCGCCTTCGAAATTCCCTCTTAAGACAACCATGATGCACCTCATTCTCACTTTCAATTTCAACATCTTCAACCAACATTTCACCAACATGACAACTAACACATGCATATATTACTACACTAGAAACCAAATTATCTTCATAACTCAAAATAGGTATGTGAGGGATGCCTTTTTTGAACAAAGATCTGGGACACAAAGCCAGGAGAAGAGGTTTTGACCACACCTCGAATCCCTGCTGTTGCAATGAACATTTCAATGGACGATGATAAATATGTTGTAAAAAATCATCCTCCTTGAATTGGTTTCCTATCAAAATCAAACGGGAAATTCCTGGAGAACTGAAGAGAAGCTGGAGATGACCCGATTCAGCAGAGAAGATCCAGTCAGTTTCACGGCCTTCTGGAACTAACATAGCACCAACTTGGGGTGAGTCAGTGGGTTGGATCGGTGAATCAAGCACAGCAACTCGGAGCAGCGAATCTGAACAAGTTGGATTGGGTATAGTGAAGGAGATAAACCGAGAAGGGCATACGCTTTCAAAGGTTGCTACATCAAGGGCCATCACTATAAATTCATCCAAGGCAATTGCTTTTCATTCTATTTTGTTGTTGAATTGTTATATGTGCCATTTGCCACCCCCACAGAAAACCATTTCTTTATGATTGTTACTCTTAGCATTGCCACACCTAAACTTGCACGTTTTTAATATCTTCAAGTCAGCAAAACAATCACACCTATAAATATGAATAAATACACAGGAAAAGAAGGGGGGTGTGGGGGCGCAAAGAACCTATGAGCATAGAGAATTAATCATATAACAGAAAACAAGTGAATATCAAGCAAATATGGTTATTCTTATATATAGGTTAACAAGAAAAATGGGAAAACAAAATCAACCCAGAAAAACAATGAAAATGCAGAATAATGCAGCAACTGACACATGAAAAACAAAACAAAAATTGGAGGAAAATAAGAAGGGAGAAATCTTGAGTTGATTTTGGTCCTTTTGCAGAAAACCCAGAATTATAATACAGAAACAAGAAATAATCATCAAGGTGACGAATATGCAGTATGTAGAAGTGAAAACCCACACCAATAAAAATGAATACATGCGGCCTAAGCCATTTAACCCCGTCTTGTTTAGCACTTCAATCCACATTTCCAAAATATCATTTGTTCATGCTATGATCAGACAATATTACCTCCATGATATGTGAAAATTTGCTTCATCATGACACCACATCCAATAACTCATCAGCAACCAGATGGCAAAATGAAAGATCTAATTACTGAAGTGTAACCACAGTCATCAACAGCAGATCAAATAAATAAACAAAATGATTAAGCACAGTGCTGTAACTGAAAATGAGCCGTTAGAAGCAACAAAGAAAACCATGGCCATACACCTTATCAAAAAATAAGAAGAAAAACAATGTCCAATTTTAGGAAATCATTTACAATGTCCAATTAACCAAATCATACACACTATCAACAAACCATGCAACAAACCATGTATCACGTGTAAAATGATTATTCAAAATTGAAATTTTTTATTTACACAAAAAATTCCAAACTCTTCAGTAGAAGCAAACTTATTCAGTTCTCAAATTAGGGAAATCTTCAACAAAAGATTTCTAAATCAAATCTTCAAATTCTTTTTAATTTCACCCACAACCGGAGTCACCCAAAACAAATCCCATGCTCCCGTGAATTACTCGAATTCTATACAATGAAATAGTGAAATTACAGGAATCTTAACATTCACATCATCAAAGAATTTTCACTAAAGAAAGCACAGGCATGATGAATCACCATACAGATTACAGAATCAATCACCAATCAAAATACAGAAGCATAAAATGCATTTATTTATTTACCACTATTAATAATCACACTTTAAAGGTCCATCAAATAGGAGAATCTGTGTGGTGACGAAGCTGGCCGTTTCACACTCCTCTTCAAGGGGATGAGAAAGGGATGGGGATGACTGAAGCTGCGAAGCAAGTGTCTCAGACCCATGGAAGAAGATGGGTCAATCCGGAAAGATTCTGATGGGTTTAAATGAGAACAAATGGGCTCTAGGTTAGCTGTTAGTTAGAGGCCTTGGTTTAGAGAGGTCTACTTTGTCTATTATTTCAATTTCAATTTTTTAACTTCTTTTTCTTTTATTTATTTTTCTATTTTTTGAATTTCTTTTGTTTTATCCTTTTTATCATCATCCTTCTTTTTATTTTCCCTTTTTTTAATCCTTTTTAAATATATTTTCTAATTGTTATTTCATTATTAGCCTAGAATAGTATTTACACCACTTCAATTCTATTATTTAGCCGCATCGGTAATCTTTTTTTATTTTCAACTCTTGATTAAGTGCCTTTCCGATTTTAAGTTTGGATTATTTTATTATTCAGACATAAGCTCTTCGTTCACTAACTTATGTGTGTCCTTAAGACCCCAACTGATTACTTCTTAAAAATATGCTACCACCTACTACATGTAGAGTCATTTTATTAGTCTTATGGTCCTCTTAATCTCCCTGCCCAATTTCCTGGATTATATTTTGCTTGTGGCTTTTCATTTTTGTCCAAACATAAATCCCTAAAAACGATGTCCATTGTGAAAAATAAGTAACGCTAGCAGCAAGAGACCTAAATGTGTAAGACATAATTATTAAACTCAGACTAGATCGACCAATTGAATTGGTGAACCAACTAGTTATCCAATCCAAGTTGGCATTTTAAATTGGATGTGCATGCGAACTAGTAAAAATTGGCATTGAACCAATCAAGTCTTTAAGAACTAGATGACTTGGTTGGTTTATAGTGTCTCGGAGAAGTCACTTAATTTTTGTAATTAAAAAAAACCAAATAGGAAAAAACAGAGGGAGGGAAACCCTCGATCTAGAATGCGAAAATAAAGCTTGAGAAGGAGATTGAATCTCCATATAGATAAGGAAACCCAACTCCTGCTCGTGGTTGTTCATGCTCATTGGTCGTTAATCGCTACTTGTTGGTCGACGTCTGGTGCTCCTTCATTGCACCTAAGGGAGCCTGTGAAAGGAAGCAATTGAAATGCATATATGGAAGGAAATAGGGTGTTCAATCCACTAATGTTATGCAATATTCAAGTACGGAAAATCTGAAATAGGGTAAGTGTTAGGGCTAAAAACCTCGGACAATGATTCTCTAAAGTGAGATTTGTAGCAAATGTAGGAAAAACATAATAAGAAAGGCACATTTTATATGAAATTAGAACACTGATTTAATAACTTACTTGTTGAAGACATGATTCGATAATCTTTGAGTTTTGCTTCCGTGTTTGCACGTATCCTTGGAACAAAACCAAGTCTTCTTTGATTAGATCACTGGCTCTAAATTCTAGGTTTTCAATGGTGACAAATCTGGAGAGCAATCTAAAAACGTGACGGAAATGGGACCTTATGCACGCTATTTATTAACCCTAGGACCTCCCATTATGAGCCTAGTGGTTAGATAACATGCTCCCACACACATCAAAATTAAGTGTCTAAAACCCATTAGTAATTAATCACATTTTAGTAGACTTTAAGTATCATAGAATGGAATCATAATATCATCTTTTTTTTAGCAAAACAAAATGTCACAATTGATTGGAATTGCCGATGGAACACTAGAATTTATAGAAAATTCTAACATTCTCCCACTTGGGTAAAATCAATTGTGTATTTTTAATTTTAAAAAAAAAATTGAAAACGACTTTTCTCGAGCTAATAACATATTGTGGCCACAACACATATGATCCCAAGATACAACACCTAATTAAAACTCCATCCAACAAAAGCCATGTAACACCGAATCATGGCGGTAATTACATCCCTTATTGATGCAACACCTTCCATGGTTACAAATATCACTGATTCTGTCGACTAGTCATAAATGTGGAGTGTGGCAAGAAAATGACGTGCAATTTGATTAAATAGCCATACCGTCATGTTCTTTCTATTCCTTAATTTCTCTCAAATGCATAGAAGCGAGAAATTACATGGTTTATCACTAAACCATCATGCCTCGACTTCAAAAAGGTATCAACTAAGGGTTCAATAGTCCTAACGACACCGAACTCTAACAATTTCACATTTGATATACACATTAAAAAAAAATTATAATAAAATTCATCTCATCATTTATTTCATCAAATCAAATGTAAAATATCATCAATACATTATTTCCTAAAATTCAAAATAAGAATCTAACAACATAAAAGAGGAAATAACATAAAACTAAAGCTCCCACTAACCAAACACATGAAAAGAACTCACAATGCCCATGTTCTCAACATGTCTTTTGAAAACAATGGGCCCGAGTCCCTTGGTTAAGGGATCAACCAACATGGAATTTGTGTCAATGTGTTCTACCACTATAGAACCTTCTTTCACAAGATCTCTAACTGGTGCATGTACTTCACTCCAAGTGCTTAAAACCACTAGAATTCTTATTGTTCTTTGTATAGAACAACTTAGAGACCTAATGGTGTCACAGAAAATCCTAAGTGGCCTAGCAATGGAATCCACAATGCGAAGTCCCGTCACAAGATTCCTCAACCAAATGGCATGAGTAGTAGCAAGAAAACAAGCAATGAACTCGCTTGCATAGTAGAAGAGGCAACAAGAGTTTGTTTCTTACTCTTCCAGGATATCGCACCCCTTCTCTTACCATCATAAAGATGTATCCAATGATGTCGATTTCCTATCATCGAGCACCCACCAAGATCCGAATATGTGTACCCCACAATCTCCAAGTTGTCAACTCTCCTATATACAAGCATATACTCTTTGGTCCTCTCAAAAGACCTCATTACCTTCTTAGTAGCTATCCAATGATCATTCCTAGGGTTTGACTTGGTATCTACAAAGAACGCCAACTATGAAAGCGATGTCAGGTTCCTAGTGCATACCCGAGCATACATGAGACTACCCAAAGCACTACCAAAAGGTCTATTATTCATTTCTACTTGTTCAATCTCATTCTTAGGACATTGATCCTTGTTGAATCCATGGTCACCTTTGACGACCGAACGTCTCCAGGCTTACAGTTCTGCATATTGAATCTCTCTAAGATTCTATTGATGTAGGCCTTTTGGGATAACCCGAATGTATGATGTGATCTATCTCTGCGAATATCGATCCCCAGCACAAAAGAAGCCTCACCAAGGTCTTTCATGTCAAAAGATCTAGTCAACATCTGTTTTGTCTCACGCAGTATGCCGAGGTCATTAGAAGCCAGCAATATATCATCCACGTATAGCACAAGAAAGATAAATTTGCTCCCACTGACCTTAAGATATATACACTAATCAACCTTATTCTCCTCAAACCCCATAGAAGTCACCACTTTATCAAATTTCAAGTACCATTGCCTGGAAGCTTGTTTCAAACCATAAATTGACCTCTTCAAATGTAGAGCTATTCTGGACATGAGTCCTTATTACCACCAATATACAAACCCTCAAGGTTTTTGTCAAAATCACATGTATATTGTCTCACTCAAATCACCATTCAGAAAAGCAGTCTTCACATCCATTTGGTGCAACTCCAAATCAAAGTGAGCTACAAAAGTCATTATGATCCTAAAGGAATCCTTTGTCGATACAGGTGAAAAAGTCTTAGTAAAGTCAATGCCCTCCTTCTGAGTGAAACCATTTGCCACTAGTCTGGCCTTAAATCTCTCAACGTTACCCTTTGAATCTTTCTTTGTTTTGAAAACCCATTTACAACCAATTGCCTTACAATTCTCAAGTAACTCAACAAGTTCCCATACATCATTGACTGACATAGACTGCATCTTTTCATTCATCGTACGTTTCCACATTTTCGATTGTGAACAAATGATATCTTTTTGTCGATAGCTCTTCTGGATCAATAATATTTCTAATGTCATATGCATCCTCACCGAGATAGACCATAAACTCATCACCTATAGGCTTTCCCTCTGTCTAGTTGACCTCCTCAAGGGAATCGGTGCAAATTTGGCTCAATGGGTTGTGGAAGCTCAACCACAGATACTCGGAGGATCAAGTATATCATCATTCGAGAGCACCTATATCCTTCGAGACTCGAACCTGCATCTCCACTTAACAATTGGGACCCTAGTCTCAATCGTCGAATATTATCAACAAGAACAGTAATGGCAAAGAAACGGTCTCGTGTGAAAGAACATCACCACATCGTCGAATCAATAGGATCTTACCTACATCAAGCTCCAAAAATTTAGCATTCATAGACTCTACAATTTACTCCCCTTACTTTGATAGAAGAACCTGTATCCTTTAGCGCGATCCGATATCCAATGAAAAAACAAAGGACTGTCTTGGGATCTGTCTTTTTCTCGCAAGGGATTATAAATTTTGACCTCACTATGGTCAACCCTGAAGTACATCGAAGATGGTTCGTGCTAGGTTTTCTTCCCGTCCCGTAGTTCAAAAGGAGTTTTGGGGGAATTGATTTACTTGGGAACTCGTTAAGAATATAAAGTGGTGGCAATCGACTTTTCAAGGTTTCACCCTACGTATATTCGAGAGAAGGTAAGTTACATCTACTCATCATGTTTCTCATCATATCTTTAAGTGTCCCATTACGCACTTTCGGACAAGCACCATTTTGTTCAGACTTTAAGGCATGGTGTATTGTAAACTATTCCACAATCATTTTGTAAGTATAAAGCAAATGGTCCCATATGTTGCCCCTTATACGACACCATATTTACCATAATACTCTCCACCACATATGGTCGATCTTACAATCTTGATAATTTTTCCCAATTGCTTTTCCACTTCAGCTTTAAAAATTTTAAATTTCTCAAGAGCTTCAGATTTTTCTTTTAATCAAATAAAGATAACCATATCGGGAGAAATCATCAATGAATGTAATGAAAACCCGTTACCACAAAATGTAGAAGACAGAAAGGGCCCACTAATGTCTGTATGAATAATCTCTAAGAGATCTGAACTTCTAGTTGCACCTACCTTTTTGGTCTTAGTAAACTTTACCCTAATGCAATCCACACAAGGATCCAAATCATCAAAAAACAAGGAAGGTAGAATATTTGTCTTTGTCAACCTCTCAACCCTTTCCTTAGAAATGTGACCTAAGCGCTTGTGCCACAACATAAAAAATTTTTCCTCAACTTTAGACCTTTTAACAACTGAATTCTCAACAACTAAAGATGAAGAAAAAAAATATCAGAAGCCAAAGATAATTTATATAAATCATCCACTAAAGATCCATAACCAACAATTTGGGAGTTCAACATCATATTTATTTTCCTATCACCAAAAGTAAAATTGAAACCAAGTCTGTCTAAACAAGAAATGGAAATCAAATTTCTCCTAAAAGAGGGTACATAAAAAATATCATTCAAAATCAATTCAAAACTTGAATCTAAAACTAGGCTGAGATCTCCCACTTTCTCTACAAAGACTTCAAGATCATTTCCTACCCTTAGCTTGCTTTCCCTGACCGGCTCTCTCGATTTCATTCAACCCTTCATCTAAAGACACAACAATGTGGGTTGTGGAATCACTATCAAGCCACCAAGAATTCATGGAAACATCAACTAGATTAGTCTCAAGACAGACAAAAGCTAAGTTATTACCTCCTGATTTATGCTTGTTCTCTAACCAAGTCTTGAACTTACTATGCAATCAGCTTTCTTATGCCCCTTCTCCTTACACCAAAAACACCAAATGCTCTTCTTAAAGATAGCTGGTTGAGGATCCCCTACATTGTGATGCTGACTCTTACCTGGTTTTCCTGAACCTCGATATCTATGAGAAGCATTAGATGTACTCTTTGTATATTTCCAATTTCCCTTACCAGAAGTGGGTTTGTCATGGATAGATAATAAGGCTATGTCACTCTTTTCTTTCTTGAGTTTCTCTTCTTTAGCAACACATTTGGTAATGAGGTCATTCACGGTCCATTTCTCACCAATGGTATTGTGGGCAGTTTTAATTTGTGTGAAATCAGCAGGTAGACAGTTTAGGGCATGTTCAACAATGAATTTTTCATTAAGGTCAATTTGGTGGGCTTTCAGTTTGGTTTGGATGTGAACCATCTTCATAATGAATTCCCTCACGCCCCCCTCTTATCATATCTCATGTCCGTTAAGTCGTTTCATTAGACATCCGTCTCGTCGTTGTCGATACTTGGTACCTCTCTCTAGAGCGGTGAGAAACCCCTTAGCTGTCCCTTTCTCTGAAGACCACTCAAAAGATGTTCGAGAGAGATTCGGTCCTCTTGATAGCAATCGACTCAACCCGTCGACCTCTCCCACTTAGCTAAAAGTTCCTTCTTACTCATTAATTTTACAATTTTGTTCGTACTATTCTCATTTATCACATGCTTGTCTTCGCAAAAAGCTAAATCAAGATCGGTTGAATTCCTAAAGAGAATTCCAAATCTTTCCTCCATTTCCCATAATTTGATCCATTCGATCTCAATAGAAGAGTATAAACAATTGTTCACGAAAAAGTTCACCGTATAAGTCAAAAGAAAAGTTTTTTAGAATGCATTAGAATATATTACAAGGCAAGATATAGCTCAAAAAAAAGCAAACAAGCTATCATAATGAGGCCAATATCATGGCACATTCTCCTTTGGGCTTTGAATGCACAAACCAAGGTCATAACCTGGGCCAAAACCTCGATGGGTTAATCCATGAGTATACACTGGGTTTAGAAAGTTGTCTCCTTTGGGCGATTGAAAAGTCCCTTTAGCCCAACATATTCCCCAATAACTCCATCTCAAATCAACTTTCAATCACTCGCACACAATAACCGATGGATCCTTCATCTTTGGGCAAGTAATCGCATGCAATGGTTAAAAGCATTCCTCAATTACAAAGAGACTTCCATGAACCTACAAGTGGCTCCACTTTGGTGGTAACGACTCATAGCAATCCATAAAAACTCTTGCAAAAACTTTCAGAATCATCATCTTCTCTTGCTCGAATCATATATCAAAGATTCCCAACATGTTTTGTACTCAAACAAATTGTTAAAGAATTATTAAAGCATGCTAATTTCACGATCTAACTTAAAAAATATATATATTTATATATATTAACAATAAATTTACAAAACGAAAATGCTCGCTTGTAAAAAGGAAAGGAGAAAAGGAAAAAAGAAAGAAAAAAAAAATAAATAAATAAATAATAGCAATCTTGAAAAGCTAAAAATGCACATTCAAAACGTTAACGTGCCTTTATATATACATTTAGCTAAATCAACAAAACCATAATAGCAAAGTGCAGTGCAGACGTCGTTGCATTTGCATAATTCCCTATACACTTATGTTTGAATCCTAGTAAAGTCAGTTTAACATTTATTTATTTTATTTTTCAAAACCATATACAGGCATTGAAAAACCCATACGACAATAGGAATTGAAAGACAAACTCATACATGAATTGAAAAATCCATACGCCAATATGAATTGAAAAACAAACCCATACATAAATTGAAAAACCCATAAGATAATTAACAATCGTGGACCTAAAACATATAAAACCAGGCTCGATACCATCCGACCTATGTAGCAAATGTAAGCTCGGAAAAACATACCAAGAAAGGCACATTTTATATGAAATTAGAACAAACCGATTTAATAACTTACTTGTTCCACATACCAAATGACATGATTTCAAATTACGAACCAGGAATAGTTACTTGTTAAAACACGATTCATGTTGCACGTATCTTGCAACTTGGAACAAAATGCCAAGTCTTCCTTTAAAGACGATCACTTACTCTAAATTCTAGGTTTTCAATGGGACAAACCTAGAGAGCAATCTAAAGACGTGATGGCAAAGTAGGGACCTAGCCACGCTTTTATTTATTAACCCTAGGCACCTCCCATTACTGGGCCTAGTGGTTAGGCTCAACTTCTGTCTCCTACACACATCAAAATTAAGTGTCCAAAGTCCATTAGTAATTAATCACATTTTAGTGGGCTTAAGTATCATAGAATGGATCATAATATCAATCCACTTTTAGCAAAACAAAATGTCACAATTGATTAAGGTGAGTGTTACTTAGAATTTATAGAAAAATTCTAACAAGATTCTTGTAAAGTGAACAAGTAAATTCACATCAACTATTGATAGATGGATTCACATCAACCATCAATGGTTGATGTAGGTTTACTAATTCACTTTACAAGGATCCTAACTTTAGAGGATCCTTGTTCAGGAACCTCATGCTCACCTTTTGATGATGTGTAGCGACTATAAGTAGTTAGGGTTTAGGATTCTAGGTATTCACCTATGGATGCAGATGGATCAAGGTAGTGACCCATGGGTGATGGGTTTATGGATTGGCTTGAGCCCTAAGGATTACTGAGGGGAAGTAAGCTAAAAAAGGATAAGGAGTAGGTTGGATATTGAGTGTCTAGGTTAATTTGGGTAATAGGTCTTTGGGTTACCTTTATATTGAATCCAACTTAAGCAATGAACTTATTTAATTCTTTATTTGTATTAGATATTTGTATGCAGTTTGACTAGTGACTCACTAGTTGAACTAATGACCAATTAACTTAATGCACTTGTGAAGTCGATAACTAGTTTAATAACTATGCAAATGGGTATGGTCGACCTATCTCCACCCATGAAATGCCGAAATTGTGAACAGGCTAGTAGGGAGGGTCTCTTCATTCATTCGAAGCAAAGGGTTTGAGATGTTTCATTATTTGTTAAATTTGATTCATTTTCTAGAATCCAAGCAGACTTTGAATATCCTAATTCTTAAGGAAAAGGAAAGAAAACCAGTAACCCACTTCTCTCTCCTTCGTAAAGAGCTTCCTAATTTTGGTTTCAAGTTCACTACTTTTTATGAAAATTTGTATCGCTCTGATCGAAATCTTCTGAGACATTGAAAGGTAAGGTTTTCTTATTCATGCCATTATCCTTGTAGTCTTGTACACTACTGAACTTCAACTTTTCTATTTCTGTGTTTGTTTTTTAAGAAAAAACAATGATAATTGGGAAAATGGTTTCTTTTTCCAAGAAAAATAATGATATTTGGGAAACTAGACTTTTTTTTTCTTGATGGTTAAATATGAGATCTTTTGACATGAGTTGAGCAATAGTTTAGTGGAATTGGTTTCAAGGACATGATTTTGGTACCTAAAAACTCTATTAAATCAAGAGAAATTGGAATTTGAAAAGGAACCATTAGAGTGAAACAAGGCAAGTAAGCAACTGTAACCAATACGGTGAACTATTTGAATCTTGAAGGGATAGAAACAATCACAATGTAAGTAAGAGCAAGTTGAAGAAGTGTTTCGCTCCTCTAACATAACCAACCGCCTATCAATTCTCAATGGGTGCATGAGTCATTAGTTTTTAGTCATACTCCTTCACAAACGCCATGTCTAAGGTATCCTTTAATCCAGAGTTCCATTCACATTCAATCAAAAATTGACATTCTTGGTCACATTTAGATACTTACACATGGGATTTGGTTCTTCTAAAGTGAGGAGTGTATTTTAAAGAATAAAATATACGATTTTAACTATTGATGTAAAAATTAAAGGTTTAAAATTTTTTAAGATATAAGTATTAGCATAATAGATTATATATGTGTAATAATTTACTCTATTAAGTTTTTCATCTACAGTTATAATTGCGCACTTTATTCTTTAAAGTGCATCATTCACTTTAGTGGAGATATACTTATGGTTGATAGACACTAAATGTTCCTACAACACAATCAAGTACAAGTTTCCCTACACAAAAAACTTCATAGGAATATTGTTTTTTATATCAGCTTTTTCCTCTTGTATTATAGTATAAATCTTCATATTAAAACTTACATAATACAAAAGAAATTAAATACAAAAAATAGAACTAAATAACAAATAAGATCTTCTATTGTCAATATATATATATATATATATATATATATATATATATATATATATGTTCTTCGTATTATAATATAAATACATAAAAAAATTTGTTAAAAATAATAAACTATTACAAATCCTATATATATATATATATATGAGAATGATCAATTAACACCCATATAAGTTAAAATCATTCTTGCACCGTTAAATAACTTTTCATTGGATAATTTTGTCACAAAACTTATTATTGGATTAAAAGTTCCTATCATGTAGATCAGATCTAAAAATTCTCACATTAATCCTAAATCGTTTAATACATTATTAATATACATCAAAATCGATGTAATATATACTTTTGAAATTTATAAAAATAAGAATTATGTGTTTAAATTCTTATTGTTGTTTGATATTTTTAAAATTTGATACAAATGATCAAGATGATGAATAGTTATGATTCAATGGTTGGATCGATAAAAACTAATAAAGTTATTGAATAGTATAGGTGTGTTCAGTCTTACACACCAATGTCAGTTGATCTCTCTTTTCTCTCTCTCTCTCTCTCTTTCTCTCTCTCTCTCTCTATATATATATATATAATATATATATATATATATATATATAAAGGTGTAATTAGGTCAGTTTAGTTCGATTTTTTAAGAAAAATAAATCCGAATCAATTAAAATCAATTAGTTCGATTTGATTCGATTTTCTTATTTTTTAATAGCCAAACACGAATCGAACTGAATATCTACGGATTGATTCGGTTCGGGTGGTCAGGTTGACTTTTTTTGTTACACAAAAATTAGCTTTCCATAGCAAAACAAAAATGCATAATAAATCTATGAAAAAAATTTTAGAAATGGATTCAAATTTACTTATCTCAATAAGCACATTACAAAGTACAAACTCCAAAATTATATGTTTAACATGTTGTCTTAATTTACTGATAATACACTCAGTCAATGTTTTTAATGTATAGTACTCTATTTATTTTGAAATCTTCAGCTGAGTGTTTAGTTCCTATATAAATAAGGACATAAGTTGATTAATTTAGATGACCTTAATGGTGGATTATGGTATATGCTTCTAGACTTACTGTTTGTAATGTATTATAAAGTTTTTTGTGTTAAGTTGTTTCACAACAATAACCTGCATATAATACAATTTTCAAAAGGTTAATGTTAAGTTGAATGGACATTTTTTTATACTTCTGAACTTGTTGTTTGTTATGTATTATAAAACATTTTTAGGTTAAGTTGTCATGTTAATATTTTGTGGTCAAGGCTTAAAAGCTCTTGACTTATGACATGGATAAATTAGATTACATTTTCTTTAATCTTTTTATTTGCTTCTACACTTAATTTAGTCATTATATTTATATAAATTGATTAGTTAAATTGGATGTTATTCACTCTGATTTGTTGTTCTAATGTATTGTGTTAGAATGAACATTATATATATATATATATAAAATACATATCTAGTGATAGAATTTTTTATTGTAAGAGGATAAGATGAGTAAATATTAAGCATACAACTATATATGAATAATCAAAATTAAAAATTACTTAAAGGTCATGTGATCACTTAAAAAAGTCATTTACATTTATGTTTTAATCTTGATCATTCATGAAAAATCCAATAATAATATTTATTTTTTTATTTTTTACATATAATATTCCTATAATCGGATAAATTCCATATATATATATATTTAGTTTAATTTGATTTAATTCTCAAATTTAAGATTTTTAATCTTAGAATTAAATTAATTAAGTTTCATTTAATTTAAATTTTAATTAAATTAATTAATATATTTAAACCAAACTAAATTAATCTAATTATTTTTATTCGATTTAATCAGATTAATTGAGTTATACAAACTAATTTATAACTATCATGTAAAAAAATAAACAACTACTAATAAACTGTTTGCAAACTCGAGAAAAAAAAAAGTGTACTAAAACAATGCTCATTTATGACGGCTATAATGCAATATAAGGAAGCAATACTTTTCACGTGGGTTCTATTTCATTTGTGTTATTTAATTGTAACACGTGGGCCTAATTTCTAATTGGCCGCATTGTTCAACAGGTATCAGTGTCACTCACCAAATTGGAATTTGGAAAACAGAAAATACCAAGAGAGCAAACGTTTGGCCATTTGGGCAAAGCATAGGCATATGCCGAAAAAGATTCGAAACGGAACTATATGAATTTGTTCCCCGCAACTCATAAATCCGAAAAGGTTCACACTGCTGAGCTGTATCCTCATCCCTCATCATACGTCGAGAAAATCGAGGTCGGTCGCACACCTGCTTTTAGAAAATTGAGGTGACCCCCATAAACCAAACGAGTGTTTCACTACGAAGACTTAATTTTTATATTTTTTATTTTGTTAAAGATATAGTTAAAAAAATTAAAATAAATTTTTATAAAAATAAAATATATATAATATATTAAAATTTTTAAAAACTTAATTATTTATATTATTTTTATAAAAAGTCTTATTTTAATTATTTTAACAAATTCTTATTTTTTTTATCTGAACTTTTTTTTCTCTCTCATAGAATGTATTTACACTCTCTAAATATGAAGTTACTGCATTTGAACGTAATAGCAAAACACACCTTGTTAACTTAAACTCTTCAAGTATAATTTATGCACAGATTAAATTTTGTAGAGTAAACAGGTACAAATGATTTTATGAACTTCATATTGTGCCAAAAAGAATACTCATTTAGCAATAGTTTAAATACTTAACGAAATTGTTACGTGACTTGCAGGTAACACTAAATAAATTAATGAAAATTTCATGAATGAGGGGAAAAAAACTAAAAAAAAATGTATTTTAACCTCAAATAATTTTGTAATTGGAAGAAAATTATAAGTAATTGAATAATTAACATAATTAAAACATCATTTATACTAATTTTTTCTTTTGATGGTGTCACATTTAAGTCAGGAACCAATTTTGTTTAATACTCACTGATATATTACCATCATTTCAAAATATCTATCATTTAAGATTTTTACACAAAAAATAAGAGAAATATTAAATAACCTTAATTATGAAAAAAATTATATTTGACTAAATTATTCTCTATGACAATACTTTAAATATTATCAATTTATAAATATTTTTTCTCATTTCATTTGTGGAAAATACCAAAACATTCCCCTGAGAAAAAGAAAATACCAAAACAAAAAGAGAAAATTTTAAAAATTAATTAATGCATTTTTAATTTTTTTAAATAACAAACAAAATAAAATAAAATTTAAATTTTAAGACGACAAATACTGTAAAATAGAAGCAGCATTTAAATTGCACAAAGGCCGAAATTTATGAGTCAGTTTTGATATTTCCAAATCAGAAAGTTTAAATTGCAAATGAACCAAAATTAAAATTGCAAGATGCAATTTACCAAAAAACTAAAATTGATAAGAAGTATTATCACCTATGGGCATGTGTTTATGGAATTTAATTCCTTACTGCAAACCTTTTCTCTCTCTCTGCCTCTCTTTCTCTCTCTTTTTTTTTTATGTGTCATTGTTTCTCCAAAATAAACAAAAAAGAAAGATTCGTCGTCACAAAAAAACCTCACCAACCCAAAAAGTGATCTCTGAATATCACAAAGTGGCTGCACCATCGCGACGAGTTTTTTCACTTTCTCTTTCTGAACCAAAAACATTGGAAATGGGGTGCGTAGGATAGGCCTCTCCGCGCACGATAGCCTCCACCACCACCACTCACTTCCTTCGCTCATGCTCGCTGCACTGTGCACACGCCCCAAACCTTCCATCCTCTCCTCCTTATTCTTCCACACCAGCTCAGCGGCTCACTACCACCATTCGGCTCGGCTCATCAACGGCTCCTCCCTTCGTTTCTCCGACTCCGGAGCCGACGGCTGGCGCCGGCGCCATCATTCCAGCGCCTGCAACCTTGTCGGCTCCTGCGGTGGCGCCGCCTCCATATGGCACGTAGTCATGCCGTCCGGAGCCGTAGCCGGCCTCCGCGGCGATCTCCGGCGACGCGCTGCCTTGCCGCACCACGAGTTGAGGGGGGAGGGATCGTGGAACGCCGCTTGGGACGCCCGCCCCGCCAGGTGGCTCCACCGTACTGACTCCGCTTGGCTGCTGTTCGGCGTCTGCGCCTGCCTCGCGCCGCCGCCTCCACCGCAGCTTTGGTCTGACGTGAATCCCGAGGTGCCGTTTCCGGCGCACGACGGCGATGCTGGCGGCAGTGATTTGAAGGTTTCCGGCGGCTGCGATGAAAAGGATGAGGTCTCTGTTGATTACAGAATCACCGGTAGGTTCTTCTTTTTATTATTTCCTATTTTTTAAAGTAATTTTTTTCTCTATTTTCTGTTTACAGAGTCATTTTTTTCTGGTGACAATGATGACTAGTTTGTGAAGAAAATTTAAACTTTATTTTTATTGAATGAATGATTAATGTTGACGAGTATTTTTTTTTTTCTGGTTAGTATTATAAACGGAGAATGAAAATTTGTTTGATGTTTAATTGTTTGGTTATGTTTGTGCTTATTTTTATTATTTAACATCTATCATGTTTGATGATAGATTAATATGTGTGCTTTTTTCCGGCGGCTTATGTTTGATGAATGATGATTAATGTTTGGTTATTTTTATTATAAACACAGAATGAAAATTTGTTTGATGTTTAATTGTTTGGTTATGTTTCTGGTTATGTGTGGGTATCGGATATGACAAAGGTACGGTATAAGGATACAACTTTTGTTAAAAAATTAAATAAATATTTATCAAGTATTCGAGTATTTGATATGGTATTGAGTACGTATCCGACACAGTACGACAAACATACGACAAACATTATGAAGTATATGTGCTTCTTTGTTTAACATACTCTGAAATGAGCAATTTCTTTTTGTGACGATGATGATGACTACTTTCTGAAAAAATTTACATTTTTTATGTTTAATGGATGATTTATGTTGATTTGTATGGTTTTTTTTTAAAGTGTAAACTAAGCCTGAAGAATTGTTTGTTGTTTGCTTGTTTTGGTTATGTTTATGCTAATTTTTCGAGTTTACATTCTCTGAAATCTGACCCCATGACCTTCAAACAATGAAACAGTGTTTAGCCTTTTTTTTTTCTTTCAGTTTTTCTTTCTGTTTGAAGATTGTTGACGGGTCATTTTGAGTGAGCAGACTGAAGTAGAGTTGTTTGTTGGTAATTTTTTGAGGCCCTGAAAAAGTTACTTGATAACTATTTTGATTTTTTTTTTTAATTCTTCAGACATCATCTGTATTCTTTTTATTTTTTTGAGTTAAAAATTGTTAGCATAGAGACCATAAACTTAAGTTTTGAGTTAGACTTCAGAGTGTGTGCCTATGTGATAGGGTGTAAGTCAGTTTTTAATTTCAGTTCTTAATTGTCTCACTGAATGAATGAATGTTATAGGGGTACTTGCTGATGGTCGGTGTCTATTCAGAGCAATAGCTCATGGAGCTTGCTTATTAAATGGGGAAGAAGCTCCTGATGAGAATCACCAGAGAGAACTTGCTGATGAATTAAGAGCTCAAGTAAGATCTTTATATATTGAAAATTGGTTCTATTCTATGAAAGTATCAATACTTTAATGAAATAGTCATGTCTGTGTTAGACATGTATCAGACACTTCATTGCCACACTTCAAAATACGTGTGGAGATTAACCCAATTTTGTTGTGTTTCTGTATTTGTGTCAGTGTTCTTACTTCTTAGGTTATATCTGCTTTCTAATCTATGATATTATGGCAGGTTGTAGATGAGCTGCTGAAAAGGCGTGAGGAAACAGAATGGTATAAGCTTTGTAATTTTAAAGCATGCCATTTTGTTGGTTCATATGCTTTTACTGAATTGGTTATTTACTTTGATCTATATAGGTTTATAGAAGAGGATTTTGATGCCTATGTGAAGAGAATTCAACAGCCTTATGTATGGGGCGGGGAACCTGAGTTGTTGATGGCTTCTCATGTTTTGAAGTGAGTTTCAAA
The DNA here is from genome assembly GCA_029884595.1 of Ormosia semicastrata. Taxonomy (NCBI): domain Eukaryota; kingdom Viridiplantae; phylum Streptophyta; class Magnoliopsida; order Fabales; family Fabaceae; genus Ormosia; species Ormosia semicastrata. Next base: position 47,125,746 of record JAQQTO010000056.1, on the reverse strand, counting down.
ATCAAATTTCTTTATGTGTCTGGTTATTTTCTAATTTTCACTTGCATTTGATGACAGACATGGCATGTTCATTGAAATTAATCGTTGGTTTAACAGACTAGCACTGTTGCCATGACTTCTTCCAATAAGTGCAGCTTAATATATAATATATATAATCCAGTTTGAAGCCAAAAGAAAGAAAGAAATCTATTCGGGTGCAATTACTAGCTATTAACTAGTGTTGTGCCCACTAAACAAGACACTCCAATTACTTTGAGTTAATTAAAACTTTTATATAACTACAATGAGGCAAAAGTGCTGTTGCATATAGGTAAACAAATAAGGCCCCAGTAGCATTTTGAACCATATACCGTCTCTGTCTTTAAAGAGAAATAACTATCTGGGACTAATCTTTGGAACATATGCTAATACTTTTGCACTGCTAGGAAAAAGATGGAGAACTGATTGATATAGAAATACTTGAATGTTACACACTGTGGTTATAATTTAGAGCTTGAATTGGTTTTAAATAACAAATTTCTAGGTTATTGTGTGAATAGAATTGTAGTCCTTATTTGAAGGTAGAGAGTATGGAACTCCCAATTGTCTTGTTAGCTGTAGCGACTTTAATTTTGTATATAATTTTTCATTACTCAGTACCTAATACTCTTCATAAATTGTCAGGACACCTATATCAGTCTTTATGAGAGATAGAAGCTCTGGTGATTTGGTAAATATAGCCAAGTATGGTGAAGAATATAAGAAGGAAAAGGAGATAGCCATCAATGTGCTATTTCATGGGTATGGTCACTATGACATATTAGAGACCTTATCAGACCAAGGTTGCCTGAAAATAAACACGTAGAAGTTGGGTGCAGTAGGAATCTCACTTGCGTTGATCATACGATTTAGATTTGTCTCATAAGAGCTTAATTACTTTTGCCATTCAGAAAGTGTTTCAGTGAATGCAGCAGCTTTATCAACTGTAGTTTTTGTTGCAAGGTACTTCAATTGAATTCAAGCAACAGACTTGAGCAATTTTTGTAGTTTGCTTATTTTCTTGTGATATTTTAAATTAAATATAGATGACACAATTATGATAATGAGAATAATGATAATAATAATAATAATAACAATAATTTGTTAATAATAATGGTCTGAGATTTGTGACTGAAATTTTTAAGGGCATCGTGGAGGCTTTGGTACTGAGGCATTTATTTTACCTTTTAGGAATCTAATAGTTGAAAAAATTTCTTTTCTCTTACTTTCTCCTCTTGTTGTGCTGAAGAAAATATTATGGTTTTTCAATCAGTTTGCATGGCTATGCATGTTGCTGTAGATTCTGGCTATCAGGAAATTGATGTTTTGGGAATAATTGTATTTTGGCTAAAATTCATATAACCCTCTTCAATTATTGGTCAATTGTAGAAAACTCTCTTGTGGTCTTTCTAAGCATACCAAATTGTGTACAGTAGTGTAAAATTAACTCCTTATGTATGTGTAAAATAACTCATATCAATATGCATGGTTTGGTAAGTTCAACGAGTCAAGTTGTTGAATTTTGAATTATAAAGAAATTTTTTGCAATTGACTTATAATTGAGAGGGATTCCTTGCATTGTAACCTTCTGTTTTACTATTATTTGGACTAGTGGTTTCATGCAGGGCACACATTGAGCAACATGCATTGCCTTGTGTCGCTAAGAGGAGATCATACTCCTCCACTCTACCTCAAAGCTATCCTTTCATGTGGTTTTGTAGACTTTGAGACGAAGGGCCCCTAATCAGGACTTTCATGGTCTTGGGAATGAGGAGCCCCATCGCTAGGAAGGTGCAAGACGCTTTGGGTATTCCTCTTGACAGAGCTGCGCACTACACCATGAGCTGAGCCTCTAGTGAACTTTTCATTTTGAATCTTACCTTCCACCTTAGCCATCAACACAAAAACTCCAACGATTGACTCTAAAAAATCAGTTCAAATCAAGCAAACGGCTTTTTGATCAAAGTAGTGTAATTTTATAAATTATTTATTAAATTAAAGTAATTTTAAAATTATTTATCAATTTGGAGTTTTTTTTGTCACGCTAGCAAGAGATCTCAAATTTCTTTTTGTCATGTCATGCAAAAAATAACTTGAAATTATTTTTTGTAAAAAGTTGTTACTATCCTTTCAGTTAAAAGAAGAATTAAGTTTAATAACATTTTAATAAAAAGTGAAAGAGCAAGATCAATTTATTATTTTTCAATTGCATCAATCAAGTACACAGAATTAAGTTTAATAATATTTTAATAAAAAAGTGTAAGAGCAACTTAAAGTTATTCTTTTCACATAACTTGACACGTGACTACATATAGGTCATTAATTCTATCAAACTTCTCCTTTAAATAGATGTTGGTCCCTCCTTTAGAAAGCATCCCTCCTTCAAAAAGAAAGCACTCCTCCTTTATTAGGTTGGACTCGTCCTTTAGATAGAAAACAACTCTCCATTTAACAAATTGCTCCCTCTTTCTCCATGCTCACGAGTTGTCGAAGGAGTGCTTAGAGAGAATAAAATTTTCAGCTTCTAGGTACAACCATTTGTCCTTTTCCTTCTTATTCTTAGCTAAAAAGTTTATATGTTACTAAAATAAATATCAAATTATCTAAACAAATATTTTTATATTTTTTTGATAATTCAATGCATAAAAGTGATTTTTTTTTACATTCAAACAAAATAAATTATCTTTAAAATTATTTTTCAATTAAAATATCTAAACATAAAACTGATTATATTATCCGTTACTATTTTTAATGCAATTGTGATTTGCACCCCAAGTGTGACTGCAAGCAAATCACTTAGCAGTAGTCGGGTATACATGTTTCACAGGCTAGTTACTAGCTAGGAGGCAAAACTTCACTCACTCACCTGCCTATCTATGAATAAGCAGCCACATGGTTGATGTTTCTGTTGTCGATATATAAGTTGATAGTGAATTATTAAATCCTTTAGTTGATATTGCTTAATCATGCCTTGGTTTATTAAAGCACAAATATTTATCCTTTTGATTATTATTTTTTAATAGATAGATCGATAACTGTGTGCAAATCCCAGCAACATTGTGCAAAGTGTAAACAATTCTCAATGGACCTATTGTATAGGAAGTATAAACAAATTAAATTCCCTGTACAATTAGGTCCAAATTGGAAGGATGGCTTAGTGCAGTTTTTCTTTTTTATTTATTAATCTGAATTATTTGTAATCTTATTATTTTTATTAATTGATTAATTTATCTATTGCATTATATGTATATGTTTGTAATATTGTTATTTATTAATTTATTGTTAAATAATATGAATACAATTTTTGTGCAAGGTTAGAATAATTATTGGATTCATACAAGTGTGACGATCATCCCATTTAATAATTTGTCACTTGCTTGTCTTCTTTTCTAAAATTGTCCTCATACGCCACAAGCAACCTTTCGCATGTTTTGGACACTTTACATATAAAATTGTTAGTTTTGATTCAACCACAAAAAATTTCTGATGCATTTTCATAGAATAATGTTTGACAGCCAATTGAACAACTTCTTTACTATCAAATCGTAAACCAACATATAACTCATCTCCTGCACGCTAGGAACTGGACACATCCAATCCTGGAAAACCAGTCCCTTGATTGGGATGGTCCTAATTAATATATTTATAATGTGGAGTTAAAGTCCAAAATGAACTATCTATAGAATGTTTAACACTTATACATGTCTTAAAAGCATGAGAGACAAGTATTAACTTCACTATATACCAACAAAATTATATGGATACTAACCTATTTGTTGTGAAAGTTCACTAACAAGTAATGATGATACAACTGGAGAAGCCATAACAACTAGGGAAGCCAAGCTAGTAGCATCAAAATCAGCATCAAAATCACCCTCAACTTCAGTGTTAGACGAATTGCCATCAGGAATTTCACATTCGTCTTTATCTTCACTGGACTCTATTGTCAAGTCTCTATTGCAATCTTCATCATCATCTGAAAGCCCAATGTAGGCATCAAATTGACCACAAAAAGGTGCAGCAGCATACTTATCAACATGGTCTTTTTCATAAGCAATTCCTATTTGAGTATTCATATAACATGAATACACAAGTAATGATAAACTGCCTACAACGTCAATCTTAACGTACAATTCCAATACTGTAATAGTAGAGTGTTGATCATGCACTCAACATATTCATCATCAAATATTTCAAGATCAATATATTTGCTCTCATTTTGAGATATCAGAAATTTATATGTAAGACTAGAAATGATTTGATGAGACTGAAGGTTCAATTTAGCATGATTCTTTCTCTTCAACATCTTATAACTGATACCGTGTTTAATTTGAATTGGTCTCGTGTCGCCTTCGAATGTGAGCCTGTGTGGCCCTTTAAACTTCCTACTATTTGAAAAAAGGAAAACAACAAATTGACTCATCTTTAGAAGGAAATTGAAAATTTTAAGAATATGTGAGAGACGAGAGAGAAAAGATAGGAAGAGTACAAAATGCATACCTGAGTTAGGGTTTAAATAGAGAGGACATCGACCATGGGTGGTGTAGAATAACTTTAATGAAAGAGCAACTTAAAGTTGCTCTTTTCATTTTATTATTAAAATACTTGTTAAACTTGATCTGTATTTGATTGATGTGAGTTGCGTCAGCTTTTGAAAAGAGCAACTTGATTTTGCTCTTTCATTTTTTATTAAAATATTATTAAATTTGATTCTTCTGAACGTGATTTGTACTTTGAAAAGAGTAACTTGATCTTGCTCTTTTACTTTTTTATTAAAATATTATTAAACTTGATTCTTCTGAACATGATTTGTAGTTGCCTGACGCAATTTGAAAAGAGTAATTTGATCTTGCTCTTTTACTTTTTTATTAAAATATTATTAAACTGAATTTTCTGAACCTGATTGTACTTGACTGGCATAATTTGAAAAGAGTAACTCCAACTTGCACTTTCACTTTTTTATTAAAATATTATTAAACTTGATTCTTCTAAACGTGAAGTATACTTTGAAAAGAGCAACTTGATCTTGCTCTTTTATTTTTTATTAAAATATTATTAAATTTGATTCTTCTTTTGACAAAAAGGACGGTAGCAACTTTTTGCAAAGAGCAACTTCAAGTTAGTTTTTACATGACGTGACAAAAAATAAAATAAAATATAGGGTCCCTTGCCAACATGGCAAAAAAGACCCCAAACTAGTAAATAATTTTAAAACTATCCTAATTTGATAAATAGTTTGTAAAATTGTACTACTTTGGTCAAAAAGCCTCAAGCAAATAGCATGTTGCCCTATGTTCCTTGTCTCTTCAAGCACGTGTTGCAAAGGTGGCACCTAAAGCAGCATGCTCCGCCATGAAGAGAAATACTTGTGTAGACTTTATTTATACAAGTTGTATAGATTAAATCAATCAACAAGTGACATGTTATCATTTTCAATATAAAATAATTGTGTAGCATAAAGATTTATGAAATTATTAAGTGTTGATTGGTTTAGTCCACACAAATGGGTAGATAAGGTCTATGTAAATATTTAGGACAAAACTTAGTTCCATTTTTTTATATCTATTACATTCATTCTATTAATCAAGCTATAATATATGTGCATTTTTAAAAAAAAAATAGAGTAGGAGAGAGAACATTAATGAACACATGTCATAGTTTAATTAGTAGAATTGATATAATAGATATAAAGAAATAGAGCTAGGTTTTGTCTAAATATTTATCTGCTATAAAATGATTTTGCTACTATGCATTTAATGCTTAACAAAAAGGTCTCCAAAGGCTAGCCTGCACCCACCAAGGCTTCCACTATTAAAGGAAAATGTCTTTTTAACAATTAAAATAGACAATTTTAGGACAATTCAGATAAATAGTGATCATATCTAAGATAAGTGATTGATACTAATTATTTATGCGGTGATCTTCTTTTATTACACATAATGTGTTGAAATTAAAATTCACCACATAAGTAATAAGGATCACCACTTATCACCTCATTAATCACCATATAGTGATATTTATGTAAGATGTGGTGAATTATAATTTCAACTCACTATATGTAGTAGAAGAAGATTACCACATAAACAATTATAATCACTACTTATCTTGTAGGGTTCATCACTTATCTGAGTTGTCTCAAAATTGTCTATTTTGAGTTGTATAGATAACACAATTACATTATAAATAGCACACTTGAGTCATTAGAAAGGGAGGAGAACCTCAAAAAGAGAGAGAATTGGAGAAAATGTTAGAGAGAGAGAAAGTGAGTGATTGATATAGTAGGAGAGCATCAGAGCCACATCAATCATCAACACCACATCTATTGTTCTAACAATCATTCAATTGGACAATTTTGCTTGATGATTCATTAGTTAAATAATCAAAATGAAAGAAAAACATGTTATGGGACCAAATTAAAAACAAAATATGAGTTAAGGGGACAAAATACCCTTTTACCTTTATTATATTACTTAAATAATGGTTTACCATTTTTTTTTACATATAATCTTAAGGGAGAGGTGATTGTCCCATTTCAAGGTTAGGGTATATTACATTAGCCTCAACGACAGCTTGCAATGGAACTTTACAAAGAGAAATTATATGATGCTCCTAGAGCAGCAATAAATGCATGTTCCAGGATTATATTTATTATTGATTTAAATATAATCATATAATTTTTAAAGAAAATAACTTTAATCAATGGTTGAGATCCTTTTGGAGCATGTATTTACTGTTGCCCAATAACATGTAATAATTTCTCACCTATGAATGATTCCAATGAAGGAACATTGACAGGAAGACCTGAGCCCTTACTATGCACCAAAATGTATATTTATGATATTAGGAATTTGTGTGAAAGAAGTTATTTGTGGTAGTAACAAACAAATGCCCCACTTAGACCAATGACAGAAAATTACATCTTGTGTTCGAGTTCCTTGATCATAGCACCACAATGAAGGGAAACATCAATCTTCGCCATTAACTTAACACTAGTGTACTTCGAAACATTCCCATTAACTAGAAGGTTACACATGAGCCTAATCTTAACCCCCCTCCCCCAAAAGAAACCATCACCATCCTGTATGAACCATCGAAGGAAGCATCTATTACCACCACCCAAAATAAGGAGAAGAGAATTCAATTAAAGTAAATCCTAAACCTAACCAAGACCAAGGAAACATAACAAACCTAATGAGATATATTAATCTCAAAGAAAAGGGGAAAATAGATTTTTCTGAAACAAAAAGCCCAAAAAAGAATGAGAATAAATGCAAAGTGAACAATAATAAACTAACGAACCCCAAAAGCACAAAGGCTAATAGTGAAGATGGCACCTGAAGCAAATAGGAAATATTCACAACCTCATACACTTGCCTTACAACCTAAACTAAATGCCATACAAAGATCTACATGGACATGAAGCATCAATTTTGAAATTGATTGTAAGGCAAAATCCTAGAAAACCCCCCTCAAATTATGGGTTATGTGCAGAAAACTCCCTGTGCTTACTCCCTATTAGAGGGTTTTTTACACAAGCATGATAAGATTAATATACACTAACATGCACTATTTGATTAGTTCAAGGGGTCATGTTATTGAGTTTTCAAGTACAAGAGGTTTTTTTTTTTGCACATGACCTATAGTGGAGGTTTTTTGCATTTTGAGGAGGCATAAATTTTATGGCACTAACACAATTACAAAAAATTCTATATTATTTTGATATGTGTGGCACAAGACTAGAATGAAGTACACCTAGTGATGCAATTCCTAATAGTAATATATGAGCATTCACCAAAGACAAGCAACAAACATGTGACAAAAACACCTAAACACTTAAGTGTAACAGAATAAAACACCTTGAAGTTTACCCACATTAATAATTTGAATAATACTACGACCAACAAGTTCTTTTTTTTTTGGGTTTACAGTCTGCACAACCAACAAGTTCAAATGGCCATTTTGGTAAACCTCGAGGCAAGCATGAGTATTAGCCAAACATGGCCCAACCCAAATCTCATGGACTTTGCCCACTCCACTTGAAGAATCCAAGAAACAATCACTAACTACTAGGTCTCCATGACCAATTTCATATGGTATCACCAAATGCTTATAAATAAGGGCCTTTATATTCCAAGTGTGGATTTTAAAAAGCTCTGACTATTCATTACATTTTATCCAAGTTGTTCAACCTTATTGCCTACCTTGAGCATTTGAGTAGGCCAAGTTGTTCCAATCATCCTTTTTCTCTAGTCTCAGGGGCCAGGCCCAAAAAGAATCACCGACTTACCACCCCAGTGGTTGCTACTTGGTAGTATAACAAATTTCAAATGGACAAAGCTAATAGTAGTATAAGACTTAAAAGGCCATGAAGTGTATCTAAAAATGACATTTTTAGTTCCCATGAAGCACCAAACTGATTATTTAAAATTTTAAAATATGGTAAAGTAAAATATATGGTTACAATCTAGTTCAATTCTAAAGCATCAATAATCCTTCCTCCTAAGTTTCTTCAAGTAATATTCACCAATAGCTACAATGTAGCAAATGGAAGGAAACTTTAGAGTTTAACTAACAAAAGGATATAGCACATGTAAAATCAATGGATGCTTTGTTTTGTCTTAACTTGTATAAGTAACATAGAAAACTTAGTGGCAAAGGCCACATGATAGTTAAGTGACCACATTTAGCCCTCTCAAATCAAGTTGTTACTATATCAATCTCATATTTCTGTGTACAAAATTCTATGCCAAAATTTAGTAAGCAGATATACACTTCAAATATCCTTGTCAATGACGGTTGACTATAAAGACAAGAATGATAATGAATTATAAATTAAAGATTCCAATGCATAAAATATGGATATTAAAATGATAAAACCTTGAAATTATAGGATCTAAAATTAAATTTAAGCTTAAAATTTGTCCCATCCGTATAAAAGCATAAAGTCTAAATAAGATATTATAATCATTTTTTTGCCACGTGAATACATTCATATCTTATCAAAAAGTAACAATAAATAGGAATTAATGTTATACTTAAAATGGCAAAATTATAATATTTTCATTTATGTAGTCTAGAGAGGTCATTTCAACTTTTTATTTATTCTTAATCTATGTTCAAGGGCAAGTAGAGATTTTGCATTGATTATATGACTTTTTCTCAAATCGATATGAGTAAACTTACGGCATAAAAGTTTCGTGTGGTAGCACAGTTGGTAAGAACTGGAGACATGCAGGGAGAGTAGCGATGTTCAATCCCCACAAATACTCTCTATCCTAATTTCCCTTCTTCATCCCCCACATTCTCCCTCGAGCCCCATTAAGGACTCCACCAGACCCACGAGGTGAGTCCTAAGCCTTACAAAAAAAAAACTAATAGCATAAAAGGATGAGCAACACTAAGGCAAAAAATCATCATATAAAGGATAAGTTAGGGCTCAAAAGTTTCTCAAGAAAGATTTTCATTATTTCAAGATTACAAATCAAAGTGAGAAAACTACTGGGGAAAGGTAAGGTCTCTACATTTTTTGTTTGTTTATTATTTAGATTTTGTATGCAAATTATGTTTCATGGCATCGTTGTAAAGAATTCTGGTTTTTTTTATTTGAATATGATTTTTTTTATTGTGGATCAAATTTTAGGCTTTCTGATCAAATTGATTTGATTCGAGCCGATCAGGTATATATCAAAGCTTAAATGGTACTTCCTGTAAAAAATCATGATGTCTCTATCACTACAAGAAAGAACCATATTTCTAGCAAATAGATTTATTGGACATAGGACAAAATCTCTTTAAAAAGTATAAATTTTTATGGATTCAAGTCTATTTGCAAAAACCTCATTGAAAATTGATATTCGACAAATTTTTTGCACTTTACAAAAATGTCCAGCAATTTTTTCTCTTGAAAAATGATGAAATAAACCAAAAATTATCCCTTTGAACGTTTTTTGGAATTTATTGATGAAAATTAATATTTCACATTTAAAAAAAATCAAAGTATTTTTTTAAATGTAGTGCGAGGCTGTAGATGGAGGAAGGAGGATGAGGAGGAGGGACAATGGAAGAGGAAGACAAGGAAGAAGGAGAATGAGGACGAAGATGAGGCGGAGAAAGAAGAATAGAGTGATGATTTGAGTGAGAAGAAGAATAAGATAAAATGAAAATGAAACATCAACACAAGTTAGCTCAACTGGCTAAATGATCCGGATATGGCTTTGCACTCTCTAAATGCATAGGCTCAAATCCCCTAGGCTACTAGTCTCACATTGGTGGTCATACCTCCTTGAGGAGATTCCTTGGAACCCAAAGGGAAAACATAAGTCCTCTAGGTTGAACCTCTGTCATTCTTATGTTCAATTATGGCACTGGACATATAATGTGGAAGGCTTAAGAGACAATTGGAATCCTCAAGCATGTCATTGACATCCTAATTAGTAGAATGGGAGTAACCTATCCTTACTGCCATCTTTTTAACCAAAAAATAAAAGAGTAATTACACTGACCTATCCTTGAGATTTGGTCTAATTACACTTGACACCATTTGTTTCATAAATTACACATACCTCTCTTACTTTATATGTTATTCATACCCTCTTTTCCCCTATAGATAACATTTTGTTTAAAAAGAAACCAATAGAATTTGTTGCACATGCTTTACAAATGACACTTAATGACTCGGGAGCCTTTTTAGGTTTCTTTTTATATTAGAAATGACTATTGTGAACCTACTCCCACATCTCCTTTATTTTGCTGCCTTGCTCTAACCCTAATAGTAGAAATGTCAAACTAGCTCTTCTGCAGCTGGTACAACAGGATCAGTTTAGGAGAGGTCAGGCAGAAGATCCTAACTTGCACATTACTAATTTTTTGCAGCTCTACGACACTATCAAATACAATGGAGCAAGTGATGATGCCATCAGGCTAACACTTTTCCTATTCTCTTTAAGGGATAAGGTTAAGAGCTAGCTACAAACCCAACCACAAGGAAGTATCACCACTTGGGATGATATGGTTAATAAGTTCCTCACTCGGTATTTTCCTCTTTTGATGTTAGTGAAGATAAGGAGTGAGATTGCGTGCTATACTCAAAATCAAGGAGAATCTCTCTATGAAGCGTGGGAAAGATTTAAGGAGTTGCTGGGAAAATGTCCTCATCATGCTTTCGAAGTTTGGCAACACGTGTATATCTTTTATAATAGTTTGAATCATTTCACAAGACTTATGGTTGATGCATTTGCAGGTGGGTCTCTAAATACTAAAACTCTTGAAGAGGTCCAAGAACTATTTGAGACCATAGCTACTAATGAATATCAGATACCCAATGGAAGGTCTGTGGTTAAATAAAGAGTTATGGAGCTTGGCACTTTTGATGCAATTCTTGCATAGAATAAGAATCTTTCGCAACAAATCGCCAACCTTATAAAGTAGCTTGGTAGTATGCAGGTAAGTGCAATTAATCATCAAGCTCTAATTTACGATTTCTGTGAAGGTAATCATGCTAATGGTGGATGTGAGGCTAACAATTCAAGTGTCATTTTTCAAGAGCAAGTTAATTATATGGGCAATCCTTCGAGACCATAAGATAATCCTTACTCAAACACATATAGTATCAATCTAATGTCATTGTCAATTCTTCGCAAGCTTGGGATTGAAAAAGTGAAGCCAACTATGATGTCTCTTCAATTAACTGATCGATTAATCAAATGTCCATATAGTGTAGTTGAAGATGTGCTAGTAAAGGTGGACAAATTCTTTTTTCCAATAGATTTTGCCATTTTAGATATGGACGAGGATGCTGACATTTCACTTATTCTTGGAAAACCCTTCTTAGCTACTTCAAGAGCACTGATTGATGTACCAAGATGTGAGCTCGTTTTAAGGGTAGATGGAGATCAGGTGACTATTAATGTTTTTGATAAATTTGCACCGACATCGGATCTCTATGCCCCGGTCAAATGCATTCAAGGTAGGCATCAACAGGATTTGGTTAGCAAGAGCCCTTCATAATCAATTAATATTGATCCTTCCACTTCCAAGATGATTGATGAAGAGGAGAAATGTCCTCCTATCTCCAAGATTGCTGGAATAGAAAAAGGTCCTCCCATTATCCATGGTTCACTGCAAATTGGTCTCTCATCTGTTGATCAATTGAATCTACCATGGCCTGGTGGAATTTCTCATGTCAAGATGAATTCAGGACAACCCAGCTCAGGTAAAGTTCAAAACACTTTTGGAGGTACTTCTAAGGCCATTAACCGAGGATGGAGGCACAATTCTGAAAAAAGAAGAGCGTCATTTTACTTCTGTTACTAGAAGCCACCTTGATTAATTTAGAATAGGCAACGTCGAGCTAATGATGTTAAACAAGTGCTTTTTCGGAGGCAACCCAAATTTCTTCTTTTTTTATTTTATTTTTAATTTATTGCTTTGTTTTTAATTTAGTTAATTTACTTATGTGTTTTGTCCTTTTTGTTTAAGTGTTTGCGAAGCCCATTCTTTCTCCAATTTGAATTAATTATTTTGGTGAGTGTTGTTATTTCAAAAGAAAAAAAATAAAGTGAAGAAGCGCCCAGGCACGCGTCAGGCAGAGACGGTTTTATTTAGCATAGCAGCCCAACACCTACATTCTACTACATTTCTTCTGTGTTCTTTGTTGTTCTTCTGTTCTACCACGTTTCTCTCTAATTTCTCACACACCTAGATCAAGTTGTTTCATCTTCATTTCACATTTCTTCTTCCTCTATTCATCATTTGTTGCATGCGTTCAAAGTGGGAGGTTTTTCTACCATTGACGCGTGGCTCAAGCATTCTCTCGTAAGCCCCCTCTATTTTCTCACCTTTTTGCTTCAATTCTTCACTTTGTAAGGTAAAGTCATCTATCCTAAATCTCAATTTCGTGTTATGTGTGGTTGATTTTGTGGATTATGCAGATTGTGATTTTTGGGTTTTTTAATTGGAAATTTTTTAGGAAAATGTGAAGTTGGGCAAATTTGGTTGAAATTGATGATGCCCATTGATATATTTCATGAATAATTATTGATTGGAAGTATTTAGTGAGTAAAATTGATGGTTTTTGAGGGTGCATTTGGATTAGTTGTTGTGCATAGTTGAATATGTTCATATGTTAGTATTGATGAACGTGGTGTGCATTGCTGAACTACTGACCGTGGTATTGACTATTTGTTATGTTAGCAATTTTTGGTATCTAATGCACTTGCACATCTGTAATGTTCACAATGCCCACCATGTGTTTGATCAAATGCTCATTATAAATGACTTGCTTGATTTCATTAATAAGTAGAGTCATTTTTGATAAATTATAATTGATGTGTACTACTATTGTCTTTATTTAGTGTACATGTCGAATTTTGAGTTTGTAATATTTATTTTCTTTACAATTTTTGACATGCTCACTAGGAATAAGATGGAGTGATTTGGAATGCTATTAAGCATGGTGTGAATGATTTGGAAACTCGAGAAATATTTATTTTGCTTTTAGGAATATGGGTTGTTTATTTTATGTTTTTATTTTTCAAGAAATTCATTATGCCACCTGTGAAATGAAGAATAGGTATTGCAGAGGAGGGCTCTAGTTCCTCCTCTTTCGATCTAAGCTGTTTCTGCTCACATGCCCATGAGCAGAGATTTAACAATGTGCTAGTGAAGCAAAATTTTGTTCAACAAAGAGGCTTCATTCTAAAAGAAAATGAGTACCCAGACATTCAAGCACAAATTCATGTAAGAAACTAGGGCAAACTTTGTGACCCTCCGATTACGGGTTCTCAAACTATGGTCAGAGAAGTTTATGCCAATGCCTTCATAGCATCGAATGAAGATACTAGAGCATGGTGAGAGGCACATTCATTGAATTCGACAAAGATGTGCTAAATGGGTACTTTGGCCTTGAGTATGCTTATCCGAGCTAATGTGCATATCACGATTTGCTTACAAGGTCGCTAGATCCGGAATTGGTACTCCAAGAACTCTGTAAGGAAGGTGCTCAATGGGTGTTGGACACCAAAGGTGCACCAAAATTTTTGAAGAAGGTCAATTTGAAAACAATCCCAAGAAATTGGTGTACTTTTGTTCAAGCCAACCTCCTTCCATGCTCTTAACACTTTCGAGGTGCCAGTCAAGAGGGCTTGTCTATGCTATTATGATTGGCGCTATTTTGATATAGGGAGGATCATTGCTTTTCACATGCACATGGCAGCGTAGGATACTTCCGGCAGCCTGCCATACCCCTCTATCATTACAAGTTTGTGCTTTGAGAGGGGTATTCATATAACCGGTGATCAGCCTATCCAGCCTACACCTCTAATTACTACATCGATAATAAAGAGGTATTTTCAAGAAGATGCAGTAGCTCCAGTAGCACTAGTAGCTCAAGTACAAGGCCAAGAAAGAAGGCAACCTTGTCGAGTAGTCTCTACTGCTCAGAGATTAGATAGACTGGAACATGTATAGCTCCAGAACTAGAGGAAGCTAAACTATATCATTCAACTGCTACATAGTGTGGCAGAGCATATGCACCTAAACACTGATGTTCAAGCTACATAGATGTGGCATCAACTTCAAAGTGAGGAAGATGAAACACCTCCAAACAGGAGGAAGATGTTCAATTGCTACATAGTGTGGCGAGACTTCCTATGATGTTCAAGGCGATGAGGAGATTATGGCCAACATTAACTTCAGTGAGGAAGATGAAGAGGAGAATGATGAAGATGAAGAGCAAGATTGATCTCACCGTCAAAACAATAAGCTTTTCTTAACCTTCCACTTTTATTTTAATGTTTTGATTTTCCTATTTGTTATTTGCTTTAATTGTGTGTACAGTGGGGACACTGTTTATTTTAAGTTTGGGGGGGGGGGGGGCACTTCACTATTTTTGTGTTTATTTTTCTTTTGTTTTTGTTGTCTGCTAGTTTGTTGTTTTGAGTTATATTTTTGTTTTGAAATTTGCTAGTGTTAAGTCGACTTAGGTGCCTCCCCGAGTTCGGAGCGTTTGTAGGGAGATGTATATAGTTGTCGACCTTCAAAAAGATTTTTTTTCTTCTCTTTCTTTTAGTATTTTATTTTTGCTTTTATTTATTTGTTCTTATTGATTTTATTTTGTCATCATCACCCAATTTTTGTTTTCTGTTATTATTTTGTTTTGAGTCAGACTTTTGAAACTATGCATGCCTGTGTATTGAATTGAATATCCAATGATTGCATAAATTGTGGATTGATCTATTTTCTTGGGATATCACATGAGAATCTATGAGTTACATTTATCTCTATTGCTTCGATTGTGTATGGATGTGCTTCCCATCTTTATGTTTGATAGACCTTGGAATATGAATGTATGTCAGACTTAGAGAAAGTTTATAGGATTGTATATGTGTGGATGACTTGTATCTAGAAGTTGTTAAATTCTTTCTATCCTAGACAACGTATGATCAAGGAAATGATAATGGTTTTCTTTGGACCGTTTGAGCCTTTTAAGCCAACCTATAAACACAGTATATCTTTAGGTCCCTTTTGTAATCTTGTTATTGTTTGGCCTTTTATTTCTTTTATTTACCCACATTTTCATTTCTCATACCCATAAAAAATAAAATAAAAATTTAAAAAGAGAAAGTCCACCCAAAGTATTGCAAAGAAAAAAGTTTAGAGGTGGACATAATAAAAAGAAAAAAAATGCAAATTAAGTTATGGAATCCTATGCTCTATTTTGCACTTGTTCAACATTTTGAGGCTTGGATTGTGAAATGTTTATGATTTTGTATTTCAACTTTTGTTTTATTTTTTACCCCTTCTTTCTTAAACCTTACCCTTGGCCTTATATTATAAACTTTGTAAAGTCCTTTTTGATCTTTGGTTATGTGTTATTTACATTAGTGGAGAGAGAGAGATGAAAAATAACCCTATGGATACGAGTCTGATATGCATTTGTAATTTTATAAACCTATCTGATTTTGTACTTTATGAGTAAATTTAGTCTTACATTCATATTTATAAGAAGTCATTTATGCATGAAAGTTGCATGTGAGAAATGATATAGCAATTAGATTGTACATGTGTGATACTTTGAAATTAGATTGTGAAGTAGTTTCTGAGGATATGCATGATATTCACTACCAGGTATTGCCATGTTTAAGTCTGAATGTTTTTAGTTATTGTTTTATTTTGTTTTTAATTTTATTTCTTTTTCTTTTTACTTGAGGACAAGCAAAATCTTAAGTTTGGGGGAGTGATGAACCCTCAAATATTTATATTTTTACAATTCAAATTTTGGGTTTTCATCCTCTTTTAATCTCTTTAGTTGAGTTTTATTCTCAAGTTTTTAGTATTTTAAATTGTGTTCTCATTACATGTTTTATGTGTTTTTGATAGGTAATTACACATGGAAAAAGATTGGAAGCTTGAATGAGAAAGGAAAAAACAAGAAAATTTCATTTAGAAGTCCAACGCCTACGCACTGGAGACCCAACGCTTGAGCGCATAACCAAGTGCGCAAAGCGTATGCAGCCAAAAATAGAGTTTTGCCCAGCGCTCAGGGCTTGAGCTCTGGACATATAACTAGCACATTATTTTCTTTATAAATAGAAAAATTACACCATTGAGCAACATACTTGGACAGAACGTAGTAGCAGTTGCAGAGACACAAACCCTAGTTAGTGTAGGCGCATCTAAGCCTGAAGATTAAGAATTTTCTTCAACCTATCCATTAACTTTTTATGAAGTTTGTCGAATTCTTTTCTTTGTGTTCTTCTTTCTCCATGTGTAACTAAACCTTTTTCCTTTAGGGTGATGATGGATCTTGTTCTTTGTTGATGTAAACTCATTATTGTGTTTAATCTATGTTTCTATTTCATGATTTATGTGTTTATCTCTTTTCTTAATGCTTTTCTAATATTAGGTACAACACACCTAATGATTGGCTCTGTGACAAAGGATAATACATCATCTTGATTGCTTAGTCCTTTATTTCAAACCATATCCCACAATCTTTTGAAAAGGTGGCATATGCCGTAAATATGTAACACACCACATCCTATTTGAATAACTTTATAGATATATAAACTGATACACTAAAAAAATCAATATAAAATTTGTAATATAACTTTTTGTTCTAGATTGTTGTTCAAATTTTCTCTAGTTCTTTTCTCGCGAGCTACCAAGTTAGATATCATGCTCATGTGTTTTCCTATAAGATGGAAACAAATAATGTAATCTACTATTAATAATCATTTTAGTTATTTAAATAATGTTTACGAGAAGACCCTTAGAAGCCCCTGTAAGGAGAGTAGATCAAGTGGAAGATAGCTCTATAGCTAGAGGTAGATGGAGACCAAGAAAGACTATAGGTGAAATGATTAAAAAAGATTTAGATTTGAATGATATTTCGAAGACTTAGTTTATAATAGGGCATAATGACGTCGTTTAATCCATGTAGCCGACTCCACCTAGTGGAAAAATGCTTGTTTGTTGTTGTTATATAATAGTAAGTGATTCTCTAGTATTTGCATATTCTATAAGTGTATTTACAGAGAGACATAGTGTATGTGAGTCTCACAATTTTTGAAATTATGAAACTCCTTTTTGACTATTTCTAAAGATAGGGGCATCATTGATAGAAAAAATATTAGCATTGGAATTACTTACTTGGCTTTATCAAGGGGGAAACATCTCTTAACAATTCAAGATAAATGCTTCCATGTTATTTCGCCAGTCTATTAAGAAATTCATGCAATATAATAGTCGTGCTTTGTCTAGCAATATCATGGGAAAGAAATAATGTTCTACAAACTTGCATTGATGAAAGTATCTTGATTTGTTCTGCTTGCATGTTGTTCATCCTTCGTTCTTTAATAGCTTCAAAGATCTCTTTAATTAAGGCACATCTTAATGCTTCATAGTCCATTGAATCTATTGTATCTTTGCTCCTTTGTTTCTTTGTCTCATTTACCGGTACTGGCTTTCTTACTCCATCCCATTCACCAGCTCTCTTTTTCTTAGTCTTTGGTTTCATTTTCCTAGCTTTTGAAACCTTGAATTTGCTCTCTTTATTTGAAGGGCCAGAAGAAAAAAACTTACTTTTGTGGTTTTGGTTCAACTTTACTATTATATAAGAATACTTTCCCGTTTGCTTCATATATCATTTTCTCTTAACATCAAAACCTTCTTCTGCATGCTTAGAAATATTGGGGGAATCATTCACTATATCATCATACTTTCTACCAAAAATCTAACAAGTAATTATTGATTCTACAAATGGTGTGCATTCTAGTTGTAAGGTTTCTAAGCTACAAGATGTTGATTAGGTGAAGGTTGGTTATGATTTGTACAAGATCTTGATTAAGAAATTTCTTGTAAAAGAACTATATGGTTGCTTAATGATCCATACATGAGTTCATGGTAAGTGATTTTGGATACCTTAATAGTCAATATCATTTCTCTATAGGCTTATCCGCACTACCTCCTACTCTCTCTTGCCAAATCTCTCATAATTAGTGTCTTATGATTTCATGAGGTTTACAGAGAACTTAGATGCAATAAGAAAAGATAAGGAAGATAAAGAAGTTGAAAAGGATAAGATTTGGAGGTGTCTTGAGTGCAAGACACTACTTTTGAGATGCATGGTAGCCACTTGGTCTTTGTCTCTAGCTGTATGAGATGCATGAATGTCACTTAATATTTTTCTCCTCGATTTTTTGAGATAAAAAGAAAGAAAAAAATAATGGTGTGGGGCCCACCAAAAATATGTTCTTTACCCCACTATGAAGAAAATGGAGAGAATGGAGAAAACAAGTGGAAGGAGAAGCACAACAATGAAATGAAACTCAACTCTAAAATATAAAGCACCCACAACAAACTAATCTACTAAAAGACTAAGAAATCAGCAACCAAAATGGCAAATAAATAAATAAATCATTTTCTAGTGATTGGGAAGAGGATGGGAGAAGAAAGGCATCGGGTGTGATGAAGATGAGGACTTAGATGCAATAAGAAAAGATAAGGAAGATGAAGAAGTTGAAAATGACAAGATTTGGAGTAATCTTGAGTGCCGGACACTGCTTTTTGAGATGCATAGTTACCACTTGGTCTTTTTCTCCAATTGTATGAGATACATAAATGCCACTTAATGTTTTTCTCCTTGGCTTTTTTTAAGATGCTTGGTTATCTCTTACCCATTGTTTGAATCCATAAAAAATAAGAGGAAAGAAAATGGGTAGAATATACCATTTTCTAACATTTGGATAAAGCTAAAAGACTGAGAAGAAAGAAAAAAATGGTGTGTGGCCCACCAAAAAAAAATTTCTTCACCCCACTGCAAATAAAATGGAGAGAACGGTAGAAAACAAATGGCAAGAGAGGCATAACAGTGAAATGAAACTTAACTCTAAAAAATAAATCACTCACAACAACAAATTAATCTCCCAAAATACTAATAAATCAACAACCAAAATGCAAAAAAAATCATTCATTTTCTAGTGATGGGGATGAGGATGGGGATAGGAGAAGAAGAGCGTCAAAGTTGTAGGGGATGGGAGAAAAATGGTGTCAGAGTTATAGGGGATGGGGTATGATGGGGAAAGAGGTCAAGAAGACAAAAAATGATGAAGAAAAAGGGTAGGGTGGGGTAGGGTGAAGGTGGAGGTGGCACAATGGAAAGAAGGGCAAAATCAAAAGGGGAAGGAAAGGATTGAGATTGGGATTGAGGTTGAGGTTAGGGTTGGGGCTAGGGTGTTGGGACCTAGGGGTGACGGAAGAAAGATGAGGGAATGAAAAAGTGGAAAGAAGGGGAACGGGTGGGTGGGGGAGAAAGGAGATGAAACTTAACTCTAAAAAACAAAGCATCCACAACAACAAACTAATTTACTAAAAGACTAATAAATCAACAGCCAAAATGTAAAAAAAAAAAAGATTCCTTTTCTAGTGATTGGGATGGGGATGGGAGAGGAAGGGTATCGAAGATGCAGGGGGTGAGGTGTGATGAAGATGAAGACCTAGATGTAGTAAGGAAAAATGAAAAAGATGAAGAAGTTGAAAAGGATAAGATTTAGAGTTGTTTTGAGTGCAAGACATTGCTTTTTGAGATGCATGGTAGCCACTTGGTCTTTCCCTCCAGCTATATGAGATGCATGAATGCCACTTAATGTTTTTCTCCTCGGCTTTCTGAGATGTTTGGCTATCTATTACCCATTATTTGGATTAAAAGAAAACAAGCGGAAAGAAAATGGGGGAGAAGAAAATGGGCAGAATATACCATTTTCTCAAGTTTGGATAAAGCTAGAAGACTAAAAAGAAAGAAAAAAATGGTTTGGGGCCCACCAAAAAAATTTTCTTTGCCCCACTACATAGAAAATAAAGAGAATGAAGAAAACAAATGGCAAGAGAGGCACAATAGTGCAATGAAACTCAACTATAAAAAATAAAGCTCTCATAACAATAAATTAATTTACCAAAAGACTAATAAATCAACAACCAAAATGCAAAAAAAAATAATTCGTTTTCTAGTGATAGGGATGAGGATGGGGATAGGAGAAGAAGAGCGTCGGAGTTGTAAGAGATGAGATGTGATGAGGAAAGAGGCCGAGAAAGCAAAAAATAGGGAAGCAAATGGGTGGTGAGGGGGAATGGGGAAAGGGTGGCGGTGGGATGATAGAAAAGGGAAATTGAAAGGGAAGGAAGGGGTTGGGGTTGGGGGTGAGGTGTTGGGGCTTGGGAGTTGAGGAAAAAAAAGGATGGAGGGAAAGGGTAAGAAAGAAGAGGAAGGGGATGGAGATAGGGACGGTGGGTGGGGGGAAATCAAAGAAAAGAAAATGGAGAGAACATAAATGAAACTTAACTCTTAAAACCAAAGCACCCACAAGAACAAACTAATATATCAAAAGACTAATAAATCAACAACCAAAATGCAAAAAAAAAAAAAGACATTCCTTTTCTAGTGATAGGATAGGGACGGGAAAGGAAAGGCATTAGAGTTGCAGGGAATGGGCTGTGATGGGGGAAAAGGCCGGAAAGGAAAATAATAGGGAAGCAAGGGGGTAGGGAAAGGGAATAGGGAGGAAGTGGAGGTGGAAAGATAGAAAATGGAGAAAATCGAAGGGGAAGGAAAGGTTTAGGGGTGAGGTGCTAGGACTTGAGAGTGAAGGAAGAAAGAGGATGAAGGGAAGGGGATGGAGGTAGGGATATACAAACAAGTAAGATGTGGGTGGGGGATGAAGGCAATGGGGTGAGGGGTTCTGCGAAAAGGTAAAGGATGGGTAAGGATGGAAGAAAACAAATTTTTCTCCTCCAATTTTTATTTAACAATGTAGAAAATTATTTTTTTAATCTTTCTCTTATTTTCTTTCTTATTTTTTTTATCCAAACAATCAATTTTCATTCTTACTTTTCGTATTTTCTCTCCTTTCATTTCTTCTCACTTTCTCTTCTCATCCAAACAATGGGATAATGTTTTCCTCCTCAACTTTCTTTTATGCATGGTTGCCATGTGGTATTTTTTTCATCAACTTTCTAATATGCATAGCTGCCACTTGGTGTTACCTTCCTCATTTGAAACTTATCACAGTTACGAGGGACATAGTAGTTCGTGTGAAGAGTCTAAGTAACGCTTCCTTCCGCTTTCTGATTTTCTTAATATGTCAATATATCAAATATTTTTAGTCTATATGTTAAAGTTAAGACTTTAATGAGGGTTTTTAAAATAACCATTTCGAGTTATTACTTAGATCGTGATCACCTTTTGAAGCTTCACCCATTAATAAATACATGAACTTAGACAAATTTTTGTACATTAATTTAGACATGATTGACTAACCATTTGAGTCTTTACACATTAATAAATACATTAATTTACACAAATTAACATACATTAATAAATACATGTGTTTACACACAAAAATAATTATTTATTTTTCTAATAAATCATCTTAATAATCCTCCAAATTACTTAAAACATAATGTGCAAATGAAAAAGTATGAGCATTTAACGCATTAGGGACCCAAAAAAATATTTGATACATGAATTTACACAATTTTTTATGCATTAACTTAAACATGATTGACTAACCATTTGAGTCTTTGCTATTTAATAAATACATTAATTTACACAAATTCATGTGCATGAATTTAAACATGATTGACAAACTCATTGAGTCATTATCCATTAATAAATATATGTATTTAAACAAAAAATTATATATCCTCCAAATAATCCTCTTAATTACTTAAAGAAGAAATTTTTTTGGTACATACTTAAAGAATAAATTAGAATAATTCTATATCCACCTAACTAATTTTCCTAATAATCCTCCTATTTACTAAATGAATAAAATATTGAGTTTTTTTTTTTTATGTTCACAAGATATTGAAAGCATTTACATTTTTATTTAATACTTTCATTATTAAATATTTGAACAATTATTAAGAAAATATTTTAGGACGATATAACATTACTCAATTAGGAAGATGTTAAAAAGATTTTTTAAGAGAATATAATGATAGTTACACAAATTGTCATGAATGAACTTGGAATGATTTGTTATAGCACATAACAATGATAAAACTTAATATGTAATTAAACTTTTAAAAATAATTCTTCAAAAGTTAAATGATCTAACAAATTGTTATTCATTGTTATTCATGGTAGGTGACTTTGGATATCCTAATGATCGATATCACTTGTTTGTGGGCTTACTACCTCCTATTTCCTTTTGTCAAATATCATATAACTGGTGTCTTACGATTTCCTGAGGTTTATAAAGAACTTAGATGCAATAAGAAAAGATAGTGTTGGTAACCCAAATTTAGTGGGTTGGGTCAATGAACTGTAGGTTGAGAGAAAATTATATGGGCAGGTGCGACCCAACGTGGTAAGTGGCTTGAGTTGAATGAAGCCACAAAAACTGTGTGCTTTGGGAAGAAAAGTTAGGCTAAATTTGGGTTGACCAAGTCAAACCCATGGATAGAGAGTTGGGCAGAGAAAGGTGCCTAAAAAATAAGAGATAATGGATAAGGCACTTGCTTCCAACGTTCAAGCATGCAAAAAAAGGCATTTTGGATAGTTTCCTTTATTGAAGCTGGATGAAAACGTGCCATGGAAGTACCCCACGACTCAGGAATGCTTAGAGTGATTTAGTGGTTGAAGGTCATGCTCTTACAATTCAAGAAAGTAGACTTGGAGGCTTGAAAGTACATTGAATATGTGATTTTTGCAGTTCCAACTCTATATAAAGGCTTATAAGGCTCTAGAGAAAGGATCCCTTAATCAACATACAAAAATCGTCTATATTTATGAACACCCAATTTTGACCGGACTAAAAAAAAAAAAAAGAAGTAAAAATAAAAATAAAATAATAAAAAAAAATCAACAAAAAAAAATATAATAAAAAAATAAAAAAAAAAATAAAAATAATAATAATAATAATAATAATAATAATAAAAGATAAAATAAAAGAAAAGATAAAAAATAATCACATGTCTTTGCACATACGTTGGATTTCATGGGGGTGGGGAACTTAATATATAAAAAAAAAAGGGGGAGGAGTGATTGACGCAAAAGAAAAAAAAGAGAAGAAAGGGTCAGCAGAAAAAATAAAAAAAGAGGGAATTTTGATACAAAAAAGGAGGATTTTAGGGAGATTTGTTGGGAGAAGATAAAAATTTGAAGGAAAATGCCAACCTCCCAGACGGTGAGCAATCATCACAACCCTCATCAACAGCAACTCTTTCCTCTAAAAACGTGAAGGATCCCGCCATAAATTCCAAAAAACCATTATTTTTCTTCGACCATTCTCTAAAAAAAAAAAAACCACTTTGAAGGCAGCACCATCCACCTCCCAACCTCTCCATCATCATCATCACAACCCATTCCTTCCAAACTTCGCCAACCCCTAACCATTTTCTCGCCACTCTCAACCTTCATTATCACCATCTTCAACCTTCATCCCTGCACCATTTTTACGTGAATCCTCCTCTCCTCTCGCAATCCATCCTTCTCCAATCAAATAAACCCAAAGAACTACCCTCCCTTCATAAAGACCTCCACGTAAAAACTCCATCACCCCTTCACAACACTCACATCCCATCTCTATCTTCTCGCCACCCTCCCATCCAACACCACCGAGTCAACTCGAAGCCATAACAAATAACCACATAACCACCCAACCTTCCATTCAACCTATGCACAAGTGAGAACCCCTTTACGACAACCCGTCCAAATCTCCATCACCATCAACCAAACTCCATCCCCAACCCAAAACCATGAACCCCACCAAACCGTAGCAGCCACCACGTGAAGCCGCAAACGTTCACCACCTCATTTTGACAACCCCACAAAGCCGACCCTCTTCAACCGACCGTCGGACCGCACGTGCCATCGGCCTTCCAACCGACCGTCGAATCCCAGATCCTCCAAACTTCTCCCCATTCTCATCACCTTCTGCCACCATAAGACCACATCACAACCGACCGTCGGGCCGTAATCTTTTAAACCAAATCTTCACCTCCAATTCGACCGTCGAACCGTAAGCTCCACTCCCCTCATCGACCTTCAATCTTCCAAACCCAAATAAATCCATTTTTTCACCGACCGTCGAACCTCAGAGGCCAGCTCTCGACCGTCGGACCACAGGATCCAGATCCTTCCAGTACTGACCGTCGAACCTCAGACTAAATCCCTCCACAAACGTCCCCTGGTGCGTGCTGTTATTGTTGTCAAAGTCTCCAACTTTTATCTCTTTAAATTGAATTGTGATTGTCTTTTGGGTGTGTGAGGTTGAATCGCGTGGACTGCTGTCCATAATGATGCATTTTGGTAAGAAGGGAGAAGGGTAAAGAAGTTAAAAATGATAAACAAAGAAATAATTAAAAAGTTTTTAAAAAAAAGGAATAAAAATGGGTTACCTGAGTTGCGACAGCTTGCTAACCCTTATATTTTGTAAATATCTGAGTTGCGGCACACTTGATAATTTACATTATTATTATTATTATATTTAATTTTTTTTTTTTTTTAGTTAAATCGCTAATTGATAATTTTAAATAAAAGTTTTGTAACAAACTTGATAATCAATGGGTGACGTCTCTAGCGCGACGCGAGTTTCACCTATTTAATCCTTAATTTGAATAACTGAGCCGCGACGGCTTGTTGATTCAAATTTTTAAAGTTTTGTTTAATAAAATCAACCAATTCACAAATATTTTCTAAAGAACTACGTAACTTTGAGTTCCCCATTGCACCAGGGGATACGTAGGAGCAGAATTTCATTTCTGTCAAGCCCAAATTAAATTTTCATAATTTTATGGTTTCGCTTTTGTAAATAGTTATAATGCTTTTGTAAAAAGGGTAAAATAAATATTTCAAAGGATTATTAAGAATTTGCACAATTAACCCAAGCAGTCTTAGGGCGGGTGCGTTAGGGTGCAAAGTGGGATTAAGTTTCCACCCTTCCCTAAGCATAACCGACTCCCGAATCCAATCTGGTTCCAAAGACCATTTCCAAATAAAAGGTTTTCCAATTTTTCCTAAAATTAAAATAAAATTGGTGGCGACTCCATTTTCCATTTTCATTTTCTAAAATCCATTCGAGTTGCTATTTCCCGCCGCGATCTCCGGTCGCGACAGATGGCGACTCCACTGGGGAGATTTGGAGAGTCAAGCCTGTTGTTGTTAGTTGTGCAAATTGTTAATAATTTTTATTTATTTATTTTACCCCTTTTATCTTCGTTTTTGTTTTCTTTTTGTTTGTAAATGGATTTTATTTATTTTTGTTTTATGTAAATATCTGATAGCATTATCTTATATATATTGTTACTTGTAAATATGTTGTGCATAATTTTTGAAACCCTTGGATAGATGATTCTTTGTCGGCTATTGTATATATGCTTTCGCAGGTTTTGGGTATTTTTATTTTTAAATTTTTGTGAAGGTTTGTACGCTCCCGGCCAAGACCCACGCACCTACACGTAAAGCACACACATTCGAGTGGGGCCCTATACCCGGGTCTGAGTGAAGCCTAAGTTAAGTAGAGGTTGCGTAGTGGTAGCCATTTTGGATGTACTTCCTGTTTGGTTATCGCGAAAACCTCATCTAGAGTGTGCCTTTTTCATGGATGTCCCACACCTAGTGGTTTACCCACTATTTCGTGGTCAACATCCTGAAATAGGACTTGGCTCTAGAGACCTTTAGAACAGAAGAGCCACCCAATGAAAGTTCTCACGAACCAGAAAGACTCTTAGATCCTTAGGATATAATTCCCAAGTTTAAGGCAACCTCATTAGGACACAAAGGGAGCGTACTTCTTCTTTCCTCATGCCATCCATTCTTGAAAAAAAAAAACTTAAAAAATACATTTTCTTACATTCTTAAAAAAAAAAAATCATCTTGCATTTTTATAACCTTTAAAAAAAAAAAAACTTGCATTTTCATGACATTGCATAAAGAAAATCATGCATTCCTAGCATTCAAAAAATATCATGCATTTTCATGACACTCCAAGCATTCTTAAAAAATAAAAAATAAAAAAAATCATGTATTTTCATGCCATCCTTAGCATTTAAAAAAATAATAATAATAAAAAATAAATCAGGCATTTTCATAAAAAAAATTTCATGCATGGCATCTTTAGCATTCTAAAAAATATATATAAAAAATAAATCATGCATTTCATTCCATACATTTGAAAAGAAAATGTTTTCATTTCATTCATCTCATCTTATGCATGACATTCCTTGTATGATGTTACTGTGTTCGGTAACTATTGCGCGACTAAGGAAAGAAAACACCGCCTCAAACAGTTTCAAGAACTTCCAGAGAATGCAGAAATGGAGGTGATGAACCTTCTCCATCCGCATTATGAATAAAAAAAAAGAAAAAAAAGACAGTTGTGTACCCGACAATGAGGTAGGTAGTGCCATTAAATTTTATCGGAAGCATGTGGAGGTCATTTTTTTTTTAGCGACAACAACTGCGAAAATCTTGCAGTATGGATTTTATTGGTCTTCTTTATTCAAAGTCTGTTACACCTTTTGCAAAAGTTGCGGAAATTGGTCAATAAAGTTTTGCTTTAAGATTCTCATCCGCACCTACTCCTTAGAAAATTGAAATCTAGGAGGCGCAGTTCTTTTGTTGTCAAACACGTGTATCTTATGGGGCCATAGACATTGAGAATCCTAGGAATAGTATTGTATTTAAGGTTAATGGACCAAGACTCAACCATTTCTGGAACATCAAGTTGTTAAGTTCTCTGGTTGCTTAAATGGCGATAACGGTACTCGTGACTCTCAAGTCGGTTTGTTTTTCAGTTTCCCATAATAACTGATTTCTTCTCCTTTCAAAATGGATGTCATTCTCTCAAATCTAAGAAAATATTTTCCTTCTCTCCCTCTAAATGCTCTAACAAAAGTCTATGAAGTTAGGTGTGAAAGACTGAGATTGTTAATGTATAAGGGCATCCCAGAAGATATACGCTGGATAATCGAAGCAAAGGTTCGTTTAGCTGGTGAATCTTCAGATTCATTTGTCCCATACATGCCTGGTCTCGGTAAAAGTTCATTTTCAAAAAGGAGAAGAGCAAAAAGAATGAAAGTTTGTTACAAGTGTGCACGATGGAATTGCAACACGCGATGTCACTCTTTGGGGATGGTTTCTGTAAATAGAGAAAATAAAATATTCTTCATTAAGAATGGACTGAGTAAGGAGTCATTAGATAATATCTTATTGACTCTTGAGACGCATTCTTGTGGAGTTGTGCAGCGTGAACTTCTTAGTTTGTGGAATCTCTTCAAGGACGAGCAAGAGCGTTACAGTCTTGGGAATCTACTCAAAAAGACCTGTTTGCCAATTTATAAGAAAATTGGATGGGAAGCTTATCCTCGACTCATAGAAGGCGTTTAAGCCGTTTACGGACGTGAAACCGAGAGGAAGATGTGAGCCACAATCACAACAACATGTATATATTATCTTGTACATTTAAAAAAAAAAAGAGAAAAAAGAAAAAAAAGAAAGAAAAAAAAGAAGAAAGAAAGAAAAAAAAAAAGAAAAAAAAAAATAAAAAATAAAAAAAGAAGGCGAAACTTCGGTTGTACTTGGTCTTTAATTAGATTAGGAGCCCTGCCAGGTGGAGTGGCGGACCGTCATTGACTCGGGTGGACCTTCGCACGCCGGTCGGTAAATAAGGTTCGTGTGCCATGCTCTCAGAGAAGCGCGCAAGCATTCCCGTGTTTTAACCAAAGGCTCTGCTGGCGATGGACGAAAAAGAAGCGTCCCATGTTTGCATTCTCGCGTGACAATGCCTCCGAGCCGAATCCTGTGATTTAATGCCATGGGCTCTTCAACCTCTCACCGGCCGTGGTCGTTGGTGGTAGGCCGTCGATTTACGCACTTTAATTAGTGGCGTCGTAGCTCAATCCAAAATATCCCATAAGCGGGAGGAGAAGAATACCCAGATTGGTGAGCCGTCTTGGTATTATTGCACTCATGACGCGTTATATATAAAGATCTGCCATGAAACCCGTACATAAAGGTATATAATCATTTGTTATTATTTTATCTTTGTATGATTTTGTTGAATTCTCGGTTCGACGAGACGATCTTTTGGATGGGATCCTTCGGGGTTTCTAGACTTCTTTACCCCGATGATTTTCTTAAAAAAAAAAAGTTAAAAAAAACACAAAAAAAGATTTTATGTTTCTTAAATTCAACCTTTTCGACAACAAACCGACCTACCCTTCTAGGTGCAATTATTTCCTTTCCATTCTTTTTCTTATTTAAACACTCCATTTTCTCCTTCATCTTCAACTCAGAAACACTCAAAGAGAAGAAGGGTATAGAATGGGGCCTTCTATTCGTAACCTAAAAAATGTCTGTGTTTTTTGTGGGTCGAGTTATGGGAAGGGATTAGAGTTTGTAAACGCAGCTAGCACTCTTGGTCGATCACTTGCTGCGAGGAATATTCATCTTGTATATGGGGGAGGTTGTCGTGGGTTAATGGGGGCTGTTTCACTTTCTGCTTTTATAGGAGGCAGTCAGGTTTTAGGTGTTATTCCTAAACCTTTAGCTGAAAATAACATCACTGGCAAGACAGTTGGAGAAGAAATTCAGGTAACATCCATGCATGGACGCATGAAAATAATGGTTGACAATTCTGATGCATTTCTTGTCTTACCAGGTGGTTTTGGTACTTTGGAAGAAATTTTTCAAATTGTCTCTTGGGCTGAACTGAACATCCACCATAAACCCATTGGTTTGTTGAATGTTAATAATTTCTTTGACCTTTTGTTATTTTTTCTTGACAAAGCCATGGAACATAAATTTATCACTCCTTCCAAGAAGACAACTTCTTATCTCTCGCCTCCACTATTGATGAGCTCATTGATAAATTGGAAGCTTTTGAGTATGTACCGATAAGGTATTGGCTCGAATAAATTGGTCAATAGGAAGCGTGAAGGAAGTAACAAGAAAAGCAAGCCAGATCTGACACTTTCTCTTTAATCGGTTTGATTTTATTGTACTTTGTTTCTATTTAAATTTGTGTCCGCTTTCTCCAACAGGTAATTTATTCTATCCTTTACTCATCTATATTTTAACATTAAGGACAATGTTATGATCTGGTTGGGGGGAAGGATGGTTGTGTAAAAAAAAAAACAAAACAAAACAAAAAAAAACAACAAAAAAACAAAAAAATTCAAAAAGTGTGTTTATTAATATGTTTGTTGTGTTTGTCATCAATTAACAACAAAAGTAAATAGGGATGGCAGAGTAAGGAGTAATTTTTCTCTTGAGACGCATCTTAATTGGTGGCAGAGTAAGGAGTAGTTAGGGTAGTAATTAATTAGTATTAAATTATGGAAGTACTAAAGTTCTATTATTTGATTTCTTTTCAGGGTCAGATGCGGCACTGACTGTGTGCTTCATTTCGCAGCGTTGATTCACTTCTTATCGTGTTGTTTTGCTCTTTTCTATATCTCTCTTTCACATTGAGGACAATGTTATGATCTGGTTGGGGGAAGGATCGTTGTGTGCCTAAATAAAAAAAAAAAAAAAAAACAACAAAAAAATAAAAAAAAAAAAAAAAGGTGTGTGTATGTATTAATATGTTTATATGTTTGTCAGTAATTTTCTAAACCAGTTAAGGATGGCAAAGTAGGGAGTAAATTTTACTCTTGAGACGCATTTTAGTTGGGGTAGATAACTAGTTTGTGTGGAAGTAGCAATTGAAATTCAGGAAAATTTGCATGATTGAGTAAATTGTCTTCTTTCTTAAAAATCATATGTTTGGTTATGGATGTTGAATTGGTGGACTGAGAATGATAGAACTATATCTTGTGAGATCTTGAGCCTAATGGATGGATTCAACATTTATGCCATTCTCTTCTTTCTTGTGTGATTTTTACTCATGATAATAATCACTCTAGAACTTGCTTTGATTCTTTTTGAGGCTACGTTTCACTTGCATGCATGAACATGATTGAGGCCCTCTTTCTTAGCCAGTTTAACCAAATAGCCAACCTTGTTTTCAATATGATATCAAGCACTCTCTTGACTTCTTGAAAATTTTCTGATTCTTGCCAACCTTGTATATTTTCCTTTACTTAACCCTTTTGAGCTTATTTGACCATTCTTTGTTTCTAACTCATTACGTGCAAAACCATGTTCTAACCCAACCTTAGGGAGTAAGAGAGCATTGACTTTGTTATTTGATAAGTTCTTGAACAAGTGTGGGGGTGCATGTGCAGATTGGTTTTATAAAAAAAAAAAAAAAAAAAAAAAGAAAATATGTTTCTATAAAAAAAAAAAAAAAAAGAGAGAGCTGATTATTGCTACAATCAAAAGAATGCACCATGTGATATATTCATACCTAGAATGAGGGTGGATGATTGGAAATAACAGAATAGAAGGAGAATGTTCAAGCCTAAAGGAATTCAATCTACCAATTGATCTTTAACAAAACATTAGTTAGATATTGGTCATTGTCCTGTATGAGAAAAAACTAAGAAAATCTTAGGAAAGTTAGACTGAATGTTCTCAAACATCTTCTCCACTCTAACTGTATCATAATGCTCTTCTATTCTCTTTGGTATTTAACTTGACATATCCATATTACGTCCACCTTTACCTTGACCCCATTATAACCTTGAATAAAGTCCTCATGATTTGTGTATACATGTGTTCTGAGTAGTGGAGAAGTAGAAAATAAGCAAGCATATGGTAGTGTAATTTTCATGGGTCGAATTGAGTGAAATACCTACCTTTTAAACACTTGAGAGATTGAGAGTAAATTCTGTGAGGATCTATCATTCTTTACTCATGTTTTTCAATTGAAGTATCCTTGCTTATTGATTTGAGATGTGAAGATATGTTACCTCATGAATGTTTTAATTACTTGAATTATTAATTGCTCTTCATTCTTGAATGTCATTTGAAATTGAGTCTTTTAGAGTTTTTACCTTTTGAGTTTGTTTTGTTTTTCTTTGTTCCCTAGTTTTGGTTTTTTCTGTTTTGCCCGAGGACGTGCAAAAGAGTAAGTGTGGGGGGTGTTTGATAATTAATGATGTCCAGTTGTCGAATCTTGACTCAAGCGAAAAAAAATCTTTTGATTTTCTTGCTATTTTACTTCTTGTATCTTTAACCGTTGTAAATAACATCCTTTCTGTAGTCAAACTTCTAAGAACAATCTGGAAGTTGTTCGTTTCTTCCTGTTGTACTTTTTGAATTCATGAGTGTCGTGACATAATGCTTCAAGTAAAGTGAACATGAGTACAACGCCATGATTTGACCATCTAATGGTAATTTCTTATTGACCAATTCAGATCGAAGAGATCTTGGAAATCCCAATTGATGGAAGAGGAGGTACCCGAGCAAAAAAAAAATGAAAAAAAAAACAAAAATAAAAAAAAGCAAAAAAAAAATAAAATGAAAAAAGAGCCCGTTAGTCTGAAAACCTGAAAGGTCGGTCTAAACAAAAGTTAGGGCAAATGAATGGGCAAAATCTCGGAGGAAGTTGGCTGAAACACCTTGAAGGGTGCACCCAAACTGGGCAATTTTGAATTAAGCGTGATCACTACACAGGGGCGCTTTGTTTGCATTTAGTTGGCCATACTTGGGGCAAAATTTTTGAAGGATTAAGGAGAAGTCATGTTGAAGGAAGTAGCAAGCGTAGACAAAGGTGATTGAGTTATCAAGCGATTGCGGGGAATCAACTGGATAAGAGTTAAAGTTAAACACTTGGGGCAAAATTTTCTCTCAAGGAGTCGATCAAGTTCATCCCATTCCTTGAAAGGAAAGTTGAAAGTGGCAAACAAAGAAAGAGAAGAAGAAGGAAAGAACCAAAGGGTCTAAGGAAGAAAAGCATGTGAATAAAGTTTGAGTGGTCAAAGCTTTCCAAAGTCGTCCTTGGTTCAAATGTTTTTAAATAAAATTTAGAAAATAAGAAAAAAAAAAAAAAGAAAAAAAAAAGGGATGAGAAAGAAAAAAAAAAAGAAGAAAAAGAGAAAGAAAAAAAAAAAAAAAAAAAGAGAAAAGGGAAAAAAGAGAAAAGGAGAGAAAAGCAAAGGAAAAACAAAGAAAAGAAAATGATGAAAAATAAAAAAAGAAGAAAAAAATCTTTTTGATCAAGATGCTTATTCCATTGTCATTTAAATTCCGGGATGCAGTTGCCCATTGTCTTTAAAATTCCTAGGACTCGATTGCCCATTGTCTTTTAAAATTCCGGACGCAGTTGCCCATTGTCTTTTAAATTTCGGGACTCAGTTGCCCATTGTCCTTTAAGTTTTCGGGACTCAGTTGCCCATTGTCTTTTAAAATTCCGGGACGCAGTTGCCCATTGTCCTTTAAGTTTCCAGGACTCGATTGCCCTTTTTTTTTTTTTTTTTTTCATTGAGCGCATTGGCTCCATGCATTTCAATTTCGTCTTTTACTTTTGAGCGCATCGGCTCTGTCTTTTAATTTCTGTTTTTACTTTTGAGCGCATCATCGAGCTCTGTCATTTATTTTTTGAGCGCATCGGCTCCTGTCTTTTAATTTCATCTTTTACTTTTGAGCGCATCGGCTCTGTCGATTTTTTTGAGCGCATCGGCTCTTGTCTTTTAATTCCCGTCATTTACTTTTTGAGCGCATCGGCTCTGTCTTTTAATTCTCGTTTTTTACTTTTGAGCGCATCGGCTCCTGTCATTTACTTTTTGAGCGCGGCTCTATCTCGTTAAATTCTTTCTTTTACTTTTTGAGCGCATCGGCTCCTATCAGTTACTTTTTGAGCGCATCGGCTCTTGTCTTTTAATTCTTGTCATTTACTTTTTGAGCGCATCAGCTCCTGTCTTTTAATTCCTGTCTTTTACCTTTTAAGCGCATCGGCTCCTGTCTTTTAATTCCTGAGCGCATCGGCTCCATGCATTACATGCTTTTTACTTTCTGTTGAGCGCATCAGCTCCATGCATTTAATGTAGTTTAATTTCCATAAATTTTGTTGAGCGCATCGGCTCCTTGCATTTTAAATTCTGTTGAGCGCATCGGCTCCATGCATTTTACTTTCTGTTGAGCGCATCGGCTCCATGCATTTTAATTCCTGTTGAGCGCATCGGCTCCATGCATTTTAAATTCTGTTGAGCGCATCGGCTCCATGCATTTTAATTCCTGTTGAGCGCATCGGCTCCATGCATTTTAAATTCTTTGAGCGCATCGGCTCCATGTATTTTACTTTCTGTTGAGCGCATCGGCTCCATGCATTTTAAATTCTGTTGAGCGCATCGGCTCCTTGCATTTTAAATTCTGTTGAGCGCATCGGCTCCATGCATTTTAATTTCTGTCAATTCTTTTGAGCGCATCGGCTCCATGCATTTTAATTTATGTCAATTCTTTTGAGCGCATCGGCTCCTTGCATTTTACTTTCTGTTTGAGCGCATCGGCTCCTTGTATTTTACTTTCTGTTGAGCGCATCGGCTCCATGCATTTTAATTCCTGTTGAGCGCATCGGCTCCATACATTTTAATTTCTGTCAATACTTTTGAGCGCATCGGCTCCATGCATTTTAATTTATGTCAATTCTTTTGAGCACATCGGCTCATTGCATTTTACTTTCTGTTTGAGCGCATCGGCTCCTTACATTTTACTTTCTGTTGAGCGCATCGGCTCCCTGCATTTTAATTTTCTATCAATTCTTTTAGGCGCATCAGCTCCATGAATTTTAATTCTTGAGCGTTTTGACGCTTTGCATGTTATTTCTCGCATTTGTTTTATATTTTGTGCTTTGCCGGACAAAATTGGAGTTCATGTCTTTACTCATTCCTTACGACGATAATAAGAAGACCACAATTTTCTTATTATCTAATAAGAAACAAGTAAAGAGGGCAATAATGAACACCCATTTTGACCGGGACTAAAAAAAAAAAATAAAAATAAAAATAAAATAATAAAAAAAATCAACAAAAAAATATAATAAAATAAAAAAAAAAAAAAAAAAAAAAATAATAATAAAAATAAAAGATAAAATAAAAGAAAAGATAAAAAATAATCACATGTCTGCACATACGTTGGATTTCATGGGGATGGGAACTTAATATATAAAAAAAAAAGGGGAGGAGTGATTGACGCAAAAGAAAAAAAAAGAGAAGAAAGTCGGTAAATGAAAAAATAAAAAAGAGGGAATTTTGATACAAAAAGGAGGAATTTAGGGAGATTTGTTGGGAGAAGATAAAAATTTGAAGGAAAATGCCAACCTCCCAGACGGTGAGCAATCATCACAACCCTCATCAACAAAGAACTCTTTCCTCTAAAAACGTGAAGGATCCCTCCATAAATTCCAAAAAACCATTATTTTTCTTCGACCATTCTCTAAAAAAAAAAAACCACTTTGAAGGCAAAGACCATCCACCTCCCAACCTCTCCATCATCATCATCACAACCCATTCATTCCAAACTTCTGCCAACCCCTAACCATCTTCTGCCACTCTCAACCTTCATTATCACCATCTTCAACCTTCATCCCTGCACCATTTTTACGTGAATCCTCCTCTCCTCTGCAATCCATCCTTCTCCAATCAAATAAACCCAGCAATTACCCTCCCTTCATAAAGACCTCCACGTAAAAACTCCATCACCCCTTCTCCATCACAACACTCACATCCCATCTCTATCTTCTCGCCACCCTCCCATCCAAAGCCACCGAGTCAACTCATTAAAGCCATAACAAATAACCACATAACCACCCAACCTTCCATTCAACCTATGCACAAGTGAGAACCCCTTCACCGACAACCCGTCCAAATCTCCATCACCATCAACCAAACTCCATCCCCAACCCAAAACCATGAACCCCACCAAACCGTAGCAGCGGCCACCACGTGAAGCCGACAAACGTTCACCACCTTATTTTGACAACCCCACAAAGCCGGACCCTCTTCTTCAACCGACCGTCGGACCGCACGTAAGCCATCGGCCTTCCAACCGACCGTCGAATCCCGATCCTCCAAACTTCACCCCATTCTCATCACCTTCTGCCACCATAAGACCACATCACAACCGACCGTCGGGCCGTAATCTTTTAAACCAAATCTTCACCTCCAATTCGACCGTCGAACCGTAAGCTCCACTCCCCTCATCGACCTTCAACCTTCCAAACCCAAATAAATCCATTTTTCCACCGACCGTCGAACCTCGGAGGCCACCTCTCGACCGTCGGACCACGGAACCAGTTCTCGACCGTCGAGGGCAATTCCCGACCGTCGAACATCGAAGTCGCCCCAGACCGTCGAGCCTCGGGATCCGGACCCCCAAAGATCAATCGTAGGACCTCGGGATCCGGATCCTTCCAAGATGCGACCGTCGAACCTCGGACTAAATCCCTCCACAAACGTCCCCGTGCGTCTTTGTTATTGTTGTCAAAGTCTCCAACTTTTATCTCTTTAAATTGAATTGTGATTGTCTTTTGGGTGTGTGAGGTTGAATCGCGTGGACTGCTGTCCATAATGATGCATT
This sequence comes from Ormosia semicastrata, assembly GCA_029884595.1. Classification (NCBI taxonomy): domain Eukaryota; kingdom Viridiplantae; phylum Streptophyta; class Magnoliopsida; order Fabales; family Fabaceae; genus Ormosia; species Ormosia semicastrata. The sequence goes on along the minus strand of JAQQTO010000056.1, from coordinate 47,089,769 downwards.
TTGGTAGGAAGGGAGAAGGGTAAAGAAGTTAAAAATGATAAACAAAGAAATAATTAAAAAATTTTTAAAAAAGGAATAAAAATGGGTTACCTGAGTTGCGACAGCTTGTTAACCCTTATATTTTGTAAATATCTGAGTTGCGACAGCTTGATAATTTACATTATTATTATTATTATATTTATTTATTTTTTTATTTTTTAGTTAAATCGCTAATTGATAATTTTAAATAAAAGTTTTGTAACAAACTTGATAATCAATGGGTGACGTCTCTAGCGCGACGCGAGCTTCACCTATTTAATCCTTAATTTGAATAACTGAGCCGCGACGGCTTGTTGATTCAAATTTTTAAAGTTTTGTTTAATAAAATCAACCAATTCACAAATATTTTCTAAAGAACTACGTAACTTTGAGTTCCCCATTGCACCAGGGGATACGTAGGAGCAGAATTTCATTTCTGTCAAGCCCAAATTAAATTTTCATAATTTTGTGGTTTCGCTTTTGTAAATAGTTATAATGCTTTTGTAAAAAGGGGTAAAATAAATATTTCAAAGGATTATTAAGAATTTGCACAATTAACCCAAGGTACCGTCTTAGGACGGGTGCGTTAGGGGTGCAGTGGGATTAAGTTTCCACCCTTCCCTAAGCATAACCGACTCCCGAATCCAATCTGGTTCCAAAGACCATTTCCAAATAAAAGGTTTTCCAATTTTTCCTAAAATTAAAATAAAATTGGTGGCGACTCCATTTTCCATTTTCATTTTCTAAAATCCATTCGAGTTGCTATTTCCCGCCGCGATCTCCGGTCGCGACAATATTTCATTTAGTTTCTCTTTGATTTTTCAACATTTTTAGTTTTTTATTTACCTTTTCAGTTATTTATCATTTTCCTTTACATTTCTAGCAACTTTACATCATTTCTTTATTACTTTCGTTTTTACTTTTTGTAATTTCTTTTGCTTTGTATTTTGGGGCACAATTTACTTCCTTGTACTTCAACTTTCTTTCATGTACTTTGTTGAATTCAAGTTCTTTAATGCAAATAAGTGTTCTTTACATTGTTTGAGTTCTTTACTTTGAATCCATTATTGAGGGCTTTCTTTAGTATCTCAAAGACTCGCACTGAAAGGCAAATTCTCCTTTTTGGGAGCTTTCTAAAGCGAAGCTTATATTATAGTGGGACAACGGTGGAAGTGTGGAGTTTAACTTTTGCTTTGTAGGCAGAAACTAACTTCTACTTTTTCTTCACCAACATCTTTTTAGCATGCTTGGAAAGACTCCTGGATTCAAGATCTTCAAGATCTCCAAGTGTTTTTGAACTTATTAATCATTTCAACAACATGCAATTGAGATTAGATTGTTGTATTTCTACTACAACTATGACTTCCCAAGCTAAAACACCTGTTGTTCCTCCTCTTGGTCACTCAAGGAAAATACTGAGGCAAATGCTCATGCAGCTGCCACACAAGCCACAAGTAACACTGTTGGCTTTGAAAATGCAGTTATTGTAGTGACGCAAAGTGATAATCTCACCTTGATGCGGTATCATATTGACCATAGTGTAGATGGAATCGTTCCTCTGATAACAACTCAAATAGCCAAAGTTGTGCAGCCTCTCATTGTGAATGAAGTTCAGAGAAGTAGGAAGAGGGAGGGCAGAGACGTCACCTACGAAACTTTTACTCAATATAACCAACTGGTGGTATGGAATACTTATTATGTATTGTCGCCACCAGCTTTTTCTCTATTGACAATTGGCAAATGACTCTTATGGCTAGAACTCTGGTGTATACAACTCCAATGGCTCCCTAGCAGCCGATGGGAGCTCCTTTGGGTGCACTACAGACTCAAATACCGATAGGTTAGTATAACTATTTGACTCAATCGATGCTAAGGCCAACTACACAGCCATTGGAATACGGTCATGTTCAAATAACCTGAAGATCATTAGCAAATCTTGGTAATACTAATAGTACACTGGCTTACCAGTTGAATACTATGCCAAATCCAATTAGCTCCACGCTTATGTGGCAGCTAGCAACTGAGATATATATGCTATACCATCCAGCTTTTCAGCCATATGTGCCTTTTGTTGCCACGACTAGATCTTATAGCCCACATCCATGCAGGGTTATGGATTAGGGCAAGCATCATATTATGCTCCGGCTGTAGAAGCTAAGCTAGGATAGACACCTTATTATAGTTAGGCTTCTGAAGTTAGGTCTTCTCTTAACATTGACCTAAATCATATAGAAGATGTATTGAAATGACATTTTGGGGTCAATTTAAAGTTGAATGAGAGACCAATGCATAAAAAGTTGTATCTTGAGTGGACTGACTGCACGACACCTTTGCCGAAGGGTTATACGTACCCTGAACTTTCCACATTTTCTAGAGAAGACAGTCAAACCACTCTGGAACATATCATTTGATTTGCTACCTAATGTGGGGAGCTTGCCTAGAATGATTTTTACTAGTTACAATTATTCCTACTTTTATTAACCAAATCAGTTCACATGTGGTATACTAATATGCCACCTAACTCATTTTATAGCTAGAATGAGATGGAATGGCTATTTCATGATTACTTTTATAAAACATAACCATAATTTTCATTAGCCAATCTAATTAAGATTAAGCAAAAGCTGAATGAGCTAATAACCGAGTACCAAGAAAGATTCTGAAAAACCTGGAAATCAGTGTTCTAGTAGTTCGAGTCAATGCCAAAAGCAAGACATGCCTAGGTGGCCAAGGGCTCGGGGAAAGCAAGCAAACCTGCCACTACTATTTTTCCCAAAAAAGATGAATTCTCAAGCAATAAGATCAGAAGAATAAGTCTTTAACATGGTGTTATTACTGATGATGTGTCTTTTGTTGAGAGGCAGGTGTAGGAGTATCTCTTTACCGATGGGAAGTCAAGCATGCATATTTCTTTGATAATAAGGCAACCGCCTTGGATGGTGAAGTTGAAGGATGATGTTAAAATTGGGGAATGGATCTTAAACCTGCATCCAAAAGTTGCTAGGAAGATAAGTGTTAACAAGTCGCAATAGGGGTTCACCAAGATCCAGAGAAAAAGGTGACAATGGAAGAAAGCAGCAGAGAGAAGAAAGAATGTTCTCTAGATGTTGGATGAGGCTAAAAATTAGTTGGGATAGGCTCATAAGGTGATGCAAAATTTGGCAATCAAAAATAAGTTGTAGAATAGACTTTAAAGCAGTTTCTTGTGGAGAAGCAGACTCAAGATAAAGCTGTTATGGCTGAAAATAAACCAGAAAAGATAAAAGGAGAATCGTAGCTCTAGTTAGTGCCTAGCAAGCAACAAAGCCACTCACTAAGGAGGAGTTGTAAGATTTGGTGTTGCAAGAGCTTCTAGAGAACGAAGCAGAACCCCTTAATATTCTGGATGATTCAGACTTGAAGGAGTTATTGGAGGAGCTTATGGCAGTTAGCATGATTGCCATATTTCCTGCTGATTTCTCATCCAAAGGAAAAATAACTAGTTGTTTAGAGGGGGATGTTTTAGCTTTGGAAGCTGAATGTGCCACTTTGTCCACTAATGAGTATCCAAGACAAGTGGCCAAAGTTGTGTTTAAGAAGCCTAGGGAAGCTATGGCTAGGCATTTGAAACCACTCTATGTCAAGGCTTATGTGAATGGAAGGCTTATAACAAAAGTCTTTATTGACAATGAGGCCACCTTGAACATAATGTCAATGACAACATTGAGAAATCTAAGGAGAACAAAGGCTGATATAGTCTCTACCACCATACAAATGACAAACTTTACTAGTAGAGCCACAACGACTAAAGATATAATCCCTGTGGAGTTTACTGTTGGAAGTAGAACAACTACTACTTCTTTCTTTATGGTTGACGCTAAGGCCACTTTATTCTACTTCTAGGCTGGGACTGAATTCATGTCAATTAATGTTGTTCAGTAATGGATACTGAAGGGTACCTGAGATAGGCACGTCATAGTAGTTTCCTCCTTGCGCAGCAGTAGTAGAACATATTGAAATAGGGGGTTGGTACCTAAAAAGGCACTCCAACGTTCAAGTCAGGCTGTGCATAATTCAGGTTTATGCAGAGAGTGATAAGTTACTTGTGTTAGTGAATAAGTCTAGTATTTATAGAGGTTGGATAAAGCGATACACTCCCACAATAGTTGTAAAGGGAGATACATTCTCTTGATTGTTACAGAAGATCCCTATAAGATCGAAATGTTGATATTACAATCATGAGCAGTCATAGGTAGTTATGGGTGTTATTATTACGCAAGATCATGATTGACAATAATAGATATTCTCAGGACTTATCCATTGCACAATTCTAGAGGTAATGTTGTTGCTACCCAATGTCATAGTCTGACATCTGTTATACAAGGATCTCATATGTGTGCCAAGTGAATCCCCGCTGGGGATGTTAACGATGGACTCCAGCATATTGCATGATGTGTCGACCTATGGAACATGATCCCAGATCACGGTTCAGAATAGTTGCCCCCAGCTTGGCGCTTAGATGGGACAACTAAGTGTCAAGGTACCAAGTTCAGTAGGAGCACATAGTATGTAATGGACAAAGGGATCCAAGTTAGAATTAATGATAGATCTCACGATGTTTTCAAATGGCCGAGGTCTGTTATAGTATGCCTCTAGGGTTGACGTGTAAGGTCGGGATCTGAGGTGGATCACTCTGCTTACATTGTCATTTCGCCATCCAAGGTATGTCATTTGTTTCCCCCATGTGTGGTTCATAGGGTCTTCATCCTTTCTTGCAGCTTTCTGCATTGCAGCAGTCTGAGCTTGCTTAGGAAACTGCTACTTTGACTTTATTTGGAATTAAAGGTCCTTTAAAAGAGGATAGCAATTTCATGTTGTTTTCCTAACTGCCCGCTACTCTTGTGGTCAATCAAAGAGAATGAGCATTAAAATGCAGCTTCCAACATATAATCAGTTTGCCTCTTCAAAGGTCAATCAGAATGCTTCGTTCCCTCTATAAATAGAGAATGTTTGCATTGAGGCTGACATCCCTTCTGTTTTATGCTTTTGTTTGAGAATAACCTCTCTCTAGAAGATGATTTCTCTCTCATTTCTTGTACGCATGTGGAGGGTTTTTGCCCACATTACTCTATCAGAAACTATTTTCCTATTCTTCTCAAAATCTTTAAAGGTGTTCCCTTTATTACTGCCAACTCCTCTAGTGGAGACTTTTCTTTCTCAGCGTAATGGCTTGGTGAGGACCAAGTAATTGCCCTATGTGGACTGGCCAACATGCATCTAGGTAGTAGAAGCCATTCTCTCCCAGCGTACACAAGAATGTGCAACATTTCTGTGTGTGCAGGAGGGATTCACCACTTTTGTGTAATTCTTGTGATGTATAGAGGTGCTCCACACTCTATTCTCCTCATTTCCCGATTGTTGTGGAGGCACTTAGCCAAGTGCCTTAATAGTTTCTTTTCCTAAGTGCAGTTGGATATGTAGGAGGGCTCTAAGGGTGGAAAACCCTCTGGAAGCAACTTGGAGTGATTGTGAAACATTCTCCTATTGGCTATCAAGGAAGAGATAGGTGCTGCTATTTGGAAGAACCTTGGAGGTGGTCGTAGTTGGTGGTCATCGTCATTATCACTGTCTTTGTCTAGCTTTCTTTCTAACTCTCTCTAGTGGGCATTCTTGACCTAGTAGTTTATGTACTCTTTTTTTGTTAGAGCTGACGATATACAGAATGTGAATAATAATGATAAAATTCTTTTTCTGAATCTTATGATTCGTATCTTCAATTTTTCCATTCTTGATTTTTTCATTTTTCTCCAAGGTGAGTCCAACGCTCATCTGGTAACACAATTAGCCTTGCCGTGTTGCCCCCAGCTTGGAGCTTGGCTCAAATAACGAAGTAGTAAGATAAGTCTTAATACCCTTGGGTAACGAGACCCGTGATTTTATCTGAAGTCGTGGTCTGTGCTATCCCATGGGGTTAAGAGCTCTAATCTGAGGATATTTACAACCTAGTCATTTGACATTTGTGGAAGCGTCGTAGTCTGGACAGAGTCCATGCGTCAGTTGACCGTAAGTATACATTCCGGGGTATAGCCAAGGTCAATAGAAAAAATCTAGACTCAACTGCGGGGCTTGCGCGACGTTTGGTTTTCTGCACAACCGTCCTTTCAACTACTGTGACAATTGTGGAATCAACGTGGCATATTTTAAATGGGTAGACGTGGTTAGGGTTTTATACGCCATGATGAATAACTTTTAAAATCTGAGGAGTTAGGATAGAATTGCCCCCTAACCGTCTGACCTCTATAAATAGGGATTAAGTGCCTCTTCCTCATTTTTACTATTCCTTTCCAAATTCAGGCGACTTGAAGTAATTTTCGATGGTTTTCCTTGTTGGAGAAGTGTAGTTTCAAGTGGTTTAGAGCAATTTCTAGCAGTTTTGCTTCAATTTTACTTCTTTTCATCACCTATTTCCTTTACTTTTTTAAGGTATGATGCCTTTTTCTACCTTCTATTTTTTCTATTTGTAACGTCGTAAAATGACTTTGCTTTTTTTGTTTTAGGGTGTATTCCCTTCTCTTAGTAAAATAAGTTGGGATACCATTGTTTACTGGGTCCTTTCAAAGGCGTCGGTCAGTGAAGCATATTCTCTACCGCGTCATGAGTGGTGGAGGTGTCCATATAAGGCTTAAGCTTTGGGGGACGTAGAGGCCAGTATCCGTAGTGGATGCTGGTGCTAACTTCTGATTCCTTTCCTGGTCTGCCCCTTTCTGTGAGTGAATCTGTAAGATGTTTGATTCTGACAATTACTCATCAGTCTCTGTGGGTGTTTCCAGTAATTTAATGACTAGGAGACGAGTAGCTAGGCACCAGATATCGATTGTGGAAAACCTCATGGTAATTTTTGTCCGGGATGGGAGGTGGCTGTATCCGTGGATTGGAGACGACACCTACGATTAAGTGGTCCATCTTTCGACTTAGGGAGAAGCTCAAAAAACTCAAAGGCTACTTGGTGCTGACAGAAAATGGTGCAAGGGATCACGAGTTCCAGGTTCTATCCCTAGTGAATGAGAGAGTGTGCCTATCCTAGGAAATGGGTGCGCACTACATGTTCCTATACGAGGATCTCTTCGTCCAACTGAGATTCCAGATCCCGTTTATTGATTTCTAAATTACGGTCCTTCACACTCTTAATGTGGCTCCATCCCAATTTCATCCCAACAGTTGGGGGAATATACTTGCCTTCGAAATACTTCACCGTGTAGTCAGATTACAATATTCAGAGAAGAAATTCTTTTATCTCTTTACCTGGTGGAGTCCTCAAGGGGGTGGGGTTGCTCAAAAGAATTGGATCACGATTTGATCAAGGGTCGGTCGAAAGGTCTTTCGAGTTTTCTAAGAGAGCTTCAAGAACTTCAAGGAAAAGTACTTCAAGTTGATGGCAGTATCAGGAACTCATCCATTCTTCTTGGATATTGAAGGGGAGTCGACGTTTGACCTATACTGGACCTAAAGGGCATGGAGCACTCCCCTTGCGATGATTGAACAAGAGAAGCCTAATCTTGACTGGGATAACACAGAGTATGTTGACTTCCTAAATATGTGGGCTCAGGAAGTAGGCCTCATTTCTTATAAGGACGTGCTGGATGTCACCGATGATGAAACTCTTGGGGTTATTCTAGGTAGCGTAGGCTGTAGTCCCTATTTATTTTTTGTATATAGTAATTCTTTTACATATTTTTCTTATTGTCTAACTCTCGCTTTGTTATGCAAAAAAGTATGGTGTCCAGAAATGCTTTTGTCACCCTCAAGGCCCTAAAAACTAGGAACATAGCTGGTCCTTCCAACACTATCGTGGTCATTTCTCTGACCTTTCTGGCCCCTCTAGTCGTGGACCCGATGATTGAGGTGAGTCTGGCTTCACGGGAAGAGTCCCCTGCACAACCTCTTCAGAGGCGGAAAATAGTTATTGAAGACAGCAGGGCAGAGGATTGAGGAAAGAGAGAGGTCATTGAATGAGCTATTGTTGATGAGGGCCCAATTACTTTGTATAGGAATAGCTCAGAACCTGGGTTATTCATTAACTTCAACCTCTTAGATGACAAAGTGGTATAGTGAAATCCTCCGAATTGAAAACTAGAACCTCCGGTCCAACGCGGCTGCAAGATGACACCCAATAGCTGATCACGGTATGTACAAAGATCAGCGAAGAGCATTTCCAAAATGCAGTCGACTAAGTCCAGCTCTTCAACCCCAAGGTGGCACTAGTATTGGATGTACTCGACTCTGGAAAGGTGATCTAAGATAGTCGTCTCGTAGCTGCTGACCTTGCTCAATAAGACAACCAAGGTGCTTCTGATGCCCCGGCTGTTTCTGTCCAGGATCCGATCCTTATGGAGGGCGACAATGATGTAGCTTAGCTTGTCTTATTCTTGCTTTTGCCCTCTAAGTGGGGCATTTATTTTGTATACAATCTCCTCAGTTGTCGAGCTTTTCAAATGAATTTCCTTTGTTGCTATAACTGTGCTTTTTATTTTCATGGTCCATATTGGGTCCAACGCCCATTATAAATGTACACTTGGTAACCATTTTAAGGACTTAGGAGAATTTTTTATTTTAATTAAAGCCTTGGTCCGGGGTCCAACACCCAACACATTTGAGCACTTGGAATTCCACTTAGGCAAATTTTAAGGTGATTCGTAATCGGGGTCTTTAATGTTTATGATCTAGCACGGAAAATTATCTAGGTAATTTTTGAATTCAGAACTTGTTTAATATAAAACATTCATGGTAAGTACCTAATGGAGGGGCACGAATGTCTTAATCCGTGTTGCCAATTAATTTCAAAACCACATAATGTTCATGGCCAAGTGTTAAGGATTGAGTATGGACCTATAACTCATAACCAAAACACTCAAACAAGTTTTGTGGGTTATTTCTCTTAACCTAGACTCTTAAGAGACCTCAGATCCCACAGGGAATGGGCTCAAAACATTCTCAAGGCATTTTCAGCTTGAGGGTCTTTTAAGTTGTTGATATCCAAATCCCATAAGGAACAGGCTCAGTAGACATTTTCAAGGCAGAGTTCGACTTGAGGGTCCTTTGAGACTTTAGATAATGCAAGAAGATGTACGAAAATAACTTCATTTTATTGATAGATCGAAGAACTGAAGTCCATACAAAGTATAAGCTCATCAAAATTAGGGATCAGACAAAGTAAACTAAGAGACTAGGCCTTAAAGGGCACTTTGCTATAGTACTTTCTTAGTTTGTCCGCATTCTAATAGTTGTTGATCGGCTTGCCTGTTAATGTCTCTAAAGTGTAAGCTCCTTATCCAATGTTGACCACAATACAGTAAGGACCTTCCCAATTAGGGGTTAACTTCCCTTGGGAGGCATTCCTACCTCTAATATCTGCTCTCTAGAGTACTAAGTCCCCTGGCTGGAATTTTCTTAGGACAACCTTCAAATTATAATGAGCCGCCATCTTTTGTTTGATGGCAGTATAGCGTATATGAGCAATACGCCTTCTTTCTTCCAGAAGATCCAAGTCTTCTCGAACATGGTCTAGCTGTTCAGCCCAATTTCCCTTAGTTTCATTCAACCTTCTTTTGATTTCACGGACAATAACTCAGTTGGTGGCTTTAACTTGTCCATTTGTCTTGGGATTCTCAATTGAACTACAATGATGCTTGATCTTTAGCCCGACAAGTAGCTCTTTGAAACCTTTATCTTTAAACTAGGTTCCATTGTTTGTCACAATGGACTCTAGAATCCCAAACTCAGTGATGATGTGGTTCCAAGTGAACTTTTGGATCCTTACAGAGGTAATTGTAACAAAGGGCTCTACTTCGATCCATTTAGTAAAATAATTCACAACTACCACCAGGTATTTCAGTTGCCTGGGTGCTTGGGAGAACGAACCCAAAATATCCATAGCCCGTCTATAGAATAGTCATAGTACAAACATCTTGGATAGTTCTTATGGGGGGGCCTGATAATAGTCTGAGTGGCGCTGACATTTGTCATAAACCTGGACATGTGCAAAGGAGTCTGCTTCCACCATTGGCCAATAGTATCCAGCCTTGAGTGCCTTTAGAGCTAAGGCTTTGCCCCTCAATTGATGCCCATGGCTCCCCTCATTAACCTCAGCTAGTACATATTCTGCATTTTTTGGCATGAGGCATTTAATGAGATGTAAGGAAAACTCATGTCGGTATAACTGTCCATCTTAAATGGTGTACCTCTGCGGTCTTGATTAGTTTGGAGGCTTCCTTCGGATCAGAGGGTCTGGCTTTAGACTGTAGATACTCCATGATTGGGGTGATCCAAGTACACTATCCTCCTTCTACCTAGAAAATGGATGCATCTGCGATGGAGGGTTATGAGTGGGTCTCTTGGATTGTGGAACAGTTATTGCCCAGGCTTTTAGTACTGGCCAGTTTGGATAGGAGGTCCGTCCTGAAATTCTGTTCCCTAGGTATGTGGTCTATCTTGGCATCTTGGAAGCTTTTGAGGAGCTCTTGTACCTTAGTCAAGTATCTCTAAAGGAAGGGTTCATTGGCTTGATAATCACCTCGAATCTGGTCACAGGTTGGGAGCACTACAAAGTATGATCTTAGCCGCTCCCATGTCCTTAGCCATTACCAGTTCAGCGATGCATGTTTCATACTCCGCCTGATTGTTTGAGGTTGGGAAATCAAACTTCAGTGAGTTTTTCACTGTCACTCCTTCAGAATTTTCTAAAATCATCCTAGCACCATTTCCCTTGGGGTTTGAGGATCCATCAATGAATATGGTCTCAGAAATCCCAACGGGGTCGCTGGGGTCCAACGTGAGTTCTACCAGAAAGTTGGAGAGCGCCTGAGCCTTTATTGTAAGCTGAGGCTCATATGCGATTCCAAACTCAAAAAACTTGATGGACCAAGCAATCATTCTTCCTACTAGCTCCGGCTTAAGCAGCAACTAGTGGATAGGCTGATTTGTCCTCACCACCACAGGATGACACTGGAAGTATTGCCTGAGTCTCTTGGTCATGGTGATAAGTGCAAAAGCAACATTTTCAATCTTCTGATTATAGAGCTCTGAGCCTTGCAGAACCTTGCTTACGAAGTACACTGACTTTTGCCCCTTTGTTGTTTCTAGGATTAGCACTGAGATTATAGACTCTTCATGGATTGAAAAGTACAAGTACAGTGTCTCTCCGAGTTATGGTCTTGTCAATATGGGGGGGAGAGGATAGAAGATTCTTCAAAGAGAAAAAGGCATTCTTTTACTCCCAAGTTCACTCAAAATCCTTACCTTTTTTGAGTAGTCTAAATAAGGGAAGGGATTTATGAGCGACTTTAGCAAGGAAGCGTGTGGGGGCTGCAATCTGGCCAGTCAGCTGTTGCACTTCTTTGATACTCTGAGGGCTACGCATGTTGAGCATTGCTTGACATTTATCTAGATTAGCCTTAATTCCGCGATGAGTCAACATGAAGCCTAAAAACTTGCCTGCTTAGACCCCAAAAGCGCACTTCTCCAGATTAAGCTTCATGTTGTGCTTTCAGAGTTGGGCGAACACCTCTTCGAGGTCCATAATGTATGATTCACCTTGTGAGGTTTTCACTATCATGTCATCAATGTAAACCTCTAGCATCTTCGCCACTTGGTTTTCAAAGACCTTGTTCATCATTATCTGGTAGGTAACTCTTACATTTTTCAGACCAAAGGGCATAACCCTATAGCAGTAACTCACCTTTGTCAGTAATGAAGGCAGTCGTATCTTTATCCCTGAGGTACATAGGGATCTGATTGTACTCGAAGTATGTGTTCATGAACGACAGCAAACAGAAGCTTGAGGAGCTGTTAACTAATTTATCCACATTGGGAAGCGAGTACAGATCTTTAGGCAGGCCTTGTTTAAGCCTGTATAGTCTATGCACATTCTCCACTTCTTGTTTGACTTCTTCAATAGGACCACATTAGAGAGCCATGTGGTATAAGATATTTCCCTGATGAAGCTGACATTGAGCTGCTCCTTAACCTATTCTTCAATAACCTGTTATCTTTTTGGACCAACTTTTCTTTTCTTCTAGGAGACCGTCCTTGCATCCTCCCTGATAGACAGATGATGACAAATGAAGGCGGGGTCAAGCCTAAGCATATCAAAGGACATCCATGCGAAGAGGTTTTTGTTTTTATGCAAGAGCTCAATTAACTGGCATAGCTATTCTCCTTCCAAGTTTGCTCCAATCTTGGTGACTTGATATGGCTTGACACTAAGTTGGAGAGGTTGTAGTTCGCCCTCTGGTTGGGGTCTGGTACCCCGGATCTTTTCTCGCACATCTAGCTCAGTCATAAGGATGTTGAACTAATCTAGAGTCGGGCTAGATGTGCCAGGTTTTGCTTTCTTGGGCACCCTGCAAATTCTGAGACTCTCGTTATAACATTTTCGGGCCGCAATTTTGTCGCCCTTGACTGTGACAACCTTGTCATTCTTGCTGAGAAACTTCATGGCCAAATGGGTAGTGGAGACTACGGTACTAAGTGCATTCAAGCCAGGGTGGCCCAAGATGATATTATAGGTTAAGGGGCAATCCACGATCAGAAACCTGACCTTGACAGTTCTGAAGAGTTTAGGGGACCCTAGGGTCAGGTGGGTCTCAAAGTATCTTGTCGGGGTGATCTTCTCACTAATGAACCTTGTAAGCTCCCCATCATAGGGAGTTAGCTCTGTACATGAAAATTCTAGCTTCTGATACATGAACATGATGTCAGCTGAACTTCCTTGGTCAATAAAGATGTACTGGACCTCGACATTAGAGATTATCCCCGAAATGACCAATGGGTCATCATGATCCGGGATGATCCGTTCGTAATCTTCGTCTATAAAGGTGATAGGGGTGCCTTCCGATCTCTGGCCTGTGACTTGGGTGCAAAGTGAGAAACGTTCAGTACTGCCATCCTTGGAGCTTTCTTCTGGGCACCATTATACTAGCCACCACATGTGACCCCTCTAGTAATAATGTTGATGGTTCTGTTGGGTTATGCATGGTAGTTGTCGCTGTCATCAGGTGGAGTGTCCCTTTTCCTGTCTTGTCAGTTATCTGTATCACAACAAGGTGGACTCTAGGATCTTCTCCAGGGGCTCCGGGTCCTTCTTCTTTGGCATGGAGACGGGCTTCATTGGGGGCTACATCTCCTTTTTCTCTGCCTTCTGCGGTGTCTTTCATTTTGGACATGGTTGATGTACTGATCCAGCCGTCCTCCCTTGATCAAGGACTCGATAGCTTCACGGAGTTGGTAACAATCTTCAGTGTCATAGTCATAGCTTTTATGTCATGAACAATGTTTGGAGCGATCCTTTTGTGTGTGTCTCTTTAAATGGGGTGGCCTCTTGATACCCTGAAACTCGGTTTGCAATATCTCTCTTAAGATTATTTCGCGCAAGGTGTTCAGAGGAGTGTAATTGGAGTATTTGCCCTGGGGGGACTGTCCTTAGAGGATTTCTGGGACTGTTAGGAGTTATGACTGGCTTTCCTGTGAGAGGATTCACCCTTCTTAAAGCTCCTCTCGGCCTCAGTTGTCTCCACAAGGTTTATATACTTCTAGGACCGTTGTCAAAATTCTTCCATGGTCTCTAGTTTTTTCTTTGCTAAAGACACAAAAAAACTCAGAACCGGTCCAGAGGCCACTTCTAGCATAATGGAGGGCAATTCTATCAGCAAGGTTCTCCACGTTAATACAAGTCGTGTTGAACCTTTTAACGTACTCGCGAAGGGGCTCGTCGCTCCCTTGGTGAATCTTGGATAAAGATTCAATAGACTTGGGTTGTTCCTTGTTAGTAGTGTACTAGAGCAAGAAACATTATCTAAGGTCCAGCCAGTTGGTGACAGATCCTCGTGGCAAAGTAATAAGCCATCTGAGGACTCTCTTATTCAGGGAAAGGGGAAAGACACAGTATAGTAATTGTGAAGATCCCCCATAAAAGCTCATAGAATGGACGTAGAAATCTATGTGCTTATGAGAGTCCGTTGTCCTGTCGTAGACTTCCACATTGGCAAGGAATTTAAAATTCCTTGGAACCCTAAACTCTATAAGCTGAGCAGAGAATGGCTGCTCCTGATTGTCGAGGTCCGGGTTGTTATCAATAACATTGGACATTCCAACATGGGGATGCGGTGTCCTCCTCTGGTCATTAGCTGTCTTCCATCTTCTGTTTTGACGTTGCATTATGTGCTGACCTTCATGCATAGACCATTCCAAATCTTCTAATTTGCGGTATTGTTCTTCTAACATCGCCATTTGTTGTACCAATTCCTGGAATTAGTTTTTGGATATGTTGGATTGAGTCGTACCCTCTAGATGCGAAATTTGGTCATCAACAACATCGTTCGTGGATCCCAAGCATTGGTGCACCGCGATTCTAGACCTGCGAATGTTAGAATTAGCTTCTTTCACACAAATTTCAAGTCTTTCCCTCACAGGAACCCTGCACGATGGGTGAGGACTCTCGTCAGAAAGTGAGGTTTCATGCCCATCACATAGAGGCTCTGCATTGGGTGCTTGGTTTCTTGCAGTAGAGATTTAGCAACTGGTGGTGGAACAGGATGGGGAGGATGCTATGCCGCTAGTCCTCACCTTTGGTTTGTAGAGGTTTGCACAGTGTCTCCTCTCCTCGAGTTTTATCTCGTGTTCACCATGGTTGAGTGAGAATAGAAGTTTATGGTTCCCCACATACGGTACCAATGTTCAGTAGTGGATACTGGGGGATACTTGAGATAGGCACTTCATAGTGGTTTCCTCCTTACGCAACAGTAGTAGAGCGTGTTGAAACGGAGGGTTTGGTACTTGCAAAGGCACTCCAATGCTCAAGTCAGGCTGTGCACAATTAGGGTTTATACAGAGAGTGATAAGTTACATGTGTTGGTGGGTATTTATAGAGGTTGGATAAAGAGATATATACTCCCACAATAGTTGTAAGGGGAGATACGTTCCCTTGATTGTTACAGAGGATCCCTATAAGATCGAAATATTAATACTGCAATCATGAGCAGTCAAAGGCGGTTATGGGTGCTATTATTACGCAAGAATATGATTGGCAATAACATATATTCTCAGGACTTATCCATTGCGCAATTCTCGCGGTAACATTGTTGCTACCCAATGTCGTAGTCTGATATCTGTTCTATAGGGATCTCATTTGCATTCCAAATAAAATCCCCGTTGGGGATGTTAACGATGGACTCTGGCATATTGCATGCCAGGTCGACCTATGGGACATAATCTCAGATCACGGTCCAAAACAAGTGTATTCTCTATTCTCTGCATCAAATACTCATATATTGGAATGACAACGAGGTGGAGATTGTAAAAGTTGACAATAAGCCTTTTGCAACCGAGGTAGGTATGGCTGAAGCTTGGTTCTATTCCCTTTATGTAACCACTTTTTCTGACTTGATGCAAAAGCCTTTTGGGAAAGATAGCTCCATTGAATGGACTAATGAATGATTCTAAGTGAAACATAAGGTCGATGAGTTGGCCACCAAAACTGTTTAGATAGAAGCTATCAAAGACTTACAAAACAGACTTGCTACTTATAATGCAGAAAGCAATGTAACATCGGCTGCACTTGAAAATGCTGAGGTCGGTAAAGCAATATTCACTTAATCTCCTTTGTAGGAAGATGTGAAGATTATGGAGACTCGGGATCCTTTGGTGGAGATCAATTTAAGCACAACCAATATACTTAGAACAACCTTTATCAACGGCTTGTTAGAAGGTTTCAGGGAAAAGCTTGTTCAACTACCTCTAGTAGTAAGTAATTTCAACTTATGCATGGTGTATACCATAATTAGTAATGTTAAAATAGGCTAAATATGATAGATTGGCTCGATGGTCAAATTTTAATTTTTTTAATTTGATAAGATAAGATACACTTAAAATAATAATATTATTTTTATTTAAAAAATTAAAACTCAAATTATAATTAAACTAGTTATCTAAATTATTTGTCATTAATTTAAAATTAAGTAATCTAATTTTTTTTCACTGAATTTAATTTTTTAAAGAATAAATTAATTATTTTTTAAAAAATAAAAAATTATTAAACTGGTAAATCGATCTACCCAATCTATAACTCACAATAGATTAGAATGAATTAACATAATGCTAACTTAAAATATAGTTTAACTCATACCCAAAAATGACCGACACATTTCATCAGCTCTAACAGAATGAGGCCCGTAATAGCATCCGCCTACCTAACTTATTATAGTCACCAAAAAGTTAAAAGAATCCACATCCGTTGTGTCGAATATGTGCATACATTCATTGGATCCTACAAAAAAAAATATTACAAGCCATGTCGCTGCCAATGGGTACTCGTCTTCTCAAATCATGTGAGCCCCGCTTTTCCTTGGTGACCATCACTCTCACGAGATCCTTCAAATTCAAGAAAGAATAATAATGTAAACTACTCTTAATAATCATTTTAGTTATTTAAATAATATTTAGGAGAAAATTCTTAGAAATCCCGATAAGAAGAATAGATCAGATGAATGATAACTTAATAATTAGAGATAGATGAAGATTAAAAAAAAATTATAAGTAAAATAATTAAAAAAATTTAAATTTAAATTTAAATGATATTTCTAAAGATTTGATTTATGATATGATATAATAACGTCATTTGATTCATGTAACTGACTCTTCTAATGAAAATTTTTTTTTTTTTTGTTGTTGTAAATGATGTTTATAAAACTTTTAAGATATTAAATAATTTTATTTTTTCAAAGTATACTATAGACTTACACATTGTTTGAATATTTTAAAAATGATTGTACAGTTTATTTTATAAATTTAATTTTAATATATTATTAATGTAAAATTATTTATACTATCAATTAATCTTATAATATTATATATGTAATTTTTAAAATAATTACAATGAGAGTCAAATATTTTTTTGGCATGATAATATGTTATAGAATGACAATGTAAATTTTTTTTTACGTTGACAACAATTTTTTCTCTAATGTTAAACTTCTAAACTTGTCAAGCAATTGAAAAAATGTGAAATTGTGAAAGAAAAGAAGGAGACAAGTGGTATAAGGTAAAATTTATGAAAGCTATCAATGTTGATTGTTGGGCATCAATCTACGATAAAATAACACATTGATAAATATTAAGATACTTAAAAGTCACTTAGGACAACTTCGAGAATTCTAAATATGCTTACGTGATGTTAAGAGTCTTACATCATCTGTCTTAATTTTTTAAATGTGATTTATATATCTGTTGGATCATTTTTTTAATGTCAATTAATTTTAAGTTAAAATTTAATATGATATCAGAGTTAAGATTTTATCTTCCTGTATTGTCTATTCTGTTAGGTTTGCCTGTTCCGTCAGGTATCTGTGGAGGAGAGGTATTAAGAATACCATATCGCCTGCTTCAATATTTCGAGTGCAATTTATATATCTGTTGGGTCATTCCTTTTAATATCAATTGATTTTAAATTAAAATCTAACACGTAATAAACTTAGATAACTCAAAATAGTTTAATTGGCAGCTTCGCAATGCATATTTCAGAAATTATATAATAGAAATAGAAACTCTTAATTATTTAAAGAAAACCTTTTAAGTTTTTAAGATATTAAATGATTTTTTTTTTTTTAAGTAGAGATGTAAGATGATACATTATTGTCTTTAGAAGAATAAACAGAGAAATAAAAGACGGTATATCTTCCTTTACTTAAACAATATTTATAGATGTTTATGACGAGTGTTTTTAGGGAGAGGTCATTTCATATTTTTGGAGATTATACTACTTCGATAAAATTGTAACACTTGAATCATATGATTAAATGTTTTGATTTTTGAATTTATGTGTATAAAAAATATTATTAAAAAATTCTTTATTCAGATATTTGATCATATTTTAAAAGATTAATTTCTTATATATGAAATGAAAAAATACTTTAGAAAATAAAAAAAAAAATTGTAACGCGTGATACTATATAATTATATATGATTAGATATTTTTTTAATATCACAATTTGGTAATTTTTAGGGTAACTTACACATAGTTCAATTAATCTACTTTTTTAATTTGGTTAAAGGAAGGTCATTCATGCTGTGATTAGGAGATTCACAAAAAAATTTCTTACGATCTAGCCTAAGAAATTGACGTAGTTATAATTTAAATATATGGTTATGCGCTTACTTATACATTAGAAGTGTCAAAATGGACAAGCCCAAATAACTCGATAAAATGAATGAACTGAACAAAAAATTTTGATGCAAAAATGAAATTTAACTCAATTGGGCTAGCTTGATTTTGGTCAGGCCTGATGTAGCTAGCCCAGAGTGGACCGAGCCGAATAGCAAGCCTAATGTTTAATATCTAATTTGAGTATTATTATGTAATTTATAAGATATATAAATATTTTATTATTATATTTTTAATATAAATTAATATTTTTATCTCAAAAATAATTTTATTTGATGTTTGATGTAATTTAAACTATGAAAAAGAAAAAAATATTAAAACATAAGAATAATTTTTTTAAGTGTTAATAAATAAATAAAATATAAAAAATATGATGCGAATCAAATCGCCCAACTTGTAACTTGCATAAAGTCGAACTGAGTCAGTAATTTACCAATCCACAACATTTATGACCTAAAATGTTATTGGTCCGATGCAGGCCTGCTCAAATAAATTGAGTTAACTTATTTTGACATTCAAACATTAAATAATTATCTATCGTTAAACTAATCCCTTGAAATTATTTTTAAACCAGGTGTAATATGTTACAAAGTTGCCTAAAGTATAATTTGGCAGTATTTTAGAATTTTTCATTTTTTTATGATATTGGTTAAAGAATTAAAATAAATAATATTTAACACTTTCTTTTTTAAATAGTAATTAAAACAATTAATTCATTGAACAAAAATTTAATATATTAAAATAAAAACTAATGAGAACCCAAATAATTTTAAGACAACTCATGAATAATAAAAGACCAAACCAGAATAGCAAAAGCAAACAGCCAAACACCGAAACCCCATTGATCCAACTGTGCCACTGGGATTCCAAATGTATGGTGCTACTGGCGCTTCCTCCGAATCTGATAGCCGCAATCACCATCGGTTTGGTGGTGGCAATGCGCAGTTGCAACCCACGATGATGGTGCCCGATGAGCAACAACAAGCTTCGTTCAAGAGCTGGGCCAAGCAGACAGAGGAGAGCTATCAGCTACAGCTGGCACTGGCGCTTCGCCTCTCCTCCCAATCTGCTTCTGCCGATGATCCCAATTTCCTGGACTTGGATCCCAGCTCTTCTTCATCCAGTTCCGCCCAGGCTATTTCGCACCGTTTTTGGGTATTCGGATTTTTAGTTTTTAACCATTTTTTTAAATTTCATTATTATTTTTTTGAGTTAAGTGTGTGTCTAGATTAATTTATTTTGTGTTAAAAATAGCTTATGATAAAAAACTCTCCAAGGAGTTTTTGAGTATTTTAAAAATAAGCGATTATCTACTAAAATAAGCCGAAACAAACATGCTTTTATTCAATTTGGAAACTCTTGTTTTCCTTGCTAATGCAATGGAAATTCTCACATTGATAGGATTTCATATTGCCCAGTATTTATTTATTTATTTATTTATTTATTATTATTTGTGAGTGAATTCAATTTGGGAAAATGGGCTACTGATTGGCTTAGGAAATATAAAATCATTATTTCATCAGTTATGAGCAAGATTTAACTGATATAAATACAGCTATAGAATTTTTTGAGAGATATATGATAGCGGTATATGGCAGAAACTTTAAATCAAGTTTTCTAAAATTTAAATGTATATGCATCTAAATAATATTAGAATTTAAATTAAATTCCAAGATATTTTGCAACTTTTATACTTTTGCTGATTTCTTTTTGGTCTGTGGTTTAATCTGATTAAAACAGTTCATTTATTGACCACGAAAATGTAGCGATTTTATTTGGTCTAAAGATGCAATAAGGGCCTGCTTTTATCCATCAGAGATGAAACTGTTTGTAAAAATTAAAGAGCTAGTGCTGTGTGTTGAAAACACTCATCTGTTAAATCATGTACTCTAGGCTCTAGCTCTCTGTATGTATATAGGAGTGTTACAAGATTTTTTTTCTCTTTATTTATTTTATAAAAAAAGAAATTCATTAATGTATGCAGATGATTGCAAAGAGTTAGGAGGATAAGAGACCCTCCTTGAAAAAGAAAAGACATCCAAGATAAAACAAAGAAAACATCAATGAAGCAAAGCTACCCAATCCCTCAACATATCTGTAAGGGAAACCCGTTTTAAAAGATCATGTGCTTTACACAAAGTAGAAGCCAAACGCCTAATCTTATCCCAAAGAAGCTGCCATTCCAAAGAAATCTCCTTGAAGATGCAAGAATTATGCTCCAACCATATACACCAAAATGTAGCATAGATTGCACATTGCCACAAAAAAATGGCTTTTTTATTTCTACCAAAACCAGTAAAGCTAGTTAACAAAAACTGGTCCAAGGACCTAGGGCACACATAACATTCTCAAAAAAATGTGGACCAAAGAATTCTATGTTATGAATCAGCTGACCTTTTTGTAGTATCTATGGTGCTGTGCTTCATTAGTTGAGTGTCACATAGTTCACTGTTACTTAGTAATTTGGGTATTAACATGACAATGTAAAGTAACTTTGGAATCTTCCTTGTAACTTTTAATTGAATGCTTAGTCCAAATGGTTTCCCTCCTCTCTCTTAGTTAAAAAGAAGGAATCAGAATATGTCTTCCACTCATCTAGAGCTACAACTGCCATATGCGAAAGTTCTGTTTCTTAACTTTCCTTTAACTGGAATTTTAATAGGTGTTTTTCTGCTTTCACATTGGCCAGGTAAATGGTTGTTTGCAATACTCTGACAAAATTCTAGATGGCTTTTACCTAATCCATGGGATGGATGTATATACATGGACTATAAGTACTGATATGAAGACTGTTGGTATGATTCCATCATTTCAATCACTGATGTCAGTTGAACCTTGTGATGACTCGTCAATTGTAGTGGTTCCTATTGATAAATCTAGAGACCCTGGTTTGAGAGAACTGCAAAGTAGGGTAGTCAGTCTTTCAAGTAACTGGATTACCACAAAAGATGCAACTGATCAGCTTGCAAATCTTGTTTATAGTAGGATGGGGTAAGTTCACTTGTCTTCAATTTTGAAAAAAAATGAAAAAATTGTTTTGGGAAGTCACTACTGCATTGACATCTTCCTAACAAGCTTCTATTGTCCTATTGTTTTCAAAAGGGGAGGATCTTCAACTGAGGAAAATTTAGGTACACGCTGGAAGGAATGCACCCAAATTCTTAAAGGCTGCCTGCATTCTGTCATTCTTCCAATTGGAAGCTTACCTGTTGGCCTTTGCGTCCATCGAGCATTGTTGTTTAAAGTATTCTTTTGCTGTATTCATTATCTAATGCATTATTTATACTTTGATTTTCTGGTTAGGCAGATTCTTTTTACATCTATATCACTGAAATAGTTAGCACTTATCTTCTAGTTCTTTATTTTATTCACTTCATCATTTTATAGTAATGCAGGGCAGGCAACTTGGAGTTCCTAACTGAGAATATTCTTTATTTAGCGTACTACTGAATTTTGGTTACATGGTGCATTTGAATACCCAGTATTAACAAGTTAAATTGCAGGTGTTAGCTGACTTAATCAACCTACCATGCCGCATTGCGAAGGGCTGCAAGTATTGTAGGAAGGACGTAGGTGCTTCATGTGTAGTGCAGTTTGGTTCTGACAGGTTTGTTGCATTAATTAATTAATTAAAATTACATGGAAAATTTGATATGAAAAGTTTGAGTTATTTGAAACAATGTGGGGTAAAAGTGGTCAAATTGTCTAGAGATAAATAAGATTTATTTGAATTAAAAGGTGGTATACCAGTATGGTATGTTTATTAAGCTTTCTTTTTGGGTAACAAATTAGATGTGATGCAAGGGAGTTAAAAGGATACCACAATTTCCCTTAATAAAGGAATGATAGAATTTTTTTCTATCATGTGAAGTGTGTAATGTTGCCTTTCCTAATTTATAAATATGAGATAGTTAAAGGTGGAAATGCTTTTACTAGCTATGGTTAAAGAATGAAAATCACAGAAGGGTTAGAATGTAGATTAATTTACTAAGGCTCTGTTTAAAGAAAGTTTCATTGGTAAGGTTTGAACTTTGAACCATCTTTTTCCTTAACATATAAGGCTTGCCAACGACTGGGAAATACATCTCACTGTCTGAACGACAACTTGTCTAGATTCAACTTTATCTTTTTCTTTTATGTATGTTCATTTAATTTTGCAAGTGATAAATAAATAACAAGTAATACTTAATCAGAAAAGATTTGAAAGTTTATAAATTTAAAAACAATAATGTGCCTTGTTGGAGTTTATAAAATTAATATATTAAAAAGGTTGAAGATGAAAAAATAATTTTAAATATATGCTTAATTTGTTATTTTATAAAAAAATTATAAACATAAACTAAAAATGTTTAAGACAAGTAAAGAATTTTACGCATAATAATGCATATGAGCTAATACGTGTTTACTTTGATATATTTACTCTGATGGTTCCTTTTCCTTACTCTGGTTCAGTGATTCGTTTGGTTTTTAAAAGATTAGAAATATAGGTTTTGTAATGCTAAGCTTACAAGACTTTGCATTAGTAAAAGATACTGGTTATAATTAATAGAAGTTGTTGGTCTGCTTTTTTTATAGCTTCAATAGCTTTTAGAAGTCCCTCATGGTGTTTCTTAGAAGAACAAATGACTTTTTTTTAAAAATTGGAGAAGGACTTAGAAAATTTAACCATAATTTTGTAATATTTTCCGCCAAAAGCCTAGTAATCTAGTATTGTATTCATTAGCATTTTCAAATGGGGGATAGCACTTGTCTACAAGCTATGTGACAGAAGGTTGGTTTATGAATAATTGTCAGGGATGGGAAGCTAATATTCATGGTATGTATCAGTTCATTATGGAATTTTGTTAATGTTTTGTTTAAGTCTTTGGCAAATATTTAGGGGGACTATAGGGAACTTTTATATCAATGTGTTTAATTGTTGTTTACTTGTTTTACTTTTTCTTCTTACATGAAAAATGTGTATGGCGTGGTTTTAATATCAGAAACAAAAGTTTAATTAAAACAGGAACATTGTACACACCTTTACAGGGAGTATATTATTGATTTAATTGAAAGGCCTGGTGCAATGAGCCAACCTGATTCTTCGCTGAATTCTGCATCTTCAATGTTGATCTCTTCACCATTATGTCATCCAAAGTTCAAGCCAGTTAAAACAGCTGAATATACTAAGACATTAGCCCAATTGTATTTTTTGGACAGTCAAGCACTGCATCTTGTGTTTGATACCACGTCAGGTTATTTTCTTTGTCTCTCTGGATGCATTTTTTTTAATAATATAATTATCAAGTGGCAATAGAGTCTTGAGAAAAAGAGAGCTAACATTTTATTTGCATTTTCACTGAAAATTACTGTCTCAGTGTCTCCTTTTTCTTTCTCTCTTGGTTTCCCTGGTCTGTGCTTTCATAATTATATATCTGAATTTTAAAATCTCAACTGCATTTTATCTTTGGCTTGACATGAAATATTAAAAGTTACCATAAACAAAGGGCAAACCATGTGCTAGAATATTAGGATTATTATTTTGTTACGATTCTTATAATGTAAGGAGTGTTATTGAGCTGGGCTTGTACTAGTTGTACTAGGTTATTATTTTATATGTCAAAAAATCACAATTATTCAGAGTCTTATTAGTTAAATATATTCTCTCTTTTCTCCTTTCCATTTTGTATGAGAAATATAAAGAGATTAACATGGTTTCTGACTCGATGGTGATACATGATGAAAATTACTGATTTCCATCATGACAGGGGGTGCTGTTGATCATATTGACAGAATGGATCTAGAGCGAACTGAAGCTTTTAGCGCAAACTATGCTGGTGGGAACAGCCATCTGATAGCTTTGAGTAAGAATGAGCCATCTCTTCCTCATAGAGCAGATCACATATGATTGGAAATGACTAATGTTTAATTTACCTAATCTGTTTTTAATATTAAACTCAAAATGCTCTGTATACTCTGTTGGAGGTTCTATTGCAGTGGCATTGGATTCGCTTCATTTCATATGCCTTTTTATGCAGGTCCTGGTACAGAGGAATATGTGCCTTTCAATGAAGCAGACCAGTCAGTAATGGATTATCCAAGTCATGAAGTTGACCTTGACGAGGAGGATCTGGACATTCCATGGAGTGAACTTATTTTGAAGGAGAGCATTGGGACAGGTACCATATTTGAAACCTCGGGCATGATATATATTCTATAAAACCCCTGATTCTGCCCAAGCATTCTATGTATCTTAGCAAAAATGTACCACGAAACAATAAAATAAGAGCAATAATAACTGTTTTTCAGGGTCATTTGGAACTGTCCTTCGTGCGGACTGGCGTGGTTCCGTAAGCATTTATTTTCTTTCAAGTTTTTACTCATTCATCCTTCCACATTTTAAGGATATTCTTATTCATGTTGTAGTTGGTTCTATGTCATTTATTATGATTGTTATTTTTGAGATAATTGAGATTCCTAGTGTTTCTTTGTATATATATATTTTTTGTTTAGTAATTTTAATTGGAAAATTCTAGAAAATGGGGGTTTCTCCTTGACTTTTATTTCCTCTTTTTAAGGAGCTTACCTACTCTGTTTTTCAAGAAGAAATTATACAGAGGAACAAAATAAAGAGTTAATGACTAATTGAATTTATCCAGAAAAAAGAAGAAAGATCTTCTTACCAATATGAATATATGATAATTATTTAGGAAAAATATAATTATCATTCCTATCTTTAAGTTTTCATGGTGTTCTTTCTTCATTGGGTGGGTGTATGTTGTACAATCCCATTACTAAATCCTAAGTGTGTAACCTTTTAGGACGTTGCTGTGAAGATTCTTAAGGTGCAAGGTTTTGATGCTGATCGATTTAAAGAATTTCTAAAGGAAGTATGAATTATTACCGTTGTGAATAACTTATATCCATGCTCATTTTTATGCTTTTAGATGAGGGTGGGGAAGGTTTTTATATTAGATTTTCATATATAAAATTTTTTCGTACTCGTTGATTGCACATCAGTATCCCAGTTTATTTCATAGGTATCACTCATGAAGCGCCTACGGCATCCCAACATTGTGCTTTTAATGGGTGCAGTTATTCAACCCCCAAAGTTATCCATAGTAACAGAATATTTATCAAGGTATAATAATTTCCTGAAACAGTGATATTTGTACTGTTCCTGACTTATGTGTTTTGTTGGAAGTGATTTTAGGCTAAATGTGATGATCTTAAATAAATAGTCTTCTTTGAATTGCAGAGGCAGCTTGTATGAACTTCTGCACATGCCAGGTGTTGGATTATCACTCAGTGAGAGGCGCCGCATAAGTATGGCTTATGATGTGGTATACCTTTAATGATTAAAACTGCTAGTCTTCCAGTTCCTATGTCTTTTTTGGCATCAAATAGAAAATAATACTTTCTCTAAGACATCGTGAGATGTTTTATATGTTTGTCTAGGCAAGTGGAATGAATTATCTTCACCAAATGAGACCTCCCATTGTTCATAGAGATTTGAAGTCTCCAAATCTTTTGGTGGATGATACATACACTGTGAAGGTAACTGTTTTGTAGACAATTTGTGTTTTGCTTGTCCTTCGATTGATCTGATGCTTTAAACAACTAAGATTACTAATATTAAGGGTTATTAGTCTTATTGTTGGTGCATTTGGGCTTGTACTAGTAGTACTAGTACTTGCCGTATTGAATAACATTATCACATCTATCAGTTAT
The DNA here is from genome assembly GCA_029884595.1 of Ormosia semicastrata. Classification (NCBI taxonomy): domain Eukaryota; kingdom Viridiplantae; phylum Streptophyta; class Magnoliopsida; order Fabales; family Fabaceae; genus Ormosia; species Ormosia semicastrata. The sequence goes on along the minus strand of JAQQTO010000056.1, from coordinate 47,063,851 downwards.
ATATCTAATACTACCGTTATCCGTCTGTCTCTCTTATCCTTCACTTTACCTAATCCTTATAATTTCCAACATGGTTTTTGTTCATTTGTCCTGTTCTGTTAAGTAGGTCAGAGAAAAGGTCTAGCTCTTTTCTCCTTGTGTTATATGAGAAAGCCAATCGGTCTTCCTTGTTAGCTGATCCTTGGATTAAGATATCTGATAAGGAAAATACTAGACAGCCAGAATTTTTTAGCCAGAATTTTTGCCAGAATGGTTGGAGGACGCCTAGTTGCAGAGAGAAAAAAGGAAAGGAATGGAAGCGCTGGAAATAAAAAGAAACCTAATACCTCTTTCAAGTGAAATGTTTAGTTTCAATTAACTTTTAAGAAATAAAAAAAAAGAAATATTATAACGTTGTCATTTAAAGATGGGCTAATGAACTAGGCTTTAGTGTTGTGGTCCATTTTGTTAAAAAATGGACTTAAAATTTTGTTGTGCAGGATAGACTTAAATTGAAACTGTATTAAAACTATTTAAAAATATAAAATATATGTATGTATGTATGTATGTATGTATTTATATAAATTTAATTAACAAACCATAAGGTGCCAAAGAAAGACGTCTACCCCTAGAATACTTTATAGCGTACCTTATTTTTCATAAACGATGTTCCACATTCCCGTTCTTGTTCCTGTACTGTGTACCTAAGCATACCACGTTCTAGGTAACTATGGCCCTCACTAGCTTACGGTCATATAATCTTATTTCTTGTTAAGCTGTTTTGTCAACCTGTATTCATTCTTCTATCTCTTTTTTTATCAAAAAAATTCTTGTCTCTTTTGTTTATGTGCCTGCCAGATATGAGACTCAAAGGTTTTAACTATATTTATTTGGTGTCTGAACATTTATGGATATATGAATCTACAGATGGTGGGGTATTGTTGTTCATTTTGGTTATAATATTTACTTTGTCAGGTTTGTGACTTTGGCCTTTCACGTACAAAGGCAAACACATTTCTTTCATCTAAAACCGCAGCCGGGACTGTAAGTTTTATTTGTTAACTGAAAAGCATTCTAGTGTTTTATTCCTTTTAACTTTTTCTTATGTAAAATAATTCTTTGATGGTTTCACATTCTAAATTAATCCTTTTTTCCCTTCTGAACATGATCAGCCTGAATGGATGGCACCAGAAGTCATCAGAGGTGAACCATCAAATGAAAAATGCGATGTCTTCAGCTTTGGTGTAATCTTGTGGGAACTAGTGACCCTGCAACAACCATGGAGACAATTAAATCCTTCACAGGTTATTTGCTTTGCCAAGGTGCTTTGGATTGTTAGCTAAGCTCTAGAATATTAGATAGAAGAAAAGAAAATTTTCCTTTCTTTGAACTTGGTGATTGCTAAGAATTTTTCGGATATGGTATACTGTTTAGTGGTCTGGTTTTTAAAAAAAGCTTTTAAAACATGGAAAGGCTGCAGTTTGGAGCACTATAAATTGGCTCCAGCTACACGCTCAATTTATACTGAATGCTGGATGAATAATACAGGAATATTCAATCATCCTAATCAGCAATTAATGCCCAGAATCAATCATAAATCTAACCCAAATTGTTACTCTTGAGTTTTGTTTTGCTGGTTTCTTTGTAATTTTCTTTTTTAGTAGTTTTCTGGTGGAGGACATCTTATCCTCCTATCTTTGTAAACCACTTCTTTCTTAATGAATTTCTTTTTCTATATAAAAAAAGCATTGATCACCCATATTAGTGGCCATCAATTTTAGGGTTCAGCACTTTCCTAAATACTCCTTAACATAGACACAAATGGGATAACCTTCAAAAATCAATGTTCATGCCTTATTAACTCTGGGATAAGGAATTTTTGTATGGTCAGTTTTTGGGTGTTTGGCTCTTTGTTCTTGATATTCAATACGATTGGATAACTTTTTCTTGATTAGTTGGTTTATTATATTGATTTATTCTCTTGTCATAGAGGATTTCCTGTACGTTTTCTGTTTGTCAATGGATTTCTTGTTCAGAACGGTTTCCTTTTAGGATTTATTGAAAATTTAGTTTTTGATAGAGTCCTATGGTGTCATTTGATTCATATAGCCGTCCCTATTTAGTGGGATAAGATTTGGTTTATTGTTGTTAAAATGGTTTTCCCTTGGGAGAATTACAATTAATAGTTCCAATTTAGCTACAACTAACAAAATAAGTAGTTGATAATGTTCAAAGAGTGGTTAATGGGTCAACCACATTTGACTTGATTATCCACTTGTTTGATAAATTATTCCTGAACTGAATATTTTTACCAGTTCCTAGGGTCAACTACTATTGACTTGATTAACCACTTGTTTGATAAGTTATTCCTTAACTGAATATTTTTACCAATTCCCAAATTGTAATTCTCCCAATTAAAACGAATCTATGCATTAGTAACAGGTATCCAAAGGCCTTTTTAAATGGCCAAGGCTGTATCTTGGCTTGGCTTTCTGGCTCAATCAACTGAAAATGAAAATAGAAAATAAACCAAGTGCCCCCTAATTTTCTCTTGCTTGTCTGTGTATACATCATGTTTTTATTATGCTTCAAGTCGCTTTTGATTTGACAAATTAGAATGCCATTATGCAGGTTGTTGCAGCTGTTGGTTTCATGGGCAAAAGGCTCAAAATTCCAAGCCATGTGAATCCTCGAGTGGCTGGCTTGATTGAGCTCTGCTGGGCTACGTAAGTAGATTAAATAAATAATTATAATTCTGTTAGAACTGGTAAAACAGAAAAGAATGATTCTGTATAATTCTGTATGTATATTGCTGAATCTCTGAGAGATAATGCTCTCTACAGAGTAAGAATCCACACTACAATGAAAGAGAGAAAAGAAGAGAGAAAGAGAGAGAATAGACTGCTAGAGATTCGAGAGCCTAGCCTCTCCAACCGAATTCCAACTAACCAACTGAATGAATACCTAACTCTCCCTCCACTCCTCTATTTATACTAATTCGAGGGAGGCTACTAATTACATTGCCTTCACTAACTCACTGTGTGTCAGCTGCTTGAGCCTTGGGTTGTTTATTCTTCCTGATATAGACTTTGTGTATGGGAGGTCTTGTGCTGCTAACAATACTCCCCCCCAAAAGTTTCACCTTGTCCTCAAGGTGGAAAGAAGGGAATTGCTCCTGAATCACTTCATAGGGTTCCCAAGCTGCCTCAAAGTCAGGTAGACCCTTCCATTGGATCAGCACCTCTGCCTGCCCTGTTGCCCCTGTTCGGACTGCCAACACCTGATCTGGCTCAACCAGCAGCTCCAAGTCTTCACTGAGGATTCGAGGTAGTGGCTGTGGCACCACTGATGGACCCAGGGCTTTCTTTAACAAGGAAACATGAAAGACAGGGTGGATTTTGCTCTCTGCCGGAAGTTCTAATTGGTAGGCCACTTGCCCAATTTTCTTGCAAATCTGATAAGGCCCATAGAATCGAGGCCTCAATTTTTCATTCATTTTCTTTGCCAATGACCTCAACCTGTATGGCTGTAACTTTAAGTAAACCCACTCACCCACTTCATAAGTGACATCCCTCCTACGCTTGTTTGTTGAAGCCTTCATTTGCCCTTGAGCCTTAAGGAGGTTGCTCTTAAGGTCATGCAAGAGTATATCCCTCTCTTCGGTCATCATATTAACCTCTTCCACAGCTGATGGTATGGTGTTTCCCTTCAAAAGAAGGGGTGGGTCTCTACCATACAGAGCTTTAAAAGGGATGAGTTTGGTTAACTATTATAGTTGGAGTTAAACCAAAATTCGGCCCAACTAAGCCATTTTAGCCACTATTTGGGTTTTGATCCAGTCAAGCATCTCAAATAAGTCTCGAGGCACCTGTTAACCACTTTAGTCTGCCCATCCGTTTGAGGGTGGTAGGCAGAGCTAAACTTCAATTTAGTACCAGCCAAGCGAAAAAGTTCAGTCCAGAATTGGCTAAGGAAGACCTTATCTCTGCGGAAACTATGGTGGAAGGAAAACCATGTAGCTTCACTACCTCTCGAATAAAAACTTTGGCAACATCTTTTGCTGTGATAGGATGACCCAGTGGGAAGAAATGGGCATATTTGGTAAGTCTGTCCACCACTACTAGAATAACATTTTTTCCTTGAACCTTTGGTAATCCTTCCACGAAATCCATTGAAACATCTGCCCAAACTTGAATAGGGATTGGGAGAGGTTGCAGCAAACCCGCGAGGGATAATGTTTGGTACTTGTTGAGTTGGCAGATCTCACAAGTAGCCACAAACTTCTGAATATCCTTCTTCATGCCTTCCCAGTACACCAAGGCTGATATCTTTTTATATGATCTGAAAAAACCGGAATGACCTCCAATAGCTGAACTATGAAATTCCTTGAGCAAAAGAGGAATTTTTGGGGACTGTTTGGGCAACACTAATTTTCCTTTGTACATCAACTTCTTGTTTGCAAAAGTGTACCCTGGATGTGAAAGCGGGTCTCTAATTAGGTCTTGGATGATGCCCTGTAACTTCGTATCCTGAAGAATCTCCTCTTCCCATTCTTCAATTTCAGAAAATTGCACCATAGAAATGGCAGCATAAGTCATTCTGCGAGATAAAGCATTTGCTGCTCTATTATCATTTCCGGGCTTGTACTTGATCTCAAAGTCAAATCCCATTAGTTTGGAAGTCCATTTAAACCGCTCCTCACCCAACACCCGCTGTTCTGTCAAAAATTTCAAACTTTTCTGATCTGTGTGTATAACAAACTGTCTCCCCATCACGTAGTGTCTCCATTTCTGCACTGCCATGACTATGGCCATTAATTCCCTCTCATACACAGATTTCTTTTGTGCTTTGTCCGACAGTGTTTGGCTCAAAAATGCTACAGGCCTGCCTTCTTGCATTAATACTGCCCCTAGCCCTTTATTCGATGCATTGGTTTCAATGACAAATGATTTAGAGAAATCCGGGACAGTCAATATTGGAAGTTCGGCCATGGCATGCTTTAATAACTCAAAAGCCTCTTGAGCTTCTTCATTCCAACTGAAACCATCTTTCCTCAGGAGCAGTGTTAAGGGCCTGGTTATCTTACCATAGTCTTTTACAAACCTTCTATAGTATCCAGTGAGGCCAAGGAAACCTCTCAAGGATTTGATATCTTTTGGAACCGGCCATTGCTTCATTACCTCTAGCTTCCTTGGGTCTGCTGCTACCCCTTTTCCTGATATAATATGGCCTAAATATTCAATCTGTTTCTGCCCAAATGTGCATTTTTTTCTATTAGCAAAGAGTTGATTCTGCTGCAACAGAGATAAAACGGCCTGCAGATGCTTAATGTGATCTTCTTTAGTCTTGCTATACACCAATATATCAGCAAAAAATACTAGAGCAAATTTTCGTAGGTAAGGTTTCAACACTTCATTTCTAAGGGCTTGAAATGTTGAAGGTGCATTGGTAATGCCAAAGGGCATAACCATAAATTCATAATGACCTTCATGTGTTCTAAATGCAATTTTGTCAATATCCCCTTCCTTCATTCTAATTTGATGGTATCCGGATCGCAAGTCAAGTTTGGAAAAAATTGTAGCTCCCCCCAATTCATCCAACAACTCATCAATAATGGGTATGGGGAATTTATCCGGAATTGTTATTTTATTGAGAGCTCTATAATCTACGCAAAAACGCCAACTTCCATCCTTCTTTTTAACTAGTATAATAGGGCTGGAGTATGGGCTAACACTAGGCCTTATAACTCCTGATTTCAGCATATCATCAACCAATTTTTCTATTTCAGTTTTTTGATAATGTGGATACCTGTATGGCTGCAAGTTTGGGATGTTGGCACCCTCTTTGAGGACAATTGCATGATCTTGCCTCCATGATGGTGGTAAACCTTCTGGTTCTTCAAAAACTTCCCCAAACTTATCCAATACTGCTGCCAACCATTCCACCTTTTCCGGTTCAACTTTTTCTTCTAATTGCAGACTCTGATAATCCACTATGAATCCCTGCCCCTCTGCATGGATGGCTTTCATCACGGATTTTAATGAAGCTGCCCCTCTGGCCATTGTTGGTTCCCCTCTTAACACTAAACTACCCTTAGGAGAAGGTAACTTTAATGTTAGTTCCTTAAAATTTGCCCTGATCTCCCCTAGGCTTTCCAGCCACTCCATTCCCAACACCACATCAACACCACCTAATTCAAAGATGTAGAAGTTCTGTTGCACTTCCAAACCTTGAATTTTCACTCTCAAATCTGGGCAAACCCCTTCACATTGTATCTTCCTACCATCTCCCACCTCCACTGTGTATGGGGCTGTTTCCCTCACTTGCAGACCCTCCCTTGCCACCAGTAAGGATGAGACAAAGTTATGTGAGGCCCCACAATCAATTAACACTATTACTTTCTTGTTTTCTACCTCTCCCCACATCTTAATGGATTTCTTTGAAGTGAGCCCTGTGATACTATTAAGAGATAGTTGCAGGTTTTTAAGCTCTGCCTCCGTGTTTTCAGTTTCCTCCTCGGTTGCTCCTTCATCTTTTTCTTCTTCATCTAAGGTCAACAATAGCAGATGTTTATTGGCGCACACATGCCCTGGAGCAAACTTGCCATCACATCTGAAACACAACCCCTTTGCTCTCCTTTCATCTTTCTCAGCTGGAGTCAGAATCTTAAATTCCCTTCCTCGGTATGAACTTGTAGATTTCAGGCTAGTGGAATCAGTGCTTGAATTTACACTTCTACTACTCCCCGAGCCTTGAAAAATTCCTTTGTTTCCTGGATCCCATGTTATTGTTCGTGTGGTAGAATAAGTCCGATTGTTTCCTCCACTTTTGCTCACGGCCATCACCCCCTTACTCAACAATTCATTCCTCTCATCCACCCGTTGAGCAAATTTCATCATCTCTGGCAGAGTTTTCAACGAGTGCAACTTCAGTTCTGCCTTAATCAAATCATTCAATCTATTTAAGAATATTCCTTTCACATACTCTGGATCGGCTCCTTTCAATGGTCCAGAATAGAGCTCAAACTTCTCTCGATACTCCGCCACGGTGCCATTTTGCTTGATACTCATCAACATCTCAAACGGATTTTGTGTGATTGAGGGTTGGAACCTTTCTATGATAGCTGTTCGAAACTCTTCCCATGTTGGATTCTCTATGCAGAATTCCCACCATTGGTACCAATTTAGGGCTTTGCCTTCCATCTCAACCATCGAGGCTTGCAATTCCTCACGATCGGATACGCGTTTCATCTCAAAATAGCGTTCAATTTTGTTCACCCAGCCGTACGCATCATCGCCGGTTAAAATCGGGATTTCGAGCTTCTCCATTTATCTTCCTTCGGATCTTCAAAATTTCCACCAATCATTTCTTCCTCTTCACCTCTGTGATTTTCCTTGTCGTGATTGCTGTTATCACTCGAATTTCGTTGAAGGTGAGCCAAAATCGCCTCAAGTTGCTTCCGATTTTCCTCCAATTGCCTCTGTGTTACCGCTTGTTCCTCCTCCACAATTCGCCTCAATTCTTGGCGTTCTCGGCGATCAACATCGCGATTGCGTCTCAGTTCATTGATTCCGCGTTCCAGATTATCAATTCTTGAGAAACCGCGCTCAAGAAACTCAATGCGTGCTTCCATTCTTCGCGTATGGACCATGTACCACTCCCAGAAAAGAGCTTTGATACCAGTGTTAGAACTGGTAAAACAGAAAAGAATGATTCTGTATAATTCTGTATGTATATTGCTGAATCTCTGAGAGATAATGCTCTCTACAGAGTAAGAATCCACCGTACAATGAAAGAGAGAAAAGAAGAGAGAAAGAGAGAGAGAATAGACTGCTAGAGATTCGAGAGCCTAGCCTCTCCAACCGAATTCCAACTAACCAACCGGATGAATACCTAACTCTCCCTCCACTCCTCTATTTATACTAATTCGAGGGAGGCTACTAATTACATTGCCTTAACTAACTCACTGTGTGTCAGCCGCTTGAGCCTTGGGTTGTTTATTCTTCCTAATATTGACTTTGTGTATGGGAGGTCTTGTGCTGCTAACAAATTCCTAGTGCAACAGATTCTTGGACTTTTTGCAATTTCTTGTCTTAGTGTTGAATCTGAAATTATAGTATGGTATTCAAGCAAGCCATATTTTGAAGTTCTTTATGACGAGCTCCATTAGTATCATTCTAATTACAATCTATTGGTGCTGTAGTGAACCCTGGAGACGACCATCTTTCTCCTATATTATGAAATGTTTGCAGCAAATAATTGCCGATGCTAAAGCGTGAACAAGTTCATGCAGATAATCTTCAACTTGTATGCAGACGTGAAACAGCAATATTGAACAAGAAAACAAAAGGATTATAATTGTTTATTCAGGTGCGTCTTAATTTCAATTTATTAAGCACAGCATTATTGCTATTGATTTTTGTTCAGTGTAATACTTGTATAATCTCAAGTTCAAAATCATTAATGAGCATAATTTGTACTGGATGTGCAAATGAATTGAGCCATTCATGATATACTGGGGCTCAAATCTAATGCTTGCCTGAAATTGGCTTGTTTAAGGGAAAAGTACATATGACTGAGCCAGAAAGCCAAGCCAACATGTTGGACCTAGAGGAAACCGGTTATTACAGCTAGTTGTGTGACTTGATTGACTAATTGCCATGCAGTAGTTCCTTTTGGGTCCAACATGGACTAGACATTTTAAGAAATTCATCCAAGAGAAAATGACTGAGCTGGAAGAGCTGAAGAAGATGTGGGACCAGGAAGAAAGTGGTTAATCAAGTCAAATAAGTGGTTAACCATAAACCATTGACTAACCTGCCAATAACCAGTTCACGTTGGATCTAACATGTTTGCTTGTCTTGAGTCTATGGATTTGGGTCCTCTAAAGTGTGGAGTGCACTTTAGAGAGTCAAGTGCAGAATCTTAATCATTGATGAGAAAATCAAGAGAGTGGATGATCACACATGTATGATTTGCTATACAGGTACATGTATCTTATAAAATCTTAAACTCTTAATTTTCTCATCAACGGTAGGTTCTGCAATTTACTCTCTAAAGTGCGGGTCGCACTTTGGAGGAGCTAAATCCTGAGTCTATTGACTATACAGGAATTCTCTATTAAAATGAACAAGTGGAAGATACTCCGATTAAAACGGTCCAAGGAAGAAATAAGAAAGCATTAGGAGAAACCATTAAAAAAGATCTTTCTCTAAATGGTTTACTGAAAATTTGGTTTTTAATATAACCCAATGGTGTTAGTTGATCCATGCAGCTGATGTCACCTAGTGTGTAAGGCTCGGTAGTTATTGTTGTATTAAATGAACAAGCTTGAGTAGCAGTGTAGCTTGCTAAGCTCATTTATTTAATTGAGTTGAGCTTTAGAAATTGAAAGCTTGACTCACTCTTGATGACAGAAAAGAATGGTGGACCAAATAATCACCTCCACTACTCCAGAAACTTTGATGATGGCAACATCACAAATGAACCATTCAAGAATGCTTTTTGCTTGTAGGTGTACTTAGTCACACAAAAGCTTACAATCTTCTAATGGCAACCAATTGGTGCAAAACTAATGTGCCCACCGGGAAGAAAACCTTGCTTTGAATACTAAGTTGATGCAGGGACGTTAAGAAAGAACACAACAATTTTCGAAATTTCTTGTTAATAATCAGGCAAAAGGTCCTCTATTGTGGTAAGAGGGGTATTTATAATCCTCTACACAAGCAAATCCTAAAAGATAAGTTAATAACCAAACTAGCATAGAAATATCCCTAACCAAGCAATAGATAAAGTTCCTAAATGTCAAAAGTTAAAATTCCCAAGTTGAAAACCCGGAAATATTGAAATCCCCAGTTGCTGAAGTCCTAAAAAACCATCAAGTTTAGGCTAAATTTTATACCTTAAATGTGATCTTGCATGATAAAATGATGTTTGAGATCAAGCTATGGCAAATGCAGATTGTTGATTGTGTCTTCTGTTTACAGGACCTTTGCTCAAGAACTAGATTCTGCTGTTTGACAAAGTAACCTATATAATACTATTTGCCATCATTGTATATAATGACCGGATTTCACTTTGGGATTTTGATTTATGCTTATAAGTAATTCCTTATTTTTACTAATTTTTTAATTATTGTTATTTCAGTGGGAACACTCAGTAACATTGAGGATGAGAAAGTTACAATGCATAAGTAATTCCATATTTACGCAAGAATTTCTCATCCTCAATTACAGTGCTATTTTTTAATTAAGGATAAACACTCAGTAACATTGTAACTTTCTCATCCTCAATTCTGCCTTTTCCCAACTTTGTGCATCCCCCACTGTCTCAACTATTTCTTAGCATGATTAATAATCAAAGTACATGTTTAATTATTCTGTACGGACATCATGTTCATGTGTGTCCCTTGAGAAATTCTTGCGTAAATATGGAGTACTTGAGTTGGATATATTAGGTTAATCACAACATTAATTGATAGAGTTAATTAGGATTGTTTATTAAGTATGATAATTATCTATCAATTAATATTGTGATTGATTTAGTATACGTAACTTGAATATTTTAGGTTTATGTAAGAATTTCTCGTTTCCTGTTAGCAAGCATTTAAGAATATTGATTGGCGAAATGATGAGCCAGCAGGAACTGAATAGGCAATATGTACCGAACAAACTGAGTAGGCGTTTAAGAAAATTTCGTTTTTCATTTTATACAAACTTCAAATTCTTAGTGTTGAGATTGTAGTGACATCTACTTTTTCGTTTTTTGGCCAAAATGAGTCGGATAAAAACATCATTTATCTGTCCAAGAGCTTTAACTCAAGTGGCACGGAATGCTACTTGCACTTTATCCTATCCTTTATTAGTAGGTCTTTGAACGTTTTTGGTAACTAAAAAAATCCAACCTTGATCTTATTATGCAATTCTCTTGATTGAAATATCTAAAACATGGGGAACAATTATAGTTATGTCATATTGCTAAAACACTTTTTATTACGTCTGCATATATTTTGACAAATAAAAGCAATTTATGAACTGCTTTCTTCCAACAGTCATAATTACTAATCCAAAAAATAAAAATAAAAAGTCGACGTGGTAAAACTATACCAAGGCCATTTGTTCGCAGTGCATAATCCATAAATTTTTCATGACAAATAATCATGTCTTGTTTGGAGCTTGGAATTGAGTCAGGAATTTGGGTTAAGAATTGCAAATGTTATGATTCTAGTGACTCGTCTTCATTCAGATTACAAAAGTAGAATCAGTATTTGAAATTGTATTTCCACTTGTAATTTAGTTAGAATTTAATCTTGATACATTATTAATGTAAAAGTTTTAAACTTACATTTAATGATATGTTGTCATATTATTTAATGAGTATAATATTTCATGCAAGTTTTAACATAATCAAACTTATTACATAAAATGCTCATACAAAAAATTTGATGATAGTATAAAAAGTTTTTTTTTTGGTACAAGTGTAAAAAAGTTTTATACTAAACTAGTAGTTATATAAATTAACGTCACTTCTCCTCAAAACCCTACCCTCCCTTTTTCTCTACCACCCTCTTGTTTTGAGCCTCCCTTCCATAAAAGTATTGGAGCAGGAACTATCATCTTCTTTCTCTAGTGGCTACCCGACTATCTTTTTTTTGCCCCAATAATTTGTTCAGATTTGATAGATCTTAAGCTTAGTTGTCTAGATCTACTGTCTCTCAATAACAAATCTTGTTACTTTATTATTCATTTTATGAGTGTTTTTGTTGTCCCTTTTATGAGTGTTTTAGCTTTCAATTCTTAGAGTATTTTTTGTCAGTCCACTTGTAATTAGTCGTATCTTGACAGTTTTACAAATTGGGAAGAATTTTAGATTTACTTTAAAATAAAGTATAATACACTCTTCAAGTTGTAACACTTTTTGTGTTTGTCTTTATTGTAAAAGATGTTTAGATATCAATAATTTTCGAGTAAGAGACATATTTATTTCTCTTTCAAGATATGATATATATATTCAATTTGTAAAACTTTAATCATAATGAATTTTATTTATTGTAAAAATAAATCTAAAATATGTTAACAACTTTAAATTTAATGTTGGGGCCAAAATAATTTAAGACAGGCAATTATAATTTTAAGTTTAATGACTTTGTTTTTGGTCAACGAGTTTGATACCAATTTTATTGTTTGGATATCAAATCTTTTATTATTATAAGATAAATAAAGATAAAGTCATTTAGAATTATAGTTTAAACTTCAATAAATAAATAATAAATAAAAATGTATTATGAATATAGAAATAATTAAAAAAAGACTAGTTCTCTAAAAAGTAAATATATAAGAAAAAAATGATTGTGTTTTGTTTATCTTTCAACCTAAAATCATGTGCAAATTATTGAAAACTCATATCACTAGCTCACTCAGGGATTTTATATATATATATATATATATATATATGAGGAGGATCAACTTACATCAGTGTAAGTCTTTTTTCTCTTATACTCATTTTTAACCATTAGTTTCACTTTCATCTAATGGTTGAGATTATTTCATTAAAGGTAACCATTAGATGAAAGTGGAATTAATGGTTAAAAATGAGTGTAAGAGAAAAAAGACTTACACTAGTGTAAGTTGATCTTCCCTCTATATATATATATAAGATCTTATTCAGGTGAGAGGAGTGTTTATTGTGAGAGGTGAGATGAGTGAATCTTGACCATTGGATCTTTCATGAATAGTCAAGATTAGAACATAAACGCATGTGACTTTTTTAAGTGGTCACATGACATTCAAGTAACTTTTAATCTTGACCATCCATGTATGATTGTATAGTCAAGATTTATTCATCTCACCCTCTCACAATAAAAACTTCTCTCACTAGATATGTCTCATATATATGCTCAAAAATCACTATACAATTGGTTCAATTACCAAACTTAATTACTTGATAATTATATAAAAATAATTATTTTAAATAATATATAAAATTGCATCAAAACAACTATTATCGAAATAAATAATAAAATTCCAAAGAAAGATAATAAAAAATAAAATAGCATAATTAAAAAACAAAAAGAAATTATATGATAACCCCGTTATTTAAATAGTCCATTATTAATTATCAAACTGTGCCTCTAAATTCCACCCGCAGCAATCCAACAAGGATAGTAAATCAACAGTAGGGGTTACGAAAAAATAAGTTGAGTTAAGCCAAACTTGTGAGTTTAATATATGTTTTAAAAAAATTCTTAAAAACAGAACTTAAAATACCAAATTAAAAGTTCAGATTATACATAATATATCTTATATAAATATAACAAATCATATATTAATTTATATAATTGCTTTTATACAAATATAATAAATGTCAAATAAATTAAATACATATAAGTATATAACAAATTAATAAATCTTACTAATTTGATTTTAAAATAAATTAAACTAAACTAATAAGTCTCAATATTTATAAATAATAAATTACACTAATCAATTAAAGTTAATATTATTACACATATCATATGAATTAACATAATCATTGACTTTACTCATTATTTTTCAAGATGCTGCAATTTTTAAAATAGGAAGCTAAAGATTTGGACCTTTTATTTGCAAAATTAGGAATTTGAAAGTGAGTAGCCAAAATTGTGATTAATAAAAATGAGTGTACTGTTTGTGTGTGAACACTTTTACTTTTTGTTAAACTTCAAAGTAAAATGACATCATTTCACTAGATGGACTTTTTTTTTTTCAATGGTCGTTTAACTTGCAGCTAAATAACTTTTTAACCACGACTAAACGACTTTTTTAAATTGAAAAAAAAAATGAGTTGAATATCCGTGAGTTGAATGTTTCCAAACCCACTACCTGACCTATAGACTGTGGATTGAGATATTTTTCAACCTGACCCAATTCAACTTGTATTTTATGAGTTAGGTTGAATCGAAACCTACACGTTAATGGGTTAACCCGACCAGCTTAACATCCCTAGTCAGCAGGGTACTAGAACAATGGAATACCATCAAATTTAAATTTTAACTAATATCATAGTAGCTGATGCATTCATTTCATAATAGTAACAATAATAGTTATAGTAGCACATAAATGGAAAAGAATAGTAAATACTGTGGAAACTGAAGTTAATGAAGTTTTATTAGGACTGATGGCATGAAGAATAGAAAATTTGTTACAGTTTTTCTTTCTGGCATGAGTGTGATGCTCCATAATCTGCCACGAATGTTTAATAGGCTAATCCAACAGGGTTGCAATGTTGAAGCAAAATGGTGAGGCAGCTTTCGACTGCCATTCTTATTTTCATGGTTCACCAAAATATCAATAAGAAAACTAGCACAGAAAACTATAAAATGTATACAAATTGCAGTAAGTTTAATCCTCATACGAAACGCGGTAACTTAGTCAAAGAAAAAGTTAAGAAGCTCTCTCCTTCATCCCATTTCTTTATAAAATTATCTTACATTCCCAAAATGCAATGATGATCCAATACAAAAAATTGGAAGAGCAATTGCAAGAGATGACAGCATGAAGCAATCTGGATCTGGAACGTGCTTAATCTCATTCAAAGAATGTCTTGAAGACAACTGTACTGTATGCATACCAGAGGTCCAATGAAGGTAGCCCATTAGCTCAGCTCAACATCTGGAAAGTCTCCTTCAAACATCAATTCTTCTTAGGAGCCAATTCCTATCAAAGGCTAATTATAAGCAGGCAGCAATCTTAATCCTATTAAGTATCTACAAGAGTATGTAACCAAGTCTAAGTAAGTAGAAGAATTATTTCTCCCCAGCATAGCTTAGCCCCCAGGTATGATCATCAAATTCACAAGCAATTACTTCTTTACACATTCAATTACTATTTCTGATCCAACTGATTACTGACTTCAGCGTCTGAGTAATGTTTTTCTTGTTTTGTAGGTCCTCAACTAATTTGGATGGCATCAACTATAAGCCATTCATACAAAACACCAAAATCCTAGTTTTATCATTATCTGGACAAAAAAAGGACAAAAAGAAGAAAAGAAAAAGGGCAGAACCACAAGAATAATGGCATCTATGCACAAATAAATCACCATTACATACAAACTTCATTGTATGAACTTCCTTCGATATCTTTTTACCTTACTTTCTCAAAATGGTCCACAACAATCTAGATTCTGGAAGGTGCTTAATTTCATTCAAAGGATGTTTTGGTGACAACCATCCAACATTTAAAAGCCATTCACACATAAAAACTAAAATCCTCGTTTTATATCATTACCAGGAGAAAAAAAGAAAAAGAAAAGAAAAGAAAAACAGAACCACATGAATAATGGCAGTAGGCAGCTATGCACAATTAGTTCTCCATTACATATGAATTCTACTCTATCAGATGACATAATTGGGAAACAAAATCACATAACAATTACAAAGAAAATATAAGAGAAACCAAAAATTGGATAACCCAATGAAATGAAGGTGAGAATGAATTAGAGATGGGTGATGTGATGAGAATGAAAAATAACCACAAGAACAATGGCAACTATGCACAATTAATTCTCCATTACACAAGAACATCATTCTATCAAACAACATAACTGGTTAAAAAAAATTCTAAACCACAATTAAAAAAGAAAATAAAAATAAGAAATAAAATCAAAATTGCAATAACAATATTTTTTTTTGCCATTAGATAGCGAATGACCGAGAAATCCTACAGATTTCAACTGGTAATTAACTCACACACCTAGGCCCACACACACACACACCAATGCATACACACGCAACATCTGGTTAGGGGGAGGCTACATTGAGCTTTGGTGAAGGCGAGATTTGATCCTATGACCTCACAATTACCTGCAGAGGTCTTTACCAGAGCCAACTAACACCCTCATATGGGAAAACAGCATAACAATCTAAACATTAAATCACATAGCACCTTCATATAGGATTTGTTTTCATAAAATTGCAATAATAACTTGATTCTATCAAATCCAATAATTGGAAAACAACACAACAATTCTAAAAGAAGAAATATTAAATATGAAAAAAATAAACAAAAATTGAGAAACAAATAAAATAACAAATAATTTTCCATTATATATGAACTTGATTCTATCAAATCACATAATTGGGAAACAACATCATCTAATAACAACTATAAACCACAAATACTTTTTTTTTGTGGGGGGGGGGGGGTCATAAGAGAAAACAAAAATTGCATTACCCAATGATGATCATGGTGAAGGGCCAGAGAATCAAAATCTCAGAGAAGGGTGATGAGGATGAAAATAAGAAGGGCAGCAATGAAAGAGTACTTGAGGGCAGCAAGAAGAATAGCCAAGGAGATAAACAGGAGCTGCCAGAGGACTTGAACGCTTGCCCATGTGAGAAGACCAGTTAACCCAAGTGCAAGGACGTTGTCAGGGTCAGGGTCCAGAAGGGTACTCCAGTTGAAACTGAAAATGGGTCGTCCTTGTTTGCTGGAATTATTGTTATCAACATCTTCTTCTCCATTGGAACCATTGGTGGGTTGTTGTTCTTGTTTTTTTCCCTGTTCCCTCAGCTCACTATTGTTGTTGTTGTTGTTGGATGCATAGACCAAGAGGGGTTGTGGTTTTGGGGAGATGAAAGGTTGGGGCTTGAAGGAAAAGGAAGAAGAAGAAGAGAAAAGGAGCAAATTTGAAGGAAATGAGAGTGAGGGTCTCAAGAGGGTTGTGATTGTGAACCCTACCATCTCATGCTATTTGGTATTCTCAATCGAAAATGAGAGAGACGAAGTGAAAATTAAAAACAAGAAAAGGAAGATGAGCGAAGGAATGGCCCAACAAAACAAAACAAATTTAAATTTTTATTAATCGAAAATATGGGAGACAAGTGAAAATTTGTTTAAAATAAAAAAAGGAATTAGGAAAAAACGAAAATTTAATTTCTGTATTAATATAAAATACTACATTTACTTAAACGTTTTTATATACACATAATCTATATATAGGGAGTATATCTGGTGAGAGGAGTGTTTATTGTGAGAGGTGAGAGGAGTGAATCTTGACCACTGAATCTTTCATGAATTGTCAAAATTAGAATATAAATGCATGTGACTTTTTTTAAGTAGTCATATGACCTTTAAGTAACTTTTAATCTTGACCATACAATCATACATGTGAGAGAAGTGTTTATTGTGAGAGATGAGAGGTGAGAGGTGAGAGGAGTGAATCTTGACCACTGGATCTTTCATGAATGGTCAAGATTAGAATATAAATGCATGTGACTTTTTTAAGTGGTCACATGACCTTCAAGTAACTTTTAATCTTGACCATCCATGTATGGTTATATGGTCAAGATTTACTCCTCTCACCCTCTCACAATAAAAACTTCACTCACTAGATATGTCCTATATATATATATATATATATATATGAGATATATTTAATGAAAAGAATTTTTTTGTGAGAGAAATAAATTTTGGCCATACAATTATACATGAATGGTCAAGATTAAAAGTTACTTAAAGGTCATGTGACCACTTAAAAATGTCAAATGTATTTATGTTCTAATTTTGACCATTTATATAAGATCCAATAATCAAGATTCACTCCTTTCACCCGATACGCTTCCTATAACACCATAATACAAATATCTCGATATACCTTACATATATAAAGATATAAAGCATTAGTCATAGTACTACTAATCTTACTAACATTCTATTCCATATCATTCAAATAAATAAATATGAAAAGTCATGATAAAAGAATGTCATACATATGTAAATCAAAAGTCTCAGAGCAAAGTGTCATACATACAACATTTACAACTCGAAGTAAAAATATACAAGAGTTGCTCAAAACATAAAATTGAAACTACATAATCTTGTTGCTTTTTCTTCTTTTTCTTTTTTCCTTTGGAAGGGTCTTGACTTTGCTTTTACCATAGAAACACATAATGGGATGAGAACACAAAAATTCTTAGTAATATACATATATCTCATGATAATATTATAAAAATACACATAAGTAAATTCATAAACTATAAACTTTCCATCGGTATTAAACAAATGCTCATGCAATTGTAAAATATCATTACTTTTGGCAAAGTGCTTGTCTCACTCTTTTACCTAGTATAAGACTTAACTCATCTTAGTGCTCTTGGTAATAAGTTTTTCTCACTTTAGTATCACTGGTAAAGAGCTTGACTCACTCTTACTACCATTTACATGAGTGTTATTCTCACTCCTCATGTTTTTGAACAAAGAGCTTAACTCACTACTTCGTCCTAGGTAGAGTGCTTATCTCATTCCTCTACCACACTTTATAAATTGTTTTACTCACATCTTTACCATGCATAACCAACTCAACTTTAATTATAAAAGAGTAACTCATGCATCTATGACAAGTATATCTTTCTTATTAAACTTGTATCTAGCTTACCTTACAATCACACCACAAATGATATTCTAAGTCACACTAATGTGTTTAAGGTCCCGAACACCGCTTTTATGCAATTCCTAACTCTTGGAAATGCTTAAAAGTTCTAACTTGTACATATATACTAGGTGGTTATTTCTTATATGAAATACCTATTTTAGCGTCTTAACACATTACATGAAGCATATATGAAAGATCCCAGGTAGTAGGGAACTTCATTTCAACAAGTTAAAAATCTTGTGAAATTATGGGCTGGGCACTCAAGCATTGGTTCTTGGGCACTCAGGCACTAGCTGCGCATTCAGGCGCTCACTAATGGGCGTTCAGACATTGGGATGACAGAGACCCTACCCAGTTTCCCCTGCTTCGAGCGCTCAGGCGTTCATGGTGAGCGCTTAGGCGCTGGCTAGGCAGAATGCTTGCCAAAACTCTCTTCCGATGGGCGCTCAGGCTCTGGCTTGTTGGCGCGTAGGCACTCATCGTGTAGAAGCTAACTGTTGCGTTTCTGGGCAATGGGCGCCTAGGCGCCCAACACTGGCGCCTAGGTGCCAGTGCACCAGAATAGTTTCTGTAGAATTCTGCAGAGCTGGTCACTGTTCCATTGGGAACAAACTAACTTCTAACCATCCAAAGACAGTTTCTAGGTGATCTCTAATACTAATCACACCTTCTAAACATATTGTAACACTCATACAACTTATTAGCTCATTTAGGCATAGATTTGGAGTAAAAACCACACCCACAAATACCTATTTTCTAAGTTCCATCTCAAGGAACCAAATGGTTTTGTCTAAAGATAAAGATAGTAACCTTGTACTCACTAATATGAAAATAACTAATTCCAACCATTGAAAGCAATAATTAAGCAACGAAAATATATTTGCTTCTCAGACCCATTTTTTTCCTCTAACTATACAACTTAACATCAAACATAAAGTTGTTGAAGGAAAAAGATGAAAATCAAGAGTTAAACACCCCTACCTCTTGGAGATGAATCTCAAACCTTGGTCTTAGCTTTGATCTTCCTCTTTTTCTCCTCTTCTTTCTCCTTATTTTCCTCTTCTTTTCTTTCATTTTTGCTCTCTCCTTTCTTTTCATTAAATAAAAAAGGAAAAAAACAAAAAAAAACAAATTTAATTCTTTTATAAAAAATATTATACATAAAAAATTTATAATTTATCTGGTACATAAATCAAAATTCTGGTTAAAAAAGTTTACAATCCTTAACTTTGATTAATTTTTTTCGATATCAAACTCGTTAAAACAATTAAAATATCAAATTAAAAAATTAATAAATAAACTAAGTTGGGGTTTAAAAAGTTAGAAAGACATTTTTTAAAAAATAATTTGTTAAAATTTTTAATTATAAAATAAATTTATAAAAGAATTAGTTTAAAAAAGGAAAAACAAAGTCAGGGTATGAATTCAATTTGGTAAAATAGTATTATAATTTGAATTATATAACGAAGAAAAATTGAAAAATTAAAAAAAATCAAGTTGAGTACTTGAACCCTGACTTCGTAAAATATATTATTACTCCTAGTTCAAATTCTAAAATGAAGAAATTTTTAGAAATGGTTAAATTTTTAATTTTTTTAAAAAAAAAAAAAGGTTGTGTACTCCTACTTGTTAAATAATTAAATTTGTTATTTTTTTATTTAATGAGAAGATGCAAATTCTCTCTCACCATTAATACATGTGTTAGTATTTTTTTCATTAGTTTTGATAAAAAAATTATAGTTTATCTGGTAAATAAATCAAGGTTCTGGTTAAAGAAGTTTACAATCCCAACTTTGATTAATATTTTATCAAACCTGTTAAAACAATTAAAATATGAAATTAAAAAAATTAAAAAATAAACAAAGTTAGGGTTAAAAAAGTTAAAAAGACATTTTTTAAAGAAAATGATTAGTTAAAAAATTTAATTATAAAATAAATTTATAAAAGAATTAGTTTAAGAAAAAGAAAAACCAAGTCAGGTGATATGCAACTAAAGCTCAATATTGCACAGAACGTCACAAATGAAAACATTGAGACAAAGAGTGGAATGTTGGATTGGCCCAAATATGCGAGGCAGAGATAAAAAAGGCTTGAGGATTTTGTGTAATCTTCTAGAAAAAATACATGGATGACTCAGCTAAATTCTGTTATTGCTATTTACAATTTGCAAAGTTCAGTAGATTCCAATATTGTTAGCACTGTAAGGATCCTTGGCCACATGGTAACCGATCCATGCAACTAGGAATATTGTTAGCATTTGCTAGTCTTTAAAAATGAGAATGAAATGAATGATCAGTAGCCAGAAAAAGGATTTCGATCCCATTTTTCCTCTTTATTTTCCTCTTCTTCATCTTCTCTTCAAGAAGTATTCTCCAGCTCAAATTGGAGACCTGTTCTGCTCTGAAACTTGCATTATTGGTGCTTTCATTGCCTCTCACAATGCCTCCCAAACCTGAAAAACACAAGAACTCTAATGAGGAACTCATGGCCTAAATGAAGGCAATGCAAATCAGCATTGACGCCATTACAAAACAACATGATACCTTCCAGAAATTTATCTCTAACCAATTACCCAACATCATCAGAGACCACATTTCCACACAAGCCTCACCCTCGGCTGATTCCAAATACACACCACCCACCATTAAACCTCCCAAAATTTCTCTCCTACCTTTTGAAGGGTCTAATCCCTTAGATTCGTTGTTCCAGGCAGATCAACACTTTGATCTTACCGAGATTCCTCATAATCAGCGTATGACCTATGTTCCCTTTTTCATGAAGGGAAAAGCTCTAAGTTGGTACAAGTGGATGGCCAACAATCACCAAATTTCTACATGGGAAGCCTTTACTAAGGCCTTAGAACTCAGATTTGGTCTTCCTGAGTTTGACAACCACCAAGCTTCACTTTTCAAGCTCCAGTAGCAAGGCACGATTGTTGAGTACCAACAACAATTTGAAACCCTTTCTAATAAGGTAATTGGGATGCTTGCAGAAATGTTACTTAACTGTTTTATTTTAGGTTTGAAAAAGGAAATACAACATGAACTTTTCATTTTAAAACCACATTCCCTGTCACACACAATTGGCCTAGCCAAGCTATTGGAAGCCAAATTCATAGCCTCAAAACCTTTTCAACCTAAATTCCCTAGACCTGCGCCTCCCACCTCTAATCCAACCACTACCCGAACTGCAAACCCCACCCAACCCAACCGTCTCACACCACAGGAAATGTATGACCGTTGTAATAAAGGCTTATGCTATAATAGTGACGAAAAGTTCAGTCCTGGGCACAAATGTCAACAGAAACAATTCCACCTGTTACTATTCGAAGAAAACCCAATTGATGAGGAAGAAACCAACACCTCTGCTACGGATCCTATTGATCCAGGGCCATTAGTGGCAGTTTCTACTGAATCCAATCCCATCCTTCCCTCGTCAGAGCATTTTCAACTGTCCCAAGTTGCCTTTAATGGGCCACCCTCACCCAAAACTTTGTGAATTCAAGGCCAAATACATGAGTTGGCTGTTACCATACTCATAGATTCTAGAAGCACTCATAATATTATGCAACTTCAGGTTGCCGAGTTCCTTAAACTGCTAATTTTGGTAGTCAATCCCTTCTCTGTTATAGTAGGAAATGGGACTATTAAATGTGAAGGGAGCTGTTCAGGTGTGCCAGTTTTAATTTCTGAATAAGTGTTTTCGATTCCTTTTTTCATCTTGCCAATTCGTGGGGCAGATCTAGTCCTAGGGGTGCAGTGGTTACAAACACTAGGGCGATTTCTCTCAAACTACAACATACCTTCCATTCAATTTTTCTACCAAGATAAACCCATTACTCTTATTGGCTCATCATCCAATACCCCTACTTCAGCCACATTGGCCTAGTTCAACTGTTTCCTTTTCACCGATACAATAGCCTCAGTTCACAGCATTACCGTATCCCCCATTGACCCTTCCCTTAACCCCGCTCAGGTTAACCCCTCAACCAACCTTGACTCCATTAACCTGGACCCTGCTTTAGCTGAAATTCTTCAGCAGTTTGCAACTGTATTCAGCATCACTCACGGACTGCCCCCGTAGACAATAAGACCATCACATTCACTTACTGCCCGACTCCACCCCGGTGAATGTCAAGCCTTATCGTTACCCTCATTGTCAAAAGGAGATCATGACAAGCATGATTCAAGAGATGCTAAAAAGGGCATCATTCGACCTAGCGTCAGCCCCTTCTCCTCCCCAATTCTTTTGGTTCGCAAGAAAGATGGCACTTGGCATTTTTGCATCGATTATAGAGCTCTTAACGCCATAACTATCAAGGATAGGTTCCCTATTCCAACTGTGGATGAATTAATTGATGAGCTTCATGGGTCTACCATTTTTTCTAAATTAGACTTGCATTTCAGATATCATCAAATATTACTGGCACCAGAAGATGCTTTCAAAATAGCTTTCCGAACTGTTGATGGCTATTTTGAGTTCCTTGTCATGCCCTTCGGCCTTTCAAATGCACCATCAACATTTCAAGTTACCATGAATGAGGTATTCCGCTCCCTTCTTCGCAAGTTCGTCTTAGTCTTCTTTGATGATATTCTAATGTACAGTCCGGATTGGGAATCTCACCTAGGTCATTTACACCAAGTGCTTAAGCTGCTAGCCACTCACCACTTGTTTGCTAAGTTTTCTAAATGTCAATTTAGCGTCAATCGGGTTACTTATTTGGGCCATATAATTACTAGTGAAGGAGTGGCAACTGATCCTGAGAAAATAAATGCCATTCAAGATTGGCCAGTTCCACTCTCAGTTACCTCCCTTCGGGGGTTTTTGGGTCTCACAGGGTACTACTGCAAGTTTGTGCATCATTATGCCTCTATAGCCAGCCCCTTAACAGATTTACTCAAGAAACAGGGATTTAATTGGACACCACAAGCAGATGTAGCGTTCACAAAATTGAAGAAGGCTATGGTATCCTTACCTGTCCTTGGCATTCCCAATTTCAACCACACCTTTGATGTCACTACTGACGCATCAGGAAGTGCGGTGGGTGCTGTGTTATACCAAAATTCCCACCCTATGGCCTACTTTAGCAAGAAATTATGCCCAAAAATGCAGGTAGCATCAGCCTATGAGAGAGAGATGTATGCAATTACTGCTGCAGTTAAGAAATGGCGCTATTATCTCCTAGGGCGCCACTTCAGGATCTACACTGACCAAAAAAGCCTCAGGGGGCTTCTTTCTCAGACCATACAAACTCCTACCCAACAACAATGGCTGACTAAATTGCTAGGGTATGATTATGAAATTCTATACACACCTGGCCATTCTAATGTCGTTGCAGACGCGTTTTCAAGAATGTCAGGCCCCCCTGAAGCAGTGTTCACAGGAATTTCAGTCTGTTAGCCGCTTCTAATATCCCAACTTTAAGAGTTCTACGCTTCCACAGCGGTGGGAAAGGCATTGCTGACCAAATTTGCTAAAACCACATATTCCAATCATTTTAGTGTATAGCACGGTCTCCTGTATTTTAAGGGACGTTTGTTTATTCTGGCAGAAACAGAGCTGCAATCCAAACTGATCAGAGAGTATCATGCGACTCCAGAGGGGGGACACTCAGGAAATAAAGGAACTCTGGCACAACTCACAGCCGTTTCTTCTTGGCCCAACATGACTAAGGCGGTCAAGGAGTTCATCAAAACCTGCACAGTATGCCAACAAAACAAATATTCAACACATAAACCTTATGGATTATTGCAACCCCTACCAATACCACAACAAGTTTGAGAAGACTTATCTATGGATTTCGTGACCAACTTGCCTTCCTCGAATGGCAAAACTACCATATGGGTTATTGTGGACCGCTTGACCAAATACGCCCATTTTATAGCTCTGCCGCCTCAGTTTTCAGCAACCACTTTGGCTTCCATTTTCATTTCAGAAGTGTGCAAGTTGCACAGCATGCCCCGCTCGATTGTCAGTGATCGGGACAAGCTCTTTGTTAGTCATTTTTGGCGAGAACTGTTTAGGATCCATGGCACTACCTTATCCTATAGCAATGCCTACCACCCAGAGTCTGACGGACAAACCAAGGTTACCAACTGAACCCTTGAGACCTATTTACGCTGCTTTGTTGGGGATTCACCCAAACTCTAGTCTCAGTTCTTGGCTCTCGCAGAACACTGGTATAATACTTCGTACCAATCAGCAATTCGGATGACTTCCTTTGAGGCCTTATATGGTCGATCGCCGCCATCACTGCGTTCATATCTCACCGGAACGACTTCTGTTGCAACCTTGGATGATTCTCTGATCCACCACAACAAATTGCTTCATATTCTGAAGGAGAACTTGAGTAAAGCTTAGATTCGTATGCAGTCACTTGCCAATGCTCACCACAAGGACAAAAACTTTGAAATAGGAGAATGGGTCCTGCTGAAACTTCAGCAGTATCGGCAAACGACGGTGCGTGGTCGCAACTCACCGAAATTATCGAAACGATACTTCGGCCCTTTTCGTATCACTAGGAAAATTGGCCCAGTTGCTTACGAGTTAGCGCTGCCAAAAAACGCAAGGATCCATCCCGTATTCCACGTATCGAAGCTTAAAGCCTTTCATGGAAACCCTCCAACACAGATCCCTCAGTTGGAACCTTCAGTCATTGGAACCTTGGTTGAGCTTCATCCAGCAGCGATTTTGGACTCTAGAGTTGTTCGCACAGCCATGGGAGATCAGCGTCAGATTCTCGTACAGTGGGAAGGGATCCCTGACAGCGAGACCACGTGGGAGATTGAAGATCAGTTCAACTGTGTTTACCCTAACCGCAACCTTGAGGACAAGGTTGGTTCTGAAGGACCTGGCAATGATACGTAACTAAAGCCCAATATTGCACAGAACGTCACAAATGAAAACATTGGGCCAAAGGGTGGAATGCTGGTTAGGCCCAAACGTGTGAGGTAGAGATCAAAAAGGCTTGAGGATTTTGTGTAATCTTCTAGAAAGAATACGTGGACGACTCAGATAAATTCTGTTATTGCTATTTACAATTTACAACGTTCAGTAGATTCCAATATTGTTAGCACTGTAAGGATCCTTGGCCACCTGGTAACCGATCCATGCGACTAGGAATATTGTTAGCATTTGCTAGTCTTTAAAAATGAGAATGAAATGAACGATCAGTAGCCAGAAAAAAGGATTTTGATCCCATTTTTCCTCTTTATTTTCCTTTTCCTCATCTTCTCTTCAAAGAGTATTCTCCAGCTCGAATCGGAGACCTGTTCTGCTCTGAAACTTGCATTATTAGGTTATGAATCCAATTTGGTAAAATAGTATTACAATTTGAATTATATAATGAAGAAAAAAATATTTGGTTGAAAAATTAAAAAAAAAATCAAGTCGAGTACTTCAACCCCGACTTCATAAAATATATTATTACTTTTCAAATTCTAAAATGAAGAAATTTTTAGAAATGGTTAATTTTTTTTTAAAGGTTGTATATCCTTACTTGTTAAATAATTAAATTTGTTATTTTTTTCTTTTTTATTTAATGAGAAGATGCAAATTCTCTCTCACCATTAATACCCGTGTTAGTATCCTTTTTCTTCATTAATTTTGATAACCTTAAATTACTAAAACAACCTTAAAACTTAGTTGTTTAATAAAGGAAAATATTAGTCTTTTTGTCCAAAAAAAATGTGGTAGTTGCTAACCTTCCACACTTTCATGTGGAGGTTAACAACATATATATATATATACATATATATATATATATATATATATATAATTTTTCTCATCTAATTATAATTAGTTTTATTTTATTTTCTACATACTTATATTTTAATCCAACCATAGCCACATAACCAAATGTAAGATAATATGTTTCATAGATATGTATAATAAGCATTTCTATTTGAATTTAATTTGAATGCATCATTAGTGAAATTTTTTAATATTGTTATTAAATCATGTATTGTCATATCATAAAAATTTATAAATATGTATAACAAGCATTTCTATTTGAATTTAATTTGAACGCATTGTTAGTGAAAATTTTTTAACATTGTTATTAAATCATGTATTATCATGTCATAAAAATTGTTTGAATCTCACAATAACACCTTAAAAATTACATATATGATGATGTATGATTGGTTAATAGTATAAATAATTTTATATTTTTAATATATCAAAATTAAATTCTTTTTATTTTTTCAATAGAAAAGAAGAGAGAAAAGTGGAAAAAAACCGAAGGAATGAGAAATAAAAATGAAAGATCTATTTTTGTCAATATATATATATATATATATATATATATATATAATTTTTCTCATCTAATTATAACTAGTTTCATTTTATTTTCTACATACTTATATTCTAATTCAACCATAGCCACATAACCAAATGTAAGATAATATGTTTCATAAATATGTATAATAAGCATTTCTATTTAAATTTAATTTGAATGCATCATTAGTGAAAAATTTTTAACATTGTTATTAAATCATGTATTGTCATATTATAAAAATTGTTTGAATCTCACAATAACATTTTAAAAATTACATATATGATGATGTATGATTGATTAATAGTATAAAAAATTTTATATTTGTAATATATCAAAATTAAACTCTTTTTATTTTTTCAATAGAAAATAAGAGAGAAAAGTGAAAAAAAAACCGAAGGAATGGGAAATAAAAATGAAAGATCTATTTTTGTCAAAATAACTACATGCTCCATACCCCGATGAAATACCAAAACAAAAAAAAAAAGAATTTTAAAGACAAAAGCGACCACAGTGGGAGTCGAACCCACGACCTTTTGATCCGAAGTCAAACGCGCTAATCCACTGCGCTATGCGGTCCTTATGATTCTATTCTGTTTCACAATAAATTAAAACGATACACAAAACACCTTGCCCGCTCGACCCATGATTATGGGCTACTTTAGATGAGCTTTTAAAATATTTTCTTTTTTAATATGATATTTAAGGACTTTAAGAATAAAAACTATTTTATGTTTAGATATAATATTTGATAAGTATTTTTTTTATGTTTAGACAGTTTTTTTATGCTATAAAAAAGGTATTTTTTGAAAAACACTTAAATCTAGTTATAAAAAATCCTTTTTAGTACTATCTTTTTCTTAATGACTCATCCAAACATGATAAAAAAATACATATATTTTTATAAATATAAAAGATCTATTTTTGTCTAAATAACTACATGCTCCATATAAGATTGTCAAAATACAATAATTATACTTACACAAATTTGATGCTCATAGACCCCCTCATACACTTTAAGGTGGATTTATTACACAGTAATGATTATCCAAAAAAGTTACATAAGGGTATTAGAGGGATTTTATAAAATAAAGCATGTGGATGTATCATTTTCTGTTAAAATATCATATAAATATAATCCACTTTTTTTATTTTTTAAGACAATAAATAAAGAAGATAAAAATGTAATTAATTTTTTAATTAATTAATATTTGTAATTAATAACGATAAATATAAAAATTACAACTAATTTTTTTAAAAATGAATTATAACTAATTTAATTAGAAATAAGTTGCTATTATTTGATGAAGGATATTTTGAGTAAGTAAAATAAAATTTAATTAGATAAAAGTAATAATAGACTAATAGAAGTGACAATGAACACACCCTTTGGGTTAACTGTGAAAAATAAAATTCAATAATCGATATATGTATAATCGATTATTGTTATAATTGATTATAATATAATAAATTTTATATTTAGATATATTAGTTAAAAAATTATTTTAAGATAATTTATTTTATTTAGATTGTCTAAAAAATAGCTTTTATATAGTAAATTAATAAAAAAGATATGAAATAGTTTATTTATAATATACACTATTTTATGTATTAAGATTACTTTAGTAAAAGCATAACATAATCAGCTTTTGAAAAAAATGTTTTTCAAGAAAATGCTCAAAATCTTGCTTATGAAAAAAAAAATTAAGCATAAAATTTTTTTTATCACTTTAATCAGATTTATTCAAACATCTCAATTTATTCCAAAACAACTTTTATCTAAATTTTTTTTTCAATAATAATTAATTATTACCAAACACACACTTAATCAAGGAATACAATGTTTTTCTTTTTCTTTTTTAATGTGGAAAATAATTTCATAAGACGCATCTAAATGCAACAAAATGCATATAAAACCAGCAAATCGTCAAGTCAAATACCCATTTCACAAAACTTGGCATGATTTGCTAAGAGGTCAGCCACCGCATTACAACTGCAAGAAACATAACCACAATCAAATTGACAAAACCATAAAGCCAACAGAAAATTGTTTCCCAAAATATCACCATTATAAGATAGGTCTTCTTTGGGGTTGTTATTTATAGAACTTTGAAGGACAACTTCAAAGAAGTATGTCTCAATTAAGACGCATCTCTATGAAAAAGGTCTTATTTCCGTTATTCAAATAATCATCCCCTATGATTTCACAAACCGGTACTCATCGAATGACATTTTTTATTCCGAAGGGTGCAATTAGCACACATTTGCCTCATGTTTGCTGGATTTGTATTATTTCATGTCATTTTTTCTCTTATGTAGTTAAGTAGAAATATAAATTGATTCGAATAATCTGATCAACTTGATCAACTCGAACGGAACCAATTAGATTGATTTGGTTTAGTTTGGATATCTTGATTAGTTTAAATAAAATCTAAACTAAATAAGGCTTAATTAGTTTGGTTTTCAGATCAAAAGTTTCAAACCTGAGAATCGAATCGAATCAATCAAACTATATATATATATATATAATGTCCTTATAACACAATGCATCGAGTGCATGAAATCCAATTTAATTAACTAATTTATATAAATATAATGACTAAACTAAATGTAGAAGTAAAAAAAAAAAAAAAAGATAAAGAGAGTACAACCTGATTTATTCTATGTCATAAGTCAAGAACTTTTAAGTCTTGACTACAAAATATTAACATGGCAACTTAACACTCAAAAAAGTTTTATAATATATAATAAACAGCAAGTCCAGAAGTATAAGAAAAAATTCATTTAACTTGAAACTAACATTCTAAAAGTTATATTACATGCAGATTGTTGCTATGAAACAACTTAACAAAAAAAAATTATAATACATTACAAACAGTAAGTTCAAAAATATATACCATAATCCACTATTAAGGTCATACAAATTAACTAACTTATACCCTTATTTATATAAGGACTAAACATTCAACTGAAGATTCCAAAATAAATAAAGTATCATACATCAAAAGCACTGACTAGGTGTATTATCAGTAGATTAGAGCAATGTGTTGAACATATAATTTTAGAGTTTGTACTTTATAGTGTGCTTATTGAGATAAATAGGTTTGATTCCATTTCTAGAAATTTTTTCATAGGTTTATTATGCATTTTTTCCTTATGCATGGAAATCTAATTATTTAGCTGATTTTTGTGTAAAAAAAAAATGATCAACCCGACCACCCGAACCAATTCAATCTGTAGATGTTCGATTCGATTTGATTCGGGTTTGGCTATCCAAAAATAAGAAAATCGAACCAAATCGAACTAATTAATTTTGATTGATTCAGATTTATTTTTTCCCAAAAATCGAACTAAACCAAACCGACCCGATTACACCTCTATGGTCAAGTGGAGGAAAGAGATAGATACAAATGTTATAAAAGAAATTTTACAAACTATGACGAAGTCTTACTAATAAATACTTTTGTATTTATCTCTCTCCTCTACTTGACCATATGAGAGAAAAATAATATGAGAGGATCTAAATCCCATGCTTGATATCCTTTCAGCTAGGTAGTTACGATAAGTTATTTGTCCAAAAAAGCGCATATAACACCTCTATATTTCAGTGCATAAACTCCAAATGATGCATAGGTAGTTTATGCAATTGGTAGTTATAAAATTTGTAAATTATTATTATAACAATTTTCCACTATATTACAAATTTTCAGATATATTAATATGAAATAAATCGTTATGCACAAAAAATATATATTGTTAAATTTAAATCTTTTATTAAATTTAAAAAAATATTTGCTTAAGCCATTACTCGAATTAGAACAAAAAAAGCCACACACGACACTATCTAATTTTGAATAAGAGGCTTTCTATTACTTTAGCACTGTTATAATCATGTGCTTATCCTGGTTTCATGAATTTTATTATTTGTTAGAAGTGACATCACTTTTAGATTCACATAAGTGAGATCCTATGATAATATAATAATCGATCTATTAAGAGTTTACCTATCCTAAATTATTCAACACTAAATCCTAATTATTAATGCTACCATTTATTAAAGTAACTTGTTTATTTGCTGACGATGGCAAGTTAGGATAGAGGCAAGTTTATTTGCAGCCACAATCTTAAGGGTGCAAACCCACAAAAGAAAAGTTGGGATTGAACTTAGAGATGGAAGAACAAGTAGAAAGCCAAAGCCTAACCTCGCAATTTTGCATCACTATCCCAAAAATCGCAATCCATTTTGATGATCTTGTGATTTTTCTTTGTATCTTCTCTTGGGGATTTCAGGTTTTGGTGAGCCCAATTGTTTGCCCTTTGCTACAAATCACCTACTCAACCATAGCCATAGAGTTCGAAGGTTCACTTAGCCACTAGTCACTGCATTTATGAGTTTTGACTCTATTTTTAGAGCACCATTGAATTTTTGTGTGTTTTTTTATGTAACTTAGAAATTGGAATAGTAAAAAGGAGAGTGGAGTTACAATTTTTGTACTTGATTTCATTTTATGTATTGAACTATTGCCTGAAATTCATTTTGATTTTGAGTTTTTAATTTTATGTTTGCTAGAGAAAAAAAATAGTGATCAACTTATCACCCAATCTTAGGTTGGTTTGGTTTGGGTTGCAAGATAATTTTTTATTAAACTGATCCAATCTAACCTAATCAAGGTTGATTGATTTGGACCTTTTTTTCCCTTAAACCTGAACTAACCTAACTCGTGAACAACTCTAGTTTTAAGGCATACATGCATTGAAAGCTTGAAAACCACTTAGATATTAGAGAAAATCTAAACTTCATAAATTTGTTTCAATTTACACTTCAAAGCGTTAAAAGTAGTGAAAGCACTAGTTGTGTATCACCTCTTACACTATTTTTTTCGTATATACAAAAAAAGTAGTAGGCCAATGCTTTTTACAACTCCTATTCTCTTACAAATTACAATACTTACATATCACAATCAACCATGACATTAGGGGCCCGTTTGATATACATGATAGGATAACATCTAGTAATATTAAATCTGATAGTAAAAGGCCTGAATAGATATGATAGTATAAGATTTAATAGTATAAAGTATGATAATGTTAGAGGTATCGGGGTGATAAGGTTATAATAAGAAATTTTTTACAAGAGCTTATACATTAATACTTAATCAAGCATAATCTCACCCTCTAAGACATGATTAAGTTATCAATTATTTTAATGTATAAGAGGAGTTTGATGGATAAGTTTTATACAATACATTATTCGTACTAAAAAACTGATAATGTCATAATGTATTGTATTAACTTATCCTATCATGCCTAATACGACGTGTCAAACAGACCCTAATTGTATATTTATGATTAGAACACACATTGTACCACTAGTTTTTTTTTTTAAGTTCATGCATTTGATGGCGATAACACTGTATTTTATACATTTTGTAATCCTCTCACTAGGCTTCTTAAGGTTTAATTAGGCTTAATTAAGTTAGTTTTGACACATTTTATGATTTTGAGCCGAATTGGACAATTAAATAAATTATTACATAAATTAGTCTTAATTATCTCTTTAGAAGTGTTTAGTAAATTGGCTATAACTTGAGTTGCAAATATCTGATTGATGTGATTTTGGTTTTGTAGGAAAGCTAAGACAATTCCCTACAACTTTCATGTTGAACACTTTTCCAGAATTGGACTCCTTGGAGGTGATATTGGGCTTTGAAGTCAGAAAAGAGGAGCTGAAACCGGGCCTAAACACTCTGCAGTAATTGGACCATATCTTGAGTTCTAGGCATGATTTTGGACTCAAACTAAAGCCATTTTAAAGCAAATATTCAGGCCTACAACTTTCATGAAGACCACTTCTCTCAAAAATAAAAAAATGACTAGATGCACGGCTGTGTTTTTACTCAATTATTATTTAAAGAAAAAAGAAAAAAAAAGAAAAGAGAAATTAGAAAAACATCATGGATGACGTTTATAACTTAATGATTCAGGTTACTGTGCATTGCACAGTAACCTTGAATTTGCCTATAAATAGGCAATTAACATTTGAGGACGACGCACAATTCAGAATTCGGTGGAGAACGAAGAATTGGAGGGGAGAAGAGGGAGAGGGGATTCTGGGCAGTGCCCAGGCTCTCTTCCTCCTCCCTTCACTTTTCTTTTCTCTCTCTTTTTCTCTTTTTCTTTCTTTTAGTTTATGTGTAAATAAGTTTCAGTCTACTTGGGTTAAAGTGTGAAGCTCTTGGTAATAAAATAAGGTTAGATTTATTCCTCTCTTGTGCTTTAATGATTTATATTTTTGAAGTAGTTATTATGCGTGTTATATTTTGTTTCTGATATTTTAGAAACTACCCTTGTAAAGAGGAGTTCTTGATTTATTGTAGACAAAATATTGACACAGTAAATGCTTTAACCCATTTACAAGTGGTGGTAATAATTAAATGAAATATAATATAATTACGTATATTATTTTATTTTGCATTGTATTTTGTTTCCAATCAATTTAGAAACTCTCCTTGTAAAGTGGAGTTCTTGATTTGTTGTAGACAAGAAATTGACACAATGAATGCTTTAACCCATTTACAAGTGTTGGTGTTAGAAACTCTCCTTGTAAAATGGAGATCTTGATTTATTGTAGACAAAATATTGGCACAGTGAATGCTTGATCCCATTTATGAGTGGTGATATTAATAGATGATTAAAGGAAACATAATATAATTGCGTATATTATTTTAATGGACTTTTAAAGTTGTATTTTCCGATTGGAACCTCCATGTTGCGAGGATTCTAATTGAGTTATAAAAGGAATTAATCTTACCTTTTCTTTATTTACCAAGAGTGGATCTTTTTATCCAAGTAAATAATTTTTACCATAGTCACAAAATATTTACTTCATCTTAATCTTCAACAATTCCCTGTGGATCGATCTCGGACTCACCGAGAAATTTATTACTTGAGACAACCTGCACTTGGGTTTGTAAATGCAACAATTAAAAAGTGTGCATCAGATGGTCCCAAACACAATGCACTTTTCCTATTACACAAGCACACATGAACAAATTTAAAATTTCCAACAACAAAATATTTAAATTAAAAAATTCAAATTAAAAAATAATTATTGACACATGTTTAGTCTCTTTTAGCTCATTAATTGTCTACTTAACAATTTTGGTGCAATAAATCATCTTTTCATGAGTATGAACTCTGAACTGATATCTCACTTATAATATGATTACTAGAGACTCTTTAACATTTGTAATAATATAAAAGAGGATTTTTTATTAATAACTTTAATGAATATATAAAAAGGCATATTTTTTGTCCTCTAACCTTTAACTAAATTTTATGCCAAATTAGTCATTTAGCTTATTAAATTAACACAATATTTTCTTGAGGCCTAACTCCGTTTTCCTTAAGGCTATGTCATTTAACTTGGCAATGTATACACGTGTCACATGACATGACAAATGCATATGTAAAATTGAAAATATGACCATTGCATTGTCTGATCATTTTATCCCCATTTGGAAGATAGGATTCTTGCTCCTCCTTGTTCTTCTTACCATTGCTATTCCTTTCTTTCTTCTTATCCCATTTCATCTACAAATAAATAAGCTAGTATGGTTTCTTACCCTGTCCAGAAATAGATAACCAAGTATGAAGTCTCAAGGTTCCTCCATGAGTGGTAACAGAGGGGTCAATGGACTCCATTTTGCTAATGTGGAGACAACGCCATTGTTCGCATTGCAAGCACAAATTCAAACCTAGGCAAGAGAGTTTGGGGTTGCAAGAACTACCAAGTAACATGAACTTTTCTAAATTCCTCTATTAATGTTGGGTTTTTTCATTATTTCCTTATTGTGTATATTGAGTGATAATCACATATTTAATACATTAATAAGCCCTCATTTTTAGTCATTTACACTCTCCATGTACTTAATTAATTAAGCTTGGTTATGTTTTATAAGTTTAGACTAAAATTGGACTTAATTGATTTTTCTAGCATAATTTATGTCTTACACGATTTTTGTATTTCGACCATATCTTGAGTTCTAAATGTTTAATAATTATGTATCTTACCTTGTAGAAAAGATAAAAGAGAGCTATACAACTTTCATGAGAGCTCTAGGTGAAAATCGGACATCTAGTGGAACTGATTGGGCTTAGAAGTCAGAATACGAGTTTTGTGATTGGAACCTAAATAATGTATAGTAATCAGAGCATAACTTGGGCTATAAGGTATGGATTGGGCTGAAATTTTAGTATCTACAAGTTAAGACCCATATATACAACTTTCATGAGAACACAAGACTCAAATTAGATTTCTTGGAGGTGATATTGGGCTTACAAGTCAGAACAGAGGAGCTGTCGCTGGGCCTGAGTAGTGTGCAGTAATTAGACCATATCTTGAGTTGTAGGAATGATTTTGGGCTCAAGCTAATGGCATTTGAAAGCTAAGATCCAGGCCTACAACTTTCATGAAGATCACTTGGTGAGAAAATGATGAATGTAATGACTTTAGAACTAAATTATTTCAGAGATAAAGAATCTTCATAATTTTCCACTCATCAAAAGTCATTTGGCATTTTCCACTTATTTTTCACTCATCCACCCACTCATGAATCAGCCCCCCTGTTATTTGTATCCCTAATCCTCTATAAAAAGGATCCTTGGCTGATCATTTAGGAGTCTTGGTCCTAGAGACCAAAATCATGCTATTATGTTATTTGTTTATCTTGTTGTAGTTTTTCTTGTGTTTTAAATTGAAGTCATGTTCTTTTTTCTTCCTTTCTTATTTTCTATGAGTAACTAAGTTTCATTTTACATAGGTGAAAGGGGAAAGTTCTTGATAATGAAATAAGGTTAGATTCATTTCTTTCTTGTACTTAAAGGATATATTTTCAAGTGGTCATTATATGTGTTGTATTTTATTTCCAATTAATTTAGAAACCCTCCTTGTAAAGTGGAGATCTTGATTTGTTATACACAAGATATTGGCACAATGAATGCTTGAGCCCATTTATGAGTGGTGGTGTTAATAGATGATTAAATGAATCATAATATAATTACGTATATAATTTTTAATAAACTTTGAACGTTGTATTTTTCGATTGGAATCTCCATTATGTGTGAATTCTAATTGAGTTATAAAAAGAATTAATCTTATCCTTATTTTATTTACCAAGGGTGGATCTCCTAACCTAAATAAGTTTTTTTTATTTGTGATTAAGTTTTATTACTTTTATTATTGTAACAAAATATTTACTTTACGTCAAAGAATTTTTCTTCATCAATTCCCTGTGGATCGATCTCGACTCCCGAGAATTTATTACTTGAAATAACCTGCACTTGAGTCTCAGAACCTAAAATTTCGCATAAAGATTTTGGCGCCGTTCTTCGAACTTGATTTGAAGAACAAATTTATAGTGTAAATATTTTGTATATATATATATTTATTTATTTTTCCCGTAGATCTTGTATATATATATATATATTCTATTCTTTTAAATTTTTTCTTTGTTCTTACTAACGTACTAACTTAGTGGGGGAAACTCTCCTTTATCCCTCTGTAATCTTTAATTATCAATGAAATAATTTTTCTTCTTCTCTTCTCTCTCGCCGAGCAAAAAATCGACTTGCCGATTCTCTCGATTTTCATATTTTAAATTTACTTTCTGCACTTTACTTTCTGCACTTTATTTTTTGTATTTTATTTTTTGTATTTTATTTCTAACTTTCTAACTTGCTAACTCACTAACCTTTTAATTTTCTTGCTTACTAACTTATTAACTATCTAACTCTCTTACTAACTATCTAACTTTTTACTTTATCGCTATCTAACTTTTTACTTTACTTGCCTACTAATATTTTAATTTATTTGCTTACTAACTCTTTAATTTATCAACTTATTAACTTATTTGGTGGTTAATTTATACTACATCCTTGTGAATATATATTTTGTGGTCGGTTTATACCACACCCTTGTTAATATTTATTTATTACGTGTTAATATATATATTTGGTGGTTGGTTAATACCACACCCTTGTTAATATTTATTTGGTAATTAGTTTATACCACATCCTTGTTAATATTTAATGGCAGATTTACTAGCTACTTGTTAATATTATTTCTTTTATGGAAGATTGACCTCTGTATATATTTTTATTTTATTCTTACTATTTCTTCTTCTCTTTTTTCATGTGTAGTTAAATTCGTGTGTTTCTAGAGTGAATATGTAACTTGATTCAATCGACATGTATTAAGATTGAAATTTTAATTAATTTTTTTTTTATTCAATTTGAATGCTTATTATGATTCTTAATACTTTTATGAATTGACCACTCATAAATTGATCTAGTGAGGTGTATGTAGAATTGGAAGGTTTGCATATGACCTAGACCATAAATAATAAGTGTCATGATTTATAATCATCTAAGAATTGAAGTTATAGGTTATGTGGGAGAATTGTGGTATTTTTCATGAGAATCCATAGAGTAAAGGTCATGCCTTTAAGAGTTAAGGTTTAGACCAAGGAATTAAATTTTAATTAATTACTGGATTCTCCCTATCAATTGAATGATTAGAAATTAATTAGAATGAAGGTCTCAAAGCTACTATATTGTCTATGATAGATTATTGAATCAAGTGAAGTCAGATCCCTAGTGTTTTAATTTCATGCGTTTACATTCTTAAAGTGTTTTGCATTCATGTGTTTTATTCTTTCTTTTCCCTCTTAATTTGGTATGTTTTAGTTTTTTTCTCTTCCCTCTTAATCGTCAACTTTATTACTTTGACAATTTGGTGCACTTGTCAATTTTCTCATCAAGTTTTTCCAAACCTAAGTTGATACGGTGGATATTGTTGCTTCAAGAATTCAACATCACAATAAAAGACAAGAAAAAAGTCAAAAATATTGTTGCAGATTATTTATCCATACTTACAACAGGCTCACATTTTGATATCACACCTATCAATGATTATTTTCTCGATGAATTTTTATTTCTGTCAATTCCATGCCTTGGTTTGCTAATATTGTCAATTTTCTTGTAACAAGCGATGTCGTTCTTTGGGGATGGTTTCCGTAAACAGAGAAGATAAAATATTTTTCATTAAGAATGGACTGAGTAAGGAGTCATTAGATGATATCTTATTGACTCTTGAGACGCATTCTTGTGGAGTTGTGCATCGTGAACTTATTAATTTGTGATATCTTTTCAAGGACGAGTAAGAGCGTTACAGTCTTGAGAATCTGACTCAAAAAGACTCTGTTTGCCAATTTATAAGAAAATTGGATGAGAAGCTTAACCTCGACTCACAGAAGGCGTTTAAGCAGTTACTGGATGTAAAACCAGAGGAAGATATGAGTCACAATCACAATAACATGTATATATTATTTTGTACATCTTTAAAAAGAAAAAAGAAAAGAAAGAATAAAAAAAGAATAAAAGAAATAAAAAAAGGCAAAACTTCGATTGTACTTGGTCTTTAATTAGATTAGGAGCCCCTGCCAGAGGCAGACCTGTCATTGACTCGGGTGGACCTTCGCACGCCGGTCCGTATATAAAAAAACTTGATGTGGATATTGACAAGTGCACCAAACCGACAAAAGTAATAAAGAATGAGTAAAGTATCATTTTTACGAGGATTATGTTATTAATTACTAAATTCATCAAATCAACACTATTTAAACTATCGAAAAGAAAGTTGTTACAAATTTAATTAAAAAGAAATATAAAATCAGTAAACAATAAATCAAAGGAGTGAAAATAATGATGTTGAAGAGTTAGGGGTCAGATTTCACTTGAACTCTTTAGATATACATTCAAATATTGGTTTAATCATGTTCTATTTCAATGATTTATGGTCAATTCTCAAAATTAATTAATACATAATCCATTGATATATTAATTCTCTTACGCTGATTGGAATTAACTAATCCCTTAGTCTAACCCCAATTAGAAAGGCATTATTAAGAATGAGAGAATTAAAAGGAAGACAACATAACCCATAACGTTCTATTCCTAGTGATTGCAGAAATTATGGTATTTATTACGTATTCTAGATTTATGTAAATTTTTTCAAATCATATATAAACTCAAAAGATCATTCCTAAATTGATCAGGTTTAGAAAATCATTAAGAATAGAGATAAACACGTAAATCATGAAATAGAAATAGAAATTAAACCCGTAAAAGAAGTTACATCATCAAAGTGTAAGATTCATTATCACCCTAACAAAAGAAAAATTAGTTATACATGAAAAAAAAAAAACACAAAGAAAAGAATATGATAAATTTCATTGTAAAAAAGTAAAAAAATTAAAAAAAATCTCTAATCTTCAAATCTAATTACGTCCATACCACGTTAGGATTTGTGCTATAACTTCTCTCTCCAATAGCTGCTGTACGTCACTCTTCTCTCCGCAATTCTGATCACCTCCTTACTGTTTGCGTGTTGACCTGTATTTATATTGATTGCAATCACCTACTCCTTTCTCAATTAGATTGGGTTCCATTCTTACGATGCAACCCATTCAGCTTGCAAGATTGAACCGCTCCTCATGAATTATTGGGCTTCAAAGCATTATGTGCTTTGGTTGATTGACCATGGCCCACGTTATTTCCAATTACTTTGGGCTTTGGCTTTTAAAATTTAAGCCACATTTATCTATCCTTTACATAGGTCAGTACGCAATCATCTTTGAAGTAATCATTGGACTTGCTTCTTTCAATTCCTATTGTAGCCCCCATTTAATTCTTCATTTACGTAATAGTGTGACTCAGCTACATGCCTTAAAGTCTGGCTTTATTGCACAATTTCAGTTTTTCATCCTTAGTCAAGCATCTAATATTTTTTCATATGTAATTATCTATAAAAAATATATAAAAATACATAATTTAAACATAATTTAAAATAATAAAAATATAATAAAATTTAAGAACAAAATTAAATAAAAAAATTAAAAGAGAATAAAAACTCAAAATTTTGAATCGTAAAAATATGAATTTTTACAAGTTTATCACTCCCTAAACTTAAGCTTTTACTTGTTCTCAAGTAAAAGAAAAACAAAACAAAATAAAACAATCTAAAACTCAAAAACAAACTCAACCATGACAGTACCGGATATTAAAAATCATTTATATCATCAAAAATTAATTCATAGTCTAATTTTAAAGTATCGCATATGAACAATCTAATTATCACATCGTCTCTCACATGTAACTCTTATGCATCAATAACTTCCCAAAGACATGAATGAGACATGAATGAAAGACTCAATCTCCTCATAAAGTACAAGCTCATATGGGTTCATAAAACTGCAAATGCAAATCAAACTCATATCCATAGGATTGTTTTTCATCTCTCTCTCCATTAATGTAAACAACACACTACCAAAGATTAAAAGGGTCTTTAAAAGCTTGTAATGTAAAGCCAATGGTATGGGTTAAGAAAGAAATTGTAGGAAAATGAACACAAAAGTTGAGATACAAAATCATGCAAATTTCATAATTCAAGCCACAGAATGTAGGACGAGTGCAAAACGGAGCAAAAGAATCAACACAGCATTCACTTTCTTTCTTTCTTTCTTTTCCTTTTTCAACAACCTCCATCCCAAAACTTATTTCTTTGCAATACTTTGGGTAGACTTCTCTTCTTTTCTTTTTCTTTTCTTTTTCAATTTCTTTTTCTTTTTTTTTTCTTTGAAATTTTTCAGCTCCACAAAACTTCATGCATAAAAATAATGAAGACTTGAATAATAAATTAATATAAGATATGCACTCAAAAAGGTTATGTGAGAGAGGAATTTTTTTTCATATAAGTATGGAAAAAGGAAAATATGGCTAAAAGAAAAGAAATAAAGGCCAAACAATAACAATACTGCAAAAGGAACCTAATGATATATTGTGTCAAAGGTTGGCTTGAAAGGCTCAAACGGTCCAAAGAAGGCCCTTATCATTTCCTTAATCATGCAGTGACTAAGATTTTGCCTCAAGAGAGAATCAAACAACTTCTAGATGCAAATCATTCACACACATGCAATCCCATAAACTTTCTCTAAGCTTGACATGCAATTTAATTCCACGGTCTATCAATCATAAAGATGGGAAATACATCTATACACAATTGAAACAATAGAGATAAATGCAACTCATGGATTCTTATGTGCTATCCAAAGAAATAAACTAATCCACAATTCAAACAATCATTGGATATTCAATTCAACACACCGACATGTACAATATGACTTAAAACACAATAGGGTGATGATGACAAAATTAAAACCAATTAAAAAAAATAACAAAATGCATTAAATGGAAGAAAAAAAAAAGAAAAACTCTTTTTGGCGGCCGACAACTATATACATCCCCCTACAAAGGCTCCAAACTCAGGAAGGCACCTAAGCCAACTTAACATTACCTTCAAAACAAAAATAGAAAAATAAGAAATAACAAAATAAAACCAACAATAAAATTAAAAGAGAAAAAGAGAGAACATTTGGGTTGCCTCCCAAAAAGCACTTGTTTAACGTCATTAGCTCGACGTTGCCTTTTCTCAATTAATCATGGTGGCTTGAAGCAAGAGAAGTAAGATGACATTTTTCTCTTATCAGTTCTTTGCCTCCAGACTCTGTCACTATTTTTAGAATCAATCTGCAATAAATCAATGGAAGCTGGAGGATCTTTTTCAATTACAGTAATTTTTGCAAGAGGAGTACCTTTCTCCTTTTCATCCACAATCTTGGAAGTGGGAAAATAAGCATTGACTGATAATGAAGGACTCTTACTAGCCAAATCCTATAGAGGCTTATCTTGAATGCATTTGACAGGGGCATAAAGATCTGATGTCAGTGCAAATTTATCAAAAACATTAATAGTCACCTAATCACCATCCACCCTCAAAATGAGCTCTCCTCTAGGTACATCAATCAACGTTCCTGAAGTAGCTAAGAACGGTCTTCTAAGAATTAGAGGAATATCAGTATCCTCATCTATATCCAAAATCACAAAATCAGCTGGGAAAATAAATTTGTCAACCTTCACTAGCAAATCTTCCACTATACCATATGGATGTTTAATTAATCGATCAGCTAGTTGAAGAAACATTGTAGTTGGCTTCACTTTATCAATCCCAAGCTTGCGGAGAATTGACAATGGCATTAAATTGATGCTAGCTTCTAAATCACATAGAGCTTTATCAACCTACCAATAGTGCACGAAATGATAAAACTACCTGGATCTTTCAATTTAGGTGACAGTTTCCTCTGAATAATAACATTGCACTCCTCAGAAAGCGCCACAGTCTCATCTTCTTTCAACTTCCTTTTCTTTGACAGCAAATCTTTCATGAACCTTGCATAAGAGGGCATCTGCTCAAGTGCCTCAGCAAAATGAATGTTAATCTGCGGCTTTTTGAAAACTTCTAAGAACTTGGAAAACTGCTTTTCTTGAATCTCCTTCCTGAATCTTTGAGGATAAGGAAGTTTAGCATAAAGTGAAGGATCAACTATTTTCTACTCACGTTCCTTCTTCTTCCTCTGCCACTTTGATTGCTCCTTTTTAGCTTTTTCATTACAGCACTCTTGAGATGGGACATCTGTAACAGGAACGTCAATTTCTTTAATCGGTCCATCCAAAGTCTTATTGCTTCTCAGTGTAATTGCATGACATTGCTCCTTTGGATTGATAACAATATCACTTGGGAAGGCGCCTGGAGATCTCTCTTGAAGTTGCTTTGCTATCTGCCCCACTTGATTCTCTAAATTTTTAATAGCAGCTCCTTGATTATGAAAATTTGCTTTTGTTTCCTCCATAAAAGCAGAAGTCTATTGCACAAAAGCAGAAGTCTGTACAGAGAGTTTCTCAAGTGCAATCTCAAGAGGAGACTTCTTCTCTGGTTGAGGATTCAATGGCACTCTTTGATTGCTCTAAGAAAAATTGGGATGATTCCTCCACCCTATATTATATGTATTTGAAAATGGAACATCTTGAGGTCTGGAAGGATTACTCATATAATTTACCTGTTCTTAAGAACTGAAACTAGAATTGCTTGCCTCACATCCACCATTAGCATGATTACCTCCACAAAAATCATAAATTAACACTTAGTGGTTCACATAATTTACCTATATACCCTCAACTCTTTTGGTGAGGTTAGCTAACTGCTGAAAAATACTTTTGTTTTAGGCAAGTAAAGCATCAAGAGTACCAAGCTCCATAACTCCTTGTCTGACGACTGCTCTCCCACTAGGCAACTGATATTCATTAGTTGCCATGGTCTCAAATAATTCCCGAGCTTCTTCAGGAGTTTTGGTATTTAAAGATCCACCTGCAGATGCATCCACCATAGCCCTGGCAGGATTATTTAAATCATTATAGAAAATTTGCACCTGCTGTCAAACCTCAAATGCATGATGAGGACACCTCCTTAATAGCTCCTTGAATCTCTCCCAAGATTCATATAACGACTCCCCTTGACTTTGAGTGAAACAAGCTATTTCACCCCTCATCTTCACAAATACTGATGGAGGAAAGTATCGAGTCAAAAATTTGCTAACTAGATCCTCCCAAGTAGAAATGCTCTCTTGTGGCTGGGCTTGTAGTCAGCTTTTTGCTTTGTCTCTGAGAGAAAATGGGAACAATCGTAATCTAATGGCATCATCAGTAATGCCGTTATACTTAATAGTATCGCAGAGCTGTAAGAAATTTGCAATGTGTAAATTTGGATCTTCTGCGTGACTTCCCCCAAACTGATTATGCTGTACCAATTGTAGAAGTGCTGGTTTAATTTCAAAATTGTTGGCTTGAATAGGGGGACGTACAATACTAGTAGAAATATTCTCAGCAAATGGGGTAGTATAGTCAGCCAATGTGCGTCTTCGCTCTGCAGTTACAACTATTTCAGCCATCTTTTCTTCTATTTCTTCAAGCTTCTTCCTTTCTTTAGCTGTTTTCCTGTTTGCTCTAGCTGTTCTCTCTATCTCTAGATCAAAAAGTAATTTTTTGACTCTAGAGAACCTTGCATAAACAAACAAACAAATATACAAACCAGAGTGAAGTAAAGAAAAAGAAATTAAAAATAAAATTAAAAATTAAAAAAATTAATGACTAAAATAAATAAACGAAGAAAACAAAAATAAAAACAAAAAAAATTAAAAAAAATTAAAAATAAAATGAAACACGAAAAAAATTAAATAAGAAAAATAATTATCTATAAATAAAAAAAAATTAAAGATAATTAAAATTAAAAATAAACAATTAAAAATAAATTAAACAAAAAATGCTTAAATTAGTGTCTTTCTAACTTCTATTTAATATTAATAACAATAATCCCCGGCAACAGTACCAAAAACTTGATGTGGATATTGGCAAGTGCACCAAATCAACAAAAGTAATAAAGAGTGAGTAAAATATCGTTCCCATGAGGATTATGTTATTAATTACTAAATTCATCAAATCAATATTATTTAAACTATCAAAAAGAAAGTTGTTTCAAATTTAATTAAAAAGAAATATAAAATCAGCAAACAGTAAATCAAAGGAGTGAAAACAATGATATTG
Source organism: Ormosia semicastrata (assembly GCA_029884595.1). Taxonomy (NCBI): domain Eukaryota; kingdom Viridiplantae; phylum Streptophyta; class Magnoliopsida; order Fabales; family Fabaceae; genus Ormosia; species Ormosia semicastrata. The sequence continues at coordinate 47,019,633 of JAQQTO010000056.1, read as the reverse complement.
AAGAGTTAGGAGTCAGATTTTACTTGAACTCTTTAGATGCACATTCAAATATTGGTTTAACCATGTTCTATTTCAATGATTTATGGTCAATTCCCAAAATTAATTAATACTCAATCACTTTGTATATTAATTCTCTTACGCTGATTGAAATTAACTAATCCCTTAGTCTAACCCCAATTAGAAAGGAATTATCAAGAACGAGGGAATTAAAAAAAAGACCACATAATCCACAACGTCTATTCCTAGCGATTGCAGAAATTATGATGTTTATCATGTGTTTTAGATTCATGTAAATTTTCTCAAATCATATATAAATCCAAAAGATCATTTTTAAATTGATCAAGTTTATAAAAGTATTAAGAATAGAGATAAACACGTAAATCATGAAATAGAAACACAAATTAAATCCGTAAAAGAAGTTACATCATTAAAGTTCAAGATCTATCATCACCCTAACAAAGAAAAAATTAATTACACATAAAAAAAGAAGAACACAAAAAGAAGAATATGACAAATTTCATTGTAGAAAGGTAAAAAAATTAAAAAAAATATCTAATCTTCAAATCTAATTACGTTCATACCATATTAGGATTTGTGCTATAACTTCTCTCTCCAATAGCTGCTGTACGTCACTCTTCTCTCCGCAATTCTGATCACCTCCTTACTGTTTGCGTGTTGACCTATTTATATTGATTGCAATCACCTACTCCTTTCTCAATTAGATTGGGTTCCATTCTTACGATGCAACCCATTCAGCTTGCAAGATTGAACCGCTCCTTATGAATTATTGGGCTTCAAAGCATTATGTGCTTTGGTTGATTGACCATGGCCCACGTTATTTCCAATTACTTTGGGCTTTGGCTTTTAAAATTTAAGCCACATTTATCTATCCTTCACATAGGGCAGTACGCAATCATCTTTGAAGTAATCATTGGACTTGCTTCTTTCAATTCCTATTGTAGCCCCCATTTAATTCTTCATTTACGTAATAGTGTGACTCAGCTACATGCTTTAAAGTTTGGCTTTATTGCACCATTTCAGCTTTTCATCTTTGGTCAAGCGTCTAATATTTTTTCATATGTAATTATTTATAAAAAATATATAAAAATATATAATTAAAATATAATTTAAAATAATAAAAATATAATAAAATTTAATAACAAAATTAAATAAAAAAATTTAAAAAAGATGAAAACTTAAGATTTTGAACCTGTAAAAATATGAATTTTTACAGGTTTATCAAGTTCGTGTGTCATGCTCTGTAGAGAGCTGCGTAAACATTCTCAGGTTTTAACCGTAGGCTATGCTTGCTGATGGATAGATTGAAGCGTCTTGTGTTTATATTCTCGTGTGACAATGCCTCTGAGCTAGATCATGTGATTTAATGTCATGGGCTCTCCAACAACCTCTCACTGGCTGTGGCCTGTGGTCGTTAGTAGTAACTGTCAGATTTACGCACTTTAAATAGTTGCATCGTAACTCAATCTAAAATATCCCACAAGCGGGAGGGAGAAGAATTCCCAGATTAGCTTAGTCGTCTTGGTATTACTGCACTCATGACGTACATTATAAACATACGCCATGAAAATTGTACATAAAGGTATGCCATCTTTTGTTATTTTATTTCTTTTTATCTTTGTATGATTTTGTTGTATTTTAGTTTTGGACAAACGATTCTTTGGGTGGGGTCCTTTAGGGGTTTCTAGACTTCTTTACCCTGATGGTTTTCTTGAAGTTTAAAAAAAATAAAAAATAAAAAAATGGTTTCTTAAATTCATACTTTTCTAATAACAGCCAACCTATCCATACAGGAGCTATTATTACTTTTTCTATTCTCTTCCTTATTTAAACACTTCATTTTCTTCACTTTCCTGTAACTCATAATCATTCAAAGAGAGTGTGAGTGTAGAAATAGAGGGAGCTTCTTCTTCTGTTCGTAGACTTACTAGTATCTGTGTATTGTGTGGGTCAAGTTATGGGAAGGGTTTAGAATTTGTAAACGCAACAAGCACTCTTGGTCGAACACTTGTAGCGAGGAACATTCGTGTAGTATATGGGAGAGGTAGCATTGAGTTAATGAGAGCTGTATTACTTTCTGCACATCTAAGAGGTTGTGAAGTTTTAGGTATCATTCCTGAACCTTTAACTCAAAAGAACATTACTGGAAAGACAATTGGTCCAGAAATTAAAGTATCATCCATGCATGGACGAATAAGGGTAATGCTTGAAAACTCTGATGCTTTCATTGCCTTACCGGATGGTTTTGGTACTTTGGAAGAAGTTTTTCAAGTTGTCTCTTGGCCCTAACTAAACATCCACCATAAACCCATAGGTTTGTTGAATGTTAATAATTTCTTTGATAATTTGTTATCTTTTGTTGATCATGCTGTGGAACAGAAATTTATCATACATTCGGTAAGACTACTTCTTATTTCTACTTCAACTGTTGATGAATTACTTGATAAATTACAAACTTTTGTTTATGAACCTGATCCAGTAACAGTTCAGATAGATTGGTCAGAAGGAAGCAGTGAGGGAATCAACTTGAAACGCGAAATTGATCTAACACTCCAGCTATTTAAATAATTACAAGCTTTGGTTTTATTTATCGTACTTTATTTTTGTTTAAAATTGTGTAAGGTTTCTCTTTTCAGTAATTGCAGCAACATGTACTATCTTCTATCATTTACCTATCTATGTTTTGACATTGAGGACAATGTTGTGATCTGGTTGGGGGGAAGGATAGTTGTGTAAAAAAAATCTAAAACAAAAAACAAAAACAAAAATCTAAAAAAAAAACTAAAAAAATTTAGGAAGTGTGGGTATTAATATGTTTGTTGTGTTTATATGTTTGTCAGTAACTTACTAATAGCAAAACTAATTATTGATAGCAGAGTAATGAGTAAATTATGCCCTTGAGGTAAATTTGCTCTTGAGACGCATCAAAATTGGTAGTAAAGTAAGGAGTAATTAGGTAGATAACTAGTTGTGTGAAAGTAGCAATTCAATTCAGGGAACATATCATGATTGAGTAAATTGTCTTCTTTTTTAAAAATCACATACTTGGTTATGAATGCTGAATTGGTGGACTGAGAATGATAGAATTATGCCTTGTGAGATTTTGAGCCTATTGATGAATGGACTGAACATTTGTACCATTCTCTTCTTTCTTGTATGAATTTCATTCATGAAATTGTTACTATAGAACTTGCTTTGATTCTTTTTGAGACTACATTTTCACATGCATACATAAACATGATTGAGACATTTTTCTTGAAATAGCTACTTTAACCAAATAGCCAAGAATGACTAGCGCACAAATAGGCAGCCTTACTCAGTAGCATATTGTCTCAATATAATATCAAACACTCTTATGGCTTCTTGAAAATTCTCTGATTCCTGCCAACGTAAAGCATTGGAAATGGCCTATTTCCCCTTGCTTAACCCCTTTGAGCTTATTTGATCATTTTTTTTTGTTTCGAACTCATTATGTGCCTTAAATGAAAAACCATGTTCTTACCCGGCCTTAAGGAATAAGAGAACATTAACTTTGTCATTGGATAAGTTATTGAACAATTGTGGGAGTGTGTGTGTAGAATGATTGAAAAAAATTGTTTAAATGTATATATTATGTTCATCTTTCAAAAAAACAAAAAACAAAACAAAAACAAAAAAAAATTGTGTAAAGAAAGGTCAACAAAGCAATAAAAGAAAGGAAAAAAATATGTAAAAGGAATTTGTATTAAGTGGAGTTGGGATGAACTTTCATGTTTGTTAATTGAACTCAGCTCTCATGCTCTTTTATTCTCTTTGGTATTTAACTTGTCATATCCATATTACCTTCTCATTTATCTTGATCCTATTACAACCTTGAATAAAGTCCTCATGATTTGTGTGTGTATATGTTCTAAGTAGTGGAGAAGTAGAGGATAAGCAAGCTTATGGTAGTGTAATTTTCATTGGTTGAATTGAGTGAAATACCTACATTTTAAACACTTGAGGGATTAAGAGAGAATCCTGTGAGGATCTATCATTCTTGACTCATACTTTTCAATTGAAGTTTCCCTGCTTGTTAGTTTGAGATGTGAAGAAATGTAACCTCATAAATGTTTTGATCCCTTGAATGATTAGTTGCTCTTCATTCTTAAATATTATTGGAATTTGAGTCTTTTAGAATGTTTAGCGTTTGAGTTTGTGTTGTTTTTCCTTGTTCCCTAGTTTTGGTTTTGTATGTTTTGCCCAGGAGTGCAAAAAGTTAAGTGTGGGAGAATTTAATAATAACATATTTGATACATTAATAAGCCCTCATTTTTAGTCATTTACACTCTCCATGTACTTAATTAATTGAGCTTGGTTATGTTTTGTAAGTTTGGACTCAAATTGGACTTAATTGATTTTTTCAGCATAATTTACGTCTTACACTATTTCTGTATTTTGGCCATATCTTAAGTTCTAAATGTTTAATAATTATGTATCTTATTGGAAAGATAAGAGAGATATCTACAACTTTCATGAGAGCTCTAGGTGAAAATCGAACATTTAGTGGAACTAATTAGGCTTAGTAGTCAGAATACGAGTCTTGGGATCAAAACCTGAATAGTGTACAATAATCAAATCATAACTCGGGCTGTAGGATATGGATTGAGCTGAAATTTTGGTATCTATAAGTTAAGACTTATATCTACAACTTTCATGAAGAACACAAGACTCAAATTGGATTGCTTGGAGGTGATATTAGGCTTAAAAGTCAGAACAGAGGAGTTGTCACTGGGCCTAAGTAGTGTGCAGTAATTAGACCATATCTTGAGTTGTAGGAATGATTTTGGGCTCAAACAAACTGCATTTGAAATTTAAGATTCAGGCCTACAACTTTCATGAAGAACACTTGGTGAGAAAATGACGAATGCAATGACTTGAGAACTAAATGATTTTGTAGACAAAGAATCTCCATAATTTTTTACTCATCAAAAGTCATTTGGCATTTTTTACTCATTTTCTACTCATCCACCCACTCATGAATCAGCCCCCTTGTCATTTTATATCTCTAATCCTATATAAAAGGGATCCTTGGCTGATCATTTAGGAGTCTTGGTCCTAGAGACTAAGATCATGTTATTATGTTGTTTGTTTATCATGTTGTAGTTTTCCTTGTGTTCTAAATTGAAGTCATGTTCTTCTTCTTCTCTCTTCTTTTCTTCTTGTCTATGAGTAACTAAGTTTCATTTTACTTGGGTGAAAGGGTGAAGCTCTTGGTAATAAAATAAGGTTAGATTCATTTTTTTCTTGTGCTTAAATGATATATTTTCAAGTGGTCATTATACGTATTGTATTTTGTTTCCAATCAATTTAGAAACCCTCCTTGTAAAGTGGAGATCTTGATTTGTTGTAGACAAGATATTGGTACAATGAATGCTTGAGCCCATTTATGAGTGATGGTGTTAATAGATGATTAAAGGAATCATAATATAATTACGTATATATTTTTTAATGAACTTTGAATGTTGTATTTTCTGATTGGAACCTCCATTATGTGTGGATTCTAATTAAGTTATAAAAAGAATTAATCTTATCCTTATTTTATTTACCAAGGGTGGATCTCCTAACCTAAGTAAATTTTTTTTATTTGTGACCAAGTTTTATTACTTTTATTGTTGTGACAAAATATTTACTTTACGTCAAAGAATTTTTCTTCATCAATTCCCTGTGGATCGACCTCAGACTCCCAAGATTTTATTACTTGAAACAACCTGCACTTAGGTTTGCAACTTTTAATCTGCATCATTGAGTTTTACTAATTCCTTTATTTTGTTTCCCTAATGGTGGGACTTGTGAATTTTTTGATTAGTATGTGGAGGAAGTAGCTAATGAGAAGGATCTACTGACTTTGAGATAGAGGATAAGGATTCTCACGTTGCAGATCTCACTGAATTCAACTAGAAGATGGAATAGGATGTTAACTTTTAGTATAGCTATCTTATTGGGATTGAATGTGTTGTTTATGTTGATGTTGTGGATATTAGGGAGCACCAAGGGACATTAACTCCATATGTACCGAATGTAGTATCTAGGGGACTTAGGCAATGGGAATGAATGTATAATATATTACATTGGGTTACACCTTATGTATTGATTTGATGAAAGATAAATGCAAGTTTTGAGAATTTTATTTAAAATTCCTACAAGTATACAATTTGTCATTGTTGATACAAGTACTCAATTCAAAAATTAATTTGAATTTAACAAAGAGCAAGAGTAATTTAACAACATCAAATTGACATTGCAATATAAAATAGCATGACACGCAAGCAACTTCACATTACATTAAATTCTTAAATTAGTATTTATTACAACTTAAAATCAACAACTACAGGGCAATACAAAATAAATAAACAAAGGCCTATACCAAATAACCAAGTACAAGTTTTTCAAAAAATACTAACAAGTAAACGTTCTTCACAAAATAAATAAGTAACTATAAGCCTATAACTAAAAAAAAAAGCAAGTATAGACCTATCTTAAATAACTTAAATAACTCACAACCTTTTCACATATCCCAATATTTGATTAGCCTTCTTGCCACCATATTGATCCTCTAGGTGCGTATGGGTTGGCTTAATATTTGCTAACTTAGAGATACATAAGTTGCAGGTTAGGCCAAAGGTTGATTTGAAGGTTAAGCCATAGATGCAGGTTGGGCCAGAGGTTGACTTATATGTATATATGCTTTATCAAACATTGGAATAGGTATATTCTTTGATGGTCTACCTCTCTTTTTGCTTGGTACTATTTTCTTTTTGCCTTTTCTCTTTGCTATACTTTTTCTCCTCTTTGGTTCATTTTCAAATTGTGTGCATTCTTAGACTTTGCCTTGTATTTTTTCTTTGGTTTCTTCTTAAATTTGTTGGTTGCAAGTTGTCATTAACTCCTTCATTCGACTTACCCCTTGTTTGCATGTTACCTTCAGTTTTACCATTAGTCCTACCTTCCTTATGCACATCGTCATTAGCTCCATCAATTTGCACTGTTACTCTCCTTTTATCCTTACAGTGCTCATATACATTGTCATTAGCTCCCTCAATTTGCACCCCCTTCACTCCCATTAGCCTATTCATTATACTTTTAAAATAAATCATCATCATCATGCTTCTTGTCAAAATCACTAGAATGAATCTTTATGGCACTATCATTACTTTCATAATCAACACCCACACTATCTTTGTCTGCAAGCCTAATGTAATTGGTTTTAGGCCCAACAGGTCTATCTCCCCTAAACATGGCAAAATCAGGCCCATCACTTTCAAGAACACCACTTTCATTCTCAAGTACCCCTACTTTAGGACTAGTAATTATCTCAGGTTGTGACACTGAATGCACCAAATATAATTCAACTTTACCATGGCATTTAACTAACCTTGTCAATTCCATAACACCCTTATCATTTATCAATTGCTTTAGGCCAACATTCAATTTCTTCCCTCCAATTTTATACCACATACTGTCAACACATGTATACCTCATATCTTTAACATTTTCTAAACATTCTCAATAACTTCACCTATCTAAGTCATACTTCCAAAAGGAAATCCATCCGCCAATATACTTGGTTTCAGGTGATGAACAGAATTGCCCCATGATGTACTTCAATAATGAACAAATCCATTCCTATATTGTAAACAAATTAAATTAAGGATTTTTACTAACAATAGATAAAAAAGAATCAAACAAAACATTAAAAGGGAAATCATGCAGCCACTACACACAATATAACATTCTAATATAGATATCTAGATATATCCTAGATATATCAAGATATATAAAGATAACCAGTACTAGAGATGCCACTTCTACATACTACATACTAACATATATCCATAATCACAACTGAATAATTATAGAAAGCCTTGAGAGAATATGAAAAAACTTAAACTCACACACATACACACACACACACACAATACTAGCCACAGTAGGGCATATTGTAATACATACAAAACAAATGTAAACTGTATACATAAGTTATGGCTAGAAAAGCATATAAAACTATATTAGTCTTCATGCTTCGTCTTCATTCCCTTAACAGAGTCTTTACCTTTGTACCTGGATTTACATAAAAGAACAACTGATGTGAGAATTACAATTTTCAGTAAAAGTAGTTCCAATATCAACTAGCTATAACATTGTATAAACAAATATAACAATTGCTATAATTACTAACATAGGAGTTTTCTCCTATTTTCTCATAACTGCACACTACCAAGTAGTGTTAGCTAAATTGATAGCCTACACACTGTTAAATATAAACAACTGCCCATATAACTGTAAATATCAACAAAGGATGTGACAATGTGTAACACCCCAAAAATTATTTATTTTATCATTTATCATCATTTTATAATATTTATAAAATTTGGAAATTTTTGTAGATTTTTTCGGAAACGTCGAATATTTTAATATATTTTTTATTTTACGTGAATATATCCATCGTTTTACGTGCACACTGACTAGAGTCAGTGTAGCACCCCAGAAATGATTCGTTTCATCATGAATAGTCATTTCTCAATATTCATAATTTTTGAAGATTTTTCTGGAATTTTTCAGAAATGTTGAATATTTTAATATATTTCTTGTTTTACGTGTGCACTGAGCAGAGTCAGTCATATGCTCCGAAAAATTATTTGTTTTGTGATGAATAGTCATTTTTCAATATTTTTGATTTTTAAGAAATTTTGTGAATTTTTTTTAAAACATCGAATATTATAGTATATTCTTCGTTTTACGTGCGCATTGAGCGGAGCCGGGATAACAAAATGTTTTCCCTGAGGCTGGTAAATCTTAAACTGTTAACATGTCGACGGGAGATCTTACTAAACCCGTGGTTGGACACAGTTTACGAGATTTATATTTTTTAAGATTTTATCTGATAAATAAAATCATTGTATCATAAAATTATCCGATGAACAATAAAATATTATTTTCATCAACTGTAATTTTTATTCACTGGGAAAATAATTCTAACAGTGTAATTAATCATCTGTCAGATGTATTTAATTAAGGAGATAAGCTTACCATGCACTTTATTGAGAATTGTGCAAAGCTTCTCAAGGAAGCTTCTTGGAAATTTCCTCCAAGCTTCCTATGGAAGCCACACACTCTCTCTCCTCTCTCCATGCACTCACGGCTGCAGCACCATGTGGGGGGAAAATTTGTGCTTTAATTCATTTCATTAAAACTATACAAGCTTTCAAAATTCAAAAAAACTATTACTTTAATTTCCTATTCACTTCTCTCTCTAAGCTTCATCTTCCTTCTTCACAAAACCATTTTCTCCTCCTTCTCTCTAGACCCATTCGGCCAGCAGCCCCATAATCTCCTCATCCATCACAAAATTTTCATCTACCCCATTTTCTTAATCCTCTCCATCTCCTAAACACTTTTCTAGTTAGTGGTTCTTTGAAAATCCATCATTTTCACCATTTTCTTCAAGCTTCAAGCTTAGGGTTCTTTGGGTAAGTTCTTGATTCTTCACTTCCCTCTTCTTATTTTCGTTTCTATGGTCTTCTTAGTGACCATCCATACTTTATTTTTCAAGCAATGGTGCTATTTTAATGAGTTTAAAATTTTAGGGTTCTTGGAGGCACCAAATCCGAAAATCCAAAGAGCTTCAAGGGAGTTCTTTGTTTGTTCTTCACTTAGGTAAGAGGAAGACACTCCTTCTCAACCTCTTTTAGCACTTAGAAACTTTGTTTGTGATTGATTATGAGAAAACCCTAATGAGGGTTATTCTTTGTTTGCATGATTAGTATGTTTGCATGTTGTTTACACTTTGTTTATGCTATTGGATTGGTTGTTTGTGCACATTAATATATTGGAATGGATTGGAATGCATGAAATGGAAGAAATTGATGTTGGATTTGCCCATGGATGGCCACGGTTTTGAGGCCCAAAATGTGGGGTTCTTTGTGAACAATTTTAACAAGTGGAAAACATAATTAATCTAGTATACACTATGTAATTAATGAAGGGAAAAATTTAGGAACTTAAATCACTAGAGAGGCCACGGCCTCTAAGGCTATTTAGGGCATGATTATGCAACTTTGGTAACCTTGGGACTTAATAATCTAGTAATTAAATTAATGGTAATAGGATGCAAGAATTAGCAAATTGGGAAATTAAATTATACCTTGAGATTGATAAATTTTAAAGAACCAAGATTTTTCATAAGACATAGGAAAATTTTAATTAAGGTAAGAACAAGAGAGTGTGAGACTTTGAGATCTTAGAATAACCTTCTAAGTGTATGAGAATAAATTACCTAAGAGAATTTAATTAATTAAGAGAATTTCTTTAGAGACAAACTTTGTAAGAAAAGCTAAACCTAAGCAAGAATTCATAATACACCTTAAAAAAATGTATTGATTTAGTTAATAACAATGTTATGCTATTGTGGGTCCATGTGAGTGACCAATGATTGTGTTGATTCTTACTTTGGCCAATTGTGGCATATTGTGGAATAATATGTAATAATGATCATACATGATTGTGCATAGAGTCTGTATGCATTGTGAATGTCCGTTGGATTGTTGTTAAGGCCGAGTTAACTAGGAGTTAAACACACCTTCGTGCGGGTGCGAGTAGACTAGTGTAGGTCATATTGTTGACCATGGGGCCGTCGGGGTGTGGGTACCTCGCAATGGACAATTGGTAACTTTTCTGTCCGTGGGACAGACCGATACTGATTGGGCACTGTCCTATATCGTGATCTAGTGTACACTGTCTGTATAATGCCATGATGTGCACGTGGATAAACTGATGAATTATAACACTTTGGCCGCGGTAGCCAAGTTGTAGACGTGTCTCCTGATCTTTCTCTCCGACCATTTGTGTCTAGCTCCATGGAGTAAGATTTTGACTTTGTATGCATGTGCATAGTGAGTCCATGTATTATCTGGTATTTATTATTATTATTATAATTGGAACTATTATATTACTGATATATATAACTATCTGGAACTGCCTGGTTGATTATTACTGCTGCTTAGTGTTTATTATTTTGTTGCTGACAAGAATGCTATATGGGCGCTTTGCGCCATTTTGTTTCTTGCTGCTATAACTGGTAATGATGGTAGGATGTCTTACCTCTTTTCTGTACTTTTGTTATTTTTATCTGTATATTGTGTCCCATCGAAGATGACGGCAAGGAAGTTGGAGCTCCCGATTTCCCCGGCTTCTGGCCTGATTACGATTAGCATCTACTGTGGAGCATGGAGGCACGCATGCATGGATTTCTGGGTGATGTGCGTCTAACCTTCCTTGGAGGGCCAGAATGCTAGCATACTAACTTGAATTCCGATCGCTGTGTCTACGTGGGAGACGTGTCGATCTCTTTGGCCTGGAGGTGTCATGAGCTGCCGATCTTTACCTGCTGTATCAGCCTGCGTCTAGAGTTTTATCTGCCCATCTGGGAGATGTGAGGCAACCGCTTCTACACCCCGCCGGAGGACTCTTTTGATTCCACTGCTCGGGTTCCGGCCCGTGGCTCTGTGGCTCCTATGGAGGTTTCCTCAGATGAGGAAGACCCTGAGGAGGTCCCCGAGGATGACCTCGCGGAGGATCCTGAAGAGGATCCTGATACGGTTCCTCCTCATCTGATGGACTGATATTACTGGTAGCTACTGATGGCTGCCAGTGTTTTGATTTTGGGGGCCTGATGTCTTTTGTAGTGGGCTGTATATTTCTGATATCTTGGGGATGTATATGTATGATCCATTTGGGGCAGGTATAGTTTTGCTTTTTAGTATACCAGACTTTGTAATCAAACAGTTTGATAAATAAATAAATAAATAAATAAATAAATATATATATATATATATATATATGAATATGCAATGTTAATTTCAATGTATGCTTTACTTGTTTTTATTCTTTATTTCCGTTATGTTTTGTCACCGTGTTTATTAATTATTGTTATTATAAAATATATATATATATATATATATATATATATTCGCCAATTTAATTACAGGTCTAAAATCAAGTAAATTTATATTATTACAACAAAGAATCGAGTCTTAACGTATATAATTTATTTTCGCACTGTAATTGACAATGTGACATTCCTTCCCAAAAAGGGGCGTTACATTAAGTTGGTATCAAAGCCCCTGTTTATATTTTTTTGGGTCTTGTGTTTGAGTCTATCTTGTTTGTGCTGTATGTTCTCTGAAAATCAAACGCAGAGATGTATTGTTTGATATTCCTAGTGGATGAAACTGACTTTCCTTGTGTCTTTCAGTTACTTTGACTTGAGATCGTACAATGGCACGATGCGAAGACACGGTAGCAGCTATAGCAGCGATGCAGAGGATGGCTGAGGCCGTCGCACAACAAACTGAGCAAGCTACCCAGTAACAAGAAAGAGTTGCGCAACAACAAGAACGAGCTGTTCAATAGCTTGAGGCTACTGCAGATGCTCAGAATTTGGCAGAGTTTCGACGCCACAACCCTCCTCAATTCAAAGGAGAATTTGATCCGGATAAGGCTAGTCTGTGGATCAAGGAGTTAAAAAAAATTTTTCGAGGGATGAACTACGCTGAGAACAAGAAGGTGACCTATGCAACTTTTATGCTGGTGGGCAATGCTGAAAATTGGTGGAATGGAGTGCAGAGAATGCTGGAAGCTGCAAACCGCGAGATTACTTGGGACTTATTCAAGGAGAAATTCTTGGATAGGTATTCTCCTGCAAGCACAAGACACGCGAAGAAGTCAGAATTTCTCAACTTACGACAAGAGAATATGACCGTTAGTGAGTATGTGGCCAAATTTGAAAACTTATCACAGTTTTCAAGATACTCTCAGCATCAACCAAATGAAGCATGGAAATGTCAGAGATTTACAGAAGGACTGAGGTATAAGGTGAAGAAGGCTGTGATCACCCTGAAGATCAATGAGTTCTCAGAACTGCTGGATACATGCTGTGACGTAGAGGCTCTGGAGCAATCTAGAGATATGAGGAACATAAACTTTGGGCCTACAAGGTTCCAAAGAGGCGGCGGTAATAGTTCTAACCGCTTCCAGAAGAAGCCTTATTCCCGACTAACTGGAAATCAGCAACAAACCACGGGTGGAAGCTTTGGCAGAGGTTCTGGTGGGAACCGGACTGGCCAGAACATGGCTTATCCGTCGAAATATCTAAAATGTGGGAAGGATCATCTCACAAGGGACTGCACCATAAAAGGGATCATCTGCTTCATATGTGGCAAACCTGGCCACGTGTCCCGAGATTGCAATCAAGCGAAGGCGAAACCTTCGATAAATGCTGCGAGAGCCAAGAAACCACAAGCTGGAGGGCGAGTTTACACCATGAGCGGAGCTGAAGCCTCCGAATCTGAAGATTTGATACAAGGGGAAGGCACCATAGAAGGTAATCTTTTAACTGTACTATATAACTCTAGGGCAACCCATTCTTTCATATCATACGACTGTGTGCAAAGACTTGGTTTACCAGTGTCTACCTTACTTTTTGACTTAATTATTTCTACCCCCACTGATAAACCGGTAGTTACTACCAAAGTCTGTCTAAATTGTTCATTGATTGTTGAAGGTCGAACCTTTTCAGTCGATCTAATCTGTTTACCCCTTTCCCAACTAGATATAATCTTAGGGATGGACTGGTTGTCTTCCAACCATGTTCTATTAGACTGTTCCAGAAAAATCATAGTTTTTCCCATAGATGAGGATTCTAGATTTCTGACGGCCAACCGAGTTCAAGCTCTCTTGAAAGAAGGAGCTCACGGATACATGCTACTGTCTTCTTTGAAAGTCGAGAGCGAGGTTGATGTGAACACAATTCCAATGGTCAATGAGTTTCCTGAAGTCTTTCTTGGGGATGTACCTGGGTTACCACCGGCTTGAGAGATAGAGTTTGCTATCGACCTTGTACCGGGAGCTGGTCTCGTGTTTATAGCACCCTATAGGATGGCACCAACAGAGCTAGCTAAGCTCAAGAAGCAGCTAGAGGAGCTTTTGAAAAAGTAATTCGTCAGACCGAGTGTGTCACCGTGGGGAGCACCAGTACTATTAATTCACAAGAAGGATGGTTCATCAAGATTGTGTGTGGACTACCGGTAACTGAACAAGGTGACGATCAAGAATAAATATCCACTCCCGAGAATTGATGACCTAATGGACCAACTGAAGGGAGTAGCGATGTTTTCAAAGATCGATCTGTGATCTGGGTATCATCAGATACGAGTAAAGATGGAGGACATACCCAAGACTGCTTTTTGTACCCGATACGACCATTACGAATACCTCGTGATGCCATTTGGCGTAACGAACGCACCAGCTATTTTTATGGACTACATGGACCGAATCTTTCGTCCTTACTGGGACAGATTCGTTGTGGTATTCATTGATGATATTCTAGTATACTCTCAAAATCAGGAGGACCATGCTGAACACTTCAGTATAGTTCTTCAGATTCTGAAGGAGAAGGAATTGTATGCCAAACTGCCAAAATGTGAATTTTGACTGGAAGAAGTTAAGTTTTTGGGACACGTAATCTCAAAGGAAGGGATCGCGGTGCATCCATCAAAAGTGACGGAGTTCCGAAGCTTTCTGGGTTTGGCCGGATATTATAGAAGGTTCATTGAGGGATTCTCCAAGATTGCTGGACCTCTTACCCAACTCACAAGAAAGAACCAAGCTTTGAATGGACCGACAGCTGTGAACAGAGTTTCTAAAAGTTGAAGAATCGACTGACTACCTCGCCAGTGTTAGTGCTACTCGATTCGAATGAGCAATTTAAAGTGTAGTGTGACGCTTCATACCAAGGACTGGGATCCGTACTTATGCAGCATGGAAGAGTAGTGGCTTATGCTTCAAGGCAGTTGCGAGTGCACAAGAAGAACTACCCGATGCACGACTTGGAGTTAGCGGCTATAGTTTTTGCTTTGAAGATATGGAGGCATTTTCTCTACGGAGCGACGTTCAACATCTTCAGTGATCACAAGAGTCTGAAATACCTATATGATCAAAATGAGCTGAACATAAGGCAACGAAGGTGGCTGGAGTTTTTGAAGGATTATGATTTCCAACTTCTGTATCACCCTGGCAAGGCAAATGTTGTGGCAGACGCTCTAAGTAGAAAGATGATCAGTGTCTCTGCCCTAATGATCAAGGAACAGGATCTGATAGAGCAGTTCAGAGATGTATGGTCTTTTGTGGAGTTAGAACCAGGGAAGATCTGCATGAATATGGTTACCATCTCAAGCGAGCTGATGGATGACGTAAAAGAAAAGTAGAAGGTTGACAAGTTTTTGCAAGAAGTGAGAGAGTAAATAAAGCAAGGCGATGAAATAACATTTGCGAAAGGAACAGACGAAATTTTGAGATTCCAAGATAGATTTTGTATTCCCCGTGACCAAGAGCTTAGGGAGTACATTATCAGCCATGCTCACACAAGCCAGCTGAGTATGCATCTGGGCATAACAAAAATGTATCAAGACTTGAAGAAGTTGTTCTGGTGGCATGGAATGAAGAGTGACATCACTAGACATGTATCAACTTGTCTAGTTTGTCAAAAAGCCAAAGTGGAACATCGGAGACCAGCGAGATTGCTGCAATCATTGTCTATTCCTGAATGAAAGTGGGACAGTATTGCGATGGATTTTGTAGTGGGTTTGCCAAGGATAAGAAAAGGTCATGACTCGATTTGGGTAATCGTGGACTGACTCACGAAATCAGCATATTTTCTTCTTATCAACATAAGATACAAACTAGAGAGACTAACTCAGATCTATATTGGAGAGATTATTAGACTGCACGGTGTGCCTACAAGTATAGTTTCAGATAGAGATCCGATATTTACTTCAAATTTTTGGTGGAGTCTACAAGAAGCATTAGGGACGAAGTTATGTCTAAGTTCTGCTTATCACCCACAGACCGATGGTCAATCAGAGAGGACAATCCAATATTTGGAAGATTTGCTTAGAGCTTATACCATAGAACAGACTGGAAGTTGGGATGACGTTCTACCGTTGATAGAATTCACCTACAACAATAGTTATCACTCGAGCATAGGGATAGCACCCTATGAGGCTCTGTATGGACGACGGTGTCGAACACCTCTGTGTTAGTACCAAGACGGCGAGTGCCTTACTATTGGACCAGAGATTATACAGCAGACAACTGAGAAGGTTAAAATGTTTCAGGAGAAGATGAGGATGGCTCAGAGTCGACAAAAGAGTTATGCAGACCAAAGGAGAAAGTCTCTTGAGTTTGAGGAAGGCGAGCATGTATTCTTGAAAGTCACACCTACGACTGGGGTAAGACGGACTTTGAAATCTAGAAAACTCACTCCAAAATTTCTTGGACCATACCAAATTATTCGCCGAGTAGGTCCTGTAGCCTATCAAATAGCCTTACCTTCTTTCCTCTCAAACATTCATAATGTTTTCCATGTGTCACAACTTCGAAAATACCTTCCTGACCCAAGTCATGTCATAGCACCAGATACGGTACAATTAAAAGAGAACTTAACTTATGAGGCATCTCCTGTAAGAATTGATGATAAAAGGATAAAGCAATTAAGAGGCAATGAGATCTTATTGGTGAAGGTAATCTGGAACGAGATGACTGGAGACGCAACCTGGGAGCTAGAAGACAAGATGAAGGAGCAACACCCACAGTTATTCTAAGGTATGGAAATTTCGAGGACGAAATTCCTTTTTAGAAAGGGAGTGTTGTAACACTTCAAAAATTATTTATTTTATCATTTATCATCATTTTATAATATTTATAAATTTTAGGAATTTTTGTGGATTTTTTCAGAAATGTCAAATATTTTAATATATTTCTCATTTTGCATGAATATACTCCTTGTTTTGCATGCACACTGACCAGAGTAAGTGTAATACCCCAAACATGATTCGTTTCATCATGAATAGTTATTTCTCAATATTCATGATTTTTGGAGATTTTTCTAGAATTTTTTAGAAATATTGAATATTTTAATATATTTTTCGTTTTGCGTGAGCACTGAACAGAATCAGTCAAACGCTCCAGAAAATTGTTTGTTTTGTGATGAATAGTCATTTTTCAATATTTTTGATTTTTATCAATTTTTGTAGATTTTTCTGAAAACGTCAAATATTATAGCATATTTCTCGTTTTGCGTGCATACTGAGCGGAGCCGGGATAACGAAATGTTTTCCCTGAAACTGATAAATCTTGAACTGTCAACGTGTCGATGGGGAATCTTACTAAATCTGAGATTGGGCACAATTTACGAGGTTTACGTTTTCTAATGTTTTATCTGATAAATAAAATCACTGTATCATAAAATTATCTGATAAACAATAAAATATTATTTTCATCAACTGTAATTTTTATTCACTGGGAAAATAATTTTAACAGTGTAATTAATTATCTGTCAGATGTATTTAATTAAGGAGACAAGTTTACTATGCACTTTATTGAGAATTGTGCAAAGCTTCTCAAGGAAGCTTATTAGAAAATTCCTCCAAGCTTCCTATGGAAGCCACACACTCTCTCTCATCTCTCCATGCACTCACGGCTGCAGCACCATTTGAGGGGAAAATTTGTGCTTTAATTCATTTCATTAAAACTATATAAGCTTTCAAAATTCAAAAAAACTATTACTTTAATTTCCTATTCACTTCTCTCTCTAAGCTTCATCTTCCTTCTTCACAAAACCATTTTCTCCTTCTTCTCTCTAGACCCATTCGGCCAGCAGCCCCATAATCCTCTCATCCATCACAAAATTTTCATCTACCTCATTTTCTTAATCCTCTCCATCTCCTAAACACTTTTCTAGTTAGTGGTTATTTGAAAATCCATCATTTTCACCATTTTCTTCAAGCTTCAAGCTTAGGGTTCTTTAGGTAAGTTCTTGATTCTTCACTTCCCTCTTCTTATTTTCGTTTCTATGGTCTTCTTAGTGACCATCCATGCTTTATTTTCAAGCAATGGTGCTATTTTAATGAGTTTGAAATTTTAGGGTTCTTGGGGGTACTAAATCCAAAAATCCAAAGAGCTTCAAGGGAGTTCTTTGTTTGTTCTTCACTTAGGTAAGAGGAAGACACTCTTCCTCAACCTCTTTTAGCACTTAGAAACTTTGTTTGTGGTTGATTATGAGAAAACCCTAATGAGGGTTATTCTTTGTTTGCATGATTAGTATGTTTGCATGTTGTTTACACTTTGTTTATGCTATTGGATTGGTTGTTTGTATACATTGATATATTGGAATGGATTGGAATGCATGAAATGGAAGAAATTGATGTTGGATTTGCCCATGGATGACCACGATTTTGAGGCCCAAAATGTGGGGTTCTTTGTGAACAATTTTAACAAGTGGAAAACATAATTAATTTAGTATACACTATGTAATTAATGAAGGAAAAAATTTGGGAACTTAAATCACTAGAGAGGCCACGGCCTCTAAGGCTATTTAGGGCATGATTATGCAACTTTGGTAATCTTGGGACTTAATAATCTAGTGATTAAATTAATGGTAATAGGATGTAAGAATTAGCAAATTGGGAAATTAAATTATACCTTGAGATTGATAAATTTTAAAGAACTAAGAATGATATTTTTCATAAGACTTAGGAAAATTTTAATTAGGGTAAGAACAAAAGAGTGTGAGACTTTGAGATCTTAGAATAACCTTCTAAGTGTACGAGAATAAATTACCTAAGAGAATTTAATTAATTAAGAGAATTCCTTTAGAGACAAACTTTGTAAGAAAAGCTAAACCTAAGCAAGAATTCATAATACACCTTAAAAAATGTATTGATTTATTTAATAACAATGTTATGTTATTGTTGGTCCATGTGAATGACCAATGGTTGTGTTGATTCTTTCTTTGGCCAATTGTGGCATATTGTGGGATAGTATGTAATAATGATCATACATGATTGTGCATAGAGTCTGTATGCATTGTGAATGTCCGTTGGACTGTTGTTAGGGCCGAGTTGCCTACGAGCTGAACACACCTTAGTGCGGGTGCGAGTAGACTAGTGTAAGTCATATTGTTGACCATGGGGGCGTCGGGGTGCGGGTACCTTGCAATGGACAGTTGGTAGCTCTTCTGTCCGTGGGGCAGACCGATGCAAACGCACCAACGATCCTGACCGGACACTGTCCTATATCGTGATCTAGTGTAGACTGTCTGTACAATGCCATGATTTGCACGTGGATAAACTGATGAATTATAGCACTTTGGCCGCGACAGCCGAGTTACAGACGTATCTCCTGATCTTTCTCTCCGACCGTTTGTGTCTAGCTCCGTGGAGTAGGATTTTGACTTTGTATGCATGTGCATAGTGAGTCCATGTATTATCTGGCATTTATTATTATTATAATTGAAACTGTTATATTACTGATATATATAACTGCCTGGAACTGCCTGGTTGATTATTACTGTTGCTTAGTGTTT
Source organism: Ormosia semicastrata (assembly GCA_029884595.1). Lineage (NCBI taxonomy): Eukaryota > Viridiplantae > Streptophyta > Magnoliopsida > Fabales > Fabaceae > Ormosia > Ormosia semicastrata. The sequence continues at coordinate 47,000,177 of JAQQTO010000056.1, read as the reverse complement.
ATTATTTTGTTACTGACAAGAATGATATGTGGGCGCTTTGCGCCATTTTGTTTCTTGTTGCTATAATTGGTAACGATGGTAGGATGTCTTACCTCTTTCCTGTACTTCTGTTATTTTTATCTGTATATTGTGTCTCATCAAAGACGACGTCAAGGAAGTTGGAGCTCCCAAAATTCCCAGCTTCTGGCCTGATTACGATTAACATCTACTGTGGAGCATGGAGGCACGCATGCGTGGATTTCTGGGTGATGTGCGTCTGACCTTCCTTGGAGGGCCAGAATGTTGGCACATTAACCTGAATTCCGACCGCTGTGTCTACTTGGGAGACGTGTCGATCTCTCTGGCCTGGAGGCATCATGAGCCGCCGATCTTTACCTGCTGCATCAGCCTGCGTCTAGAGTTTTATCTGCCCATCCTGGAGATGTGGGGTAACCGCTTCTACACCCCGCCAGAGGACTCTTTTGATTCCATTGCTCGGGCTCCGGCCCGTGACTTTGTGGCTCCTATGGAGGTTTCCTCAGATGAGGAAGACCCCGAGGAGGTCCCCGAGGATGACCTCGCGGAGGATCCTAAAGAGGATCCTGATACGGTTCCTCCTCATCTGAGGGACTGATATTGCTGGTAGCTACTGATGGCTGCCAGTGTTTTGATTTTGGGGCCTGATGTCTTTTGTAGTGGGCTGTATATTTCTGATATCTTGGAGATGTATATGTATAATCCATTTAGGGCAGGTATAGTTTTACTTTTTGGTATACCAGGCTTTGTAATCAAACAGTTTGATAAATAAATAAATAAATAAATAAATATATATATATATATATATATATATATGAATATGCAATGTTAATTTCAATGTATGCTTTACTTGTTTTTGCTCTTAATTTCTATTTATGTTTTGTCACCGTGTTTATTAATTATTGTTATTATAATATATATATATATATGTATATATTCGCCAATTTAATTACTGGTCTAAAATCAAGTAAATTTATATTATTACAACAAAGAACTGGGTCTTAATGTATATAATTTATTTTCGCATTGTAATTGGCAATATGACGTTCCCTCCCAAAAAGGGGCGTTACACAATGTCCATACAACTGTCTGTAAATGCAACACAGATGATATGCAATATGATTATGCCTAAGAAAGATCCTAAAGATATTCTTGTGCAATGTTTTATTTTGAAATACATTTAGAGTTTTATTTTGAAAACAAATAAGTTCAGTAGGAACTGATTCAGTATATTATCCCGTGGTGAATAGAGGAAAAACTCATCCTTACATCACACGTATCTTGGCACGCTGAGAAGTTCAGGCTGAATCCTTGTTTGAAAGAACTTTATGGACTCCCCACTTATCTCCCTTATCCTTGACACTTTCGAAATGTCAAAGTTATGTCCTTCCTCAAAAGAGTCTATCAGACACCCATATATCTCCATTGGCCTTCATGAATGGGCATCAAAGGATACTCACTAAGATTAATATCACTAGACCATTTCTATAGACATACATACTTATATACCTAGCTCATCTAAGATCTAGGCATATTCTACTAGGAAATTATGACTTCTCATATTTACCCCCTTGTAGATATAAAAATTGAAATCTTCACATTACATGTAACCCTAGTACTTGGTTAGGAATACTTGTCCTCTTAGGAACTTCTTGACTCCTTTCTTTCTTGGCTAAATGACCTTGTGTCATATAAGTCACATTCGCAGGTAGACAATGTCAACTTATCCTAGTTTCTTATATCTAAACACTACATCATCACTCATACTCTTAATTGATCTCTATGCAACATTATGTTGTTGAGGTGTTAGATACTCACCTATGACAAACCATTACTATTGGTTGCACTAAGGTTCTCATAGCTTTCACATACAAGTTAGATTAACTAACTAGTGTGTAATAAGCATAGTGTTATGTTTACCTCTTACATAAACACCACCTTAACTTTCCTATAAACTCAACTCATCCTAGTGAAAGAACCTATCTTAACTAATGCCTCATTCAACCTTACTTAATGAAATAAATGAGCATTTCTCTAAAACTTTGCTTACTTAATGAATGTGAGAACTTACTAGTCAACATTTATCATATTGTGTATTCTACAACGCACAAGGTCCCGTTTAACTAGAAACTTAGTATATAACATTCTTTCTTCGGAACTAAATACACAACCTTATCTCCATTCACTTTATCTCCACTCAAGTGAATTTAACTCAGGAGTGGTTCATACTTGCAACTCTTTGTTGCTTAAGGTTCTAAGTACCTTCCCAAGGTAATCCATTACTCTTTGATATCTTAAGGCTCATACCTTCATTATTCTTACTAGAGTAAACCCTATAATTCATCCTAGTATACTTGTCTCTAATGCACAATCTCATCACATCTTGAGTGATATCTAATGCAACATTAGGTTGCCTAAGGTGCTACATCCTTACCTAGGGCAATCCTTCACTTTTAGGATCTTCAAAGGCCTATACTTTCTCATACTTGTTAAGTGATAATTCCTCTATTGAAATATCCCTATTTGTGCCTTAACACTTCTTACAAAACATACATATAATGATTCCATCTAGCTAGGAACTTGAAAACATCACAAACAACTCTTTGTTGAATTCTGTGATGGGCGCCTAAGTGCTCTCTCCTTGAGCGTCTGGGCTTTCACTAGGTAGGGAACAACCTTGTGATGTTTTCGCGCTGCACACCTAAGCGCTTTGATTTAAGCGTCTAAGTGCTCTACACTCCGATGAACATAAAAACTTCCTGGACATTGAGCGTCTAAACACTCTGTATTGAGCGCTTGAGTGCTCTTCGTCCTGTTACACGAACATTCATCCCTATCACATGAGTGTCTAGGTGCTCTGTATAGGGCGTTTGAGCACTCTCCGCGTGACAGCAATTCTGCAGAATTTCTACAGATTGTTCTATTTGTTCTAAACATCTCATCTTAACTTCTAATCATCCAAGATCGATTTCCTTGTGATTTCTAGCACCAATCTAGGCCTCTAAACTTGTTGTAATTCTTATACAACCTATGGATTCTCTTAAGCATATATTTAGGTCCAAAATCACATAACTCAAACCATCAACAAATTCTTTCTCTATGAACTCTAATGGTTGATCTTAAACCATAAATGACTATCTTATACTTACTAAGCTTAAACTATCCAAACATAGTCATTGGAATCAAGAACCAAGCTAAGAGCATAGATTTGACTATACAAACCCCTTATTTCCTATTCATACAAAACCTAGGTTTAATCTAGATGAACAAAGGAGAAAGATGAATAACAAGCCCTTACCTCTTGAAGAAGATGAAGATCTTGAAGTTTGATCCTCTTGCTCTTGCTCTTCCTCTCCTCCTTCTCCTTCTCCTTCTTCCTTTCTTCCCATTTCTCTCTTCTCTTCCTTTCGTTTTCTTTCTTTTCTGTTTTTCTTTCTTTCTTTGCAGCTTCTACTGCCTTTAATCGAGATAGAGAAATGAGAGAATGACCATCATATCCTTTAGGATATTTTGCTGGAACTTTCTTATCTGCTAAGAATACCCTAATTATGTTAATTCAAGTTTTTCAGGTTCTAACAACTTTAGAATAAATCATAAGATTTATCTAAATTATTGTTCCATCATTTTCATAATTTTTTATATCTACTGGTAGTCAATTCAGTATTAAATGCACAACCAATATGCTTAAAAATATCATACTAACTCAGATTCTCTTGAAACTTTAACTGCAGCTTACTTAACTCATTTGTGACCTAGAAACAATCTCTCTATGTTTATTTCCCTCAACTTAACCTTATAAGTCATTATCTGAGTCATTGTAAGCTACTTTTCAACTTCTGTGTTGTAACTAAGTACCTAAACAAACTCAGTTTATCACAAAACTTCACAGACATATTAAACAAGTAATATGTTACCTTTTGTAACCATATTCAAGTTTAACATGTTACTAAGAGTATTACATACAGGACCACAAGGCGCATAACAAATGGAAAACATGAAAACCTAACACCAACATAACAATGAACCCCAAGAATACATTTGTATCTATGTATCAACATATCTGCAATCAGTCATGATTGGAGTGTAGAATACCACTTCTTCCTTGAAGGTGAAACAATTTTTGCCCTAAAGCTTCTAATTTTCCCCTCGCAAGTGCTATGAGATTTTTACTTTTAAGGAAACACCAAAAAGAACTTCCCTCCCTAATAAACAATCCTTGGTGTAATACCTCTGCTTCTTTATTTATTTTTTCTTCTTTAACAAACCCTAAACAATGTTGTTTCAAGTAATCTCACCATGTAATATATATTTAATGTCATTTTTACCACCTAGGAGTCAGGTAAAATTAATCTGTCAGTTGTATTAACGAAAATAGCTTTAAAAATATATATTAATTTAATAAGTTAAAAGACTAGTTTAACACAAAAATTAATTTGAGGGCAAAATTTAAAAAAAAAAAAAACTGGAGAACAAAAGTATGTATTTTTTTTTTTAACATGATACAAAAAGTATGTTTCTTGCCTAATAAATATATATCTAAATAGAACATTAAAGAGAGAAATACAACTTATTGCTATAACATTAATTTAAACTCTACCAGTTTGCAATTATTAACTATCTTGAACAATATTTGGCATTAGAAAATTCCATCTCACCTTTCAGAAATAAAAAGTTAAATTCCTCTAACAATGTGCATTTCAACTTTGCTCCACTACATTGGAATATAAATGCTTAATGCTGGCAGGAGATTCAAATTACTCCTTTTTGGGTAATTATATAAGGTTTTTCTCCTCAAATATGAGTCAAAGATCCTCATATATGATATAACTAACTCTATTAATATTTTGCCGGAGGAATTTCAGAGCCTAATGAGTGCTACAATATGCAGACCTCAAATTGGCTCCTCTATCCGAGTCGCAAAAGATTGCATTAAGTAAGGCATATAGATATGATTGAAATTGGAATGAAATCAATCACGGTAAGCAACCCTTCTAGGGACCAAATAAGAAGCATATCTTTCACCTTCAAGGAAAACATATAACTGGAAAATTAAATTAATTCAAAATATGAATTCAACAAAGAATACGCAAGGTTAAATTCAGTAATTATTGGACCAGGGATATCACATATCTCCACATTAGTATGATATTGTCCACTTTGGACCTAAGCCCTCATGGATTTGCTCTTGGGCTTTTACCCTAAAAGACCTCATACTAATGGAGACATATGTCCATACTTATATACACATGATGCACCCTACTTCTAGCCAATGTGAGACTTTGGTCGCATACCCAACAATCCTCCCCTCGAACAAAGGACCATCGAGCCCACCACTTTCGTTCGGCATTTTGAGGATTCATCCACCATTACTAACTTCGGGGCATGACTTTTGATACAGTGTGATACTTGTACCGCTGTCGCTACAACGGAACACGCCGCCTAGCCTCCACATCGCTAGGAAGACTTTCGACACAAGAGACTCTTACCGCTGTCGCTACAACGGAACACGCCGCCTAGCCTCCACATCGCTAGGAAGACTTTCGACACAAGGGACTCTTCATATGGATCCATCAACCACTGACCATACCAAGCTCATCCAAACCGAACCATCGACTCTGATACCAATTGTTGGACCAGGGACATCACATATCTCCACATTAGTATGATATTGTCCACTTTGGGCCTAAGCCCTCATGGATTTGCTCTTGGGCTTTTACCCCAAAAAGCCTCATACTAATGGAGACATATGTCCATACTTATATACACATGATGCACCCTACTTCTAGCCAATGTGGGACTTTGATCGCATACCCAACAGTAATAAAAGTCTGAAATTTTACCTGGAACAATTTTATTTTTTTTTATGATAATACCTGCCAGAGTGAGATAATATGGAGAGAGGTAGAGATCTATAAATACCAGAACAGTAGAATTGCAAGCCCAAATTTGAAATTTCAATTTACATGTCTTTGAATTGAATTTGTTAGAGTTTGGAATTATACCTGCATCCTTTGAAGCCCAGAGCAGCATTCATCTCAACTTATATATATCTTATTCCTTTTTTTTTTCTTTCTAATTTTGATTGTAAATGGGCAGTGTTTGACCTGCACTAGTCCATTGTATTCACAAGTTAAATGGAAACGTGAAAAACTCAATTTGATTGGTATAGTTTTAGGTCTAGCCGGGTTGGCCAACACACAAGTCCACCCCACCATAAAACATGTTGATAGTATCAAAAGTAAGTTTAACTTTTGGACAAGAATGTAATGCCAAAATCTCAACAAAAAATATTTATTCAATCTCGTTTGAGTTTAAATTTTTATTTTTATCACTATGCAAAAGGTAATATTATACAAATAAGAGTTTGTATATAAAAATTCACATTTTTTCTATATTATTAATTTATTTTTATATTTGTTGAGACATGTGACATCTTCTGAGTTTAGAATGAGTTTGCTCCTTTTTTTTTCCTTAAACTTTTCATGTACAAAAACGATTTATTTTTGCATCTGTACAACATCAAATTAAAATTATATCTACAAATATATATACATGCGAATAATATTAGCATTAATAATACCTTTAGAATTTAATTCTTATATATTGTCAGTGAAAAAAAATTTAAATGTTCATTTAATAATATATTACTACATCATTTAATAAGTTTAATAACTTATGTAAATTATTACTCATTAAATAATATGACAACACATTATTATATAAAAATGTAAAAAAAAAAATTACACTATAAATGCATCAACATTACTGATGTGAAGTAGCTTAAACCAACCTTTTTGGTAAACTTCACATAGTTTATTTGCGCAGAGGTGCCCTCCCTCCACAATTCATCATATCTCATATATCTACTTATTATGCAATAATAGACTAAATTAATTAAAATAATATATAAATTATGGGAACTGCTAATTACCATGAAGTCTTTTGTTACGGATTGACGTCCGAATGAGCTGGACAAATAGAAGAGCATGAATTTAATAGTAAGAGAAATTCAAATAATTGGCAAAATAAATGATGCACTAGGCAACATTGATGTGTGTGAAATAACATCATGTTTTGTTCTTATTTTGTATGTATTCTTGAGCATTTTAGGTATTTTAGTTTTCCTTTTGGTTTATTTTTTCCTTAGTTCGGATAATTGCGATGTTTTTGATGTTATTGTGCAGAATTAATGTTGAATTGGCCTTGAATTGAATGGAATGTTTGCATGTTTGAAGCTGAAGCTTAATGGATAGCAAAAAGGTGCAAAAAGCCATTCCAGAGGGATCCACGGCCTGCCTGTGGATTAAACCACGGCCATGGATCGAGCAGCAACAGAGGAAAAGAGAGATTTCAGAGAGTTTCATGGCCTGGCCGTGGAATGATCCACGGCCGTGGAATGATCCATGGTCTGGCCATGGAATGATCCATGACTATGGAATTCTGACAGCAAGATCCACGGTCAGCCCGTGGAATGATCCACGGCCGTGGATCGCAGTACGCATTAGTTTTTAAGTTTTATTTTTTATTTCTTTTGGGGACTTTTTAGCCAATTAAAACCCTAGGTTATAAATAGATGTTCTGAATACAATTAAGGGGTTCTAATTTGGTTTTCAAAGAGGCACATTGGAGGCTTGGGATTCTTGATCTTTCTTCCCTCTTCTTTCTTGGATTACAGGTTTGGATGTCGATGAACATGTTTTCTGATTCTTTCTTCTCTATGTCTGAGTAGTTTCTTTTGTTTTTAGGATTGGGCAATGCCCTTTGATACATTGATAATGATTAATTGACGTTGTTTCCCCTTTTATTGATCTTGAATGTTCATTGATTCAATTCTTATTGCTCTTATTCATATGAATTTGCTGGCCACTTATTTGCATCTCATAGGCATTTAGGGACGTACTGAGAGGTGAACCTAGGTGTTGGAACCATAAGAATTAAACTTAAGGTCTAAATCACGATAGTAGTTTTAGCCTTTCAAGGATTCAATGAATTACCACAAAGCGTAATGGGTTCAACTTAAATTTAATTACCACGAGAGTAGGAGTTGGTTTAATTAGGCACGGATCTTGTATCTTGAGAAAGAACATGAACTAATTTAGGGTAATTCACCTTCAATTGAATTTCAGATATAATATAAGGGTTGTCAATTAAGATTTATCTTGTATCATTGTGGTATCCCAATCTTGGAAGCTTTCTTGAATCTGAATACCATTCTTGATTACTTGCTATTTTTGTTCTGAATTCTGTTTTCTTGATTTTATTTAATTATTTTGTTACTACATTCTTCTTAATCAACAATCATATTCCCTTTTGTTTAACTTAATTGAATTAATTAATTAATTGGTATTCATAGACACCACCTGTGGATTCGATCTTTTTATTACTTGACGACGAAACTGTACACTTGCGGATTTCATGCACCAAATTTTTGGCGCCATTGCCGGGGATTGTGTTTTTCTTGAATATTAATTTAATTTTTAATTTAATTATTTTAAACCTTTTTCTTTTATTTGGTTCTTACGTTCTTGATTTCTCTTTGACTCTCTGCAGGTAATTTCTCTTGTTTATGCAAAGTACTAAACGTTCCGGGATTCTTATTGAAGCAGATCCTGAAATTGAAAGAACTTTACGTAGAAGGAGAAGACAACAAAGGCAAAGAGTAAGAGAAATATCTGAACCAACACTTGTCATGGCAGTAGCTGAGGATAATAAACCGTTAAAAGAGTATGCAGCCCCTAATGCTCGGGGTTTGCGATCTGGAATTGCTCGGCCAGACATTGAAGCCAGGCACTTCACCATACCTCCTGCCTTACTGTCTATGATAAGGCAGAACCAGTTTGGAGGATTGCTGTCAGAGGATCCTAATGATCATGTGGATATGTTCTTGGAGTTCTGTGAGACCCTCAAGATCGAAGGCTCCTCTGTTGATGCTATTCGTCTCCGCCTGTTTCCTTTATCGTTGAGAGATCGAGCTAGAGCTTGGTTGAAGTCCGTTCCGGCTGAGACGATAACTACTTGGGACCAATTGGAGTAAGCCTTTTTGGACAAATTCTTTCCACCTTCCAAGACTGCTCACCTAAGGACCCAAATCACAAGCTTTGTTCAGAAAGATAGCGAGTCATTGTCAGAAACTTAGGATAGATATAAGGCTTTGCTGGAAGCCTGCCCACACCACGGGTTAGAGAAGTGGTTGATCATCCACACCTTCTACAATGGTTTAGAATATTCTTCGAAGGTGTCTCTTGACTCCGCAGCTGGTGGAGCTCTGATGAATAGGAGGCTCACAGAGACTTATGAGATAATTGAGAGTGTAGCTTCAAATCATCACCAATGGGCCAATGAAAGAGGGCACAACCCGAGAAAGCTCTCAGGAGGTAAGTTTGAGGTAGATGGTGTTGATTTAATCATGTCAAAGTTTGATTCTTTGAATAAACGTTTTGACATGCTTGAGAAAGCTTATGTTACTGCCATAGGTGCCTCTAACAATTTTTGTGAGATTTGTGGAGCACAGGGACATATTGGTGCTGAATGCCAAGTTGGAATGGGATCCTCACATGGTGCACCGGTGGAGCAAGTGGAATCATGCCACAATTTCCATGACTTCAACCAAAAGGGGAGGAATGATCCGTATTCTCAAACTTACAACCCCGGTTGGAGGTCACATCCTAACTTCTCTTACCGGAATAGTCAATATCAAGCTGGGCAAGGTAGTGCTCAACCCTCTTCTGGATTTCAACAGGTACAAAAATCTAGACTTGAGTCTCTTCTTGAGAATTTTGTTGAGAGCCAGTCTAAGCAGAATGAGGAGTTTAGGCACCATGGGCAAGTTGTAACTGAGGCAATTAAAGAGTTGTCAGCTAAGGTTGACAATTTAGTTATTCATAATAAGATGTTGGAAACCCAGATTGCCCAACAAGCAAGCACTTCACATAGGCAACAAGGTAAGTTTCCTGGTCAACCAGAAATAAACCCAGTGAATAAACACTGTAAGGTTGTGAGTTTGAGAAGTGGCAAGAAATTAGAGGATTCCAAGGGTAAAGGAAATTGTGACAAAGATGAGGGGAATGAGGAAAAAGATACTAAGACACAACCCTTAGAGGAGGAGGAAACTAGTGAGAAAGTGTCTAAGTATGTACCTCCTGAACCTTACCAACCCCCAGTGCCTTTTCCTCAAAGATTGGCTAAAGCTAAGTTAGATAGGCAGTTTAGGAAGTTCCTAGAGGTCCTAAAGAAATTGTATATTAATGTACCCTTCACTGAGGCGTTGAAACAAATGCCTACCTATGCTAAGTTTCTTAAAGATATTTTGTCAAATAAGAGAAAGCTCGAGGAATATGAGACAGTAGCTTTAACTGAGGAGTGTAGTGCTTTAATTCAAAATAAATTGCCTCCTAAGCTAAAAGATCCAGGTAGCTTCTCTATTCCTTGTTTGATTGGCAACACGAATTTTGATAAAGCTCTGTGTGACTTGGGGGCTAGTGTTAGTCTTATGCCCCTTTCTGTGTGTAAGAAGTTGGATGTGGGTGAGCTGAAACCCACAACTATCTAACTTCAATTGGCGGATCGGTCTGTCAAGTACCCCATAGGCATCTTGGAGGATGTTCCCATTAAGGTTGGTAAGTTTTACATGCCGGTGGATTTTGTTGTGCTTGACATGGAAGCTGATGCTACAATGCCGATCATACTTGGGCGTCCATTCCTTGCCACTGGAAGGGCTATCATTGATGTCCATGAAGGAAAATTGGCTTTGTGATTGAATGATGAGGAAGTAGTTTTTGATGTTTTTAAATCTGAAAATAATTCTAATTCCTTAAATTCATGTAATCACATTGATGCTACTAAAGTTGTGGATAGTGTTGTGCTTTCAGGTATACAGGAATCAGTGATTGATGCTATGCCCTGCAAGGAAGGACCTAAGAAGCATAGTGACAAGTGTGTCGAGAAGCGTGAATTTAAAATCGGGGATAAAGTTCTTATTAATACCTCGCTTCTACGTTTCTGTCCTAGTAAGTTATAGTCGAAATGGTCAGGACCATATGAGATTGTTCGAGTTCTATCCTACGGTGTGCTTGAGGTGAAGAAAGAAAGTCATAAGCCTTTCATGATAAATGGCTAGAGAGTGAAACACTTTGAAGGAGTGGGGACTGAGCACTACTCCATTGACATCACCTGAGCACAAAAATCAAACCAGAGTCGAGCTAATGACTTTAAACAAGTGTTTCTTGGGAGTCAACCCAAGTTTCTTTGTTTTTGTTTTTCCTTTTAATTTCTTCTTTTTCTTTTGATTTTGTGTGTTGTTTTGTTGGTTTGATCTTTATCTTATGGATTTTGTCTATGTTTGACCCCTTTTGAAGCTAAATTTAGAAAGCGAGTGAAGTGTGAAGTCAGAAGGTTCCACACCCAACTCATGAAAAATTCCATGGCCATGGATTGGACACCAGAAGTTTTTCCACCATCGCAGTGAGTTCTTTTCTTTTCTCTCTTCTCTTGTTATAGATTTTTACATTGGGGACAATGTAGGTTCTAAGCTTGGGGGGATATTTTCATATTTTCATTTTCATTTTAGATAATTGGTATTTTCATTTAGAGTCTCATGCATTCTCATGTCTTGTTTTGAATTGCATTTTCATATCATTATATCTCTCGACTTTTTGGTTGAACTTGTGCCCCTCTCTTTTGAGGATTTTGAGATGGTATTGATTTGGAACCCAATTTATTGATTCTTGTGGTAGGCAACAGGCATTATTTTAATTGATAGTAGAGGTGATCTTTTGATAGTTGATAATTAGCATATGTTCTCTGAATTTGTGTTTCTCATTGAATTTTTAAACCTCTAATATGTGAGTTTTGAGCTTATATGGGACTTATGCATTATATGATTTTTGTTCCCATTCTTTGTGTTGAGTGATATTCCTCATTGATCTTGTGCTCTAGAACTTGCTTTGAAACCTTTTTGAGGCGAAAATTTTGGTTGTATGCTTGAATATGATTAAGGCATCTTAGGTATTTTTTTGGCCTTCTGAATTTGTTACACTTTCATCCACTAGTTGCCCAACTTGAGCTTATTGCATAATTAATTTTCTTGATGCCTATGATGATATATTGTTGGTAATCATTTAGAATATTAAATGGAGCAAAGTGAGTTTGAAAGTTGTGAAAAAAGTGTTGGGAATCATATGTGAATGACCATTCTCAATTCTTTAAAAAAAAAAGGGTGCAAATAAAAGAAAATCATTAGAAGCTTGAAAAAGAGGAAAGAAAAGAAAAGAAATGAAGAAAATTCTTTGAAATATGGAGTTATGTTTTAGATTGAAATATTGCCTTTGCTCCATTTAATTTCTATTGGATTACTTGTGTTTATTGAGAATCTTGATGAGCCCTTTTGTGCAAACCTTCCTTTCTCTACCCTACCTAACATTATTCCCATAGCCCCATTACAACCCTTGAAAGACCTTTTGATTCTTGCATGCATGCTGATTATTAGTGGAAATTTGATTTCTTATCAAGCATATGGAAGTGCATTTTCTTTGAAGGATTTTGAGCGTATGGTTTTCACCCTTAAACACTTTGAGTGTGGTTAGTGGAGTGAACTTAATTCAATCAGTGAGGATGCATGATTTCTGAGAGCTTAGCCTCTAATTGGACTTGATTTTGATTACCTCTTAGATTCTTGGATTGCCTTAGCCTATTGTTTGGATATTATTTTCTCGGGTTCCTCATTCATTATTGTCTCTTGATTCCACATCTTGGTTTGAAATTCGTTATTGCTTGGGGACAAGCAAAGTCTTAAGCTTGGGGGGATTTGATGTGTGTGAAATAACATCATGTTTTGTTCTTGTTTTGCATGCATTCTTGAGCATTTTAGGCATTTTAGTTTCCCTTTTAGTCTGTTTTTCCTTTAGTTCGGATAACTGCGGTGTTTTTGGTGTTCTTGTGCAGGATTAATGTTGAATTGGCTTTGAATTGAATGGAATGCTTGCATGTTTAAAGATTGGAGCTTAATGGATAGCAAAAAGGTGCAGAAAGACCATTCCAGAGGGATCCACGGCCTGCCCGTGGATTAAACCACGGCCATGGATCGAGCAGCAACTTGAAAGAGAAAAAGAGAGATTCCAGGGAGTTCCAAGGCCTGGCCGTGGAATGATCCACGGCCGTGGAATGATCCACGGCCTGGCCATGGAATGATCCATGGCCATGGAATTTTGACAGCAAGATCCACGGCCAGCCCGTGGAATGATCCACGGCAGTGGATCGCATGTCAAAACAGAATTTTGATTTTTATTTTTTTTTTTCCTTTTGGGGGCTTTTTAGCAATTAAAAATCCTAAGTTATAAATAGATGTTTTGAATAGAATTAGGGGGTTCTAATTTGGTTTTTGGAGGAGGCACATTGGAGGCTTTGGCTCTTGATCTTCATCTTTCTCCCCTCTTCTCTCTTGGATTACGGGTTTGGATGTTTAAGAACATGTTTTCTGATTTCTTCTTCTCTATGTCTGAGTAGTTTCTTTTGTTTCTAAGATTGGGCAATGCCCTTTGAAACATTGATAATGATTAATTGACGTTGTTTCCCCTTTTATTGATCTTGAATGTTCTTTGATTCAATCCTTATTGCTTTTATTTATGTAAATTTGCTGGCCACTTATTTGCATCTCATAGACATTTAGGGACGTACTGAGAGGTGAAGCTAAGTGTTGGAACCATAAGAATTGAACTTAAGGTCTAAATCACGAGAGTAGTTTTAGCTTTTCGAGGATTCAATGAATTACCACAAAGTGTAATAGGTTCAATTTGAATTCAATTACCACAAGAGTAGGAATTGGTTTAATTGGGCACAGATCTTGTATCTTGAGAAAGAACATTAACTAATTTAGGGTAATTCACCTTCAATTGAATTTCAGATTTAATAAAAGGGTTGTCAATTAGGATTTATCTTATATCATTGTGGTATCCCAATCTTGGAAGCTTTCTTGAATTTGAATACCTTTCTTGATAACTTGTTATTTTTGTTCTAAATTCTGCACTTTAATTTTTATTTAATTGCTTTGTTACTACGTTCTTCTTAATTAATAATCATATTCTCTTTTATTTAATTTAATTGAATTAATTAATTAATTGGTATTCATAGACACAGTCCCTGTGGATTCGATCTTTTTATTACTTGACGACGAAATCGTACACTTGCGGATTTCACGCATCAAACATCATTTGTAATGCTTTTATGATAATTTCATCATACTCCCTCTGATTCATTTTAGGTGTTATTTTAGTGCCAGAAATAAGAATTAAACAATATTAAATCAAGTTTTAATTTTGTAAATTTTTTATTAAATTACTCTTATTCATTTCAATTAATTACTCCACTCTATTATGTTTATCTAATTTCTATAAGTAGTTGAAACTATTAAAATATGAGGGTAAAAATGAAAAAACAATAATTCATATTTTATTGGTATTCAAAAACATTACTTATAATGGGCTAATTTTTTTCTACCAAAATAATACTTAAAATGAATCGGAGGGAACACTATTTAGTGGTGCTAATAAATTTAATTTATTTTAGTAGTATGAAATTGATTACTCAATGATTTGAATATATTAAATATATGTTGTAAATTCAACTAACGGACTAGGCTATTTTTAAAAAAAGACTCAAAACACAATAAAAAAAATTATTGCAAGTTAAAATATGTTTATTTTTCTATACAATCACAGTTGTGTTAGAAAGAGTGGAGTCCAAAATGTCAAGGAGATATAAAACTATAGACTTAAAGAGAACAGCAAAGTAAGTCGAACACTACATCTTAACCTAAAACCTTAAGACATTAATTTCATGGATCTAACCACTTATAAAGTATTTACTTTGTCTATTCCTTAACAATATTAGCTTCTTTAACCCAAATATACAATTGGAACTCACACTTGAATTCCCAAAATCTCCCCCTCTAATGCTAGTCCACACACAAGGACACGACACACAAAGGTGAAGAGGGGAGCCTGAAATATTGATGAGATATGCACATAATAGGCCGATGCCACGTCTTCACAGGTTCGTCCACTTATAAAATTCTTATTTTGTTTATTTCTTAACAATGAGAGACTTTTTTAACCCACATATAACACTTGGAACTCGAGTGTGAGACTTTGTTTATTTTCTCTTCAAGTATGAGTCCACACACAAAAGTCACTCCTCTCGTTCTTGGCAATGACAAGGGCAATCATGAGAACACCAAAAGTTGTGATAAAGTACTCACTTAAATCGAACCAACAAGATCTACAAACAATGGACTGAAAGCAAAACACCAAAGTGGGCCGACACCATGTCTTAACCCAAAACCTTAAGGTATTAAGTTTATGGACCCATCCATTTATAAAGTCTTCATTTTGTTTATTCCTTAATAATGTGAGACTTTTTAAACCCATATATACACTTGGAACTTACACTGAAATTCTAACAATCTCTCCCTCAAGTGCAAGTCCACACACAAGGACACCACACACACACAAAGGTCACTTACCCTTGAGCAGAGTGACAGGTCAACAGTCTTATCAAAGTTGGCCTTTTTCTCCAATGATAGGGGAAGCCATGAAAACATCAACAACCATGATAAAGTACGCCCAAGTCAAACTAGCTATAAGGAGATCTACAAAAAATGGCGTGAAAGTGGAACACCAAAGTGGGTCGATGCCACATCTTAACCCAAAGCTTTAAGGCATTTATGGGTCTATTCACTTATAAAGTCCTCACTTTGTTTATTCCTTAACAATGTGAGACTTCTTTAACTCACATATATATATATTTGAAACTCACACTTGAATTTCTAACAAAATATGAATTTATGATTTTGTGTCATCAACTACTCAAACTCTTCACCACTAATCCATCCTAGTGACTAACAAGTTATCATAGTTTATAACAATGTTTTTAGAACTGGACCGATCTATGAACTAGTAAAGAAAGAAGTTTAAGGTTTAAAGGTCGGACCAAGGTTGAACTAGAGTCGAAGTAGGGTTTTGTACACACACACACACACACACACACACACATATATATATATATATATATATATATATATATATATATATATATATATATATAAATATATGATAATATATATATAAATATAACATATATATGTCAAGTATACAAGTAAAATTATGAGAAAAGTATTAAAAATATCCACATCATAATGCAATTAATTCATTATATATATATATATATATAGTCAATCATTATAAAAAATAAAAATATACTAAATAAATTTAAAACTATATAAATATCTTAAATATATGTTATACTAAATATATTTTCACAAAATAAGATAATAATTAAATATATTTTAAAATCAAAACATAATACAATGTATAGCAATTAAAAAAAATAGAATTCAATATATAAAATAATTGGACTTATATTACCAAGGAAGTTGTCTAGCTTAGTAGTGAGACGCAAGGCATGTAATTGTTTGGTTTGAGTTCAACTCTAATGGATGAAAATTTGTTGGAATTTTTTGCTGCCTCAAGAAGCGTGATGAACTGTTCAAATCATGGCTGGTTCATCCGGTTTGATCAGTTCTCAGCCTGTTCAATGATTTTACTCCCAATTTTCAATTTATCGATTTTACAGGCTCAAACGGACTTGTTCTTGGTTAATCCGATCGGACTAGCAGGTCTACATTGGTTTTCAAAATTATGGTTTATAAATACAAAATAAAATAAGTCATTCAATATATTACTAATAATCAACTCAAAAAAATATTAATAATAAAAATTGAAATAAATATTCACAAAGTAATTTTATAATTTAATCTCTTTAATCTACTAAAAACCATCCCACATTTTAACTCATTAAGTGTACTGCTTATAAAATTAAGTTAATTCAAAATAAAATTTGGTTCATTTGATGTATTGAACCCTAATCCATTTTGCTTAAAGAGGAAGACTCTTTCTGCATAGGATCAGATATAAAAATTATTTTGAAAAGTAGTAATTGAAAATGAAGCATGCAAGAAAGGAAGACAACAAATAATGTTCCAACTGTAGAAGAATTTGACCCCTTTAAGCAAATGGAATATGATGTTAAATGAATCAAATTTTATTTTAAAATTAACTTAATTTGATAAGTAGTACACTTAATTAGTTAAAATGTGAGAAAATAAATATTTTCTTTTGTATCTTTAATTATATATCTGAGTTTATATATTGGGTTATTAGGTTATTTATCAATAATTTCAATACAAATTTACATAGAATTTAATAATAATTTTGCAAATTCTCCAATTTCTTGTTATCTTATAATTAACTCAAAGATACATATAGCTAGGGGTGTAAAATTGGGTTAGTCCCATTCATTCGAAATAGCTAGATAATAACTTAATTTTATATAATTTTTTATAAAAAGTATGTATTATTATAACTTAATATAATTAATTTTAATGATTTTTTGATATTATTATTTAATTGTTGGAAAAAAATAATTTTATTTATTTATCATTATAATTACAAGATTTAAAAAAATGATAACTTTTAATTATGTAAAAGAATCATGCTGCTAAGTAGAGTTATGACATCTAGAAGCTAAAAAAGCCTAAGAAAAGATGAATTAGAAGTGATAACAAGGAGTTGATTAAAAGAGTAATGTTTTAGTTAGAAGTGAGCCCATGATTATTAAAAAGAAAAGAATTAAAGTGTGCATGTAATACACAAGGGGCTGGACCATATTGCTTTAGTTAATAATCACCAAATCATGGTCCAATGGGCTTTAAATTGAATGAGTCATGTGAAGAAACAAAAGCCGAAAAGGCTTGGCCTACGTTCAGAACCAAAAAGAGGTGGTGCATTGCAGTATCATTGAATATAAAAAGAGAAGTCCAAGTTACAATTAAAGGGCGGACGCGCAGCACAGCGGCTGGAGACGGATTGGAGAACATGCACGTGGCACGAGGCGGATAAATAGAAGAAACAGTGCAACAGCAACATAATCCGTGAGATGGAGAAAAATTTATCTTTTATGAATTTTTTTTTGAGTTTAATATTTTTATTATGAATAATTAATTTTATTTTTTAAAATTAAGATAAAATCTTAATCTTTATTTTAGATGATTTAATTTTATTTGAGATATTTTTTATTGATATAATTATACAATATTGATGATTATTAATTTTTAATTATTATTTAATTTAATTTTTATTAATTGTCTTGTAGTTAATTAATAAATTTAAATTGATATATTTTAATCAAATGTCTAATTTTGTAGTTTTAGGTGTGAGTTGTGTAATAATATTCAATGATTTTGTGATCTAAGAATTGAATGATTTATGCTATATTAAATAATTTATGTTATATAATTTGAATAGACTATGTTATTTTATATGAATTATGACATTAAGTAGATTTTAATAATTTTTAATAGTGATCAAAGCTTGTAATCATAGACACTTCATAGAACATGATTAGTTCTCATTCAAGTTAAATTTATATTTGTATGATGTGTGGTGGATTCGAGATCTTAGAATTGTTCTTGTATTTTAATTTGACTCGTTTTATTTATATTTATTATTTAATTTTAGTTTTAGTTAACACATAATTTATATTCTCAGGTTAATTAAATAAAATAACTTTTTTCTTTTTCCTTTAAATTAATTTAGGTATATATTAGATTTTAGTTAATTCTATCACTTCGTGTGAGTACGACACCCTTATATTTGTCAAATATTACAATGATTTTGTGCACTTGCAAGTAAATGCTAATTTTATTACTTGAAAATAGTTTATGTGTGAGTTGTACAATAGTATTCAATGATTTTGTGATCTAAGAATTGAATGGTTTATGCTATATTAAAAAATTTATGTCATAATTTGAATAGACCATGTTATTTTATACGAATTATGACATTAATTAGATTTCAATAATCTTTAGTAGTGATCAAAATTTGTAGTCGTAGACACTTCATAGAACGTGATTAGTTCTCATTCAAGTTAAATTTATATTTGCATGGTGTGTGGTGGATTCGAGATCTTAGAATTGTTCTTGTATTTTAATTTGACTCGTTTTATTTAGATTTATTATTTAATTTTAGTTTTAGTTTAGCACATAATTTATATTCTCAGTTTAATTAAATAAAATAATTTTTTTAAAATTAATTTAAGTAGATATTAGATTTTAGTTAATTTTGTCACTTCTTATGAGTACGACACCTTTATATTTGTCAAATATTACATTGATCTTGTGCACTTGTAAGTAAATGATAATTTTATTACTTGAAAATTTTCTATCATAGTTCGCATAGGGCCAGTTAATTTTTGGGTCAGGTCAAGCTAGACTAGGAACATTGCGGGTTACGGGTTGAGTCGGATCAGCCTGCACCAGTTTTTTATTTTTTATTTATTAACACTTAAAAAAATTATTCTTATGTTTCAATTTTTTTTTCTTTTTCATAGTATAAATCCTATCAAACATTTTAAAAATTTATTTTTATGATAAAAATATCAATTTACATTAAAAAAAAGAACAAAATCTTTATATATCATATAAATTATATAATAATACCATAATAAAAAATTAATCATCAAACTTGCAAGCGGACCAAAATCGATCAACCCAATCAGATCAAATTCTAATTTTTATCAAAATTTTTGACCTATCAACCTATTTTGTCAGGTTATTCAACTCCACCCATTAGAATCAATCCATTTTAACATATCGACGTATAGCATATAGGGACAAAACAACAAAATAAGTAATTTCAATTGATCACATAGTTTTGAATCTCGATTGAAGAATGCTCAATGCTCAATGCTCTACAAGATCTTCACTTTTTACCAAATAATACTGCAGATCTTCTCTGATAGCTTAAAAAAAAAATTGTTTGCCACCATGATTATCTCAACTCCCTATGTGATCCCCACTTGTCTATTTTCCAAGATGGGGATGAAAATGCTATTTGGCCTTCTTTGTTTGGCATTAGACCCAAAAAAGAGAAGAAGAAAGAGAAGCATAAAGTAATTCTCAATACCAAACCATCCAATGATGAACCCAGAAAGGGCACCATCCTACCCTACTCTTTTGTTTATCTCCTAGAATCATCATGCCATCCCTCACAATCCTCCATTTCCTATCAAGGTCCCACCATTCTCCAAGTGTTCGTACAAATCGCATAAACAATCCAGCTCACCTACCTTTCCTATTTAAGCAAGGACAAGGCCCTCTTTCCCTTGATGGACCTCAGTAGGCACACTTTTCACCTTCATTTGAAATTTTCAACTTGATAATAATGCATGGCATCATGCACCCATATTTGCTAGAAACAAAAGAGAAACTATATGATATGATATCATGAAAAGTTTGGAAGGGTTATTATAAAAAAATGTTATTGTCATGTGATATCAGCCTTGCAGTAAGTGGCATAGCTATATATGTTATGCTCTCCATGAAACTTAAAAACAAAATTAATAAGAATTATAAAGTTAAAATACTTTAGTGTGTGCTAAACAGAAAATATTATCCCTATTTTTTTTTTCTAATTGGTCACAGCCTTCTTTTTCTTTGCTCATAGATTCATTAATTTTTTTACTTACTTTAAAATTTAAGCATTTATGAAAGTGACAGAGCTTTTTAATTTATTGTATAATTGTTGATCTTTTTGTTTGTCTCTATTACTTTTCTCTACTTTTAGATAACTTTTTTTAACTATATGTTTTTCCTCCCATGATCTCCTTTTTAGGATTACTATTTATAAATTTCTAATTATTGTTCTCTTTGTATTCCTTTAATACTTTTCTTTTAACCTTAGGTATATGATGAGAAGCTGGCTTTGCAACTTAATCTTCAAGGGGATGGGGATGGGAATCAAACCGCACCACCTTTAGTGGCTGCTATTGATTCGATACCACTAAGCCAAAGGCCTAATGGCTTTAAGCTTGCTGAAGTGATGCCCCACCACCAAGCCAACTTGCTTGTTGTGTATGCCTTTAATACTTATAGCTTTTGTTTTTATGGTTTAGACTTTAATACTTATAGCTTTTATTTTTATGGTTTGGATTTATTGGTACTTAGAATTTAAATTTATGTAATATAGTTTTATTGAAAATATCAGGTACTATGTTTATAATTATTTAAATAAATTGATGAAGTAATATAACGCTAATTATACTTTTTTTATTAGGGTATGGCAGATAAATTCCTTAAAAGAAAAATAAATTTTTAGAATGAACACTAAAATTCTTTTCAATTAAATAAATAAAGAATTAAAATGAACTTAAAAAATATTTTAACAAATCCATTCAAATGATAAAGATAATATATGTAAAAAATAAGTACGTGTTCCCCTAACCTTTGGAGACTGGCTCCACCACTTATTGGAGTCACGTGATCATGTCTACCATATACATGTTACTTTTTGTTTTTCCCCTATTTCCTAGCTCTACTCATATCGCGGCTATGTCAATGTGCATGGCAGTAATGGCATCAAGGATGGAGCGTGGCCTACAACACTGCAGTGACGTTGTTAAGTCCAACTGGGTCAGCATAGGAGCAACGTCTGAGGCAAGTAATCTGCTCTGACAGTGATGCAATGAGTCCCAATTCTTTTAGCTTATTTTTAATGTGTGTGAGAGGGAGACAGATAGAGAGGATTTCATAATTTTCATTCCCAAACAGGACTTCATAATCCTCATTCCCATAATGCACCATTGGGTTCGATAGCTAGTTCTGCTAGCATCTGTCGTGTGCTTTTGTATTACATAATCAATCATTGGAAGGTTTTTTCAAAAATCATAACTTCTTTCGTCTTGGATGATGAAGAAAAATTTTCACATACTCTTTAACATCGACAATTTTTTAATTGCCTTTACCAAATACCAATCCTGAACATTTGTTTGACATGCATGAGATGATACTCTTATCTATTCATAATATTAAAATCTTAAATTACTTGAATAATTCTGTTTCTAACTATTTGAGTATGAGATCTCAGATTCTGATCATTGCCATTAACTTTATTTTTTATAAGATATTTGACAAACAGTATTTTTTATTGTATGTTTCAACTTTTTTTTCCTGTCATCAGTTATTACTTATTAGTTTTATGTTGCAACAATAATAAAAGTAACTATTCTCGATACTTCAAAATGATTGCTAAAATACTATCCAGCACGTATCGTATTGAATACTTTTAGATATCTTTAGATATTTCTACCTTGCATCTTTTAATTATTTTTTAAATTTTTGTACAAATACAAATGGAATACCACAATAATTAAATAAATGATAATATTTTATTGTATTTATAATGTCAAATGCTGACTTAAGAAGTATTAATATATTTATCTATAATTTTTAGAATTTTTGACATTGACATATCAGTGTTATGTGCTATCCGTACTTCCTAAGTTATATTTATTTTGCATTCCTACATGAGTCTGCACAATATAGTATTTGTTAGTAGATAATAGGCCTATCCTATCATTATTTAATTTCAAATAGTTAAAAGAGAAGAAACTATTCAATCCTAAGCAAAAGGAAACCAACAACACATAAACATTTATCTTATCCTAAAATTAATTATGCGTAACATTTCATCCCCTCAGCCACATCCTTGTCTAATCAAGGACGGTGTCTGGAAAATACTCCTTTAGTATAATTTTAGTGATTCCACATGTCTTCACCTAAGCCTTTGAATACTTCATAATCAATCGGGAAGGGTCAGACTTCACTAAGGGGTCTAAGGCCACGTGGAAAGATCTTTCCTTCATCAAATAGAATTATCTACACTTGGACCATGAGGACAAGGTCCATCTTGATGGGGGGAGCAATGTCATGAGTATGGAAGCAATTAACAATCATGAATTCATGTTAATATATATGGAAATTGCACATCAACCTTTGGAAGCTACATCATCTCAGTTAGTTGGAGGCTTGGAGCTAGAAATCAACAAATGATGAGACTAAAACATGGAGAACCTCTGCGGCAAGGGGTGAGAATCAAGATAAAAAAACCCCAAGCGAAAGGATTTTGTGAAATTGGAGGAAGGTAGGTAAATAGCACGGAAGGCTGGGAGGAATGGTAGACTTGATGTATTTGGATCATTTCCTATCTGTGTTTTTTCTCTCAGGTTCCTTCCTCTCTTTCTTGGATTCCTTCTATGGGACTGCACTGAGTTAATTACATTTGTTAATTCTTATTAGATATCAGTAATACTGTATGTAGTTTAATATATTCCCTTAGTATTATCATTTATTGAATTCTTTGGTATTTTGATCGCATCTATTCCTTTGGTATTATCATATAATTAATTCTAGTATTTTGAATTTGCTAAGCTTCTGTGATAGATCTCTCATATTTGAGTCTTTAATTATGACATAAATAAATTTTATATTTTGCATTGATGATCTATTGAGCTCAAGTAAATAAGTTTTGCTTATTTTAAGAAAATTTTTTTGGTACAGATTTGATGTAAGAGCATTTTCTTATACTTCATCACTTAATGTGTCTCATATGATTATGTATCTCATCATTATCTGATTAAACAAACATATATTTAAGCTATTATGGTGTTCTCTCATTCTTTGTAGTGTTTTGGTCTCCTTTTGGATTCTTGGTTTATAGGGGTTGCCGCTTGGATCATTCGACGACAACCCTCTCTGTTTTCTTCCTTATTTTTCTTCTTTTTCTAGTTGTTCTTAGCAATCTTATCACAAAATCTTGGATTTTTGAATAAATCTGAAGAGGTTGGCTTTGAGTTTCTTTGATTTGCCTTCTATTGCTTTCAAGGTGGGCTTGAAGAGGTACGATAAGAAAAGTAAGGGATTGAGCTCTTGGTCATAACACGGGAAAAATAAATCCTATTTGGCGCAATATCAAGATACCCTGGATCTTAACTCCTTCATGTCTTTTCTCTTCCCTATTTTTCATTGTTATGATTTTATGGGGTTTTTTTTTGTGTTTTTGTCTTTTTTTTATGCTATGGTGCACCAGAGACGCGATTGAGTCATCCTTCTAAGCTTATTGGAAGTGGTTTGTGTAATAGTTCATATTTCTATACATTGGAACTTGCTTCCCATTTCACTTTCATTAATGAATTTCACTATTTTTAGAAAAAGAAAACATTATTTAAGTGAGTTGTTTTGGTACCTTAATGTTTATGGTACTTAGAATGAATTGTCAATTATTTATTGAATGTTAATTTCATAACATATGTTTAAAAAATTTATTAAATACAACTAACAACTAATAAAATATTTGAGACACAACTCTTTAAAGTGAATTTGTATGTAAATTGAATAAGTGAGAATGTATTTATCTTTAAATCATTAATGAGTTAAGATTATGATACATTTTAAATTAAATAAAAAAATAAATATACTATTACTTACTCACATTATAAAATACTTTAAAAGAATTTTTTTCAAATATTTGATGGGTACCATATTTAGAAAAAGAAGGTGAGTACGTGAATGACACCCACTACAACAAATTTGACTCCTGGCAATGTTTTTTTTAGCAAGTCTTACAAAGTGTTGCATAAAGTTATATAGGCAACTTTTTTGCGAATTGCTTTTAACTGTAAGTTTAGGCAACATTTTATAAACGTTGTAATAGTAAATTTAGGCAGCCCTCTATGACCGTTTTCTAAATTTAGACATGTTTATGCAACAACTTTGAAATAACATTTAAAAAACGTTGTATTAAATGAAAACTTGAAGAGAGGAAAGAACCACCACAATTAATTTTTAGTGAAAATATTATTTAACAATATTTAGTGTCTTAAGATCTCTCTCTCTCTATATATGTTTTTTATTTGAAAAATCTCTATATATTTTATTCAACCAAAAAATGATTCTCCACATAAGTGATATAATCTCTCTTATTTGTCCACCAAAAAAGATAGTACTAGGCCTTTAATAAGGAAAACGAATTTGGTTACATCTAGGGATGTCAACTGGACAGGTGGGACGGTCTTGTACGGATATTTATTTATGATTCTTATAAATAGGTAAAAATATTTTTGGATATTTGTAAGTAATTAATAATTTAAAATAAAATTTTAAAATTATAAAAAATATAAATAAATAAATTTAATACTATATATCATAATTTTATTTAATAATTTAAAAATTTTATAAAATTAAAAAATATTATAAATAATAAATTAAATTTAATTATATTTTATAATAATTAATTTATATAAATAACTATTACATAAATAATATATATTTTTCAAACAAATTTTATTATTATGAGTTCATTCAATAAAAAATTTATTATAAAATAATAAAAAAATATATATTTTTTATCTAATCTCAAAATAAAAAATATAATATATAATATATATTGAATAAAAAAACATATTTTATAAATTTATAGATATTCATGAGACGTGTACTATAAATACCTACTTCTATCTCCACTCCCATTTATTAAACATGTACTATTTCTTATTCTATCGTAAGTAATTTCCACAAATTCTTACAAACATTAATAATTTTGCCAACCATAAATTTATATCTTATAAACAGAATGCATGTTTACCTAACAAGTATAATTTTAGATGGCTGATCACTGAAAGCTATGATAAGCTCCCAATAACAAAGACTCCTCTAAATATTAAGGTGAGTGTCTATTGATATTATTTTGTATTTATTATCATTTTTATTTTGTTAACATTTTATTAAATAAATTAATTTAAAAAATTAGATTAAAATAAATTATTAAATATTATTTAATAATAAAATAATAAAATAAAAGTAATAATAAATATAAAAAATTGACAATAAATATTCTCAATTAAGCAAAGTGATAAAAAAGGGTGAAATCTCATTTACTGTACATACGTCGCTCAATTAGTGCAGTTACAGGATTTTCATTATCGTGTAATGCCCTACCATTTGTCACCTTTTCATTAGATGCAACATTAACCATCTTTCTATCCTGAGTAGTGATATTTAAACATTATTTTTATATTATTTTATTTTTAAATAATAAAATAAAAATATACATATTTTAATATTTTTATCTTTTATTTTTTAAATAAATAAAATAAAAAATATAATATAAAAAAATGATGTATAAATATCATTTATATTCTATTGACACATGAGCTAGTAGGTAGTGAGTGATGAAATAAGCAAATACCGTCAGTGCAATGGCACAGTCTGTTTTAGGCTGCTTTTGACCGACCTATTTAGAAAATGAGTTAGGTTCAGGCATTTCTAAAAGCCTGTTAAGGTTATTAGGTCAGACTTGATCTCTCAATAAAGCCTGTTAAGGTTAATAGGCCGGCCTGTTTATACTTACTTATATATATATTTAAAAAAATATAAAATTTTGCTTAAATCGAAGTTAATAATCGAACTCGTTGTCTCGTTGTAAGTTAAATACTTCACTCACCACTAAGTCACGCTCAGTTATTATACCTATATTTACATATTTTATACTTTTATATTTAACTAATGTCATTTTGTGAACTAGGGTTCCTACTTACAATCTTCTCTCAGATTCAGACACTCAGTCCTCTGCTCTCGGTCTCGACCTCTCGCGCTCTCGCCTCTCCCTCTCTCGCCTCGCACTCTCTCAGACTCCTTTCCTCACGCACCAACAAGGCAACAACGAAACTTCAGTCGGTCTCTTAACTTCTCGCCTTCACCTTCTCTTCGGTCTTCGCCTAACGACATTGATCCCCCATACGGCCATACTGTCCCTGTGAGTTTTTTATTTTTATTTTTCCCCTTCTTGTTTAATGTTTATTTTCCCCCCTTCTTGTTTAATCTTCTCTTTGTTGTGTTATGCTGCATGATTAATTTTTCTGGTGCTGTAATAATGAAATTTCTGGTACTGCATTGATCTGCTTATGGTATATAAAAGCGTGAGTGAATAGATATTGTGTAAGAATAATTTTCTGGGATTTAAATCAACTATTAGTTCTAACTGAAAAGTAGAGGTGTTGTGTGAGCCTCGCTGACTTGCAGAAAGAAAGAAAACTTCGGGGGGTACAAAAGGGATGAGCGTAGATCTCTTTAGGATTTTGAAAAGGTGATATAGGTTATGTTTTAGCTAGAAGCTCTCCAGATGAAGTTAGTTATCTAGTTTGGTGATTTTCTGAAACTTCTTTTCAAAGTTGGTTGATTTCCTTTCATTTTTGGGATTTCTCATTTTTCAAAGATTTGGAAAGAGGAATTAATCTGCTTTTCTGTCTGAACTTGATGTAGTAGTCTGTTGTGCTCATATTTAAGTAGAGTGAAAGGCTGATTTTATTGCTTGTGAAAATAAGAGCTTAACATGAATCTTCTCACACATTGATTTGATGTGAATCATCAAAAGTAGATTATTATACGCAATGCCACATTCCTAGTAGAAATCTGAAATGGACAGCTTCAAGTATCTTATTCTTATGTCATACTTATTTATATTGACTTTTAGTGCTTTAATATAGATCGAGGGTCTACTAGACTACTAGTTTTCTTGGTAATGTCTATATTTTTATTTCTAGTTTCCTTTGCCCTGATGTTGGTCAGGTTTTTAAATTTAACTTATGGAGGCTCGTCTAAATAGTTATCTGATATTGAGATATTGTTGGGAGAGTTCATTGTGAAATTATGTATAAGATCTCATTTCACCTTTACCTTCATAATTTGAAACAGCTTAAGCCTTATGCTATTGGTACATGGATGGTCACTTCACTAGATGGACAAAGATTTAACTTTGATGATGCATTTAATCATATTTAACAAGCCTAAGGTGTTCGGTGAGGAAGTTATTAGCTGCAAACCTGATTATGGATAAAGCTGAAGCTATGCAGCTTAATTGGTTGGTGAAGCTGTACTAGGATTAGGAATTAATATCCTGCTAAGAGGAGATACTGAAATTGTCATTGAAGTTAATTAAATAGGCTAGTTCAGGCCTCAACTTCTTTGTTTTACTGTGATATCTTGCATTCTTGTTGCGTGAGGACTGGTTTTGAGTAAAGCAAACAGAAAAGAATATTGATCTGATTATGTTAACGTGATTATGTTCGAATTTATGAATCTCTATTGATAGTCAATCTGATTGTTGATGTTAGTTTTTTATTTGATCTTGAATTAGAAAGAGCTTCCCCTATCTTAAAATTTATCTAAATAAAAAAGAAAAGATATTTGCAACTTCAACATCATTAACTAGGATTAGCAAGTTAGGATTTTAAGTGTGTTCTAATTGGATATTGAGTGAAAGAAGTCCTATATTGTTAAGAAATAGAAAAGATGAGGACTTCATAAGTGGATGTATGAATCCAAGAACCTAAAGTGTTAAGGTTGTAGGTTGAGACATGTTATTAATCCTATGTTTTAGTTTTTTTTTCAATCCATTCAAAGTATATTTTTTCAGATTTTTGGACTCTCATTTCTTTAACAAATAATATTAGAGCCGATGGTATTAAGACTTTTAAGTTGAGATGTTGTATATTAGGATATTTTGGACTCTCATTTCTTTAACAAAGTATATTAGGATTAACAAATAATTTTTTCATATTGTACTTATGTTACATGTATAGTTAATGTCTTCTTCACTTGAGGGAACAATGTCATCTGCTTCTCATCCCCTTAATGAATTCAATGAACAAGCACCAACAGATTCAAGTTAGCTTGGAGATAATGTAGTTGATAGTGATCAAAATAAAGATCAAAATGATAATGGTTGTGCCATTATTATTAAGAAGAAGAGGCAGAAGACATCGACTGTTTGGAATGATTTTGATGAAACCGAAGTATCTCAAGGAGTGGTGAAAGCTGTTTGTAAGTACTGTAAAGGGCATTTTGCTTGCACAGGGAAGGGAGCTAGCACTAGCCATATGAAGAGACATGCAGATTCTTGCATGCAAAGGAGGTTGCACATGTCTTCACAAAAGAAGCAACCCACCATTCCATTTCAAGTTTCCACCTTAGCCTTTTATGGCATCTGGTGTTAGATATTCAAATGAAAAGATGAGAGAGATAATTACTACTGCAATCATGGTACATGAGTACCCTTTTAGCATTGTTGAGGATGAAGTATTGATGTGGGCCTTCCAATATGCTAATCCTGAATTTCATAAAGTTTCTCGTAAAACAGCTAGGAGTGATTGTTTAGCAATATATGAGGTAGAGAAGAAAAAATTGAAGGCTTTGCTCAAAAGTGTGAGCAAGATTAGTTTGACTACAGATATGTGGAAATCAAGTCACCAAGTAACTGAATACATGGTTATCACTGGTCATTTCATTGATGCAGGGTGGAATCTTCAAAAGAGGGTTTTGAGTTTTGTGAAAGTGTCTGCTCCTAGACGTGGAATTGATGTGACAGATGCTATTTTCAAGTGTCTAAAAGCTTAGGGGATTGTACAACGACTCATGTCTAAGGACTCTTAAGGACAACTTATCACTCAGTGGTAAGTTAGTCCTTGGTGGTAATTTGTTTCATGTCAGATGTTGTGCACACATTCTAAATTTGTTAGTGTAGGATGGCCTTGGTAGAATTAATGATATCATTCATAATGTTCGTGAGAGTGTCAAATATATTAATTATAATGATTCAAGGTTGAAGGCATTTTGTGATATTGTTGAGCAGAAGCACTTGAAAGAAAGAAAACTCATTATTGATTGTTCAACTAGATGGAATTCTACCTATAAAACGTTATCTACTACTTTGAAGTTCAAGATTGTCTTTCCAGCTTATAAGGAAAGAGAGCCACATTATGACTATGAACCATCTCAAGAGGATTAGGAAAAGGTTGAAAAGGTTTGTCAACTTTTAGAAGTGTTCAATCTAGCCACTCACGTCATCTTAGGCAGTGAGTATCCAATTGCAAATTTGTATCTTCCAGGGTGAAACGAGTAATTGATTCTAAGGATGATGATTACTTATGCGAGAAATGGCATGAAAGCAAAATTTGACAAATATAGAATGCAATATGCTAATGATTGCAAGTGTTTTGAATCCTAGGTGCAAATTCCATGTTGTTAATTATTGCTTTCCATTGATATATGAACCATACTATGTGGCTAAAGAGAATATATTAATTATAATGAGAATGTCAAGGTTGAAACAACATCATGTTTTGTTCTTGTTTTGCATGCATTCTTATGCATTTTAGGCATTTTAGTTTGCTTTGGTTTGTTTTTCCTTATTGGATAATCGGTGTTTGTGGTGTTATTGCAGGATTGGTGCTAAATTGGCCTTGGAATGAAAAGCTTGCATGATTGATTGTTTATGGAACTAATTTAGAAAGATGGAAATTATCTACCTTTAAAGACGTCAAAGTCTCACTATAACTTTGAAGTTCAAGACCTTGTATACTATTCATGACATATCTCGAGCTACAAGTTGTCAAATAAGCTGAAATTTTGATGGTTGATAGCTAAGATCCAAATCTACAACTTTCATGTTGAGCATTTTTCCAGACTAATGGGTCATATTGAGCTTGGAAGGCCATTCCAGAAACCACGGCCTCTCACACCACTACTGAAGGAATGAATCCTTCATCTCGAAAACCACGGCCTGGCCGTGGTGGCCAAAGTGTTCAATCGCCAGCAGATTTTAGTTTTCATTTCTTTTGGGACTTTTTAGCCCATGAAAACCATCTTAGACTATAAATAAATGTTCTGAATAGAATGAGGGGGTTCTAACCTAATTCTAGCTTTGATTAAAACCTAGTTCTAAAGGAGGCACAAAGGAGGCTTGGTTTCTTCATCTTCTTCTTCTTCTTCCATTGTTACGGGTTTGGGATGTTTTTAAGTTTGATTTCTGGTTCCTTCTTCTCTATGTCGAGTAGTTACTTTTGTTTCTAAATGCCCTTTGATAATTGATAATGATTAATTGACGTTGTTTTCCCTTTTATTAATCTTGATTGTTCATTGATTCAATTCTTATTGCTTTTATTCATGAATTTGTTGGCCACTTATTTGAATTTAGGGACGTGTGAACCTAAGTGTTGGAACCATTAGAATTGAACTTAGGTCTAAATCACGAAAGTAGTTTTAGCCTTTGAATCAATGAATTACCACAAAGCGTAATGGGTTCAATTTAAATTCAATACCACTAATTGGTTTAATTGGGCAAGTGTTTTGTATCTTGAAAGAGAACATGTTTTGGGTAATTCACCTTCAATTGAATTTCGTTAATAAAAGGGTATTGCTTTCTTGTATCATTGATATCCCATCTTGGAAGAATTACCCCCATTCTATAACTGGTTTTTATTCTAAATTCTATTTTCTTAATTTTTATTTAATTATTTTGTTATGTTCTTATCAATCAACAATCATATTTTCTCTTGTTTAATTTAATATTAATTAATTAATTGATTCATACACACAAATCCCTGATTCGATCTTTATGTTGACGACGAAATCGTACACTTGCGGATTTCACGCATCATAAGGAAGAGGCATCTACTAGTGCTAGTGGTGAAGTTGATAATGGTGGCAACAACTCTTCTACTAATGTGCTTGGTTCTTCAATTGTCACTGGATTTGACCAAATCATGAGTATTGTTCGTGAAAAGCAAGCAATTCCCCCAATAAAATCTGAATTAGAAGCTTATCTTGAGGAGGGTCTTTATATTCCTGATGGTATTTCTAACTCATTCAGTGCCTTGGAATGGTGGAAAAATATAGCTTAAAATATAAGATTTTATCGAAGATGGCTGCTGACATTTTAGCTATTCCAGTCTCAACAGTAGCATCAGAGTCCATATTTAGTGCTGGAGGAAGAGTTATTGATGAATTTCGTTCTAGATTGAATGAAGAATCTATTGAAGCACTCATTTGTGGTGGCGATTGGCTTCGCAGCAAGTATAATTTGAAGAGACAACAAAAGGTACAAATTTTAAATATTAAAATAATACTTCTTTTTCTTATAGTTGTTAAATTGTGCTATGATCTAATAATATAATTAATTTTTTTTCAAGGTGTTTGAACAAGAAGAAGAGATCACCTTGAAGATTTGACACTTTGTTGGTCAAGGTTGCACGTTGACACTTTGTTGATTGGTTGTACTTTGCTATTTAGATTTAGTTATTGTGTTGTGTTGTTGAATTTGATCATGTGATAATTGGATAATTTGGATTTATCATTATTGAGATGTATTATTGATCTTGAGACGATGATGTTGATGATACTATGATGTTGATGATGAGTGATGACCAATTGGTTATGAATGTGATGTGAGAACAAGCTTGAAAGAGGTGTTTTATGTGCTTGAAAGAGTCCCATTTTTTATATGCTCAAGTGACTTGAAAAGAGTCTTTGAATTTGATGAATTTTGTGTGTTATAGTTGTGTATGATTTAATTGTGTAATTATATTTTATTTAGTCTAATGAGTGATTAATAATGGTATTTATAAACAGGAGTTGTACTTGAATGTTAATTTTTTGTTCAATGGCCTTTCAAGGCCTGTTTGAAGGCTTAGGCCTATTTCAGGCCTATATGAAAGCCTTGGTCTGTTGGCCTATTTAGAGGCCTTAATATAAATCAGGCTTTCTAAATAAGCTTCAGGCCAGGCCAGACTTCTTAAACAGGCCAGGTCAGGCAAAAAAAAAAGCCTTTGATAAGTAACAGGTCAGGCTCAGGCCAGGTATTTGTAACACAGGCCTGGCCTGATCTGACCTGTTTCCATCCCTACTAGTAGGTAGACTCGGATCCTGTCTCCCTTCGTAAAAAAAAAAAACAGAAAAGAAAGGAAAATGTGACTTTCTGTGAAATATTTACGAACTGAGGGATTGGCGGATAAAATATAAGGAAATTGTATTATTCACGAAACTGAGAGGTTGGCGGATAAAATATACAGAAATCAGACAAGCACTATTTACTAACTCTTAATTTTTTTTATTCAATAATTGCCATGTAAAACCATTTTAAAGAGATTGATATGGGTGTATTCAGTTACTTTTATGATCATTTTTTCTTTGACCATGTATGTATTTGTGTATATATATATATTTTCTTTTAACTCTTATATTTTTATATCAAATAGTACATATATCATTTTTTATACCTCATCTAATATAATTCATTATATATATATTTTTTTCTATCATTTTTTCTTACTTAATCACATCTTTTAAAAATAATATAAACAGTATTATACTTCTTTTTAAAGATATAAGAATATTTTTTTCCTTTTTCTTTTGTAGTCAACTTTGTGTAAATTATTTTGTGATAAGAAAATTACAAAACCTTCACAATTTTCTTTGTAAGCTATTAAAAAACACTTTGGTTACATTTTAACTTATTGTTTTCAATAGTATAGATGAGTCTATTTTGGAGTCTATAAGGGGTTTTGTAAGTAAAAAAATTCTTAAGTAATCACTATCTAATATATAGATACTCCATTCAACATTAATTAACCAAGTGTGTGTAAAGTTGTGTAGCCATATTAAGGTCAAACACTAATCACTATGGAAGCTTTTACACATGTTTAATGTTAATCATAAATAATGCAATGTGTTGCCTACTAAAAATTCTCTTATAAGATAAGATAAAATAAAATATATGTAAATATTTTTTAAAAAAAATATAGAAAATACATCAGGTTCTGATTTCTTCATAGAAGCAAAGTCCTGAGTTTCTTGATCGGCCTTCTCTCTTCCTCTCTGTACCCTTTTTTTCTTTACTCTAAGCACTTTCTTTCACTCTCTTTGCTCTCTCTTCTCTCTTTCTCTCTGTTTGCTAGTGAAGATGGAGGATCTCCGGCAGCTCATATCAGCAACAACCCATTTATGCAGCAACCAACATCTCCCAGAGCCACTACTATCCGTGCACCACTGTATGAGTGCTGCTGCTCCTCCCTCCAATAGCTACGACCCCATCATGGTTGGCAACAATTTTTTCTCTCGTGGGTTCACTCAGTTTGCTCATGAGTATTCCTCTAGCACTGCCAATCCAACAACAAACACCACTGTTGCTGTCACTGCTTCAGATCATGCTACTGCATTCTGTAGCTTAGAGGCTGCAGCTGCAGAAAAGGGGTGGCTTGGATTTGATGCTGGAAACAACAGGTGGCCTAGACAGGAGACTCTTTCCCTTCTAGAGATCAGATCTCGTCTTGCTTCCAAGTTTAGAGAGACTAATCACAAAGGACCCTTATGGAATGAAATTTCTAGGTATATATGTTGAGCTCAACTCAACTAAATTTGGAAAAAACCCGTTTTTGCTTTTGTGTTTTGTTTCCTGCTAGGTGCTCACAATAAGATTTATGATGGTTGAATAGGGAAAATTTATTAGTGACTAGTACTGAGGATTGAGGAACATGAGTGTTCTTCCTTTCTTTCTTTTTGTCTTTGCTGTTTTAACATGCTTTTTGGCCAATTTCATTTTGCGCTTGAAACTGACAGGCCATTACAGCTAACTGTTAGATCCTTGTTCTTTTTGTTATCTATTTCTAGCTTTATCCAAGAAATTCCACTGACTCGATGTGTATAGTTGCACTAGTTTTCTGTGATGAAATTATCATACGTGCAAGGATTTCTCACCCTGAATAAAGCCTGTCTTTGTTTTGTAGTTCTATAACCTACTTTGCTCAGCTAGGGCTATTGGAACTTTGTTAATCCAAATTTAGATAAATAATAGATGCTTCTGACATCTTTAGTGAAAAGAGTGTATGTTTCGATTATTTTAATCCTTTAGCATAAAATCTTGGATTTATTATACTCTAGCACATTATTTGAAAAGGAAAATCTTATGTGGTATATAGTATACTTCATTAAATATATATTGGTAGACAATGATATCCACACATTGTTTTTCCCGATGTTTTCATTAATCGGCACTTAGTTATTGATGTGTTAATTATTAGTTACTAGCATTTATCATATTCTTTATTATAAAACAAATATGTTTTTAGTTAGTTAATCATATATATGATAGACATTGATAATCAATAATTAAGTGTAAGGTGTAAATATAACATTTCTGTTAATTATAAGGAGATAAAGTTTTTCCTCTCTCTTATTTCGCTTTCCAACAATTTTATCTAACAAAAATAGGAAATTGATTTTGCAATGTGCTAATGATATTTTTCTACTTCATGTTTTATGTGCATAATAGCTGTGTGATCTACGTGTTTAGGATAATGGTGGAGGAATACGGCTACCAAAGAAGTGGAAAGAAATGCAAAGAGAAGTTTGAGAATTTGTACAAGTATTACAAGAAGACCAAGGAAGGTAAAACTGGTAGACAAAATGGAAAGCACTACAGATTCTTCCCCCAGCTTGAAGCAATATATGGAGAAACAAGCACTCATGCCTCAACTTCAGAAACCCATCATGCTAAAAACACTGTTGCTCATCAAACTCCAACCTCCACAAATAACCAAAACAGTGATGTTTTTAGTAAACTCAAGGGTTCAGATCAGAGCCTAAGTTTGTCAAATTCATCTGAAATCGAGATATCCTCATCTGAAAACAATGAGGAGGATCTTTCAGCCATTGCATTTATGACTAAGCAATCAAGGGAGAAGCAGAAAGGGGTAGACAAGAGACAAAGAAATGGAAGGGTCAGAAAAAGATGGAGAGTTGAAGTTGAGGAGCTTGTTGAGTCCCATATGAAGAAGATTATAGAGGTTCAAGAAGCTTGGATGGAGAGGCTGTTGAGTGTTGTTGAACAAAGAGAGAAAGAAATGGAGTCAAGGGAGGAAGAAAGAAAGAAAAAAGAGTCAATTCGGTTTGATAGAGAAGTACATGAACTGTGGGCTAAAGAGAAAGCGTGGGTTGAAGCAAGAGATGCTGGATTGATGGAGGTTGTGAGGAAACATATAATTGGTAGAGAACTTGAAGCATTGCCATTAGCTGAAGTTATGGTTAAAGAACCACAAAATTGTAGGAACAAAAGCCACACAAATGATGCTAAGGAATATCCATGTGAAGCGGCTGATCATAGTAGAAGATGGACAGAAATGGAGATTTCAAATCTGATACAGCTAAGGACAGGTTTTGAACATCGACTCCCGGAAAATGGGTACTTGGAGAATGGGCTGTGGGACGATATAGCAGCAAAAATGGTGTGTTTGGGGTTTGATAGGAGTTCCACTGAGTGCAAGCTAACATGGGATGAGATCAGCATCTCTCTCAGCAAAACAATGAAGTGTGGTGCATAAGCAAGGCCCTGGTGTTTGGGACTTCAGCTGACGGAGGATGACCTTTCACATTCAAGTTCTAATGCAAGGACCAGACGTTATATTGGAAAGCTGCTGTTGAGTTCTGAGCACAGAAGAGGAAACTTGTGGGAGAAACAAGGGCATGTGATGTGAGGATAGGAACTGGCAAGTTTGGCAAAATCAAAAGTCACAAGGTGTAAGTCTAGGCGAATTGGTTAATTAACTTGTAAGAGATGGGTTTGTTTTCCTTAGTTTTGAAGATATGTCTGACCAGGCATGTACATATATATATATATATATGTATATACCATATGAAGACTCATGCTTCAGTGGAAAGCATTGACATTTGTTGTTTAATGTTAACCATGGCATCAAATGCTTGAGTTGAGACTGTTGAGTAAATAATTAGGAAATTTGCGAGTTCTAATGTTTTGTTTATTATCTATGTATCTGTGAAAGATTGTGGTACTAAAATAGAGAAATTACTAAATAAACTTACTTAAATATAGTATTAGTATCCCTGTGTAATGTGGTGTGGGTTTTAGATTGCAGTTGCATATTGTTGTTAAAAAGCTCATATCTGTACAGGGATTTTAGACTAGTTAGAAAAAGAGAAAAGAGAAGATATTGAAAAAAAATAGAAAAAAAAATTCATTAATGGTGAATCTTTGCATTTCATAAATTTTCATTGACTTTGTGTTTCAGTAATTTCATGTTTAAACATTGAAGCTTTTCATTATGTCTGCTCTCTCCCTGCCATTTTTTTTCCAGCAGGAACTAGGCGTTTCTTTTCTAGCTGGCAAAGAACTTGAAAACTAATTTTGGCTTTTGAGTAACAGAAAATGAACATGAGAAATTAAAATGGAACACTGCAATTTATGAAAACGTACCCGTGAATGGTTTTTTACTATACTTTAGAAAATGTAAGTATCTGTACATATATCTTACTCTCAAATCCAACATAGAGAGAAAAAGAAATG
Organism: Ormosia semicastrata; assembly: GCA_029884595.1. Lineage (NCBI taxonomy): Eukaryota > Viridiplantae > Streptophyta > Magnoliopsida > Fabales > Fabaceae > Ormosia > Ormosia semicastrata. The sequence goes on along the minus strand of JAQQTO010000056.1, from coordinate 46,963,089 downwards.
TAAGAAGAGATAAAATTAGATGTAAATACTTTAAAGTTGGGTTTTCTTGCAAACATATACAATAGATTAATCAGTTTAGTAAGGAAATCAAGATTAAAGACAAAATACAAATAAAGTTTCAAGTATATAAAATCTTTCAAGAACATATTTGGGGCATCAGAATTTGTTTGTTTCCTTAATAAATTTATATATGTAAACCATGTATTATAAGGCTTTGACATAGGTGGAAATTAATGAGGCATTTTTATATTGAAATTTACGGAAATTTTTTTATTAGAATTTTATTCATCTAACTTTTTGAGATACAAAATTCTTAATTAAGCTTTAGTAATCAAATTCTTCCAAAATTTATTTGTCAATTGATAATATAGTTAATCCATTTAATATTTTCTTGAGACATTTTTAAATAAGATTTTATTAATTTTAATTTTGACAGACTTCTTTCTACTATACGTCACTTCTGTTTTGGGGCGGCCCAACCACCCTAACCACAAACCAGCCTTCAATCCAGCTTTGCTTCATTGATATAATCATTTTTGTGGTTGGACCACATTAAACTAGTCAAAATCAATAAAAAAACGGTATAAAAAATGGTTTTATGGGTTACCTTTATTTCATTTTTCTATAAGATTCAGAAATCCGGATAGGATCTACCAATCCGGTTAAGACTTAAAAACGATTTAAATCAAACCGATAAACTGAACTCAAACCGAAAAAGCCAGTGAACCAGTACCGGTCCAAAACGGTTGAATTTTTTTTTTTTAAAAACATTTTCTGGCTAGGCCTAAAATGATACCATTTCTTAACTTTTAAAATATAAAAAAGAAATGGACAAATTGCAAGGCCCATATAGTTAATGGCCCACACAAACAGTAGGTCACAAACAAACCTAGTGGCCCACTTTTGGAAGAGGGCTAGAGTACAAGAGCAAAAGTGAGATGACTTTTGGCTTTTATAAGCAGTTGTATGCTTGAGTGTTGTGATAGTTGTTCAATGTGAGACTTCAACATTATCTTTTGGTAATAGACTTAAGTGCTTTATTAACTTTTCAATGTGAGACTTGAGTAGTAATGGCAATAGACTAAAAACTTAATAAATAAACTAATAAAGGGACTACAATGTTTTTATTTATTTTATATTTTAATAATTCTTATTTATGTAGTTAGTATATATTATATATATAAAATATAAAATTACATATATAAATATATATTTAATTATGTTTCAATTCAACCATAATTCAACCATTAAACTATAATCAGTCCATTGACCAGTTCAATGACCGATTTGGTTTTCAGAACTTTTTTTTTTCATGCTGAGCTAAAAACCCTAATTTAATAATTTGTCATTCAATACCCTAAGCGCCTAACATCATCGCACATTGGTTGTCCATTGCACGCTATTAGTTCGCACGTCGATTGTCTATTGCATTGTTGGCATAGCATGTCCATTCCATTTGTTTGCACTCCGCTCCATGCCCATCGTTGCACATCCCCAGCTCATCATCTGTGCTGTAGCTACCCAGTACGACTACATTCTCTCTCCTTTTTTTTCTTGGTTTTTCAACTCCTTGCATTTTTATTTGAATTTTAGTTTATTTTTTCTTAAAAATGATTTTTTTTGGGGTAAAGGGTGAGGGGAGGTCTCCTTATTCTAAGTGTTAAGGAAAATTACCAACCTTAGTGAGAATTTATAGTGGGATTATAGATCTTTTACTAATGAGGGATCTCCTAGATCATGTAATTGTTATGAGTGAAATGTTAATCAGATGAGCCAAACCTCACTGGCCCTAAAATTGAATCTTAGTTTTTGATTTTTGTGTGTAAGTAACTATCTAAAAATTTATTAACTCATTAGTTGTTTTCTCATCTTAAATTTTATTTGTTAGAATTTTTTGGGTTTGTGCTTCTATTGATTGGTGTATATTTGGCTTTATAAAGTGGGTTGAATGGATAACATGATATTTTCCCTAAAACACTACTAGAAATTTGATTTATTTTGATCTCTATAGAGATCGATTTAAAAAAAAATTGCTACTGAAATAAAATCGCTCTCTAAATTAGTCTCTAAACTTTTTAAAGACCAAATTAGAGATTGAAAATTATGTTACAAAAGAAATTTAAAAAAATCTCTTATTGTTAGAGACCGATATTTCGGTCTCTAAATAAAAAATTTATAAAAAAATAAATAAATCAAGAGAGACAACAAATTCGGTCGTTAAAAAATAAAAAAAAATAAAAAAAGGGTTAAAGACAGATTTTTCTATCTCTAAATAAAAAAATTATAAAAATAAATAAATAAATAGAGACTGAAAATTTGCTCTCTAAAGAATACTTCTCCCCGAATATTTCCCATATACTCTGATTCTTTCTCTCACTCAATCCCCTCATTCCCCCTTTACCCCTCATTCCCCCATTCTCTGGTCCACCGTTAAGGCTCCATGATGTGGTTCACCGTCTTTGGCTCCACAAGCAACACACCAGAAATCAGAAAGGTGTCGGATCCATGCCAGAAACAACTAGATCTGCTCTAGCACCGAACAACTGTTGATCCGCGAATAGCCATTCGAACCAGACCAGCGACGCCGCGAACCAGATTGGTGACGTTGCGAATAGCCCTCGCATTCGACTCCTACCCTGGATCTTCTCCACGTCAGATTTACTCCAACCATATCTGTCTGACACAACCGTCCATTTGCATCTCTGACCGCTCTCGAACCAGACCGGCGATGCTGAACCGCTGCCGACTAGCCAATTCATCCACTCCCTCGCGTTGCCTCCTCGTGCGCGAAGCCAGAGGTCTGAGCCTCACTTTTAGTTTTTTTCTCATTTCATTTCTCACTATGTGATTTGGTTTTCTGAAGCATGCTTCTCTTATGTTTTTCTGAAGCAAATTTTGTGGTTTTTTTTTACTCGTGAAAAGAAAATAAAAAAAATAAAAACAAGGGGATTTGGCTTATTTTTAGCACCAGCCCACTTATACATGATTCACATTTTTTTTAGGTATTGTACTATGCTGAAAATTTATTTTTTTGAATTTGAGCTAGCTTGATTAGATATGTTAAGTGATAATTGCTCATTTCTGACTAAAGGGTTTCTGCTATGTATGTGTTATTTGTTTTAATTTTATTTGAGGCATTCTGCACATTATTTTAATTTTAATCTTATGTGTTATTTGTTTTAATATTTATATCGTTGTTTTCCTTCTTAAATTAGCATTCTTTCCATCAGAATGATACAAAATAATGGGGGTGGAGTCAAATGGCTTTTCGGTTTATTGTGCATTGCTTTGTGGTCATGAGTTTAAGGTTTAAACAAAGTAACTAGTCTGTAAAATTAATCCTAAGTTCATGTACTAGTTTATAAGATTGTAAGTTGTAATGATCTTGTAGTTAATTCATGTTAAATCTTGTTAGTAGATAATGTACTAGTTAAAAAATCCAATAAGTAATTTCTCTCTTGTTAATTCCTTTGTTTTAATTTAACTCATAAATCTCACCCATTTGTTATTTCTTAAATTTATATAATTTTTGTTTAAAAGTAATGAACTAATGTCTAATTTTTAGATTAGTTTTAGAAATTTGTTGCTTGTGGTTAGACTAAATTTCACTTGTAGTAATATTTCATCTTGATTATGTTACAGAATATGGACATTTGTCAATATCGGGCTTGGATGTATAATAGACTTTTACCGGGTAGGAAGGGACTTGCTGATATGTTTGTAGAGGGGGTAAAACAATTTGTTTCCTTTGCATGCCAACAAGCACATTTATCAAATGAAAATATTAGATGCCCTTGTTCTAAGTGTAAAAACTTGAAGTACTTGACTCCTGAGGACGTTAAAGTTCATCTTTATCAAAAGGGGTTTAAACATGATTATTATTATTGGACAAGTCATGGAGAAATTGATCTGATTTTGATTAGAGCTTTTAATAGTCATCCAAGCACCTCTACCACTACACAAAAGGGTAATAATGACCATTTAAATAGATTTGAAGCCATGGCTTATGATGTCGTTGGTCCAGAGTTTGGGTTCCATTACAATCAACCCTTAAAGGAGCCTCCAAATAAAGATGCTGAAAAATTTTATGATATGCTTCATGCGGCCCAAAAGCCTTTGTGGCCAGGATGTGAAGATGAAACTGAATTATCTGTTGTTGTCGAATTATTGAATATCAAATCAGAGGGAAACATTTCCCAATGATATTTTAATCAAATAGTAGCACTTATGAAAAGGACACATCCTCCTAGAAATCTCATCCCAAAAAATTTTTATAAGGTGAAAAAAATAGTTTCCAAACTAAGTCTTACTGCAAGGAAAATTGATTGTTGCATGAATAGTTGTATATTGTTCAATGAAGAGGGAGTTACAGAATGCACATTTTGTGGTGCGGCTTGATATAAAATAAAAGAGATTGGTAAGGCAAAAACCAAGGAGATCCCTGTAAAGATGTTGATTTATTTACCTCTCATTCCTAGGTTGAAGATATTATGCTTCAATGAGTTTTGCTTCGCACATGAGATGACATTATGAAAATAGACGAGAATCAAGAGTGTTATGTCATCCATCAGATGGAGAAGACTGGAAACATTTTGATGAAACATATCCTGAATTTAAAGCTGAACCAAGAAATGTTAGATTAGGCTTAAGTGCTAATGGTTTTACTCCATATAGTCAGTCATCTATTCCTTACTCATGTTAGCTTGTAATTGTCACTCCGTATAATCTTCCTCTAGAACTATGCATGACAACTCCATATATGCTCTTGACTTTGATTATTCCTGGGCCACACAATCTGAAAAGTAAAATAGATGTGTATTTACAACTTTTAATAGATGAGTTGAAATTTTTATAGGAACAAGGTGTCCTAACTTATGATATTTCAAAAAAAAAAATCGTAATGAAAGCTGCATTAATGTGGAGAGTAAATGATTTTCCTGCGTACGACATGTTATTAGGTTGGAGTACAGCAGGGAGATTGATATGTCCATATTGTATGAATCGAACAAAGGCTTTCACTTTGAAAAATGGTGGTAAATGTTCTTGCTTTGATTGTCATCGTCAATTTTTGCCTATGGATCATGCATACCGCAGAAATAATGATGCATTTTATAAGAATAGACAAGAGAAATATGTACCTCCACCTAGGTTGTCTAGGGTCGAGGTATGGGAAGATGTTTTATGATGTTCCAAAGGTACCTGAGGTGGGTCCATATACATGTGCTGGGTTCGGGGTTACTCATAATTGGATAAAGCAAAGTACTTTCTGGGAGTTACCATATTGGGAAACTAATATGACCAGACACAATCTTGATATGATGCATATTGAGAAAAATGTGTTTGATAATGTCTTTAATACAGTGATCCAAAGACAATGTTAAGCTAGAATGGATATGAAAGAGTATTGTAGGCGGAGGGAGCTACAGTTACAAGAATTGCCTAATGGAAAAATTTTGAAGTCTAAAGCAAAATTTGCGTTGTCCATAGAGCAAAAAAGGGTTGTATATAAATGAGTTAGTGAATTAAAAAAGCCTGATGGATATGCCTCTAATCTGCATAGATGTATAAACATGAGAGAGGGGAAGCTATTTGGGATGAAGAGTAATGATTATCATGTGTTTATGGAGCGGTTGCTACCAATTACTTTTGGTGCATTGCTAGATCCAGTGTAGAAGCCTTTAGCTGAGTTAAGTAAATTCTTCAGAGATTTGTGCTCAACAGTATTACGTGTGTCTGATTTGTTGCTAATGGATCAAAACATCATCATTACAACATATAAGTTGGAACGAATCTTTCCACCTGGATCCTTTAACTCAATGGAGCATTTACCTATTCATCTGTTGTATGAGGCAATAGTAGGAGACCCTGTTCAATATCGATGGATGTATCCATTTGAGAGGTAATCATCTACTTTATTGCATTTTAAATGTAGTAATATTTTTATTTCACATTTTAGTAATTAATGATATCATGTTTCTTTTAGGTATTGAATAGGTTGAAACAAATGGTTAAAAACAAATCACATGTGGAAGGGTCCATATGTGAGACATATTTATGCCAAGAGACTTCTCATTTTTGTTCTTACTATTTTGAATCTCATGTGCAATCAATGAGAAATAAAGTTGGTCGAAATGATGATAGAGGTTTAGATGAGACAATCCAACCTACTTTATTGATTTTCAATCATCTTGGCTGCTCAGCTGGAACTCATAACAGTAGGTATTTAATGGATAAAGAAGTAACTGCTGCACATTTACATATCCTACTTAATTGTGAAGATATTCAACCATATATTGGGTAAGTGAACTAAATCACTCTTGAATTGTTCATTTTAGTATGTATATGTAATTGATTCATATTTAGTAACCTTGTGCATGTTGTTAGATTTTTTAAGGAATATTTGAAAGCAACTAATTCAAACATCAGTTGCACTGATATTGATGGTATGATTGCATCTGAATTTCCAACCTGGTTCCGAAGTTACGTAAGTGTCTTAACACTTTTTTTTAATGATATAAATACTTGATAGTTATATTATAAATTATATTGATTTTACTATTATCATTGGTAGGTTCATAATAAAAATAACTTGGTACAAAATCAATTTTTGCACCACTTAGCATGGGGTCATAAGAGAAAGGTTCATACATGGCCTATCTACTTTGTCAATGGTTATAAGTTTCATACAGAAGATTGGAGTATTGGTAAAAAAACATCAATTGTGGGGTTTGTGTTAGGCGTGATGACAAAGTAGAAGAAAAGAATTATTATTATGACATCATTAAAGAAATTGTGGAAGTAGAATACCCAGGAAAACCAATGAAATGGTTAATGTTGTTTGATTGTGAATGGTTTGATGTTGTACCTAATCGTGGTGTGAAGGTTCATAAACAATTTGGAATCATGGAGGTTTGACATACTCGACGGTATCCAAAATATGACCCCTTCATATTTGCTTAAAATGCAATTCAAGTGTATTATGAACCTTACCCTGAAAAAATAAATGACAAGGCTAATTGGTGGGTTGTTATTAAAACTAAACTAAGAGGTACTATTGATGCTCGATATGCATTAGAGGTTGCATATCAAGATGCTGCAACCTATATGAATTTTATAACAAATGATGACCCTATTGATAACTTGAGAGATGAAGAAGGTGATAATCATGAGGTAGAAGCTGATATTAGCGAGGATGATGAGGTAGAAAGTAATGAAGGAGAGGATAGCAAGGAAGATGAATTTGATTTTGACAATGATTCTGAAAATGATAATGAAGATGAAGATCTCCAATAATATGAATTGCTTGATGATGATCGTGATGACGATGATAGTGATGAATGTGATGACTATGATGATGATGATGATTATGATGTTGATCATGAATATGATTAGTGTTTATTTTTTTCAAATGTTAACAAAAGGTAAATTAATTGTGTTTTGTATTTTACACAAATTAATTATTATTTATTTGATAAACATTTTAATTTACATTCTATTTGTGTTCATTGCAGATGTCCGAGAGAGATCGTGGTAAAGGAAAAGTGTCTAAGGGTCACCCAAAAAAGTAATAGTCGGTGCGACATTCTACTTCTCACTTACCTTTAACCTCTACTAATTCTCCATCTCCTGCTACTACTCCATCACCCACATTACTTGCATTTACTTATTCGATCCCAAGTGCACTTTCACCACATTTTACTCAACCATCTCACCGTGTGGTGCCTCCGACAGAGGAGGCTCGTCACAATGTTGGATTATATATCCCTCCAATAGATGTAGGATCTACACCTGAATCAAGTCATACTCAGGATGCATCAGATGCACAAATGCCTGGTAGCAAACCAATTTTATATCTAGAAGCATATGGTATGTATAAGTTTCATTTTAGTTTAAATTGCATTACTATGTTTGATGTATTATAACTAAACACTTGTATTGTTCGTAGATTTTTGCCTTCGCACCTGGCGGCAAATGACATCAATGATAACTTTAGGAGCCATTATTTAGAGCCATGGACATCATGGAAAAGGATAGGTGATACCACAAGAGATATGTGGTTTGTAGAGTTTATGGTAATTTTTAAATTTTTATTACTACAATTTAAAATTTGATAGGTTTTTTTTTGTCATAAACAATTTGCTTACTCGTATTTATTGCAGAGGAAGTATACTGTCATTCCACTAGATAATTATTGGGCTCAAAAAAACTTTGAGAAATGGGGTGCAGCATTGTTGAAGAATGTTATGGAAAAGGCTCGCAAGAAAATGGAGAGACCAAGTTGGCTTGGGGATGAGATATGAGACGCATTGTGTACACATTAGAAAAGTGAGGCTTTCAAGAAGAAAAGTACAATTGCAAAAGCTAATCGGGCATCTGATTGTGGAGGATATGGAGCTTTATATCACACCAGTGACTCTATTACCTCATCTCTGCATAAAGCTAATCTAGTTAAGTTCACTATTATCTTTCATTATTGTCGAAGTTGTCTAACATGGTTAAATTTATCAATAAGGTTTTGTTACAATTGCTGCAGACTAAGTTGAATGGTGTTGTTCTATCAGCACCAACATTGTTTCACCACACACATCGACGTAAGGATCACACATGGGTGGATAGGAGATCAGAGCATATAGTTGTAAAGAATTGTTTTATCTAATTCGAACTCTTGGGTTAAAATAATGATGTTTAGTAATTGTATTCTTGTTGCTATCTTGATGTTTAAAGGGAACTCTAAATATAAGTCATAATTTTTTTTTATATGTGTGCTTGCAGCTTTTAACATGTGAATGAAACCACGTTTATTCTTATACTTTATTTCATGACTTATATTATGTTAGACTTATATGCTGCTTTAACCTTTTGCATTAATTAGTGTCATATTAGTATTGACAGACTAAATTTACAAACGAAAGAGCATCAGAGCAGGGAACTCTTCCCCCAGATGAGTTGGATGTGTAGAGCAATGTGGCTGGAGTGAAAAAAAAAAGATAAAATATATGGTCTTGGAATTGAGTCAACCATAGTGGCTGGAAGACCACAATATCATGACTTAAGTTCTTCATCATCTGACTGGGTGTGAAAACATGAACTTGAAAAATTAAGAAGTGAGAGAAATGAGCTTTGGGCTCAAGTGGTAAATAATAGGAGACAGATTGAGGAGACAAACTGGCTGGTATGAGAGATGATGCAGTCGATGAACTTTCAGCCTTCTTAAACATTTCCTCAGAAGAGGAGAGGGACAAGGACGAGGACGAGGAGGAGTTTTTATGATTACAATTTAGTTTATGTTGTGTTCAACTTTCTTACATTTGAAATATTGTAGTAATGAGATATTGTAGACAATGCTTAGTTTAGTTTATTCTAGAATGTCTTGATGTTTAAATGAGATATTATAAAGACTAAATTAGTTTAGTTTACGTTATTTTTTATTTATGTGTTTGGTTATATATAAGATTGTTGACTATTATTTATTAGGTGTTTTAAAAATTTGGATATTAATAAATTTAAAAATAATTACAAATTCATATCATAAATTAGAGACTGAATTAGGGACCGAATATATAAAAAAAGACATTTAGCGACTGATTTAAATACTAATAAATTAGTCCTGTAATATATTCAACCTTTTAGAGACCGATTTAGTGACCAATGTTATAAAATATATAATATATTCAGAGTTTTAAAGACCGATTAAGAGATTGATTTAGAGACTGATAAATCGGTCTCTAGTTTAAAGACTGTGTTAGCACCGATTTTATAAAATATATGATATATTCAAGTTTTTTAGAGACCAATTTAAAGACTAATATAGAGACCAAAAAATTGGTCTCTAAATCAGTCTCTAATATACTTTTTTGAAAAATAATTGACCAATATCTGACCAAAAATCAGTGACCAAATTTTTCAAATAATCGGTCTCTAAATTTAGAAACCGACCAATATCCGTCACTAATATTCAGCGACAAGGGGTTTAGAGACTGATTTAAATTGGTCTCTAAATCGGTCTCTAACTATTTTAGAGACTGATTTGCTTGATTTAGAGACTGATTTTTCGGTCTCTAAAATCCAAATTTCTAGTAGTGAAAGTTCATATTATTATGTGCAATGCTTTTAAAACTAATTAAACCGAATTGATTGGACTGGTTGAATCTGGTTGATCCATGAACTGGTCACTCCACTGGTTCTAATTTATGCAAAAAACTGAATGAGTGGTTTAACCTCCAAAAATTAGTAAAAAAATAAAGAAAATTGGTGAAAATCAGTGAACCAACTAGTTGAATTGCACAAATTTTTAATTTGAAATTTTTAACTATTTTTTAAAAGAAAAAGAAAAAGGAAAAACTTATATGACTATAATATTAGCGATTCAACCACTGACAACCGGACCGATTGAACCATGAACTGATCATCACAACAATTCTAATTTATTCAAAAAAATGGGTGAGTGGTTGAATTGCAAACAATCAGTAAAAAACCAAGAAAATCGATAAAAGCTAGTGAACCAATCAGTTGAACTGACTGGATTTTTAATTTGAAATTTTTAACTGATTTTTTTAAAGAAAAAAAAAAGAAAAACTTATATGGTTATAACATTAGCGGTTTAATTGAACTGAATAAACCATGAACTACTCATTTCATCGGTTAAATGTACGATTAAACTAGTTTTAAAAACATTGTTTATATGATCTATTATGGATTAGGGAATTACCATGTGTATATATCTGTTGGGCTTGGACCTAATTGGTAAGTGTGCTATGTAACATCTTAGATTTTTTTTTTCGTTACTTATATTTATTTTACATAAACTTGCATGGTTTTGGATTTCTTTTGTAAATTGGTGCCAAGATGTGAAATAAAATCTAGTAAGTAATTTTAAGTGTGTTAGCATAGGTCTAATAGCTTAACTAAATAGTTTAATAATCTAGATTAATAAGGGAAAGTTTATGAATGATATTTCCTTGTTAATTGTATTCTTGATGGAAGAGTAACACTTTAAAAAATAGATATAAGATCAAATTATTATTAATTTTTATTATTATGAGTAGTAAAAACCTACTAAGGAGGAGATTAAGCACAAAAAGTGAAATGCATGAAATCTAATTGATCCTTCGAGTAGTGGGACACTTGTTAATTAAGCACTAAAAGTGGGATTTACGTTGCATCTAATTGGCCCATGGAGTAAGTGAGACACTTGTCTTACTAATAACTAAGTTAGTGGAGAATCATTAGAGTAAAGTAGGATTAAGACCTTAATTTTAGCTTAAGCTAAGTTATGTATATTGATGCACAATTTTTAGTTTCAAACAAATTTACAAACTTGATGCAGGACTAATTGTTGCTTTGCGAACCCAAGTGCAGGTTGTCTCAAGTAATAAATTTCTCGGGAGTCTGAGATCGATCCACAGGAAATTGTTGAAGATTAATTAAGGTGAAGTAAATATTTTGTTACTATGGTAAAAATTATTTACTTGGGTTAAAAGATCTACTCTTGGTAAATAAAGTAAAGGTAAGATTAATTTTTTTTATAACTCAATTAGAATCCTCGCAACATGGAGGTTCCAATCAGAAAATACAACATTAAAAGTCCATTTAAAATAATATACGTAATTATATTATGTTTCCTAAAAATATTACCACCACTTATAAATGGGTTAAAGCATTCATTGTGCCAATATTTTGTCTACAACAAATCAAGAACTCCTCTTTACAAAGATGGTTTCTAAATTATAAGAAACAAATTATAATACGTATAATGGTTACTAGAAAATATAAATCATTTAAGCACAAGAGAAGAATAAATCTAACCTTACTTTATTACCAAGAGCTTTACCCTTTCACCCAAGTAAAATGAAACTTAGTTACTCATAGATAAGAAGAAAGAAAGAGAGAAGAAGAAGAAGAACATGACTTTAATTTAGAACAAAGGAAAATTACTACAAGAAAACTTAGTAACAAAATGACATCATTTTGGTAATTAACACCTAAAACCCTTCAATGATCTGCCAAGGACCCCTTTTATAGAGGATTAGAGATACAAAATAATAAGTGGGCTGAGTCATTAGTGGGTGGATGAGTGGAAAATGAGTGAAAAATGCCAAATGACTTTTGGTGAGTGGAAAATTATGGAGATTCATTGTCTCCAAAATCATGTAGCTCTGAAGTTATTGCATTTGTCATTTTTGAACCAAGTGGTCTTATGAAAGTTGTAGGCTTGGATCTTAGCTTTCAAATGGCTTTGGTTTGAGTCCAATATCCTTTCTATAACTCCAGATACGTTCAAATTACTGCACACTGCTCAGGCCCAGTCACAGCTCCTCTGTTCTAACTTCCAAGCCCAATATCACCTTCAAGGAGTCCAATTCTGAAAAAGTATTCAACATGAAAGTTGTAGATATGGGTCTTAACTATTTAGCATCCAAATTTCAGCCCATTTGACAACCTCTAGCCCAAAAACTGTGATGAACAGTATACATAGGTTAAGCTATCAGGAAAAGCACTCTGGTTCTTGCTTCAACCCCAATTTGAGTTATCTACTCATGTGATTGGGCCTTTGAGGTCTACATGAAAGTTATAGAACTCTCTCTTATCTTTCAAATGGCACTAGAATCACCTCCAAAGACCACCTACATCCAAAGATATAGCCCAAATATAGAAACAACGTAAGACGTAAATTATGCTAAAAAATTCAATTAAGTCCAATTTGAGTCCAAACTTACAAAACATAATCAAAATTAATCAATTAAGTACATGGAGAGTGTAAATGACTAAAAATGAAGGCTTATTAATGTATCAAATATGTGATCATCAAATTCTCTCACACTTAGCTTTTTGCACTCTTGGGCAAAACACAAGACCCAAACTAAAAAAAAAAAAAGAAACAGACTCAAAAGTTAAACACTCTAAAAGACTTAATTTAAAAATGAAGAGCAACCAATCATTCAAGTAATCAAAACATTCATGAGGTAACATATCTTCACATCTCAAACCAACAAGTAAGGAAACTTCAATTGAAAAGCATGAGTCAAGAATGATAGATTTTCACAAGATTCACTCTCAATCCCTCAAGTGTTTAAAAGATAGGTATATCACTCAATTCAACCCATGAAAATTGCACTACCATAAGCTTGCTTATCTTCTACTTCTCCACTACTCAGAACACATGCACACACAAATCACGAGGACTTTATTCAAGGTTGTAATGGGGTCAAGGTAAAGGAGGAGGTAATATGGATATGACAAGTTAAACACCAGAGAATAAAAGAACATGAGAGCTGAGTTCAATTAACAAGTATGAAAGTTCATCCTAACTCCACCTAATACAAATTCCCTTTACATTTTCTTTTCCTTTCCTTTATTACCTTGTTGACTCTATTCTTTTTACACATTTTTTTATTGGTTTTTTTTTTTTTACAAAAAGAACATCATATATATATATATTTTAACCATTCTGCACACATATCCCCACACTTGTTCAATAACTCATCGAATGACAAAACTAATGTTCTCTTATTCCCTAAGGTCAAGTAAGAACATGGTTTTTTATTTAAGGCACATAATGAGTTCGAAACAAAGAATAGTCAAATAAGCTCAAAGGGGCTAAGGAAGGGGAAATAGGTCATTTCTAATGCTTTATGTTAGCAGGAATAAGAGATTTTTCAAGAAGTCATAAGAGTGCTTGATATCATATTGAGACAACATGTTGCTAAACAAGGTTGGCTATTTGATTAAAGTAGCTATTTCAAGAAAAATGCCTCAATCATATTTATGTATGCATATGAAAATGTAGTCTCAAAAAGAATCAAAGCAAGTTCTAGAGTAACAATTCCATGAGTAAAATTCACACAAGAAAGAAAAGAATGGTACAAATGTTCAATCCATTCATCAATAGGCTCAAAATCTCACAAGGCATAACTCTATCATTCTCAGTTTACCAATTCAACATCCATAACCAAGTATGTGAATTTTACAAAAGAAGACAATTTACTCAATCATGCAAATTTTCTTGAATTTGAATTGCTACTTCCACACAAACTAGTTACTACCCAAATTACTCCTTACTCTGCCATCAATTTTTGATACGTCTCAAGAGTAAATAATTTACTCCTTACTCTGCCATCCCTAATTACTTTTGTTGTTAATAAATTGATGACAAACACAACAAACATATTAACAAACACACTCCTAATTTTTTTTTAGTTTTTTTTCTAATATAAACACAATAAACATATTAACAAACATACTTCCTAATTTTTTTTTTGGTTTTTTTTCACAACCATCCTTCCCCCCAATCAGATCACAACATTGTCCTCAATGTCAAAACATAGATAGGTAAAGGATAGAATATATTACTTGTTGCTGCAATTACTGAAAAGAAAAATCTCACACAAATTTAAACAGAAACAAAGTACGATAAATAAAATCAAAGCTTGTAATTATTTAAATAGTTGAAGTGTCTTGGATGGCTTTCTTTTCATTTTGCTTCCTTCACCGCTTCCTTCGAACTAATCTATCTGAGCTGTTGCTGGATCAGGTTCATAAACAAAAGCTTCTAATTTATCAATCAACTCATTAACAGTATAAGCAGAGATAAAAAGTCGTCTTGCAGAATGTGTGATAAATTTCTGTTCCACAGCATGGTCAACAAAAGATAACAAATTATCAAAGAAATTATTAACATTCAACAAACCTATGGGTTTATGGTGGATATTCAGTTGGGCTCAAGAGACAATTTGAAAGACTTCTTCCAAAGTACCAAAACCACCAGGTAAGACAATGAATGCATCAGAGTTTTCAATCATCACCTTCATTCGTCCATGCATAGATGATACCTGAATTTCCAGTCCAATTGTCTTTCCAACGATGTTCCTTCAAGTTAAAGGTTCAGGAATGACACCTAAAACTTGACCACCTCTTATAAATGCAGAAAGTGATACAGCCCCCCATTAACCCAAGGCAACCTCCCCTATATACTACACGAATGTTCCTCGCAGCAAGTGTTCTACCAACAGTGCTTGCTGCGTTTACAAACTCTAAACTCTTACCAAAACTTGTCCCACAAAATACACAGATACTGGCAAATCTACGAATAGAAGAAGAAGCTCCCTCCATTTCTACACTCACACTCTCTTTGAAGGATTATGAGTTGTAGGAAAGTGAAGAAAATAGAGTGTTTAAATAGGGAAGAGAATAGAAAAAGTAATAATAGCTCCTATACAGATAGGTTGGCTGGTGTCAAAAAAGTTTGAAAATTAAAAAAAAAAAAATAATATATATTTTTTTTTTTTTTTTTTTTTTTTTACTTCAAGAAAACCATCAGGGTAAAGAAGTCTAGAAACCCCCGAAGGATCCCATCCAAAGGATCGTCTGTCCAAAACCAAAATTCAACAAAATCATACAAAGATAAAATAATAATAACAAATGATTACATACCTTTATGTACAGGTTTCATGGCAGATCTTTATACTGCGTATCATGAGTGCAGTAATACCAAGACGGCTCAGCCAATCTAGGCATTCTTCTCCCTCCCGCTTGTGGGATATCCCAGCCTATGCATCGTCCCTCTAGTTAAAGAAAGAAATTCGAATACGATGACCAAGTGACCACGCCGGTGAGAGGTCGCCCGGAGAGCCCATGACATTAAATCACGGATCCACTCGGAGGCATTGTCACGCGAGAATGCAAACACGGACGCTTCTTTCTATCCATCGCCAGCGAGCCTTTGGTTAAAACACAGGAATGCTTGCGCGGCTCTCTGAGAGCATGACACACGAACCTTATTTACCGACCGGCGTGCGAAGGTCCACCCGAGTCAATGACGGGTTCCGCCACCGGCAGTGGCTCCTAATCTAATTAAAGACCAAGTACAACCGAAGTTTTGCCCTTTTTTATTCTTTTTTCTTTCATTTTTTTCTTTTTTTTTTTTTTTCATTTTTTCTTTTTTTTTTCTTTTTTCTTTTTTTTTCTTTCTTTTTTTTTTTTTTTTTTTTTTTTTTGAAAATGTACAAGATAATATATACATGTTGTTTGTGGCTCACATCTTCCTCTGGTTTTACGTCTAGTAACGGCTTAAACGCCTTCTATGAGTCGAGGATAAACTTCCCATCCAATTTTCTTATAAATTGGCAAACAGGGTCTTTTTGAGTTAGATTCCCAAGACTGTAACGCTCTTGCTCGTCCCTGAAGAGATTCCATAAACTAAGAAGTTTACGCTGCACAATTCCACAAAAATGTGTTTCAAGAGTCAATAAGATATTATCTAATGACTCATTACTCAGTCCATTCTTGATGAAGAATATTTTATCTTCTCTGTTTACGGAAACCATCCCCAAAGAGTGACATTGCGTGTTGCAATTCCATCGTGCACACTTGTAACAAACTTTCATTCTTTTTGCTCTTCTCCTTTTTGAAAATGAACTTTTACCGAGACCAGGCATGTACGGGACAAATGAACCTGAAGATTCACCAGCTAAATGAACCTATGCTTCGATTATCCAGCGTATATCTTCTAGGATGCCCTTATACATTAACAGTCTCAGTCTTTCACACCTAGCTTCATAGACTTTTGTTAGAGCATTTAGAGGGAGAAAAGGAAAATGCTTTCTTAGATTTGAGAAAATGACATCCATTTTAAAAGGAGAAGAAATCAGTTATTATGAAAAACTGAAAAACAAACCGACTTGAGAGTCATGGAGTACCGTTATCCGCCATTTAACCGGGAACACAAAGAACTGCAAAAAGAAAGAAACAACATTAAAATAAATTCTACTCATAACAAGGATTATAAAGAGAAATGGATTCTACCTCAACAACTTGATGTTCCAGAAATGGTTTGAGTCTTTATCCATTGACCTTAAATACAATACCATTCCTAGGATTCTCAATGTCTATGGCCTCATAAGAATACACATGTTTGACAATATAAGGACCAATCCACCTAGATCTCAATTTTTCAAGCAATAGGTGAAAACGAGAATTATAAAGCAGAACTTTTTGACCAATTTCAAAAGTTTTTCTCAAAATTGATTTGTCATGAAAAGCTTTTGTTCTAACTTTATAAATCTTTGAGTTTTCATATGCATCATTTCTTAATTCCTCAAGTTCATTCAATTGCAATTTGTGTAACTTGGAAGCATCATCAAGACTTAAGTTGAAAGTTTTAATGGCTCAAAATGCTTTATGCTCCAATTCTACAGGCAAATGACAAGGTTTTTCATAAACTAACCGACAGGGAGACATGCCTAAAGATGTTTTAAAAGCAGTACGGTAAGTCCAAAGTGTATCGTTTAGTCTTAAAGACCAATCTTTACGATTTGGGTTAATCATTTTTTTCAAATTTGTTTAATCTCCCTATTTGCTAATTCAACTTGTCCACTTGTCTGAGGATGATAAGGGGTTACAATTTTGTGGGTAATGCAATATTTCTTCATTAAGGATTCAAATGGTTTATTGTAAAAATGTGTTCCCCCATCACGGATGATAGCTCGAGGAATTCCAAATCGACTCAAAATATTTTCTTTAAAAATTTTTAGAACAATTTTATGATCATTGTGCCGACATGGAATCGCCTCAATCCATTTTGAGACATAATCAACTGCAACTAAAATGTACACAAATTCAAAAGATGATGGAAATGGACCCGTGAAATCAATTCCCCAACAATCAAAAATTTCAATGACAAAGATAGGGTTCAAAGGCATCATATTTCTTTTAGAAATGGACCCCAATTTTTGACAACTTTCACAACTTTTGCAAAAAGTATAACTATCCTTGATTAAAGTGGGCCAATAAAATCCACACTGCAAGATTTTCGCAGCTGTTTTCTTTAAAGAAAAATGACCTCCACATGCTTTTAAATGACAAAATTTGATGACACTACTTACCTCATTGTCGGGTACACATCTCCCAAAGATTTGATCAGGACAATATTTGATCAAATATGGGTCATCCCAAAAGAAAATTTTCACCTCAATCAAAAACTTTTTTCTGTCTTAGTGTGTCCACTGAGGCGGCATCTTACCTGTTACAAGAAAATTGACAATGTTAGCAAACCAAGGCATGGAATTAACAGAAAATAAAAATTCATCGGGAAAAGAATCATTGATAGGTGTGCTATCAAAAGATGAGCCTGTTGTCAGCCTTGACAAATGATCTGCAATAACATTTTCGGCTTCTTTCTTATCTTTTATTGTGATGTTAAATTCTTGAAGCAACAAGATCCACCGTATCAACCTAGGTTTGGCATCCTGTTTAGACATTAAATATCTAACAACAGCATGATCAGTGAAAATAACAGCGGATGAACCAATTAAATAAGCTCAAAATTTGTCCAATGTAAAAATTATAGTAAGTAGTTCTTTTTTAGTAGTGGTGTAATTCATTTGTGCACTATTCAGTGTTCGAATTACGTAATAAATTACATGAGGCTTACCTTCTTTTCTTTGGTCTAAAACAGCGCCAACAACAAAATCACTAGCATCACACATCAACTCAAAAGGCAAAGACCAGTCAGGAGATTACATGATAGGAGCAAAAGTCAAAAGACCAATTAATTTTTCAAAAGATTTCTGACAATCTTGAGTCCAATCAAATGGTGTATCTTTTGTTAGAAGATTACATAAAGGTCTAGATATGACACTAAAGTCCTTTACAAATTTTCTGTAAAATCCTGCATGTCCTACAAAGGAACGAACTTCTCTGACTGTTTTTGGGAAAGGCAAATGAGCAATTAATTCAACTTTGACCTTATCAACTTCAATTCCTTTAGAAGATATCACATGACCTAACACTATTCCTGAGGTAACCATGTAATGACATTTTTTTCAATTTAACACAAATCCTTTTTCTTCGCATCTTTTAAGAACTTTTTCTAAATTATTAAGATAATTTTCAAAAGAATTTTCAAAAACTGTCAGATCATCCATGAAAACCTCTAAATAATGCTCAATCATGTCACTGAAAATACTTAGCATGCATCTTTGAAAAGTTGTCAGAGCATTACAAAGACCAAAAGGCATTCTTCTGTATGCAAAAGTGCCAAAAGGACAAGTAAAAGTGGTCTTTTCTTGATCCTCTAATGCAATTGGTATTTGATTATACCCTGAATAACCATCAAGAAAATAATAGTAGAGATGTCCTGCTACTCTTTCCAGAATCTGATCAAGAAATGGCAATGGAAAATGGTCTTTCCTAGTGGCTGCATTCAATTTTCTGAAATCAATACACATACGCCAACTAGATGAGACTCGGGTAAGTATTAATTCTTCTTTTTCATTTTCAACCACTGTTATTCTAGATTTCTTAGGTACAACTTGTGTAGGGCTTACCCACTAGCTATTAGAGATAGGATAGATAATTCCAATATCAAGTAATTTAAGAACTTCAGCTCTAACTACCTCTTTCATGTGTGGATTTAATCTTCTTTGAGGTTGTTGAGATGTTTTAGCATTATCCTCTAAATGTATTTTATGTGCACAGATTACTGGATTAATGCCTTTTATATCCTTTCATGTCTATCCAATTGCATTTTTATACCTTTTAAGTACTTCTATCAACTTACCTTCTTGTTCTTTGGTCAGGGATGAGGAAATTACCACTGGAGAGCTTTGTTCTTCACCCAAAAATGTGTACTTCAACCCATCAGGTAATGGCTTCAGTTCTAGTGTGGGTACTTCTTCATGGGTATCATCATTCATGGATTTTAGCTCTTCGAATCTTGGCTTCCTTCCTTTGTATTCCATTTCCTGTGTACAGTCAAGCAAAGAGCATATTTCAGAAATATCATCATCTAATTGTGTAGCTAAATCAAATGAATTAATTAAATAAATTTCTAATGGGTCAGAAGAACTCCTAATTTGAAGATGATCATCTATAATGGCCTTAATCCCTTCAATCTCTTCCTTTTCATCATAAACTTCATGTGGTTGCTTGCACATGTTGAAAACATTAAGCTCAAGTGTCATATTTCCAAAAGTTAGCTTCACCACTCCATTTCTGTAATTTATCAAAGCATTAGATGTTGCTAAAAATGGGCGACCCAAAATAACAGGAACTGACTTAGAACTATTAACCATAGGTTCAGTTTCCAAGACAATAAAATCCACAGGATATATGAATTTATCAACTTGTACCAATACATCTTCTACTATTCCTTTTAAAATTTTAATTGATCTATCAGCAAGTAGAAGAGTTACAGAAGTTGGTTTTAACTCACCAAGGTTGAGTTGCTGATAAACTGAATATGGAAGTAAATTAACACTAGCACCAAGATCAAGTAAAACTCGTTCAATTTTATGTTCACCAATAATGCATGAAACTGTAGGACAACCAGGGTCTTTATATTTCAACTCATTATTGTTTTGAATAATGGAGCTTACCTGTTCAGTCAAAAATGCATTCTTTTTCACATTATGTTTCCTTTTAATAGTGCACAAGTCTTTCAAAAATTTGGCATAACAAGGAATTTGCTTGATATCATCTAACAGAGGAATATTGACCTTCACTTGTTTAAAGATTTCAAAAATGTCACTGTTATGATTCACTTTACTTGAATTGTTTAATGCTTAAGAAAATAGGGGTGAAGACGAGGGTTTGATCTCCTTTTGGCTAGGTGGCTTATCAACTCCTTCATCATCTTTGGGAATTGACTCATCATCTTTCTCAAAAAGTTTAGGAATTTGTTTTTCAATAACCTTTCCACTCCTAAGAGTTATCACTGAGTTGACTTAATCTATTTTTTGACTTTCTGAACTACCCTCATTTAGGCTAAACTGACCCTTGGGATTTGGTTGAGGTTGAGAGGGAAACTTTCCTTTCTTATGAATGGCAAGTGCAGAAGAAAGTTTAGCAAGAGTGTCTTTTATGTCAATCATGGCTTGATTGTTGTGGTTATTGATGGCCTTTTATTTTTTCATGAATGCATGCAATGTTCCTTCAAGGTTTTTCCTATATGGTAGGATATAGGGTGCATATCCTTGAGGATTTTGAGAATCTTCTTTGTGCTCGAGGAGGTGGTGGTTGCATGAATTGTGGTGGTTGCTATTCCTCCAATGAAGTTCGGTGATTTCTCCATCCCTGGATTGTATGTATCTGAAAAAGAAGAAGTGAATGGCTTTTTAAAATTGTTCATTGCATTTACTTGCTCATGCACAACTTCTTTAAAAATAAGAATTTTTGGACATTCATTTGTTGAGTGTCCTAATTCATCACAAATGCCACAAATTTCTTCATTTTGCACAGATTTGATTTCTTTTACTTTCCCGGATTCCATGGCCTCAACCTTTCTAGCCAAACTATCAAACCTTGCATTTAGATCTTCTTCTTGACTAAGATGATATTTTCCTTTACTAGCATTTGCAAGGTTAAATCTAATTGAATTTTCAAAAGGATTAGTACCATGCCAAGATTGAGAATTTTTAGCCAAATGGTCTAAATAGTCTAAAGCTTCTTCAGGTTATTTATCAAGAAATTCACCATTGCACATTGTTTCCACAAATTGTTTGGTTTCGGGTGTTAACCCTTTATAAAAGAAGCTTATAGTGCGCCATTTTTCAAAACCATGATGTGGGCAAGAATTCAACAAATCTTTAAAACGTTCCCAACTTTGAAAATATGCTTCATTTGAATTTTGAAAAAAAATTTGGATTTGTCTTTTCAAAGCATTGGTTTTATGTGTTGGAAAAAATTTCTTCAAAAACTCACCTTGCATTTCTTGCCATGTGCCAATTGATCTTGGTTTCAAAGTGTTAAGCTAAGTTTTTGCTTTATCTTTCAAAGAAAAAGGAAACAATTTAAGCTTAAGAACCTCTTCAGTGCAAGTTTGATCATGAAAAGCGGTACATACTTCCTCAAATTCTTTTAGATGTAAATATGGGCTTTCAGATTCTAAACCATGAAAATTAGGAAGTAAAAAAATCATATCTGGCTTGAATCTAAAATTGTTGGCATTGAGTGGAAAGATAAAACATGATGGACTAGAATTTCGAGATGGTTGCAGATACTCACGCATAGTTCGCAATGGTTGATTTTCATGTTCATCATGCACACTTTCATTTTCAGCCATTGTGCTTAATGTGTGTGATTGTGATTCAAACAAATTAATATGTAAAGTACCTGGATTAACTCTAACTAAATGACCAGAATTTAAATCACGATACCAATTAAGCATAAACAAGTAACTTACAGTATAAAATAAAATGTATAAGCTAACAGTATAAACTGTCCATTAAATATTAACAAAAGTGTGGTATAAACCAACCACTAAATAAGTTAATAAGCATAAAAATTAAAAAGTTAGTATACAGATAAATTAAAATGTTAGAAGTAGAAAAAGTAAAAAGTTAGATAGCTGATAAAGTAAAAAGTTAAATAGTTAGTAATAGAGTTAGTAAGTTAGTAAATAACAAGAAAAAAATAACAAGATAAATACGTAAAATAAAGTACAAAAAAATAAAAGGGAGAGTTAGTCCCACTAAGTTAATATGTACAAGAAAATAAAATGAAGAATTACCCCCAATCGTATTTAAATTAAAATGCGAGAAAATAAAGTACGAGAAAGTAAATTTAAAATATGAAAACTGGAGAATCGGCAAGCCGATTTTTTGCTCCAGCGAGAGAGAAGAGAAGAAGAAAGATTATTTCATTAATGATTAAAGATTATAGAAAGTAAAAGGGAGAGTTTTCCCCCACTATTAGTATGCACAGAAATTAAAAAGGAAGATGTTTCCCCACTAGTTAGTATGTTAGTATATATACAAAATTTTTACACCAGAAATTCAGTCTTCAAATCAAGTCCCCGGCAACAGTGCCAAAAACTTGATGCACAATTTTTAGTTTCAAACAAGTCTATAAACTTGATGCGGGATTAATTGTTGCTTTGCGAACCCAAGTGCAGGTTGTCTCAAGTAATAAACTTCTCGGGAGTCCAAGGTCGATCCACTGGGAATTATTGAAGATTAATTAAGGTGAAGTAAATATTTTGTTACTATGATAAAAATTATTTACTTGGGTTAAAAGATCCACTCTTGGTAAATAAAGTAAAGGTAAGATTAATTTCTTTTATAACTCAATTAGAATTCTCGCAACATGGAGGTTCCAATCGAAAAATACAACATTAAAAGTTCATTTAAAATAATATACGTAATTATATTATGTTTCCCAAAAATATTACCACCACTTATAAATGGGTTAAAGTATTCATTGTGTCAATATTTTGTCTACAACAAATCAAGAACTCCTCTTTACAAAGATGATTTCTAAATTGTAAGAAACAAATTATAATACGTATAATGGTTACTAGAAAATATAAATCATTTAAGCACAAGAGAAGAATAAATCTAACCTTACTTTATTACTAAGAGCTTCACCCTTTCACCTAAATAAAATGAAATTTAGTTACTCATAGATAAGAAGAAAGAAAAAGAGAAGAAGAAGAAGAAGAACATGACTTTAATTTAGAACAAAGGAAAATTATTACAAGAAAACTTAGTAACAAAATGGAATCATTTTGGTAACTAACACTTAACACCCCTCAATGATCTGCCAAGGACCCCTTTTATAGAGGATTAGAGATACAAAATGATAAGTGGGCTGAGTCATTAGTGGGTGGATGAGTGAAAAATGAGTGGAAAATGTCAAATGACTTTTGGTGAGTGAAAAATTATAGAGATTCCTTGTCTCCGAAATCATGCAGCTCTGAAGTCATTGCATTCGTCATTTTTGAACCAAGTGGTCTTATAAAAGTTGTAGGCCTGGATCTTAGCTTTCAAATGGCTTTGATTTGAGTCAAATATCATTTCTATAACTCCAGGTACGTTCAAATTACTGCACACTGCCCAGGCCCAGTCACAACTCCTCTATTTTGACTTCCAAGCCCAATATCACCTTCAAGGAGTCCGATTCTGGAAAGGTGTTCAACATGAAAGTTGTATATATGGGTCTTAACTATTCAGCATCCAAATTTCAGCCCATTTTACAACCTCTAGCCCACAAACTGTTTTGAACAGTACACGTAGGTTAAGCTATCAGGAAAAGCACTCTGGTTCTTGCTTCAACCCCAATTTGAGTTATCTACTCATGTGATTGGGCCTTTGAGGTCTTCATAAAAGTTATAGAACTCTCTCTTATCTTTCAAATGCCACTAGAATCACCTCCAAAGACCACCTACATCCTAAGATATAGCCCAAATACAGAAACAACGTAAGACGTAAATTATGCTGAAAAATTTAATTAAGTCCAATTTGAGTCCAAACTTACAAAACATAATCAAAATCAATCAATTAAGTACATGGAGAGTGTAAATGACTAAAAATGAAGACTTATTAATGTATCAAATATGTGATCATCATATATATATATAGAGAGAGAGAGAACTTTCATTTTATATACTTCATTTCTTCTTCCTTAGGCAAGACATAAGTTTTAGAGAGAGAAACTACAATCCTTAAGAGAGGAAGGCCATGCATATGGGAATTTTGCTTGAGGAAGGTATAAAAATTCTAAAGGAGTGATGTAGTGAGAAGGCCTGCATATTTGAGAGAGAGAGAGAGAAAGTGAGAGAAAGATCTTTTGCATGTCCTAACTAGGGACCAAATTTGGTCTTGAGCTCTAGAAGAAAAAATTGGTTAGGGGAACATGCTTTACGAGATAAGCTAGATTGGGAAAGAAGTGGCTGCGTTATGTTCTTGAAGTGTTGCTATGTAGTGTTCTCAAAGCTAAGGTAGGTTAAATATTGATGCCATATATATGTCATGTGTCATATGATTTTATGAAAATTGATGTGCAAATGTGATTGTTGGTATGTTTTTTTTATTGTTTCTACATAGTGTTGCAATTGTTGCTTATTTATATTATATAAGTTATTTATATTGATTGCCTATGTTGGGATACCACATAGAATAGTACTGCCTAAGTGATTGGCCATGGACTATTCACACTAACCTTATGAGGGTGATATATATGGAATGTATCAGTGATCTTGAATAAATAATATGCTTATAGCATGGTTGAACCCATGTTTGAATCTTGCATGAAGTTATTTTATTTACCCATTGAGATGCATATCTACTATTAAGAGTCCTACATCGTCTGCCTCAATATTTTTGGTGTAATTTATATATCTGTTAGGTCACTCTACTTAATGTCAATTAGTTTTAGGTTAGAATCTTACATGGTATCAATGCCAAGATGTCATCTCCGTCGCCTACTTCATTAGGCTTATTTCTGCCTACTTTGATAAGCTTGCATGTTCCGTCCAAGCATAAGTGGAGAGGGTGTTAAGAGTTTCACATCATCTGCCTCAATATTTCGAGTGCAGTTTATATATTTGTTGGGTTATTTCACTTAATGTCAATTAGTTTTAGGTTAGAATATCACATCTACAATTATTTTGGGTATCTACAGATATGCATATCTCACAATTGTTTTGTTTTGATAATTAGAAGTACATATGGAAGTTGTCTCTTTTATTTTAATGTACTGATTGCCTACTGAGATGTATATCTCACAATTGTTTTGTTCTCAAAATTGAGCTTCTAGATTAAGCTAAGCTAAATCAAGGGATTCAATCTCAAGAGGAGTTTCTAACGGATATTTAGAAGGATTTATGTATATGTGTATATAAAGCTATCTCTATCATATGTTTTTTGAGTTTTGATGTTGTGGATAAATAAGCTCCTATATATACTGTAGTATTGAATTAGTTCTGGACTGAATATATGCACCTAAGGTTACTTTTAGATTCCGTATAATAGAGCATAAGAACTTAACTATTTGTTAACTACTTCCAAATCTTAATTATTAATTTGAGTGCTAATATATAAGTAGTAGAAAAGAAAATATACCACTCCTAATGATATTTTCCAATCAAACTAAGTTGAACTATGGCTACTTAGCATGAACTTTGTTTTTAACCTCATCACTAAATTTAAAATTTTGATAATTTGGTAAGTTAGCCAAGAGTTCCAAAGGCGCATGAAACTTCTCTTTTAGTTAGAATGTTACAGTTGGTATCAAAGCATTCTTTCTAGGCAATTCTACGTAGATTAGATAACAGTAGTTAGAATTGAGTCCTAAAATCAATTATGTACTTAGTTAAACATTCTTAACCCCTATATGTTATGACTATTGTTATTGAGAAGAAGTGCCTTAAAACCCTTGTAACACATTATTCTATACTGAGACTAATCAATTCAATCTAGGGATATATGTGTGTAGGAAAACACGACTCAAACTAGAAGGAATTAGGCAACCATGTTTAATGTAGAATAAGCAAAAGGTTTGTAGGTCTTAAAAGTTGCAAGACTGGGTATTAATACTCGTCTCATCATAGAATCACACTATATAAGTTAGAATCTAATACAATTGTAGGGCAAGGTATATATATGTCTATAGTGAATAGAATGTCACCTACTAGAATATCTCGTTGGTAAATGGTTAATTTCTAATGGTGTCACTAGAGTGTATGAGCAAGTCTAAGCACACAAAGATGGCGAAGTAGAAATATAAAATTCTAGTTCAAATGTTCCTCATTAAAGCTCTTATTATATCCAAAAAGTCTCACTCCTTTTGCAGTAGAGAATATTTTTCTTGACTTTTGCTAGCCATTGGAGTGAATTTTGAAAATAGATAGTATCTATTTTACTTCACATTTTAGAAATACGGTGTTACTCTTGTTAGTTCAAAACATTGCTCTTTTTTCAGTTCAATGATCACTCCTTTATTTTGAAATACTCCTAATGGTCATTGGTTTGCTACCAGTTATCACTCTTATAGATCCAATCGTTGCTTCTTTTTTTTTTTTGTTAATCTAGAATGCTTCCAATGGTCGCTCAATTGATACTAGTGGTCACCCAAACTCATTGCTCTTTTTCTCAAGTTTCTTGTATGGGAATAATTTCATTAACTTTATCATTTGAAGTTCAAATATTCTCCAATAAATGTATAACATTTTGGATCAGGATCCTCTTAAGTTTTTTCCCTTTCAAGTGGTCAATTGTAAGAGAAAGAAAGACACAAAGAAAGTTATTAGAAGGAATTGTCACAATGGGGTTTCATCACTCTTGATAAGCTAATCAATCACCTAATAAGCTGTTAAGTGCTATATCTCTTAATAAAACACTTTCCTCATAAGTCAAGCAATCAAATCTTAGATCAATATCATCAATGAAATAACAACATTAACTACATGTTCACATAACTCACAAACTTAATCAACAAAATATATTTGAATTTCAAACAAATAGGCACATGTTCAAACACTTGACTATAATTAAGGAAATTCAAATATAGGGAAATTCTATGGAACCTGACATAAGTATAGGTGTGCTTATGTGGAAGAATAAAAATAACCATGTAGAATAGTAGTGTTGATGGGTAAAATGTCTTTCCTTTAGTAATTAATTTTGCAAAATAATTCCTAAGGAGATTAAATTCACAAGATAAATCTTTATTTTGTTTATAATTTTTTAAAATAAAGTATGTAAAACCATCAATAACATGTTAAGCTTATATACAGTTATAGAGGTAGCTTAATATTTGTTTGATATGCTTGTAAAATTTTATGACAAACTGAGTTAGTTTAGGCACTTTGCTACAACACAAAATGTGGAAAGTAGCCTAAAATGACTCAGAAAATGCCCTTAAAGGCAAGGTCGAGGGAAATAAATATAGATAATTTGTTTCTAAGTCAAAAATTAGTTAAGAAAGATGTAGTTAAAATTTTAAGTTAAACTGAGTCAGTTTGGTATTTTTAAGTATACTGGTTATGAGTTTTAATATCGAATTGACTTAGGGCAGATATAGAAGTTTATGGAAATGATGAGTTTGGTAATTAGATGAATATTAGGATTTATTATAATACCTAAGGAAGTAAGGAAACTTAATTTAATCAAATCTAAATATTCTTAAGAGATATAAAATTCAACACATATTATAAGTGGCTTTAGATTTTTAAACGTCCTTATCTATTTCTTTGACTTTCTCCTTTCTTTTCTCCTCTCACACAACATTTCTGCCAAAAACAAAATAGTAGCAGACAAGAGAGAAATGAGAAACAAAGAAAAGAGAACGAATGAGGAGAAAGAGGAGGAAGAAGAAGGAAGTGGTGAAGAACTTTTGAGTTCTTTCTTCCAAGACCCAAGAGGTAGGGGTGTTTGTTCTTCATTTTCTACCCTTTTATTTTCTCTCCATGCTTTAGGTTTGCATGTTGAGTTTATGGTGGGTTTTTCTAGGTTTTTCTATGGTATAAGTTGGAGAAACATGTTGGGAATCCATTTTTGGGTTTAAGTTGGAGATAGTCTAGGCATGGTGATAGTTGAACCTTAGGAGCATCTATAGAACTCCTTAAGATGGAAGTTGAGAAATGGGTGTTTAAGATGTGGTTCTTAGTCATAAATCCATGCTAGATGAATTAGAAGTTTGTTTGAAGGTTACTGTATGATTAGGAACCTTAGTTGTGGTTAGAAATCACATAGAACACATGAGTTGATGAATCAAACGAAGAAGGAGAAGTCTATTCTCAATTTTTCTGGTATGGAACGCACCAAATAACAGGTTAGCAAATAGTGATAACATGTTATTAGTTTTAGGCAAAGAGTTATGTGTTTCAGAATAATAAGTTATTGAATATTAATAACCGATTATCAGAAACCAATAATAGGTTATTTGGCTATGGCAAAAAGCTTTAGTAAACGAATAACAGGTTATTGAATAGTAATAACAGGTTATTGAACTTGACCAGAACATGATTTTAGACGTGATAATATGTTATTTCAAGGTATAACCGATTATTAGAGTCTTATAACCGCTTATGGACTTCTTAGAAACAGAAATTAGGAGTCCTAATTAATAACCGAAGGATATAACTAGTTAGCAACCCTTGTAAAATAAAGTTTTACATTCTTGGGGGCTAAGTTTGACCTTAGTTAGGCTAAGTTTTGGTTGTTAATGATTCAAATGAATTAGCCTATGGAAGATAAGAGCCCTAGAGGTTATCATTCATCTTTTATGGGTTAAAGATGAACTAGTTGTCCTTTTTGGGTAAAGTTGAGTTTGAGTGGTCAAGAGGACATAGTAATTGGATAAGACAGTAAGCTAAGTTTGACTGGCAATAGTAGAGTATCATAGTGCAAGAAGTGCTCTCATAGAGTTGAAGTAGAGCTAGTAATGCAAGGATAGAAGGTATACTAAGTCTAGTTGGCAAAAGTTTAGTGTCGTAGTACATGAAGTGCTCTCGTAGAGTTAAGGTAGAGCTAGTAATGCAAAGATGGACTTAGTATAGAGTTATGTAGTGGTTATATAAGAGTTAGACATAACACCACATTTTTTACATACATCACATTTTTCACATACTTGTTATTCTTAACAGTTTGAGGTAACGAAAAATTCCACCCAGTTTAAGGTAGATTAACGAAAGTTGCATATTCCCTCCCTACTTGGTAGGTTAAAGGAGGTTACAAATTCCCTCCCTACCAAGAGGAATAGTCAAGTCTTATGATATTGCATTTACACTATCATCCATTTTTTCTTTAAGCATCATTATACATAACATAATCATTGCATTTCTTGATATTTGTTTTTTTATTTGTCTTATGTTTCTTTTGTGCTTATGTTGACTTACTCAATGGTATTTTACAATTGTATGAGCTGTTGTTTAATATCATTGATTGTATAGTATAAGTTGTTTATTCTTTTGTATATTGTAACTGCTAGCATTGGTATACTTTTACTGAGAGTTATGTATTCTCACCCCATTTGTTGCAATGTAAATCCAGGTGGAAGATTCTCTAAATGAAAGAAGAAAAAGTATGAAGACTAGTGTAATTTTTATACTTAGTTGTCAAAGCTTGTATATTTGTTTATATTTGCTTTGAGTTTTATAAAAGTTGTATGTATATCACTTTGCCACAGAGGCTTAATGTAAATATATGTATGACCTTTTTAGTTTTGGCTCTCCATAATTATTTGTTTCAAATATTATAAGTTAGTTTGATATTTAAGTTAGAAGTAGTATATCTAATATTGTATACAAAGGTATCTGGTATTAAGATGTTACATTATAATATCAGAACAGTTCATCCTGTTGAGCCGATGTATGAACTGACTAGGCTTAGGCAAGTTTAGTAGTTTTAGTTTATGTTGTGCAATTCTTGTCTCTTTTGTGAGATGTTTGGATAGAATTGCATCACTTACCTTGAGTTGGCTTGTTATTAGCTACTATTACTCGGTTACATGACATTGAGGACTAATCAACTCAATATGTATTGTTCTTTCTGGACAGGAAACTATAGTACCACTAAGGTATACCTGAGAAACCAGGAACTCATCAAAAAAGGGTCCAGATATGACCAAAGCAGTTATGACTATGGCTAATGCCATGAGGGAGCAAGCGTTGTTACAGCCAGGTTGCTTGAGAGAATGAGAGTCAGTCACCCTCAGCAACCTATGCAACCTCATCCGGTACAAGAAGTACAAGTTGGAAGGAACCAGAACTTCAAAGACTTGGTGGCATTCAAACAGATGAACCCTCCACCTTTCGATGGCGAGTATGACCCAGTGAAAGCGGAAGGATGGTTGAATGAGATGGAGAAGATTTTTGAGGTGATAATTTGTGCGGATGAGTAGAAAGTTTCTTTTGCATCCTTTATGTTAAAAGGAGAGGCAAAATATTGGTGGAAGAGCACCACAAGAGTAATGGCGGCAACCGGAGCTTAGATAACATGAGAGGTGTTTAGGACAGCCTTATTGGAAAAGTATTTTTCACAAACATTGCGTGATGCGAAAGAATTAGAATTTATGACCTTGAACAAAGAAGCATGTTAGTGGGCCAGTATGTGGCCAAGTTTGAAGAGTTGTCAAAGTTTTCTTCTCATTTCAGACATGACCCAAATGAAAACTGGAGGTGCGTGAATTTCGAGTTTGGTATAAGAGATGATATCAGGAAGGTTGTAAGGCCCTTGGAGATCAACGATTTTTCTTCCTTGGTCAACAAGTGCAGAATAATAGAAGGATTTGATAGGAGACCTCTAGTGGACCAAGAATCTCAAGGCTTCCAAAAGAGGAAGCATAGTGATGAAAGGTTCACACAAGGAGGAAAAGGTAAACAAGAACTGATGAAGTCAAAGAGGGCTCAGTACCCTAAGTGTGGAAGACAACATCGTGATAAACCTTGCTTAGCGGGGCAATCAATATGCTACAAGTATGGGCAGCTAGGGCACTATGCTAAAGAGTGTCTGCAAAAGGAAGAAGGACAACTAGGTACCAGACCCACAGCTCTAGGGAGAGTTTATATCTTGCAAGGCAAGGAGACAACGCAACCTACGAGTTCAAAAAAAAAGTGAGTGTTTGATTTTGTTTCTTTGAGATTTAGTTGTACTTGTTTTAAATGTGAGTTATATGAAACTTCTTACATTAAGTAAACTAAATTTTGGGGATAAAATTTTAAAAGAAGGGGAGAAATGTAACACCCTTGATAACATGTTAAGATTGTATAGGGTTATAGAGGTAGCCTAATACTTGTTTGACATGCTTGTAAAGTTTTGTGACAAACTGAGTTAATTTAGACACTTTGTTGTAACATAATATGGAAAGTAGCCTAAAATGACTCAAAAAATGTCCTTAAAGGCTAGTTGAGGGAAACAAATATGGATAATTTGTTTCTAGGTCACAAATGAGTTAAGAAAGATGTAGTTAAAGTTTCAAGTTAAATTAAGTCAGTTTGGTATTTTTAAACATACTGGTTATGAGTTTTAATACTGAATTGACTTAGTTCAAATATAGAAGTTTATGGAAACGATGAGTTTGGTAATTAGATGAATCTTAGGATTTATTCTAATACCTAAGGAAGTTAGAAAACTTTATTTAATCACATGTAAGTATTCCTATAAGATATAAAGTTCAACACATAATATAAGTAGCTTTAGATTTTTAAACGTCTTTATCTATTTATTTGACTTACTTACTTCTTCTCTCCTCTCACACGACATTTCTACCAAAAACACAGTAGTAGCAAGCAAGAGAGAAAGGAGAAACGAAGAGAAGAGAAAAAATGAGGAGAAAGAGGAGGAAGAAGTAAGAAGTGGTGAAGAGCTTTGATGAACCTTCGAAGTCTAATATTTTTACGATTCATTTTCTTAGTTTTTCATCCTTTTTTGATATTTTTTATTGAACTTTGTTCTTAAGTTTTATTATGTTTTCATTAGTTTTAATTGTGTTCTTATTACGGGTTTTAAATACTTTGGATAGGTAAATTTATGTAGAAGAAGACCAGACATTTTTATAAAGAGGAAAGGCACAAAAATTCTCTCTGGTGTCCCAGCGCTTAAGAGCACCCAAGCGCTCAAAGCGTATACAGCAATGTTATTTAAAAAAAACCAGCACTTGAGCGTTGGGAAGCCAGTGCCTGAGCGCGCAATACATTACACAACGCATTTTTGGATTAGTGACTCAACGTTTGAGCGCTTAGAAGCCAGCGCCTAGGCGCTGGTCACGTAACAGCACACGCTATTTTTTTAAATAAGAAAAGTTATGCTATAATTCAAAGAGAGTGCAAAAAATCCCTAATCCCGAGAGACACTTTTGCGAGGCAGGCTTTGGGAGATAATTCAGAAGAGAGAATTGTCACAAATCCTTAGAGGACATGAAGGCTTGAATATCATAATCACCATAAAAGGGGTTTTGATTTCTTTTTCCTTCTAATTTTTCATTTTCTTTGGGTTTTCTTTCCATGGATTTGTATTGTGATTTAGGTTTATTTATATTGAAAATGAGTAGATAAACCCATAGCTAGGGTTATGGGGGATCTTGTTTTCCTAATTAATTGTGTTTGATCTCAAATTTGATTAAGGTAATTTCTTTCAGGGTTAATTATATTGCATGTATTCTGGTCAGAACTTGATCTTTTTTTGGCATGTTTTAATTCATTGTTTGACCAGTGACTATCCGCACTCAATGAGTGGACTAATACGATAAACTTAGGATTAGATTGGTGAATGACCAAACATCAATTTATTCTGCTAATAGAATTAATGATTATGTTAGTTCATCTCTTGAATTGGAACTTAATGCATTCTTAATTAATTCAACTAAATGACTAAATAGGTGATTTAATTTAGGAATAAAATGTTGTCTCATCCATGACCATTGAGGTTTAATAGCAAATAAGAGAATATTGGCAAAAGAATTACCTTACATCATAAATGAGTGAAAATTTGATTAATTGGATTCAAGTGAACCTTGCGCCCTAATTTCCTCCTATTTGATTATCTCTACATTGTTTAACTGCCCAATATTTTTCTTTATTTATTATTTTATTTTATTTTAAATTTCTCTTATATTTTTTATTATCTAAATAACTAAGAGTTTTACGAATCTAGTAATTATCACTCATTCCTCATGAGATTGAAAATTGGTACTCAAGTCATTTATTACTTTACAATAGAGTACACTTGCTCTTAGTGTATTTTACGCGTATCAAGTTTCTGGTACCGTTGCCAGAGAATAAGTTTCGTACTATTAGAGGCTAAAAGTTCTAGTTAATTTAGACGCACTTTTATTTTTTTTTATTTTTTGGTTTATTTTTTTAATTAATTTGTCACATCATCTCTTTGCTTATATTTCCTATATATGCTTACTCATTCTCAATTTCCTAATCTGACATTTGATCCAAAAATTGAGAAAACAGCTCATAGGTTAAGGAAGTAATCTCATATTGAAGTTATGATTGAAGAAGCTACAAGAAAGATGAAGAGAGAGATAACAATTGAGGGGAATCGTGAAGAACGAGCTATCCCAGTGGAGCGAACTATGCTCGAATATTATATGCCCACGGCTGAATGGTATGGAGAGAGTATTATAAAACCAGTTGTGGTGGCTAACAACTTTGAGATCAAACCAACATTGATTTCCATGTTTCAAACTTCTATTCAGTTTGATGAATTATCTTTGGATGATCCAAATCAGCAGTTGGTCAGGTTCTTGCAGTTGTGTGATACAATAAAGTATAATAAGGTGATAAAAGATGTAATTCGATTGCGACTCTTTCCTTTCTCTCTTACGGACAGGGCGAGTCAATGGTTAACGTCACTACCAAGGGGTTTCATCACTACATGGGATCAATTGACATAACAGTTTTTAGCTAAGTATTTTCCTCTCTCTAAATCTGCTAAGTTAAGGAATGCCATTTTTTCTTTTGTGCAGTTTGATATGGATACTCTCTATAAAGCTTGGTGTGAACACCTAATTTTGACCGGACTACAATAAATAAAAAAGAAAAATAAAAAATAAAAAATAAAATAAAAATAAACAAAAAAAAAAGTCACATTCACTTTCTCATGTCTCTCACTTCACTCATTCACGTAGCACTAACACAACACTCTTTTCTTCTCATTTTTTTTATTATTCCAACAACTCCTCACTCACATTTCACTAACTTTTTTTTTTTCTTTCCCCCACCCACTCACTACCCGCACCCACTTCACTCATTCACGAAACCCATTCACTACCTCGCACACACTCACGTTCCCACTAACTCCATTTTCTTTCTTTTCTTTTTCTCGCTTTGTTACCTATTCCCACACTCACTCTTTCACGTAACACACACCAAATACTACCTCAACTTCGCATGGCACACACCCACTTCTTTCTCACGTATAAGAAGCACACTACAAAGATCAAGGCTAAGGGAGGATTCCTCTTCACTCACACTCATCTTCAACTTCTATATTTTTCACCTTCAACCTTCCATCCGAAGAGGATCCGAATCAAAAATCCATCCCACACATCACTTCCATACTTACCCAACCACACACCTCCTCCACCCAAACTCCATGCAACCGTAGCCTCCTAAACCCACTTCACCCATTTTCACAACAACTCCACCATTAAAAACTCCCAAAAACAGAACCCATTCTTCAACCTTCATCCCTACACCCACTGTGAAACCTCCATCAAAACCAGCTGCCACCCATCATCAACGAAACTTTTCTCCCTACTCATAACCACTCTCCTTGACTCCCCACTGATTTTTCCATTTACACTACTTTGGACAAACCTATCCACCATCACATAATCACCTCCCATCTACCTTCATCCACCTTCCCAACCACTAAGACAAGAATCATCACCCCTTCCATAACTTCACCAACCGTACTACACCACCACCTTCATCTCCTTCACTTCCCACTTCATAACCCAATTCCTTCCAAATCCCTTCCAATCGAAACACACAACCATCACTTCTTTCACCATTCTCTCAAACTACAAACTCACCATCATCTTTCATAAAAAAAAAAAAAAACCATTCCCTTCAACCACCATAACCGTTAACTCACCAAAACCTCCATCAAGCTCCATTTTTTACCATCCTACCATTATAACAAAAAAAAAAAAAAACTCATCTTCCTCCATTAGCCAAAACACCAAGCTTCATCCCTTCCAACTCCTCACCATCTCCACGCCTTCTTCCTTCTCTCACGCACACCACCTTGCCGCCAACCTCCACAACCCATCACCACCCTCTCAACCGAACCCATGCATACGTGAAACCATCTCTACAAAGAACACCTCCAACCTCTTCCCGCCAACTAAACCACCACACTTCAACCACCATCTTCATCCAAGCCATCCACGTAACCACCACCATAGCCTCCAACAACCAAAACCGTGACCACCGTAGCCTCACCCCTTCACCATCACCCTTCACCCACGTAAACCCATAATCCTCCACGGCTGCTCCATCAACACCCATCTCACATTCCATCCTCAACCACCGTAAACCTCCATGCAAGACCCTTCACGGCCACCAAGCTTCCCACCGTAGCAACAAGCAACCTCCAACCAAGCAACCACCATAAACCTCCATGCAAGACCCTTCACGGCCACCAAGCTTCCCACCAGTAGCAAAAGCAAGCTCCAACCAAACACCATCATCAACCTCCCCTCATCACCTTCAAACATCCTTCTTCTCCCAAACACCATCATCAACCTCCAAAGCCACCCATCTCACCTCCCATCCACAACTGAGTCAACTCAGTAAATCATCACCCCTTCCATAGCTTCACCATCCTCACCATCAGCTTCTCACCCATATCAACCATACTCCACTCTCCTCATCGTGAGACACCACCCTCTCCTAATCCCTCCACCATTTACGTGAATCCTCCCCTCACTCTGCCATCTCCCATGACTCCACTATAACCACCCATATCCTCCCTTACAACTCCATCCAAGGCAAAGACATCCCTCCTAGCCACCATACACATGTGAAACCACTCCTCTCCATCACCTTCCTCAAGCTCCTCCCTCCATCAACACCATGCAGCCATAACCCTCTCTACCATCCCTCACCTCTTCCACGAGCTCCACCACCACATGAAGCCACCTATAACAGCCTCTATCCTCCTCCCTCCTCATCACAAACCAAGCCCCTTCTCATTCCCACCATCTTCCATGCAGCAGCCTTCCCCTCCAAACCTCCAAAACCGTGAGCTCTTCCTAGCCACCATGCACACGTAACAAACACCACTCAACCATGTGAAAACCACTCCTCTCCATCACCTTCCAACCAGGAAACCAACCTCCCATCACCACCCATCTCCAAAACTTACCTCCACGAACTCAGCCTCCTCTAACCGTGACTCACCGAGTTGACTCACCCATTTACGTGAACCCATGCCACCACCACGTGAAGAGCCCATATGCTTCCCCTTTTTTTTTTTTTCTCTTCTGTAAAAACGTGAATTTGAGGATCCGAGGTTTGGTTTTTATGAGCTTTATTACTATTATTATTTGCTCTTTTGTTATGTTTTTTTTTATGATAATTTAATTTAAGTTGTTAGTTTGAGTTAGGATACTCTTTTCGACATGTGTTAGGTTTTTATGTCTCAATGTGTAGATCTTTTATTTGGGCTAAGTGGTTGTTTTGTTTAAATAATTTTAGAGTATTTTGTTAAACATAAAAAAGGTATAAATTAAAGATAAAAATAAAAACAAAAAGAAATCAAGCATGGTGGCTGTTTTAATAAAAATAAAAAATAAAAAAAATAATAAAAATAATAATAAAAGTACAAAATAAAACCTGTTTTGAATTGTTATGTTTATTTTTTTCATTTATTTTATTTTGACAATATGTTGTTTGTATTTACTTGTTTGTCCTTATGTTTTTTAAAAAAAAATCTTTTAATTCATGCAATGACCGATGACGACGATTGAATAGCGGATGCTATCTTCATTGTCTTTTGGATCATAAGGGTTTATTGAGTAGCCTAGTGCTAACTTGAATCCTGTGCGAGAATGGATTCGCTTTCAAATAAATTTTTTTTAATAAAATCAACCAACCCACACTTATTTTATAAAGAACTACGTAACTTTGAGTTCCCCATTGCACCAGGGGATACGTAGGGAGCAGAATTTCATTTCACAAGCCCAAATTAAATTTTCATAATTTTGTGGTTTCGTTTTTGTAAATAGTTATAATGCTTTTGTAAAAAGGGTAAAATAAATATTTCAAAGGATTATTAAGAATTTGCACAATTAATCCAAGGTACCGTCTTAGGGCTGATGCGTTAGGGTGCAAAGGGATTAAGTTTCCACCCTTCCCTAAGCATAACCGACTCTAATCCGATCTGGTTCCAATGACCGTTTCCAAATAAAAGGTTTTCCAATTTTTCCTAAGTTGAAAATAAAATTGGTGGCGACTCCATTTTTCCATTTTCATATTTTCTAAATCCTTTCGAGTTGCTGTTCCCCGCCGCGATCCCCGGTCGCGACAGATGGCGACTCCGCTGGGATATTTGGAGAGTCAAGCCTGTCGTTGTTAGTTGTGCAAATTGTTAATAATTTTCATTTATTTATTTTACCCTTTTTATCCTTGTTTTTGTTTTCTTTTTGTTTGTAAATGGATTTTATTTATTTTGTTCTATGTAAATATCTGATAGCGTTATTCCTGTGTTTGTTTTGACATGATATACTTGTATATGTTTTGTACTTAATTGTGAATAATTGTTGAAACTTTAGGATAGATGATTGCTGCCTGGCTATTGTATATATGTTTTTGCAGGTTGGGGATAGTTTCTTTTTAAATTTTTGTACAAATTTGTATGCTCCCTCACACACATCACCGTCACTTACCTCACACACTTTTTGGGCTCTATACCCGAGTCTGTGCGAAGCCGAGGAATAGGAGGAGTCTCGATTTTTGTTATTGAGGGGCTTTATGCTCACTTGACATTTGTTGAGACACTACTCAGATTGTTACTAATACCATGAACTAATCATATTGAGAGGGTTTATCCCTACTTGTGATTAATTCATGATTTGGGTCTTTGTCTTTCGAGATAAGGGCAATCTGGGAACCATGACTTTTAGAAGTTTAGACCTGTCCCAAAATCCCATCCGACTGATAGATTGAGCATAATGACTGTCGAATATTAGGTTCCACCAGCTAGGGCACAAAAGGGAGCGTATTTCTTTTTCTTTTTTTTTCTTCTCTCATATCATTCATTCTTGCAAAAAAAAAAATCAAAAAGAAAAGAATAAAAAGGAAGTTATTCATTACTTGCATTTTCATAAACATGCTTAGCATTAAAAAAAAAAAAACTTGCATTTTCATAACATTGCATAAAGAAAATCATGCATTCCTAGCATTCAAAAAAAATATCATGCATTTTCATGATACTCCAAGCATTCTTAAAAAAATAATAATAAAAAATAAAAAATCATGTATTTTCATGCCATCCTCAACATTAAAAAAAAAAAATAATAAAAATAAATCAGGCATTTTCATAAATTTTTTTTTTCATGTATGGCATCTTTAGCATTTTAAAAAAAATATATAAAAAATAAATCATGCATTTCATTCCATGCATTTGAAAAGAAAATGTTTTCATTTCATTCATCTCATCTTATGCATGTTACCGTGTTCTAAGCAACTATTGCACGACTAAGGAAAGAAGACACCGCCTCAAACAATTTCAAGAACTTCCAGAGAATGCGAAATGAAGGTGATGAACCTTCTCCATCCGCATTATGAAAAAAAAAAAAAAAAAAAAGACAAATTGTGTAATTCGACAATGAGGTAGGTAGTGCCATTAAACTTTATCGAAGCATGTGGAGACAACAACTGCGAAAATCTTGCAGATGGATTTTATTGGCTTTCTTTATTCAAGGTTTGTTACACCTTTTGCAAAAGTTACGGAAATTGGTCAATAAAGTTTTGCTTTAAGATTCTCATCCGCACCTACTCCTTAGAAAATTGAGATCTAGGAGGCGCGGTTCTTTTGTTGTCAAACACGCGTATCTTGTGGGGCCATAGATATTGAGAATCCTAGGAATGGTAATGCGCTTAAAGTTAATGACCAAAGACTCAGCCATTCCTGGAAAATCAAGTTGTTAAGTTCTCTGTGTTCCCGGTTAAACGGCGGATAATCGGTACTCGTGACTCTCGAGTCGGTTTGTCTTTCGTTTCCCAAAATAATCCGAACCCTTCTTTTCCTTCAAAATGGATGTCATTCTTTCAAACCTGAGCAAATATTTTCCTTCTCTTCCTCAAAATGCTCTGAGAAAAATCTACAAAGTTCGATGTGAAAGATTGAGACTGTTAATGTATAAGGGCATCCCAGAAGATATACGCTGGATAATCGAAGCAAAGGTTCGTTTAGCTGGTGAATCTTCAGATTCATTTCTCACATACATGCCCGGTCTTGGAAGAAGTTCATATTCTAAAAGGAGAAGAGCAAAAAGGTTACAAGTCTGTCACAAATGTGGACGATGGAACTGTAACAAGCAATGTCGTACTTTGGGGATGGTTTCTGTAAATAGAGAAGATAAAATATTCTTCATTAAGAATGGACTGAGTAAGGAGTCATTAGATAATATCTTATTGACTCTTGAGACGCATTCTTGTGGAGTTGTGCAGCGTGAACTTCTTAGATTGTGGAATCTCTTCAAGGACGAGCAAGAGCGTTACAGTCTTGGGAATCTGACTCAAAAAGACCCTGTTTGCCAATTTATAAGAAAATTGGATGGGAAGCTTATCCTTGACTCATAGAAGGCGTTTAAGCCGCTTTCGGACGTGAAACCAGAGGAAGATGTGAGCCACAATCACAACAACATGTATATATTATCTTGTACATTTTAAAAAAAAAAAAAAAAAAAGAGAGAAAGAAAAAAAAAAAAGAGAAGAAAGAAAGAAAAAAAGAAGAAAGAAAGAAAAAAAAAAAAAACTAAATGAAAAGAGGGCGAAACTTCGGTTGTACTTGGTCTTTAATTAGATTAGAGCCCCCGCGTGGAGTGGCAGGGGACCCGTCATTGACTCGGGTGGACCTTCGCACGCCGGTCGGTAAATAAGGTTCGTGTGCCATGCTCTGTAGAGAGCCGCGCAAGCATTCCTGGTTTTAACCAAAGGCTCGCTTGTTGATGGACGAAAGAAGCGTCCGTGTTTGCATTCTCGCGTGACAATGCCTCTCGAGCCGAATCCTGTGATTTAATGCCATGGGCTCTTCAAATACCTCTCACCGGCTGTGGTCGTTGGTGGTAGTCCGTCGATTTACGCACTTTAATTAGTGGCGTCGTAGCTCAATCCAAAATATCCCACAAGCGGGAGGGAGAAGAATGCCCAGATTGGCTGAGCCGTCTTGGTATTACTGCACTCATGACACGCAGTATAAAGATCTGCCATGAGACCTGTACATAAAGGTATGTAATCATTTGTTATTATTTTATCTTTGTATGATTTTGTTGAATTTTGGTTTTGGACAGACGATCCTTTGGATGGGATCCTTCGGGGTTTCTAGACTTCTTTACCCTGATGGTTTTCTTGAAAAAAAAAAAAAAAAAAAAATAACACAAAAAAAAAACAAACAAAAAAAAAACACAAAAAAAAGTAAAAACAAAAAACAAAAAAAAAAAAGATTTTATGTTTCTTAAATTCAACCTTTTCTCGACAACAAATTTGACTACCCCCTTTTAGGTGCAATTATTTCCCTTTCCATTCTTTTTCTTATTTAAACACTCCATTTTCTCCTTCATCTTCAACTCAAAATACTCAAAGAGAAGAAGGGTATAGAATGGGGCCTCACTATTCGTAACCTAAAAAATGTCTGTATTTTTGTGGGTCGAGTTATGGGAAGGGATTAGAGTTTGTAAACGCAGCTAGCGCTCTTGGTCGATCACTTGCTGCGAGGAATATTCATCTTGTATATGGGGGAGGTTGTCGTGGGTTAATGGGGGCTGTTTCACTTTCTACTTTTATAGGAGGCAGTCAGGTTTTAGGTGTTATTCCTAAACCTTTAGCTGAAAGTAACATCACTGGCAAGACAGTTGGAGAAGAAATTCAGGTAACATCCATGCATGGACGCATGAAAATAATGATTGACAATTCTGATGCATTTCTTGTCTTACCAGGTGGTTTTGGTACTTTGGAAGAAATTTTTCAAATTGTCTCTTGGGCTGAACTGAACATCCACCATAAACCCATTGGTTTGTTGAATGTTAATAATTTCTTTGACCTTTTGTTATTTTTTCTTGACAAAGCTGTGGAACAGAAATTATCACTCCTTCGGCAAGACAACTTCTTATCTCTGCCTCCCTTATTGATGAGCTCATTGATAAATTGGAAGCTTTTGAGTATGTACCTGATAAGGTATTGGCTCGGATAGATTGGTCAATAGGAAGCAGCGAAGGAAGTATCAAGAAAAGCAAGACAGATCTGACATTTTCTCTTTAATCGGTTTGATTTTATTGTACTTTGTTTCTGTTTAAATTTGTGTCCG
This sequence comes from Ormosia semicastrata, assembly GCA_029884595.1. Taxonomy (NCBI): domain Eukaryota; kingdom Viridiplantae; phylum Streptophyta; class Magnoliopsida; order Fabales; family Fabaceae; genus Ormosia; species Ormosia semicastrata. The sequence goes on along the minus strand of JAQQTO010000056.1, from coordinate 46,921,330 downwards.
CTTTCTCCAACAGGTAATTCTATCCTTTACTCATCTATATTTTAACATTGAGGACAATGTTATGAACTGGTTGGGGGGAAGGATCGTTGTGTGCCTAAATATAAAAAACAAAAAAACAAAAAAACAAAAAAACCAAAAAAATTCAAAAAGTGTGTTTGTTAATATGTTTGTTGTGTTTGTCATCAATTAACAACAAAAGTAAAATAGGGATGGCGAGAGTAAGGAGTAATTTTTCTCTTGAGACGCATCTTAATTGGTGGCGAGTAAGGAGTGTTTTTAGGTAGTAATTAATTAGTATTAAATTGTGGAAGTACTTAAGTTTTATTATCTCGATTTCTTTTCGTGGTCGATGACCGTGTGTTTCTTTTTGCTTGTGTTGATTCACTTTTATCGAGGGTCGCTTAAGGCGCCAACCGTGTGTGTTTCTTTTCTGCTTGGCGTTGATTCACTTCTTATCAGGTTGTTTTGCTCTTTTCTATATCATATTGAGGATAATGTTATGATCTGGTTGGGGGAAGGATGGTTATGCAAAAAACAAAAAAAAACAAAAAACAAAAAAAAAACAAAACAAAAAAAAAAAAAAAAAAAGATGTGTTTGTCAGTAATTTTCTAAACCAGTTAAGGATGGCAGAGTAGGGAGTAAATTTTACTCTTGAGACGCATTTTAGTTGGGGTAGATAACTAGTTTGTGTGGAAGTAGCAATTGAAATTCAGGAAAATTTGCATGATTGAGTTAATTGTCTTCTTTCTTAAAAATCATATGTTTGGTTATGGATGTTGAATTGGTGGACTGAGAATGATAGAACTATATCTTGTGAGATCTTGAGCCTAATGGATGGATTCAACATTTATGCCATTCTCTTCTTTCTTGTGTGATTTTCACTCATGATAATGATCACTCTAGAACTTGCTTTGATTCTTTTTGAGGCTACGTTTCACTTGCATGCATGAACATGATTGAGGCCCTCTTTCTTAGCCAGCTTAACCAAATAGCCAACCTTGTTTTCAATATGATATCAAGCACTCTTTTGACTTCTTGAAAATTTTCTGATTCTTGCCAACCTTGTATATTTTCCTTTGCTTAACCCCTTTGAGCTTATTTGACCATTCTTTGTTTCTAACTCATTATGTGCCTTAAATGAAAAACCATGTTCTCACCCAACCTTAGGGAATAAGAGAGCATTGACGTTGTTATTTGATGAGTTCTTGAACAAGTGTAGGGGTGCATGTGCAGATTGGTTATATAAAAAAGAAAAAAAGAAAAGAAAAAGAAAAGAAAAAAGAAAATATGTTTCTAAAAAAAAAAAAAAGAGAGAGAGTTAATTATTGCTACAATCAAAAGAATGCACCATGTGATATATTCATACCTAGAATGAGGGTGGATGATTGGAAATAACAGGAATAGAAGGAGAATGTTCAAGCCTAAAGAAATTCAATCTACCAATTGATCTTTAACAAAACATTAGTTAGATATTGGTCATTGTCCTGTATATAAAAAAAAATCTTGGGAAATTTAGACTGAATGTTCTCAAACATCTTCTCCACTCTAACTGTATCATAATGCTCTTCTATTCTCTTTGGTATTTAACTTGACATATCCATATTACTTCCACCTTTACCTTGACCTCACTACAACCTTGAATAAAGTCCTCATGATTTGTGTGTGCATGTGTTTTGAGTAATGGAGAAGTAGAAGATAAGCAAGCTTATGGTAGTGCAATTTTCATGGGTTGAATTGAGTGAAATACCTACTTTTTAAACACTTGAGAGATTGAGAGTAAATTCTGTGAGGATCTATCATTCTTTACTCATGTTTTTCAATTGAAGTATCTTTGCTTATTGATTTGAGATGTGAAGATGTGTTACCTCATGAATGTTTTAATTACTTGAATTTTTAATTACTTGAATTTTTAATTGCTCTTCGTTCTTGAATGTCATTTGAAATTGAGTCTTTTAGAATTTTTACCTTTTGAGTTTGTTTTGTTTTTCTTTGTTCCCTAGTTTTGGTTTTTCTGTTTTGCTCGAGGACGTGCAAAAGAGTAAGTGTGGGGGGGTGTTTGATAATTAATGATGTCCAGTTGTCGAATCTTGACTCGAGCAAAAAAAAAAAAAAAGAAAAAAAAAAAGAAAAGAAAATATGTTTCTTAAAAAAAATCATGCATCTTCATAGCATCCCTAGCATTCAAAAAGAAAAAAAGCATCTTGCATTTTTCATGACATTGCATTTTTCTTAAAAAAAAAAAAGACGAGAAGAAAAAAAGAAAAAAATGTGTTTTCAAAGTTCATTCATTTTGTGCATCTCATGCATTTCATCCTATTGTTTGTTAAATGCTATTTTGTTTTATCATCTTGCATTTTCATGACATAAAAAAAAAATGAAAAAGTGTTTTCAAAGTTCATTCATTTTGTGCATCTCATGCATTTCATCCTATTCTTTGTTAAATGCTATTTTGTTTTAATAAATCATCTTGCATTTTCATGACATAACATAAAAAAAAAAGAAAAGAAAAAAATGAAAAAGAGTTTTCAAAGTTCATTCATTTTGTGCATCTCATGCATTTCATCCCGTTCTTTGTTATTTTGTTTTAATAAATCAATTTGGTTTGAACCAGAGAGCCTAGGAAGGAAGAGACCAATCAAATCCATATTCACAAGCCTAGATCTCGGATCGAATGGTCACATAACCCCGAGGATGAAAGAAGAAATCTGAGTATACAAGTAGATGAGATGAAAGAGATGATTATTGAAATGGCAAAATCTGAGAGGAGAATGGAGGAAATGTTGTTGGCCATGAGGGAGACTATCAACTTGATTGGGGCCACTGGAAGTGTAGGAGTGACTGGGGCGCATCCGCACCTGCCAACTATCACTTCCATAAGGACAAACCCTGGGATCACCACTGAAATTCCTGTTGAGGGAAGAACCTCGAACACTGTGTCGCTAGTGCTTCCTATCGGAGAAGGGTGTCGTTTTTCAGAGGATACTCGAAATGAGGTCCACGGTAATGTCGGATTCATGGGGGAGCAACCACCATATAACCCTAACCTTCACTTTCCATACTAAACACCTACTCCTACATTTCCTTATTACCCCTCCCACCAATTTGTTCCGACCACAAATAGCACCCCAACTCCACGATTCCAAACCAACAATGGCCCCATGCCATCACCACATGTACCAACTCGCCCATCTCATATCCGACATCCACATGTACCTCCACAAAGTTACTCAAACCTCCAACAGTCTCAACCAAACTGCCGAAATCGAGGTCGCTTCCATCCTCAAAACCTACCTCCTTTCCCAAGATTACCCATGTCAAATGCTGACTTATTCCAAAGGCTGTTCGATGCTCACCTCATGTCGGGAAATCCTGTACGTCCTTTAGAACCACCATTCCCAGCATGGTATAATCCGAGTTTAACTTGCAAATACCACAGGGACGTCCCAGGACACTCAATTGAAGATTGTGAATCTTTCAAGATTGCAGTAAGGAAGCTAATAGCTTATGGGAAGTTTGACATTCAAGAAACAGCTCTACTTAGTGTTGTCGACAACCCAATTCTTGTTGAGGTGGATGCATGGGAGATGGAAGGATCACCCATAGGAAAGGTCAGAAGCTTGCATGCACCAATGGTCAAGTAGTCGAAGGAATTTGAAGAAAGCAGGTTGTAGTATCACTACACCACCGCAACTATGAAAGAAGAGGAGAAGCAAAATGAAGAATCAAGTTGTGTTGAGGGTTGTTGGGATTTTAAGGTGCGAAGCAAAGAATTACTCGCTTCAAGGGTAATACAAGCTGGGCAAGATGTAGATTCCTCTGAAGAGATCAATGTGGAGTTGGAGGAAATGGTGAGGAGCATAACTCGGGAAAAGAAAATGATGCAAAGACATTCCTCATCGTAGGAAATACTCCCCGCACTCAAGATAATCGTCTCGAAGAAGTCACTCATCCTCCAAAGAATTTGAAACCTTTGAACAATGGGAGATCTGAGGATTTGATTGAAGTGGTTGCCATAAAAAAAAAAAATCGTGATGATGAACTTATGTTAACTTGCTTGAAGCATTGATGTAATAAATTCGCATGAATATCTTGTTTCCTTTCATTTTCAGTGTCTTTCTTGATTATTTACTTCTCTTTCAGCTTCTTCAAAGTGTCTTCCTCGTATTTGGGGGCCCATCGAACTCCAATTTTTGGTAATTCTCATTTTGATAGATGTCAATAAAGTTCACGTGTACAAGTATCCTTTACCTAAAAAAATAAATAAAAAAATAAAAATAAAAAATAAAATGGAGCAAAGAAGTAATCACTAGGTGTGTATCATCCTTTTGTCTCTCAATTAAAGTTTTTGAAAATGAGCAATCAAGATTTGAAATGAAGATTGGCCGTGTTTCTCTATCCTTCATCAGAATTCATTATCTTTCGTTGTCCTTTTGAGCTTGAAAATTTCTTCAATAAACCCTGGACAAGGATCACTCCTACACTGGGGGATGACACAAAGTAAAGATTGATTGTCATGGTGGCTATTTTGAAGCGCAATAAAAAAAAGAGATAAAGAAAAAAAAAAAAAAAGAAAAAAATGACATGGAATAAGTCATGACAAGGGCGAATGAAAGAAAGTGAAAAGAAAAAGGAAGAAATGAGGAGCGGTAAGAGAAAAGTGTACTTGAAAGTACAAAGGCAATTGACAAAGTTTAACGTTGAACAAGGATCCTTGGTCCCGTTCAAACCCTTAAACAATTGTTTGAGCCTTATATCTTTCCTTCCATAACCCCTAACCTTGGCCACGTTACAAGCCTCAAAAAGTCCATTCTGATCATTGAAGGATTGTTGTCATTTTCACTAACTTTAATTTTGAGACAAAATGTCATGCTCATTTAAGAACCTAATTCATTGCTCTGAAAAAATAAATAAATAAATAAATACATAAAAAAGAAAAAAAAAAAAAGAGACTTACACCTGGGCAAGTTGCTACCCTGTCTGAGCTGGTCCCATATTGGGGCATGTTTCTCCTTAGTTCAATTTGACCTACATCGGGACAAATCTTTTGGGTCACTAGGGCGAATTTCTGCCCTATTCAGTCTTAAACTGGGGCAAATTTCTCTTGGTGCAATTTGCCCCAATTTGGTGTAGCTTCGTGACTTACACTGGGGCAAAATTTTGTTCACAAATGACATACTCTGAGCCAAATTCCTTTGATACCCTACATGAGGGTAGATTTTTGTATATACCTGATGAAAAAATGGTCATTGGTGTCCAATTGTCGAGTCAAGATCAATCACGTCCATACTGGGGTAAAAAAAAAAAAAAAAAAAAATCTTGCTTGCTATTCTACTTCTTGTGTCTTTACCCTTTGTAAATAATACCCTTTTCCGTAGTCAAGCTTCCAAGAACAATCTGGAAGTTGTTCGCTTCTTTTCTGTTGTACTTTTTGAGTTCATGAGTGTCGGTTACGTAATGCTTCGTAAAGTGAACATGAGTACAACACTATGATTTGACCATCTAATGGTAATCTCCTAATGAGCAATTCAGATTGAAGAGATCTTGGAGGGTCCCATTTGATGGAAGAGGAGGCACCAAAAAAAAAAAAAGAAAAGAAAAAAAAAAAAAAGAAGAAGAAGGAGGAAAAACTCGTTAGGTTGAAAACCCGAAAGGGCGGCCTAAGCAAAAGTTAGAGCAAAAAGCAAAGAATGAAAAAGAGCCCGAAAGGTCGATCTAAGCAAAAGTTAGGGCAAATAAATGGGTAAAATCTCAGAGGAAGTTGGCCTGAAATGCCTTGAAGGGTGCACCAAACTGGGGCAATTTTGGAATTGCATTTGATCAGCTACACAGGGGCAATCTCATTTGTATTTTAGTTGGCCATACTGGGGCAAAATTTTTGAAGGATTTAAGAGAGATGTGTTGAAGGAAGTAGCAACAGAGACAGTGATTGAGTCAAGCAGTTATGGAATCAACTGGATGATGGATAAACTAAAACACTGGGGCAAAATTTTCTCTCAAGGAATCAGTCAAGCCATGGTTCATCTCATTTCTCAAAAGGAGAGCTGAGAGCGAAAAACAAAGAAAAAAAAGAAAGAAAGGAGAAGAAGAAGGAAAGAACCAAAGCATGTGAACAAGGTTTGATTGGTCAAAGCTTTCCAAAGTCGTCTTTGGTTCAAATGTTTTTCAAATAAAATTTAGAAAATCAGAAAAAAAAAAAAAGAAAAGAAAATGAGAAAAATGAAAAAAAAAAAAAAAAAAAAAAAGAAAGAGAAAGAAAAAAGAGAAAAAGGAAAGAGAAAACAAAAAAAGGGAGAGAAAGACAAAAAAAAAGAGAGAGAAGCAAAGGAAAAAAAAAAAAAAAATGAGAAAATGAGAAAAAAGAAGAAAAAATCTTTTTTGATCAAGATGCTTATTCCATTGTCATTTAAATTTCGGGTCATAGATTGCCCATTGCCATTTAAATTTCGGGTCATAGCTTGCCCATTGCCATTTAAATTTCGGTCATTGCCCATTGCCATTTAAATTTCGGGTCATAGCTTGCCCATTGCCATTTAAATTTCGAGTCATTGCTTGCCCATTGCCATTTAAATTTCGGACAGCAGTTGCCCATTGCCATTTAAATTTCGACGCTGCTTGCCCATTGTCATTTAAATTTCGGGTCATGATTGCCCATTGTCTTTAAATTCCGGACTCATTGCCGTTGTCTTTTACTTTTGAGCGCATCGGCTCCTGTCATTTACTTTTGAGCGCATCGGCTCCTGTCTTTTAATTCCTGTCATTTTACTTTTTGAGCGCATCGGCTCCTGTCTTTTACTTTTGAGCACATCGGCTCCTCGTTTTTTAATTCCTGCGTGAGCGCACGGCTCCTTGCATTTTATTTTCTTTTTGAGCGCATCGGCTCCCCTGTCTTTTAATTCCTGTTGAGCGACGGCTCTTGCATTTTACTTTCTACGTTGAGCGACGGCTCATGCATATTAAATTCTTTGAGCGCATCGGCTTCTTGCATTTTACTTTCTGTTGAGCGCATCGGCTCCTTGCATTTTACTTTCTGTTGAGCGCATCGGCTCCATGCATTTTAATTCTTTTGAGCGCATCAGCTCCATGAATTTTAATTCTTGAGCGTTTTGACGCTTTGCATGTTATTTCTCGCATTTGTTTTACATCTTGTACTTTGCCGGACAAAATTAGAGTTCATGTCTTTACTCGTTTCTTACGATGATAAAATGAAAAACCACGGTTCTTCTATTTATCTAATAAGAAACAAGTAAAGAGGGCAACTCAGAACACCTAATTTTGACCTGACTACAATAAATAAAAAAAAAAATAAAAAATAAAAAAAAAATAAAAATAAACAAAAAAAAAAAGTCACATTCACTTTCTCATGTCTCTCACTTCACTCATTCACGTAGCACTAACACAACACTCTTTTCTTCTCATTTTTTTTATTATTCCAACAACTCCTCACTCACATTTCACTAACTTTTTTTTTTTCTTTCCCCCACCCACTCACTACCTGCACCCACTTCACTCATTCACGAAACCCATTCACTACCTCGCACACACTCACGTTCCCACTAACTCCATTTTCTTTCTTTTCTTTTTTCTCGCTTTGTTACCTACTCCCACACTCACTCTTTCACGTAACACACACCAGCAGCCTACCTCAACTTCGCATGGCACACACCCACTTCTTTCTCACGTATAAGAAGCACACTACAGCATCAAGGCTAAGGGAGGATTCCTCTTCACTCACACTCATCTTCAACTTCTATATTTTTCACCTTCAACCTTCCATCTGAAGAGGATCTGAATCAAAAAATCCATCCCACACATCACTTCCATACTTACCCAACCACACACCTCCTCCACCCAAACTCCATGCAACCGTAGCCTCCTAAACCCACTTCACCCATTTTCACAACAACTCCACCATTAAAAACTCCCAAAAACAGAACCCATTCTTCAACCTTCATCCCTACACCCACCGTGTGAAACCTCCATCAAAACCAGCTGCCACCCATCATCAACGAAACTTTTCTCCCTACTCATAACCACTCTCTTTGACTCCCCACCGATTTTTCCATTTACACTACTGGACAAACCTATCCATCATCACATAATCACCTCCCATCTACCTTCATCCACCTTCCCAACCACTAAGACAAAATCATCACCCTTCCATAACTTCACCAACCGTACTACACCACCACCTTCATCTCCTTCACTTCCCACTTCATAACCCAATTCCTCCTTCCAAATCCCTTCCAATCGAAACACATAACCATCACTTCTTCCACCATTCTCTCAAACTACAAACTCACCATCATCTTTCATAAAAAAAAAAAAAAAAACCCATTCCCTTCAACCACCATAATCGTTAACTCACCAAAACCTCCATCAACCTCCATTTTTTTACCATCCTACCATTATAACAAAAAAAAAAAAACTCATCTTCCTCCATTAGCCAAAACACCAAGCTTCATCCCTTCCAACTCCTCACCATCTCCACGCCTTCTTCCTCTCTCTCACGCAGACACCACCTTGCCGCCAACCTCCACAACCCATCACCACCCTCTCAACCGAACCCATGCATACGTGAAACCATCTCTACAAAGAACACCTCCAACCTCTTCCCGCCAACTAAACCACCACACTTCAACCACCATCTTCATCCAAGCCATCCACGTAACCACCACCATAGCCTCCAACAACCAAAACCGTGACCACCGTAGCCTCACCCCTTCACCATCACCCTTCACCCACGTAAACCCATAATCCTCCACGGTGCTCCATCAACACCCATCTCACCTTCCATCCTCAACCATCGTAAACCTCCATGCAAGACCCTTCACGGCCACCAAGCTTCCCACCGTAGCAACAAGCAACCTCCAACCAAGCAACCACCGTAAACCTCCATGCAAGACCCTTCACGGCCACCACTGAGCTTCCCACCGTAGCAGCAAGCAAGCTCCAACCAAACACCATCATCAACCGCCCTCATCACCTTCAAACATCCTTCATCTCCCAAACACCATCATCAACCTCCAAAGCCACCCATCTCACCTCCCATCCACACAATTGAGTCAACTCGGTAAATCATCACCCCTTCCATAGCTTCACCATCCTCACCATCGCCTTCTCACCCATATCAACCATACTCCACTCTCCTCATCGTGAGACACCACCCTCTCCTAATCCCTCCACCATTTACGTGAATCCTCCCCTCACTCTGCCATCTCCCATGACTCCACTATAACCACCCATATCCTCCCTTACAACTCCATCCAAGGCAGCATGCTGCCTCCTAGCCACCATACACATGTGAAAACCACTCCTCTCCATCACCTTCCTCAAGCTCCTCCCTCCATCAACACCATGCAGCCATAACACCCTCTCTACCATCCCTCACCTCTTCCACGAGCTCCACCACCACATGAAGCCACCTATAACACCTCCATCCTCCTCCCTCCTCATCACAAACCAAGCCCCTTCTCATTCCCACCATCTTCCATGCAGCAGCCTTCCCTTCCAAACCTCCAAAACCGTGAGCTCTTCCTAGCCACCATGCACACGTAACAAACACCACTCAACCATGTGAAAACCACTCCTCTCCATCACCTTCCAACCAGGAAACCAACCTCCCATCACCACCCATCTCCAAAACTTACCTCCACGAACTCAGCCTCCTCCAACCGTGACTCAGCCGAGTTGACTCACCCATTTACGTGAACCCATGCCACCACCACGTGAAGAGCCCATATGCTTCCCCTTTTTTTTTCTCTTTGGTAAAAACGTGAATTTGAGGGATCTGAGGTTTGGTTTTTATGAGCTTTATTACTATTTTTATTTGCTCTTTTGTTGTGTTTTTTTTTTATGATAATTTAATTTAAGTTGTTAGTTTGAGTTAGGATACTCTTTTCAAGCATGTGTTAGGTTTTTATGTCTCCATGTGTAGATCTTTTATTTGGGCTAAGTGGTTGTTTTGTTTAAATAATTTTAGAGTATTTTGTTAAACATAAAAAAGGTATAAATTAAAGATAAAAATAAAAACAAAAAGAAATCAAGCATGGTGGCTGTTTTAATAAAAATAAAAAATAAAAAAAATAATAAAAAATAATAATAAAAGTACAAAATAAAACCTGTTTTGAATTGTTATGTTTATTTTTTTCATTTATTTTATTTTGACAATATGTTGTTTGTATTTACTTGTTTGTCCTTATGTTTTTTTTAAAAAAAAATCTTTTAATTCATGCAATGACCGATGACGACGATTGAATAGCGGATGCTATCTTCATTGTCTTTTGGATCATAAGGGTTTATTGAGTAGCTTAGTGCTAACTTGAATCCTGTAAAGAATGGATTCGCTTTCAAATAAAATTTTTTTAATAAAATCAACCAACCCACACTTATTTTATAAAGAACTACGTAACTTTGAGTTCCCATTGCACCAGGAGATACGTAGGAGCGAATTTCATTTCTGTCAAGCCCAAATTAAATTTTCATAATTTTGTGGTTTCGTTTTTGTAAATAGTTATAATGCTTTTGTAAAAAGGGGTAAAATAAATATTTCAAAGGATTATTAAGAATTTGCACAATTAATCCAAGGTACCATCTTAGGACGGGTGCGTTAGGGGTGCAGTGGGATTAAGTTTCCACCCTTCCCTAAGCATAACCGACTCCCGAATCCGATCTGGTTCCAATGACCGTTTCCAAATAAAAGGTTTTCCAATTTTTCCTAAGTTGAAAATAAAATTGGTGGCGACTCCATTTTTCCATTTTCATATTTTCTAAATCCTTTCGAGTTGCTGTTCCCCGCCGCGATCCCCGGTCGCGACACTTGGGAACGTTTTCAAGAGTTGTTAAGAAGATGTCCACATCACAGATTTCCCGTATGACAGTAAGTACAAACTTTTTACAATGGTGTATCGCCTGTAAACTGTTCACTCATTGATGCTGCTGCAAGAGGTACAATTTGGAGGAAAACACCGATTGAAAGTCATGCATTGATTAAAGAAATGACGCCCAACAATTATCAATGACAAAATGAGTGTCAGGTGCCTAAGAAACAAGTTGGTGTGCATGTTGTTGACTAATCTACTGCCATTTTGAGTCAATTGGAAGCATTGACAAAGAAGGTTGAAACTCTAATAGTGGTAAATAGTATAGCCTCACCAATCATATGTGAAGCATGTGGTGGACAGGGTCATACAAGTTCAAACTGTCAAGTTGGTAGTCCTTTTGCTCTCGAGCCTGAAGTAGTAAATTTTGTTGGTAATTCTAACTTGTAACAATACAATCCATATTCCAATATGTACAATCCCGGTTAAAAGAACCATCCTAATTTCAAATGAAAAAATCAACAGGGCGATCAACAAAGAGCTCCGCAACCACCCCCAGGTTTCTAAGCACTTGAAGAGAAGCAAAATTTTGAAAACTTTGTAATGAAATACATTCAGAATTCAGAGGCCCGAATGAAGAGCATGAAAACTCAAATTAGTCAGTTAGCTACTTTGATGTCAGAAAGGGCACCAGGAACATTGCACTACTAGAAATTTGAGTTTTAGTGACCGATTTAGAGACCGATTTATTTCGGTCTCTATAGAGACCGAAATAGAGACCGATTAAAAAATAAAAATCTAATTTGTCACCGAAATAAAATCGGTCTCTAATTCAGTCTCTAAATTTTTTAGAGACTGAATTAGAGACCAATATTTCAGTCTCTAAATAAAAATATTTACAAAAAAAATATTTAATATATAGCGACCGCAAATTCAGTCACTAAAAAGAATAAAAAAAATAAAAATTTATCTTATTATCGAGACCGATATTTCGGTCTCTAAATAATAAAATTTATAAATAATTAAATAATTAATGACCAAAATTTTAATCTCTAAATAAAAAAATTAATAAAAAAATATAAAAAATATGTAGCGACCGAAAATGCGGTCGCCGAGCCTCGTTTTAAGCTTTCGTACCCTTTCTCTCTTTTTTTCTATCCATTTCATTTTCTCCCATTTTTAACCTAGCGAGCACTTGCCGCCGCTCGTCACCCCCGCCGCCCTTGCCGCCGCTGTCGTCGCCCCCTTGCCACCGCTCGTCCTTTCTAGCTCATTCACCTTCGTCGTTCTCCCTCGCTCGTTTGTGCGCTCTAGCTCATAAATCATTATCGTTTGTATTGTACTTGCGTATGTTTGTTTAACTTTGATGTGTAAGCCCACAGGATGCTACCACCTTTTGCCACACAGTCTGAAGAAACTAGAGCTATGGCAAGGCATTGTTCTACGGGCATTGAACCAAGGATATCTGCTGAACGTATTATTCTTCTTGATACCCAGTGTACTAACACGCCCACAATATCTTCATTGGTCAAAAAGCTTCCCCCCCCCTTTTTTTTGCTTTCTATTGCTTCCAATGTTCCACTTTCTTATCTTATGGATAGTGGGATTTCCAGTTTTACTTCTTTATTTTATGTATTTATATTTTTTTTATTTTATTTTTTGCCTGTTTGTACTTTGTGCATCTGTTTCTAGCCGAGATGATGAGACCAGATGGCTCTTCAACAATTTCAGTGATAAGTGGAGAATCCCTGTCAGCTGAATTGGCTAATGAACTTATGGGTATTCAGGTAAACAGTAACTCTCAAGCAGAGAATATTTCTTAAAAAAAAAAAATCCAACTCTCTAGCTTCATCATGATTGATGTTATTTTCTGGTACCATTATATCTCGATGAATTTGACCATGTTGGGATGTCTTTGAAGAAATCATTCTAGCTTGTCTTGTTCTTCTAGCATCCATATGTCATATTCTGCTGGTGGTGTCAGAGGGAGTTCATGATGATAGCATGTGGCATTTGATGTTGACGGTATGTGCTTTAGTCTAATTTGTTTGTTATATTTGCAGATGCTTTAAGTCCTGTTCATTACTTCAAAGATTATTTCATATTATGGAAATTATGTAGTCATTTGGAAAATAGTTCTATCTGTTGGTTCCATCTGTTATTTGAATACATTCAATGGGTATCTTTTTCTTAGCTCAATCTTTTGCTATAAGAATAGAGTTAATAGATCAAGGGCTTGGCTGCACTGTTTGGCCTGCACTATATGAAATCAAGTGGTTTACGATCCGTCTATTACTTTTACAATGATCATTTTGGTGAATAGTTGCTACTTGATCACTTGTTAGCAGGGTTTTGTGTTTTGGAGGCCATTAGCATTTAATAATGTTAACATGGTGTCAGCCCCTATCTTTTGATAACAACTCTTTGATGTGTTCTGGACTTCTGGTTTTTCTGCTATCTACATTTTTAAGAGAGCAAGACAGCAAGTAATATAATTTCAGTTTAGATCATAGCCTCTTCTTGGTTCAGATTTGTTTCTTTTTACATCCACTAACAAAATAACTAGTAACTACTCTTTCTCGAATTTTTTTATGCTTTTGAAATGTGACTTCTCCATTTGTTGATAAGTTCTGATGATAATAGTTACTTGATTAATCTCTTATCAACTTTGAGTTTTGTAGATTTTAGATTACTTATTTATAAGTACAAGTACATGATATTATTGATTGAGAAAAGAGAAATATCATATGCTTGTAACATCTTATTGTCTACAAAAATTGGCAGAAAAGCTGTTTCTTGGCCTACTTGTTTAATTTAAAGCCCATACACATCTTGTGTAGATACTTAATTCTTTTATAAATTTGTGTTGCAAAGACTAGTGATGTATTGAAAAGAACTGACCATGCTGTACTTGTTATCATGTAGGTTGACTTGTTGAAGCATGGCATATCAGACCCATCCTTGCGGCTTCATCCCTTTCATAGAGCTCTAGTTCAGGGCTTGAGAAAGATAACAAAATTCCTGAACGTGAAGAATACATGGCTACTCCTGTTTTTGTACACACCAAGTAAGAAATATTTGTTTGTGTAGAAGTTTGGATACTGATTTGTGTTTATTTATTTATTTATACTAGTAGTAGTATTTGATGGTTGTGGACATTGTAACATCCCATATAACATGTTAGCAAGAACTTCCATGTAATCATGATGCATTTAGTTCCAAAAATCATGCTTAGTTGAGGTATAATAGGTCAAAATGGAATTTTGAGGTATTTTAAGTGTTTTCTTGCTTGAATGTGTTTTCAATGGTTGTTTATAACTTGTTCATGATGGGAGTTTGAGTTAGAAACTTGGAACTCTTCTTTTGGACCCTTGATGCACAAAATGAGAAAAAAGATATTTCCTTGCTTGATTGAGTTTAAATCTATGATTGATGAGTTGAATTTAGTGTTTAATGATCCTAATATGATTAGAGACCATGATTAGGGTTGAGAAACACTTAGAATACATGATTTGAGGATTAGAACTTGGTTAGAAATCAAAATTATGCAAAACCCGAATAATGCAGAAACAGGACAGCATCGAGTAGTCTGTGATGTTTGTTGTATAACTTGAGCTACAGACATCGTATTGACTTGATTCCAGATCCATTTGAAATCTAAGACATAATACTTCATGTAGTAAAAATTTCAGAATTATTGAGCAACCCAATTAGTTCTAGTTTTGATTTGAAGCCAAGCCAAATTCTGCAGAAAAAGTAATCTGGCACCTGTTAAACTAGATTGCATAATTTCTTACTCCGATGTCGTATTTACATGAAACTAGTGGCATTTGAAAGCTAAAACATAAGGCTATTTGACTGTTAAATTTCAGAATTTTTGAGCTCTTAGTTTGTTCCCAGTATCATTTCAAAGTCAGGTCATTTTCGGGTAAAACAGAGAATACCCTGTTTTAGCTTCTGCATAATGTCGCATAACTTTGGCTACATTTATCCAAATGAGGTGAGGTTTATGGCATTTGAAAGATAGGAGGGAAGGCTATATGACTGTAAAATCTCAGAATTTCTACAGTTAGTATGTGCATTTGGCGCACTCATGAAAAACAGCCTTTTTAGGCAAAAATTGAGGTGTTTTTAAGAAAATTTGGACCATACAATTGGCATTAATTCAGATCATGTGTATATGTGGTACAATGACTTCCATTTTGACAGAAGTATCATAAGTTTTGATCAGCAGGTCTGTTTTGAGTTCTATGTTGCAAATGATGAGGGGGAACGTGATGTCTTGAACATTGGTATCAAAGAGTGTGGGGTCTACTGAATACAGGATTTGATGAGATTATGAGAATGAATTCAATGACAAAAATCATCAAGAACAGGATTTGAGTGAAAAATGTTCTTGTTTTTTCGGTATGGAACTTATTAATCTCTTTCACTATTCTCAATATATATTATGCTGATTTTGTTTCACTTAAGTCCTTCATAAATTAATAACATTTTCTGAGGGGGGAAAATGTAGCAAAAGAAAGAAAGATTTGCTATAAGGGAATAAAAAAAGAAGGGTGTCAATTAGCCTATTTTCACCCTTAAAAAGTTTTAAGGATTATAAATCATACAATTGTAATGAGGCTTATGTTCAACAAATAAAATATGTTTACGATTGGTCTATCGATTCAGATATACATGTCATTTGAAACATCTATACTTAATTGAGTTTTCATGACCAATATGTTTTTCGAATGACAATTTCCCACTTTGTCCATTGCATCTTGTTTTCAGCATGAAACAATTGTTGTTTATATATAACTTTTCATTGCACCATAGAATTTTTGCCCACTTATGGGACCTATATCATTATCATGTCTCCGGTCTCCAACTTGTACCTGAACTTACAAAAGATTATATTAGTATTATTTTATTGCTTTTTCTTTTGGATTTTGGAGATTGGTCTTGACATGAAATTTCATTTTTCCTAGTAGTACACTCGTATTATCTCGTTGTCCTAATTTCGCTTTAGTCGCTTATAGACAGAAAACAACACCCACTTTTCTTGTGAATTGTTAGATGTAACACTGAAAAGGTATCCTTGGTTTTCCTGACATTATCAGTAAGGACATGTTCGACCTTTCTCTATGTATTTTCTATGAAAACTTTCCATGGAAATCAGGATTGTCACTAAGAAAAGTTGATGAGAAGGTTATCTGGAGTTTGAGCTTTTGAAACTATCTTGATTTTAGACATGAAATTACATTGGTTATTCCTCGTTTTGGAAATACAGTGAGAGTCTTATATATTAAATTTGATTGCGGTGGTGGCTGGGATAAATTCAAGTTGCACTGTGTTTATAAACATGCGTATGAAGTAACTGGAAAATGAACATATGTATATTTAAAGATATGTATATTTGCTTATTTTATGAGATTATAGAAGTTTTTGAATTATTGATCGTTATATTTTGTGTGCTGAGTTCAATATAGTTGTGGATAAACAGAAGTTTAACTTGTGAAGTGTTTAGTATGCTATCTAATTTATTGCTCTCCATATATCTGATGAATTTAATTTGATAAACCTTGCTACATTGTAAAGTATGTTAGCTTAGTTTGTTAATAAGGATTTATGTCGCTTATACTCTAGATACCGGAAATCCTATAGCCTCGAGGATTTTTCTTAATACTGGAACTCCATAATAATTCCCTTCTAGCAATTTTTTATTTTTTTTATTTTTTATATATAGAGACCGATTTAGTGACTGATTTTATAAAATATATAATATATTTAGCCTTTTAGAGACCGATTTAGAGACCGATTTAGAGACTGATAAATCGGTCTCTAGTTTAGAGACGGAGTTAGCAACCGATTTTGTATAGTATATAATATATTCATGTTTTTTGAAATCGATTTAGAGACGGATTTAAAAACTGATTTAGAGACCGAAAAATCGGTCTCTAAAATCGGTCTCTAATATGTTTTTTTTGAAGTATAATTGACCAATAATTGACCAATAATTGACCAAAAATTATCGACTGATTTAGAGACCGAAAAAATCGGTCTCTATAAAATCGGTCTCTAAATCGGTCTCTAATATTTAGCGACGAGGCTTTTAGAGACCGATTTAGATCGGTCTCTAAATCGGTCTCTAATTATTTTAGAGACCGATTTCCTTGATTTAGAGACCGAAAAATGGGTCTCTAAAACCCAAATTTCTAGTGGTGTTGGCTAGTACTACCGTGCCTAATCCAAAGGAACAAGTCAATGTAATTTCCCTAAGAAATGGCAAGGTTTTAGAAGGACAGATGAATGAAGCACCTAGCTTGTTAGGATTTGAGAAAAAGAAAAATAATATTATTACTGAAGATGTCTCAATTCAAGATGGTAATAAAGAAAGGGAGGTTGAGAAAGAACAACCAAAGTGGCAGAGAGCGAAGAAGGATCATAAACAGAACATAGTATATGAATCATCAGCATATGCCAAGATCCCATTCCTTCAGAGGCTCAAGAACAATTAGCCAGACAAACAATTTGCTAAATTCTTAGAGATTTTCAAGAAATTGTAAATTAACATTCCATTTATTGAAGTCATCTCTCAAATGCCTAAGTGTGCAAAGTTCTTATAGGAAATACTTACAAAAAAAATGCAAGCTTGAGGAATTTGAAACGATATGTTTAAATGAGGAGTGCTTCACCATTCTCTTGAAGAAGCTACCATTAAAATTAATAGATCTAGCGAGTTTTACTATTTCTTGTTCTATTGGTAACTCTTATTTTGAGAAAGCATTATATGATTTAGGTGCTAGTATTAATTTGATACATTTCTCTATTTTTAAGAAATTGGGAATGCATGAACCAAAGTCCACCTACATTTCATTACAATTGGCCAATAGATCCATCACTTACCCTCACGGTGTGGTGGAGGATGTTTTGGTAAAGGTAGATAAATTCATTTTTTCAGTTGATTTTATGGTGCTGGATATAGAAGAGGACCCTGATATTTCTTTCATACTTGGAAGATCGTTTTTGACAACTTCAG
Organism: Ormosia semicastrata; assembly: GCA_029884595.1. Classification (NCBI taxonomy): domain Eukaryota; kingdom Viridiplantae; phylum Streptophyta; class Magnoliopsida; order Fabales; family Fabaceae; genus Ormosia; species Ormosia semicastrata. The sequence continues at coordinate 46,903,488 of JAQQTO010000056.1, read as the reverse complement.
GAGTCGTGATTGATGTATCTCAAGGTGAGCTTATCTTAAGAGTGGATGAAGATTATGTGACCATCAATGTCTTTAAGGAGGCTAAATCTTCCCCAATGTCAAATCTCCATGCCCCTATCAATATCGTTCAAGCTAAGAAGCAGGAAGCTTTAACTATCAAAAACCCCCCACCATCATACAATGTGGATGTTGACCTTCCTAAAACCCAAGTTGTTGAACTAGAGAAAGGTCTTCTTATGATCCATGCTCCATTATAAATTGGTCATTCATCTATTGATTGATTGAACCCACCATGGCCTAGCGGAGCTAAGCTACAATTGGGACAACCAAGCTCTTATCAAGTTCAAAATACAGTTGGAAGCATTCTTGATGCCGTTGATGAAGAATGGAAACACTGCTTTGAAAAGAAGAAGACATCATCCTTTTTCTCTTACTTTAAGCGGCCATGATTTACCTAAAAAAAAAGACAAAGTCGAGCTAATGACATTAAATAAGCACTTCATAAGAGGTAACCTGTGTTTCTATTCTTAGCATTTGGTTTTTTAGTTATTTCTTTTTGCTTTGTTTTTCATATCACAAAAAAAAAATGTTTTGATACTTTTTTTTTCTTATCAGACTAGATGTTTGAGTTCATGACACACTTTCCTCCGACTACACCTCTTCCACCACATTCATGATTTTGTGTTTAATTTTCAAGAAAGTTTCGTTATCCCCTATTTTGTTATTTGTCTTTTATTTACATTGAGGACAATGTTCATCTTAAATGGGGGTTACTCTCAATGAATACTTAAGCATTGTTGGTAATTAAGCAGGAATTATATGTTAATTTCTTAATTTATTCTGAGCTGATATAAATATTTTTGAGAGGGGAATCCACTACTCATGTGCTGATATTGTGTGAATCAATCTTGTTCAATTAAGTAAAGTGAAATTTATCATTTTAGTTAAAAAATTAGTCATGTCTGCTTGTATTTGTTCTCTCTATTAACTTAGCCAGAAAGTAAGTTTTAGGCTTTAATGATTGAATTTTTCATAAATAAAACCTTATTTTTCTTATGGAATGAGATTTCTTTTGATTGATGTGCGCTAAACTTACTTTGATATCTTGCTGAGACTTTAATGATTCACATACAAACTTGAATATGATTAAGGCAATTAGGCTTAATCTTTTCTTAACTTTCAGAGTTGCATTGATAAAGTAATCCCTTAGTTGTCCCATTTGAGTTTGAAATTAATTTATTTGATGCCCAATTAAATAATCATGTTGAATTCTTTGGAGCATCTGATGTGTTGATTGAAAAGTCTTGAAAGGTTGCTTTTGTTTTCAAGGGTTGAAAAAATAATTAAAAAAAAAAAAAGAAAAAGAAAAAGAAAAAGAAAAAGAAAAGATGGAAAAAAAATAAGAAAAGAAGAAAAGAGAAAAGAGAAAAGAGAAAAAAATGAAGAAAATAAAAAGATTGTGGGTGAAAATAATGAGAATATTAGGTTGAAAGTGAGAATTTGATATACTCTTGTGCATTATGCTCTACTTATCATCTTTTTAACCTGATTCTACTTTGTATCGATTTAGTCATGAACATTTTTTACCTTTTTTTATTTTAATCTTTTACTTACCTTTCTTTATATCCTTGGCCCTATTACAACCAAAGAAAGACCTTTTGATTCTTGTATTGTATGTGAATTTGGAAGTGGAGATGAGATTGATAACCAAGCCTATGATATTATATTTTTTAAGAGAAAATTGAGTGATCTCTTTGTCCTTAAACATTTAAGCGATGGAATGATGAGTGACCTCAATTAGTTGGTAAAGAGAAAAGATGCAAGCTAGACTCAAGCCTCTAATTGTTTTAAGTGCTAAATGATCTTGCTTAATTGGATTTGATTATTGAACTTGATTGAATTATTAAATTGTGCAATTGCCCTTGATTCTTGTTTCTGGATGTTGAGTTTAATCGTGATTTTGATCCCTATTCTTTGCTTGAGGATAAGCAAAATCATAACTTTGGGAGAGCTGATGAACCTTCAAAGTCTCATATTTTTATGGTTCATTTTCTTGGTTTTTCATCCTCTTTTGATACTTTTTATTGAACTTTGTTCTTAAGTTTTATTATGTTTTCATTATTTTAATTGTGTTTTTATTACGGGTTTTAATTGTTTTTGATAGGTAAATTTACATGGAAGAAGACCAGACATTTTTATAAGGAGGAAAGACACATAATTTCTCTCTGGTGCCCCAGCGCTGCGCCCAAGCGCTCAAAGCATATACAGCAACGTTATTTAAGAAAGCTAACGCAAAGTGGTGGGAAGGCAGCGCCTGAGTGCGCAGTGTGTTACACAACGTGTTTTTGGATTAGTGACTCAGTGCTTGAACGCCCAGAAGCCAATGCCTAAGCATTGGTCGCATAATAGCACACATTATTTTTATAAATGAGAAAAGTTACACCATAATTCAAAGAGAGCGTAAAAATCCTTAAAAGGGGTTTTGATTTCTCTTTCTCTCTAGTTTTCCTTTTTCTTTGGGTTTTCTTTCCATGAATTTGTATTGTGATTTGGGTTTGTTTATATTGAAAATGAATAGCTAAACCCATAGCTAGGGCTACAGGAGATCTTGTTTTCCTAATTAATTGTGTTTGATATTGAATTTGATTAATATAATTTCTTTTAGGGTTAATTATATTGCATGTATTCTTGTCAGAACTTGATCTCTTTTGACATGTTTTAATTCATTGTTTGACTGGTGACCATCCGCACTCAATGAATGGACCTATATGATAAACTTAGGATAAGATTGGTGAATGACTAAATATCAATTTATTCTACTAATGAAATTAATGATTGTGTTAGTTCATCTCTTGAATTGGGGTTTAATGCATTCCTAATTAATTCAACTAAATAACTAAATAGGTGATTTAATTTAGGAATAGAATATTGTCTCATCCATGACCATTGAGATTCAATAGTAAAGAAAAGATTATTGGCAAAAGAATTACTTTACATCATAAATGAGTGAAAATATGATTAACTGGATTCAAGTGAACCTTGCGCATTGGTTTCTCCCTATTTGATTTTCTTTACATTGTTTAATTGTCCATTATTTTTCTTTATTTATTTTCTGATTTTATTTTGAATTTCTCTTACACTTTCGATTATCTAAATAACCAAGAGTTTTACGAATCTAATAATTACCACTTATTCCTCGCGGGATCAACAATTGAGACTCAAGTCCTTTATTACTTTGTAATAGAGTGCACTTGCTCTTAATATATTTTACGCGTATCAAGCTTTTGAGTTCTTTCTTCCAAGACCCAAGAGGTAGGGGTGTTTGTTCTTCATATTCTACTTTTTTTGTTTTCTCTCCATGCTTTTGGTTTGCATGTTGAGTTTAAGGTGGGTTTTTCTAGGTCCATCGTATAATTTGGAGAAGCATGTTGGGAATCCATTTTTGGGATAAGTTAGAGATAGTCTAGGCATGATGATAGTTGAACCTTAGGAACATCGATAGAACTCATTAAGATGGAAGTTTAGAAATGGGTATTTGAGTTGTGATTCTTAGTCATAAATCCATGCTAGATGAATTACATGTTTGTTTAAGGGCTACTATATGATTATGAACCTTAGTTGTGGTTAGAAATCACATAGAACCCATGAGTTGATGAATCAAACAAAGAAGAAGAAGTCTATTCTCAATTTTTTCGGTGTGGAACGCACCAAATAATGGGTTAATGAATAGTGATAATAGGTTATTGGTTTTAGGTAGAGAGTTATGTGTTTTAGAATAACAAGTTATTGAATAGTAATAGCCGGTTATCAGAAACCAATAATAGGTTATTTGGTTATGACAGAAGGCTTTAGTAAACGAATAACAGGTTAATGAATGGCAATAATAGGTTAGCGAACTTGACTAGAACATGATTTTAGACGTGATAATAAGTTATTTCAAGGCATAACAAATTATTAGAATCCTATAATCGATTATGGATTTCTTAGAAACAGAAATTAATTATCCTAATCGATAACCCAAGTGGATATCCGATTAGCAAGCCTTGTAAAACAAAGTTTTACATTCTTGGGGCTAAGTTTGACCTTAGTTAGGCTAAGTTTTGGTTGTTAATGATTCAAATGAATTAGCCTATGGAGGATAAGAGCCCTAGAGGTTATAGTTCCTCTTTTATGGGTTAAAGATGAACTAGTTGCCCTTTTTGGGTAAAGTTGAGTTTGAGTGGTCAAAAGGACCTAGTAATTGGATAAGGCAGTAAACTAAGTTTGTCTAGTAATAATAGAGTGCCATCGTACATGAAGTGCTCTCATAGAGTTGAGGTAGAGCTAGTAATGTAAGGATAAAAGGTATACTAAGTCTAGTTGGCAATAGTTGAGTGTCGTAGTGCATGAAGTGCTCTCATAGAGTTGATGTAGAGCTAGTAATGCAAAGATGAACTTAATGTAGAGTTATGTGGTGGTTACGTAAGAATTAGACATAACACCACATTTTTCACACATATCACATTTTTCACATACTTGCTATTCCTAACAGTTTGAGGTAGCGAAAAAATCTACTCAGTTTAAGGTAGATTAAAGGAGGTTACATATTCCCTCCCTACTTAGTAGGTTAAAGGAGGTTATAGATTCCCTTCCTACCTAGAGGAATAGTCAAATCTCATAACATTGCATTTACACTATCATCACTATTTTTTCTTTGAGCATCATCATACATAACATAATCATTGCATTTCTTGATATTTGTTTTTTTTATTTGTGTCTTGTGTTTCTTTTGTGCTTGTGTTGGCTTGCTCAATAGTATTTTACAATTGTATGGATGGTTGTTTAATGTCATTGATTGTATAATATAAGTTGTTTATTCTTTTGTATATTGCAACTGCTGGTATTGGTATACTTTTATTGAGATTTATGTATTCTCATCCCGTTTGTTGCCATGTAAATCTAGGTGAAAACTCCTCCAAAGGAAAGAAGAAAAAGTATGAAGACTAGTATAATTTTTATACTTAGTTGTCAAAGCTTGTATATTTGTTTATATTTGCTTTGAGTTTTGTAAAAGTTGTATGTATATTACTTTGCCACATAAGCTTGATGTAAATATATGTATGACCTTTTTAGTTTTGGCTCTCCATAATTATTTGTTTCAAATGTTATGGGTTAGTTTGATGTTTAAGTTAGAAGTAACATATCTAATACTGTGTTCAAAAGTATCTGATATTAGGATATTACAAAGTAGGTGTCATCCTAAGCTTTTAGATATGGTTAGTAATTGTAGCCGTAGAATATAAATTCATGAAACCAAAATTTTGGTGTAATGAGTCAACATCTACTAGTCTGAGTTTTAGCTTGAAGGAGTATTGCGTGAGATTTTGGATTAATTATTTCCCCATTCAACAAAAAAAAAAAGATTAAAAATATAGCTTTAGATTGTTTTCAGAACGTTATTTGAAGATACGATTGTCTTTTTATACTTGTTTCATTAGGCCTTTGAATGGTGGCAAAGTGGTTGATGGACTGACTTTTGTTTTATTTTTTACGAGGATGATGGTAGGCAGTGACAACTTTGCAACCATATGAATATGTTACCTACCTCTATTTCTTCTCTGCAACTCTTTTGAATGCTCAAATCAATTAAGATATTGCCTAACTAGAAAAACTTCAAATTCAAATATTAAATACATACATAATATGCTTCATTATCAATACCTAAAAATTAATAGATGTGTGAGTAAAATATACACATTTTGTACCTGATTTGATATTAATTGAGAATAATTTTGTGACAATGTCACTCTAATTGCATATTTATGAGATTATCATTGGTAATTTGAGTTTATCTTTTCTCTATGATTTTAAATTCAAACTAGATGATTTGACATAGTTTCATAAAGACTTGAATGAGCTCATTGCAAAGAAATTGAGCTTGGAACTCAAATAGTCAAGATTCACAGAACTCTTGACCTTTCTAACATAGAATGACCATAACTTGTGCTATGGAGGTCAAAACGAGGTGATTCTAGTGATATCTGAAAAAAGAGAACTACAACTTTCATGAGACTCCAAAAACAAATTCCCACTCTAGGGCCTCACACAGGGCACCCCGTTTTAAACTACAAAGTTACACTGAAGGCTGTTTAAGGTGCCTGAACCAAAGCCTCACACGGGATACTTCACGTGAACTCTCACAGCCCCGTGTGAGGTATCAGAATTCATCTTGAATGCCACATTGGGTACCCCATATGTGGATTCCCTATCTCACATATGGTACCTCGTGTGCGATCCTGCAAGTTGTTGTTTATTTCCTAAATTGATATCTTTCATTACTGGAGAACCAATTAAGGAGATTGAGTGAAAGATACATCTCTATTATGGTAAATCTCCTATAAATAGAGCAATGATGGAGATATTGGGCAACTTTTGAAGCCAAGAATTTAAGACTTCTTCTTCTTCTTCTTACTTTTTGTTTCTTATTTTCTTCGATAGAATCATGATTGTTTCTTCATCTATTCTTATTGTTTGTGTTATAATGGCTATGAGTGACTAAATTCCCTTTTTCTAAGATTATGATGAAACTTTTTACTCATTTATTGTTGAATTATTGACTTGATTATTTGTTAAATGAGAAATTACTGTTGTTGATTCATTCTTAGTGTGCTTAATACTTATGGTATGTTGCACACCACATTTATATGATCTTAGACTTTAGGTGAATGATCGAGAGATGAAACTTAATTACTTGATAATCTAATAATTGAACTTAAAAATTGAGACCTAAAGATAGACTTGAATCCTTACATATGCAAATGGTTGTCATTGAACTTAATGAGTTTTAACTTAATTAATTACCATAAGAATGAGATTAATAAGGTTTTGACAATTTTTTAGTACCAAGAGATTGGACTTTAATAAACCACCTTCAAGAACATAATTGATCATTAATAAAAATAGGGTTAATATTCATCATAAAGGATAATTGTAGTGGATTCCTAATCCTAGACCTTTAATGTTTGGTTGAACTTCATCCTTTTTAGATTTATTGCTTCTATAATTGATTTCTTTTTTTTTGCCCTTTTAAATTGTTTTAATTCAGTTTTTGATTGCTTAAATAATTAGTATTACCATAAGAGTTAATAGTCATACGATCTTCATAGGAACAATCTTATTTTACTACTTGAACAATTCATGTACTTGTAAAAAATTCACAATACTAACTGTAAAGGATAAAGATTAATTCAAGCTCCGTCTCTAACGTTTCCAGTTGCTTTGTTATAGGAGTTAGTTTCTACAATTTAAATTCAAGTTCAAATGTATATTTAGTTATATATTCACGTAACATATAATGCACACATTTGCGAAAGCAATACAATATTTCTTTACCAGATGCATAACTCTTTTATCCTATATATCAGCTGCTATCTTGCTCTAACGAGCTTCGATCCATGGCCTCTTCACCCAATTCACCTTCCAATTCAACCAGTTACCCCTACGAGTCAACCCATTACTGCCTCTCCTCCCAATTCTGTTGTGTTCTTCAACTCAAGAACACATCACTCTCAAGCTGTTAGCCAGCAATTACTTTACATGGAGGCGCTGAGCCAAATCACTTCTCTTAGGCATGAAGTTGTTTGGCTATATTGATGGTAAAATCACGGCACTGGCTGAGATGATTACCTTTCCAGATGGTTCTACCACTCCAAATCCAGCCTATGACACCTGGTTCTACTAGGATCAACTCATTCTTAACCTGCTACTTGCTTCTATGAATGAAAGAGACAGTATTGCCCTGTCCGCATGTGACCCTGCTCTCCAACTTTGGAGCTAGGAAGCACGGACACGACACCCTCGTGTTCTCATGTTATGTAATTGGAAAACAAGCTACAAAGGAGCAAGAAAGGATCCTAATCTATTAGTGACTATCTTTTTTCAAAAAATATAAGACACGTGGATGATTAAGATTGATCGTTATATAATAAAACATAAAATAAATGTGTTATAATTATGAAAAGACATATTCTTAACATAAAAATCCAAACCTAATTTGATTTTGCAAACTAGTTCTCAAAAATGTTTTTCTTAAGGGTTTTCTAATTTTTTTTCAAACCCAATCAAGCTGGAACTGTAGCTGGCTGGTTCAGGGGAATGTTTGTTGGCTTGGTGCCGGCTATGGAGATGTGGTGGTGGCGACTGATGCGGTGGTTTTGCATTATCATCAACTGCACCCCAAAACAACGATACTTGACACTTTTGAGGATGAAAGAGGCAGTGGTGTTTTTCTGGTATGACGATGAAGGAGGGCCGTTGTGGTATAGGTTTGGATATTACTCAGTTGGTTCCACCAAATTATCCACCCCGTCCAGCGCTTTAAATGAAACACGAAAATTGAGAAAATGGGGCCAAACACCGCTAATAAGGTTTACATGAATTTCCGGCCGTGTGAAGGATCAAATGATTAAGGGCGCTCCGTGTGTCAAAGTAGTGTGACCTCTACACATTCAACATCAAGCCCATCAACCTCCAAGCATTTTGCCGTGTCCGGTGTTTTATTTAGCTTTGGAGTGCACTTAAATCCAAATATGTGAATCCCTCGTGTTCTAATGTATTAGTGACTATCTTTTTTCTGTTAAAAGAACCGTGGATGAACTTAGTGCAATTGATCATGAAATTTCTAATGATGATGTAACTCTTTATGTTCTTAATGGTTTATAGGCTGAGTATCGTGATATTACAGCCTCAATTTGTACTAGAGACATGTCATTTACCTTTGAAGAGCTTCAGTCACCTTGTTGCTCATGAGGACTACCTCAAACGTGATGATTTCCAACCTAAGGTGCATGTTCCAACGGCTCATTATCAGAACAAAATTGGGCAGCACAATACTCGTGGACTAAAGCCCAGTGGTTCCTCTAACAGGAGTGGCAATGGCAATTCAAAAAATAATTTTTGCTCCAATCAACATTATATATATCTTTCAAGGCTATAATAACAGGCAGCCTGGTCAACCAACAAGGAGTAACAATGGCTTTCAACCATGGGCCAATCGCCCACCACCGAAGTGTCAACTTTGTGATTTTTATGGCCGTATAGCCAAATAATGTCCTCAGCTACTGCAGCGTGCTCTTGCTCCTCCTCCTTCCATGAATTTTGCATTATCATCAACTGCACCCCAAAACAACTTGATACTGACACCCGAGCTAGTCACCATGTGACCACTGATCTCAACAATTTAAGTCTTTACTCTGAGTATGACGAGCCTAATGAGGTGACCATTGGACATGGTATAGGTTTGGATATTACTCATGTTGGTTCCACCAAATTATCCACCCCCTCTTCCATTTTCTCTTTAAATGATGTTTTATGTGTGTTCCTAAAGCTAGTCAAAATCTTATTTCAGTTTCTAAAATTTGCCAAGCTAATAAGGTTTATCTTGAATTTCACCTTTTTTTTTCTTGTGTGAAGGATCAAATGATAAGGGCAACCTTGATGTGTGGTCGAAGTAGTGGTGACCTCTACACTATTCAACATCAAGCCCATCTACCTCCTTCACACATAGAGTTGCCAAAACGAGCCAGACTATTTTTGGATTGGGTCAAATGGTCATGTAAGTTTTATGTTGACATGTTTTCAGTTCAATCCGTCTCTTTTTAATAACAAGCTCTTGTTGCAGGTTGACTCATTTAGACTATTTTTAATTTTGAACTAACATTTACTAATCTAACTCATCTCTTTTATCGGATTATTCGGGCTGACTCATCTGACTTAGCACATTTTGACAGCTCTACTCCCACAAACTACATTCTCATCCACATGTCACTCTCCTTTGCTATAGCATGCTTGCCTTGGACATCCCTCATCCAAAATTCTCCATCAAACATTGAAGCAAAACAAATTCTCAGGTCCTCGGTTGTCATCCTTTCATTGTTCATAATGTAATTTAAATAAAAGTCATAAACTTCCATTTCATGACTCATCAATAAAAGCGTCATCTCCAATCACTTCAATAAATGGTTTTCATTACTATCTTATTTTTGTGGATCATTTTACTCGGTATATTTGGTTATATCCTTTGAAAAATTAAAGTGACTTACCATTATCTTTCCACAATTTCATGCAAAATTGGAGAGATATTTGATATTTCTCATTCAAAATAAAATTAATTTACACTGATGGAGGTACAGAGTATATGAAATTAAAACCATTTTTTGAAACTACAGGTATCTCTCACTATATTTCCCCTCCTTATACCCCTGAACATATTGGCCTTGCTAAACATAAACACATGCATATCGTAGAAACTACCCTCATCTTTCTCAATCATGCCTCCCAAATATTGGTGGTGTGTTCCAAACTGCAATGTTCCTAATTAATCAAATGCCCACATCAATCCTCCAAAACAAGTCACCATTTCAATGCTTATAGAAAAAATAACCCTCATATTCTACACTCAAAGTTTTTGGTTGTCTATGTTACCCTTGGCTACGTCCTAATGCTACCAACAAACTTGCCAAGTGAAGTGTCCCATGTGCTTTCATTGGTTACTCTCCACAATTTCATGCCTATTTGTGTCTTGACACCACCACCAACAAATTAAATTTACAATTCCAGACATGTTAAATTCTTTGAAACACACTTCCCATTCACCAAAAATTCAAGCTCTCACCCCATTATATCTCCTTGGATCTTGACACCATCTGCTTCTAATGATCTCGCTTTACCTAAGCCTTCAAATTCAAACATGGATAACACCCTGACCTTAGCCTTCAAATTTAAACAAGGATAACACCACTCTCTCCCTTATCCAATCATCCCTTGATTCAAAATTATACCACGCATTACATACAACCCCTCCCTCATCCCATGTTGACCACCAAATTCCAATGTTCATACTTAACAACAGAGAAAGTATCCAACAACTCCAATACCAACAAATCTCATAATTTATCCTTTTCCACTGAGACATAAACCACCAACTCGGCTACCACCTCACGTCCCACAAATCCCACTTGGTCACCATTACCTGAGTCACCACATGATCGCGCCTCAAGCTCCCCACCAATCCTTCGTTCTCGTCTAGTAACAAGAGCCATGAACAATAAACACAAACCTAATAAAAAATTTCTCTTAACCATCAAACACCCTCTACCCACCACCTTGGAACAACATTAGCAATGAGTTCAGAATTTAATGTCATTTTACAACAAGGCACATGAGAACTTGTCCCAAAACATGAAGCATAGAATATAATTTGTTTCAAATGAGTCTACAGGATAAAGAGGCACCTGATGGCTCTATAGCAAGGTTCAAGGCAAGACTAGTTGCCGAGGAATTTCATCAAAGACCTAGTCTAGATTATACTCAAACATTCAATCCTGTCATTAAGCCCTCTACTGAACTTTGTTCACCCTGACTATCTAAATCATGTGTGTCGCCTCAAAAAGTCTATGAGTCTATCTATGGGCTTAAACAAGCACCACGTGCTTGGTTCACAACACTATGCTCCTTCATGCGTTCATATGGTTTTCAAAGCTCCAAGTCTGTCTCCTCATTATTTATCCTCATCAAAGGTTCTCTTCGGCTCTATATATATTGGTATGTTGATGATATTCTCTTAATAGGAAATTCAACCACTGTTATTCAACACTGCATCACATCCTTGACCACTTCTTTGTCCATTAAAGACTTAAGTGATCTTCATGACTTTGTTGGTATTGAGGTGATTCCTACGTCAAAAGGTCTTTTTCTCGACCAGCATAAATATATCAAAGACTTCCTTAAGCGCAGAAAAATGGCTGAAGTAAAAGAGATTCAGACTGCCCTTTCCATAAGTCAACCATTAACTCTACACGATGGTAGCGCTACAACTGATTCCAAGTTGTTTAGTAGCATTATTGGAGGGCTGTAGTACCTCTTCATAACTAAGCCTGACATAACTTTCTCTGTAAACAAATTGGCACAATATATGCATAAGCCTATAACATCTCATGTGACAGCCCTCAAGCATTTGTTGCGTTATCTCAAGGCCACAATCTTCCATGAGATTCATCTTAAAACGCCCAATGTCCTCCAATCTTTATGCCTTTAGTGATGCTAATTGGACTAGCAACCAAGATGCTTATACTTCAACTTTAGCACACCTTGTATTCTATGGTGGGAATCTCATTTCTTAGAAGTCACCCAAGCAGAGAGGAGTTGCTCATTCATCCACAGAATCTGAGTACCATTCTCTTGCCTCCACCTCCACTGAAATCATGTGACTTCATTAAATTCTTACAGAACTTAAGATCAATCTGCATCAAGTTCTAATCATTTACTGTTTATAACTTAAGTGCCACATATCTCTCTGTGAATCCCATAATGCATAGCCGAATGAAACATATTGCAATTGATGTTCATTTTGGGATCAAGTTCAACAAGGCAAACTTCATGTGCAGCATGTTTCCACCAATGATCAACTTGCCGATATTCTTAACAAAGTTCTCTCCAAGCAACGGCACAATCTTCTTCATTCCAAGATCGGTGTATCCAATGGTACACCTATCTTGCGAGGTATGTAAGGGATAAATACTAATTCAAACTCCGTCTCTAACGTTACAATAGCACTCCTACTTCCTAGGTTCCAGTTGCTTTGTTATAGGAGTTAGTTTCTATATTTTAAATTCAAGTTCAAATATATATTCAGTTATATATTCCTGTAACATGTATCGCACACATTTATGAAAGCAATACAATATTTTTTTATCAGCTGCATAACTCTTATACTCACATTAAGGATCAAAGTTGTCTAACCTTCTTACCTTGAGAAACCACCAACTAACATCAGGAATAGATCATTTCATGTGATTTTTCAGGCAACAATGTCGTGTGGAGAAGAAAAATAAATATAAAAAATTTTTATTAATAGAACTTAGTCAGGATTTATGAAATTTCTTTTATAATCTTTGTGTCTATCTTTTTTTTTTTTCTCATGACCTTGTCATGTGAAAAATCACATGAGAGGAACAAAACATAAGTTTATTACAGAATAACTAATTCTAAACTTTCTCCAATAAAACTATCCAAATATTTCAGATCTATTACCTTTTGGAAAGACATGAAGAATTTGGTTGAGTTTCTCATAATTGTTCAATCTCATACATTGACCTTACATAACAATAAGACACCTTTAGATCTATTAATATAAGGGATGCGATACTCTCTTCATATAGTAGCAGTTTTGTGTCGATCTCGACAGTGAAAAATGCATCATTGATAGAGAAATTTCAAGTAATAGAATTATCCTTTACTTACAAGCACACAATATTTATGTAATATCTAGCAAATATAAGGGTGATTTTCTTATAGGAAATAATATGATTAACTAAAATCTAATATCTACCTAACTTAATTTAAAGAAAAAGAAAAGAGATTTTGATTTTATTTAATTAATATAAGAATTTAAATTATGTGATAAACTAGAACTAAATTAAACAATAAATCTAAATGCAATGACTCAAATTAAAAAGCAATATGAATTAGAGAACAATTCTAGGACCTCGAATTTACCACTAACCATGCAAATATGAAATTAACTTGAATGAAAATTAATTTTATTCTATGAAGTGTTTACAACTATAAGCTTTGAACATTACTAAAGATTATTGTAACTTAATTAATGATATAATTCATCTAAAATAATATGAACTATTCAAATTATGATTAAATCATTTAACATAGCATGAACTATTCAATCTTTAGATAACAAAAGTAATAAATATTATTGCACAACCCACACCTAAAACTATAAGAATTAGGTGTGATTAAAATATATCAAATTAAATTTATTAATTGACTACAAGACAATCAATAAAAATTAATTGAATAACAATTAAAAATCAATAATCATCATCATCGGGTAATTATAGAACAAAGAAAAATATCCTAAATAAAAGTAAATCATCTAAAACAAATATTAAAGTTTCATCTTAATTTTAGAAAATAAAATTAAATACTCATAACAAGAATATCAAATTAAAAAAAAAGAAGAAAAATCTATAAAAAAAAAAAAAGATAATTGCTAGTGCTCTCCCCTAAAACTGTGTTGCACGTTCTCTACAGCTCGTTTTATAGTGTTTTTGTCCTTCACCGCCTCAGAAAGTAGGCTTTTAATTTAAGCACACTGTTTCACTTAATTTTGTAATCAACGCCCATAAACTTTGTTTTGCACCGTGGCCCACTACTTGCATTCACGTCATACACATTGTTGCAGGGCCTTTAAATCTTATTTGAAGAAGCATTTGAATTGATAGCGGGCCCACTTTAATTGTAACAAGTTACACTTAAATTCAAGACTATTTCATTCACAAAAGTGGATGCACCATTCTCAATAGGAGGTCAAATAAATTTAAAGATTTTGTCCTGAAGTTTATCATAATAATTAAATTAATAATTTGTTTTAAACAAATAAGTCAATAATACTACAAAATTACTAAAATTAAATATAATAAGATATAATAATATTTATTTTTATAAAAAAATATATAAAAATTAAGCTATTATTACAATTTCTAATCAACTTATTGCTAATTCATAGCAATGAAAGCAACTCAAAACAAAGTTCAAAGCAAACAATATCTCCAACTAATTTAATCAAATTCAATTTATCTCAACTCAGGAATATTAGTCATGCATTAGAACATCACAATTGTCATAAAAATTCTACTATCATTAAATTTAAAGTGTGTAAATAATATAATTACTATGACATATACCAAATGTCTTCAAATATCACAATTAGAATTCCTACCATAGAACTTATTTCAACCACATGTAATCCTTACAAGAGTTACCTTCAACAAGAAAATCACTCAGAAGTATGGTGTCACTTATAGTAAGTATATGTAAGAGCAGTAGTTGACACAAATCAAAATAAATATCTCACATATAAAATAAAAGAAAGAACACTGAGAAAACAAAACAAATATCGTTTCATAAAAAGATGTCAAGAAAAGATTTTATCACACTTTTAGATAAGCCATGTACATTGAAAGAATCAAGCAATCCCTTAAAATCAAATAAGACTTTATTAAGCTTGTAATGCAAATAATCAGAAAATATGAAAGCTAAAGGGTAATAATGAAAATCAAAAGTGCTCCAAGATTATTTTGAAGCTCACATCTTCACTTTCAACATCTCTTTCCCTTTTTTTAAATGACTTTCTTCGGCTAATCCTCAATACCAACATATATTTTCTTTACACTTTTTCTTAAGTTTTTCAAACTTCACTTTTTTTTATTGTTTTTCTTTTCTAACTTTTCCAAAAAAAATTTCATAACATTTCTCATATCACCCTATATTGGAATCACAATACTTCTTTCCTAAAACACTTTAGAAAAGGGTTAAGAAAGAAAGACTTAATAAACAAGCTCAAAGGAGTAACTAGCGGTAATATGTGAAAAAATAAAAAATATTATTTCAATGATCAAAATAAGAAACTTGGCTTAATATCATCTCTTAAAAAAATACATAACTCAATCAATTTTCATGGCATCAAATTAAATGTAAGGGTAACATAAAACTTTTCTTTAGTCAAAAATAACAATAATGAAACGATCTAGTGAGAAAAAAAATTATGAGTACTAACAAGAAATATTGGAAGGTCAAAAAAAAAATACTATCACAATAAAAATGAATGACTCAAAACTTACTTAGTAAAAATAGTATCCACATGTTCATCTTCAAGTTCTCTAATTATTTTAATTTTTTAACAATGATATATGCATAAGTAGTTATGTGAATATTTGAAACAATTTGAGTAAGATGATAGGGAAACAATTCACACAAAAGTGGCATAGTGATAACATAACTGAATACTTAAGTAAGGCCTTACCCCCAATCAAAACCAAATATTGTCCTCAATGTTTAAAATTAAATCCAGACTTAAGAAACAATCGTCAATATCTATCAAAATAATTATTGGGACAAAAATAATAAAGAGTAATAGGGAAGAGTCACATACCTAAAATGTTTAGTAATTACCTATGAAGCACAGATATGGACACAGGACACGACACAGACACGGGAACACACCAAATTCAAAAAATTATAAGACACAGACATGACATATATGTATAAATTAATATCAAAGTAAATTAAAGACTTTAGTTTATGTATATATATAATTGCAAAATTTAAGAAAAAAGATTCATAATTCATTAATATCATTTCTATAAGCTTTAAGATTTACAATATATTAATATATGTCATATGTGCTAATATTTGTTACCTAGTAAGCCCCTCCCAAAAAATATGGAGCATAATTTCTATTGACATTTTATAAAAATATTCTAAACTAACTTCTCCTAATAGAACTAATTATGTACAAATACAAGTGCATCCAAAAAAATTAACTAGAGAGAATAGTGCTGTGAAGCAAGCTTCGGTGACGACGAAGTGGATGACTTGGTACGAGTAGAGGTAGAAGGAGCTAATGAAAATAGTGGTATGTGAAAAGATAAAACTTAAAAGTCTAATAGTGACATGTGAAAAGATAAAACTTAAAATACTGGTATGTAAAAATAGTTACTTAGGACGTTAGTCATGTGATTGGGCTTAAGTGGGTTATGGGCTTACTAATTAAACGTTAGTCATGGAAACTAACTTTTTTTAAAAAAAATATTAATGGGTTGTATCTAAACTGTATTCTAAATGTGTTTAAGCATGTCTGAGTCGTATCCAAGACGTGTCTAAGCCGAATTTTATTTTAATCGAACATATTTAGACACACAAGACATGTGTGTCGAATGCGCGTCCTCATGTGTCTGACACGGATACATATCGAACACACGGGCACGTCTCATAAACGGCGTGCCTGTGCTTCATAGGTAATTACAAGGGAAGAAAAGATGATAACTACACCCTAAAAATTATTAGCAATGAAAAGAAATAACAAAAAGAAAAGAGAACGAAATAAAATACACAAACAAGTAGACTTTTTTTTTGTATTTTTAAATTTTTTGTTGGCTGACACTATTTACATCTCCATATAAAGGCTCCGAACTCTGGAATGCACTTAAGCCAACTCAAACAGTAAAGTGAAATTAACAACTAAAAACTAATCTATTAAAAGAAAATGAAAGAAACTTGGGTTGTCTTCCATATAGCGCTAAGTTTAAAGTCTTCAGCTGGACTTGAGTTCCTTACTAGCTAATCAATATATATTGGGTCTACCAAGTTAATAGGCTCAATTAATCCTTCCTCAACAATATTGTCAATAACAGGCTTTAAACAATGACCATTGACCATAAGAGTACTATCATCTTAAGGATGCTTAATTTGGACAGCCCCATAAGGAAAAACTTGTTGAACAACATAAATACTACCACATCTAGACCTTAACTTACTAAGAAAGAGACACAATTTAGAATTAAAAAGCCAAACTTTTTTATTAAGTTCAAAAGATTTATGAGATATCATTTTATCATGAAAAGATTTAGTTTTAGCTTTATAAATCTTAACATTCTCATAAGCCTCATTATGCAATTCATCCAACAAAAGCCTAAGGTTAGAACCTGCTTGTTTCATATCAAAATTAAATGCTTTAATAGCCCAACAAGCACTATGTTCTAGCTCTACTAGTAAGTGACATGTTTTGCCAAAGAGAAGACGGTATGGTGACATCCCTATGGGGGGTCTTATATGATGTACGATAAGCCCAAAGAGCATCATTAAACCTCAAGGACCATTTTTTCCTATTAGGTCTAACTATTTTGTCAAGAATAAACTTAATCTCACGGTTAGAAACTTCAACTTGACCATTATTCTGAGGGTGATAAAGGGCAACTACTTTATGCATCATAGAATATTTCCTAAGAATAGATTCAAAAGAAAGATGATGAAAATGACTATCTCCATCACTAATAAGTGCTCTAGGTGTACCAAACTAATAAAAAATATGGTCTTTAACAAATTGAACCACTACCTTATAATCACTGGTCCTAGTAGCCATGACCTCTACCTATTTAGAAACATAGTCCACTGCAACCACGATATACACATACCCAACAGATGGTGGAAAAGAGCCCATAAATACCTCATACATAAAAAATTTCAACAACCAAAATGGGTTGAAAGGGCATCATATCACGCTTAGACAATGCATCAGCACGTTGGCATCGTTCACAAGAAAGACAAAATTAGTGAGCATCCTTAAACAAAGTAGGCCAATAAAATCTACTTTGGAGTACCTTAGTAGCAGTTTTATGACCTTCAAAGTGTACAACACAGGCATAGGAATGACAAAAAGATAATATGCTATGAAATTCACATTCATGAACACACCTACGAATTACCTGATCTGGGCAACGCTTGAACAAGCATGGATCATCCCAATAGTAATGTTTTACCTATGCAAAGAACCTATCCTTTTCTTGCTTTGACCAATGTGAAGGGATTTTACTTGAAGCAAGGTAATTAACAATGGCTGCAAACCAAGAAAGTCATGAATATGTCAAAGAAAATAACTGCTCATCAGGGAAAGTATCTTGCAAAGTAATTGAGTCATCAATACAATCAAAAAACATCCTAGATAAATGATCAGCTACTAAATTCTCTGAACCTTTCTTATCCCTAATCTCAATGTTAAATTCCTACAATAACAAAATCCATCTTATCAATCTAGGCTTTGTCTCTTTCTTAGACAACAAATATTTTAACACAGTATGGTCTAAGAAAATAATAACCTTAGAATGCAAATGAGAGGAACTTATCGAGAGCAAAAATAATTTCTAACAACTCATTTTCGGTGGTAATGTAATTTCTTTGTGCATCATAAAAATTTCTATTAGCATAATAAATCATATGAGGTATCTTACTCACCCTTTACCCAAGAACTGCCCCAATAGTAAAGTCAAAAGCATTACACATAATCTCAAATAGTAAAGAAAAATCAGGAGGTTGTACTACAGGTGCAAAAACAAGAAGAGAACGGCTTTTCAAAAGCTTCAATACAAGATTCATCAAATT
This sequence comes from Ormosia semicastrata, assembly GCA_029884595.1. Classification (NCBI taxonomy): domain Eukaryota; kingdom Viridiplantae; phylum Streptophyta; class Magnoliopsida; order Fabales; family Fabaceae; genus Ormosia; species Ormosia semicastrata. The sequence continues at coordinate 46,884,498 of JAQQTO010000056.1, read as the reverse complement.
CAAAAAGAACATCCTTAGTAAGGGGCATAGTAATCTTACTGAAATCTTTTATAAACCTCCTATAAAAACCTGCATGGCCAAGAAATGATCGCACTTGTTTAATAGAAGTGGGGATGGGGAGATTAGAAATAAAATCAACTTTAGCTTTATCTACCTTAGTACCATTCTTCGAGACCTTATGTCCCAAGACAATGCCCTCTTGAAACATATAATGACTCTTTTCCCAACTCAAAACAAGGTTTACCTCTTCACATCTTTTTATAAAAATAGATAAATTATGCAAATATACATCAAGTGATGACCTAAAGATAGAAAAATCATCCATAAATACCTCTAAGGACTTATCAATCATATTAGAAAATATAGCCATAACATTGAAATGTAAGGTGTATTACATAATCCAAAGGACATCCTTCGAAAAGCAAAAATACCTACAGGGCATGTAAAAGCCATTTTCTCTTAGTCTTCTGGGTTAACAGCTACTTGGTTATACCCAAAATAACCATCTAAAAAGCAATAAAAGTTTTGGCCTGCCAACTTTTTTAAAATTTGATCAATGAAGGGTAAAGAGAAGTAGTCTTTCCTAGTCACAAAATTAAGCTTCCTATAGTCAATGCAAACTTGCCAACTTGTGGTCTTTCTAGTAGGCACTAATTGTCCTTCACTATTCTTCATCACTGTAGTGCTTGACTTCTTAGGAACTACTTGATCAGGACTAACTCATTGGCTATCAGAAATAGGGTATATGATACCCGTATGCATAAGTTTTACCATATCTTTTATCACTACCTCTTTCATGTGGGGATTTAACATATGTTGCATCTCTCTAGAAGTTTTAGCACTCTCTTCGAAGAAAACCCTATGCATGTAAATGGAATGATTAATACCCTTTAAATCAGCAACTAACCACCCTATGACATTTTTATGATAAAACTAGACCCTAATCACCTTTTTCTCTTGCTCACTAGACAACTGGGATGAAATAATGGTAGGTAGGATCTCATTACTTCCTAAAAACACATACTTAAGAGTGGCTGGGAGAGGTTTCAACTCAAGTTTGGGTGAAGAGACAATAGATGGTGGTGCAGATGAATCAGTTATAGGAGGTAAATGCTTGTACTTATACCCAAGAAGATGACTCAATGGATGGGTTACTCTCAAGAATAGAAGTCACCTCCTCTATAATACCTTCTGTGAACACCATATTTTGACCTGGGGTTTTAATTTTATTTATATATAAAAAAATAAAACAAACAAAAAAAAAAAAAATATAAAAAAAAAAAACAAACAAGAAGGAGGGGAACACTCTCGTCAAAAAAAAAAATGATGAAAGGGAGGGGCATTGCTGCACGTAAAAGGAAAATGATAAAATAGTAGTGCATTAAATGCACTGGGTGAGCAGGTAAGCAAGAGAGGATGACTGAGGGGATTGAAAGAAAAAAAAAGGGCTCTGATAGATGAAGGAGGGGGGCTCAATGCGGAGTGGTTGACGAAAGAAAGAAAAAAGAAGAAAAACTGTCAGCTGAGGGAGACACAGGGGAAAGAGAAAAGATTTTTCAAAAAAAAAAAAAAAGAGAGAGATTTCACTCTTCATCAAAACTAGAAAGCACATTCCATTTTTTTGACAACCTTGATGACAAGAAAAAAACCAAAAAAAAACCAGCAGCAACATCTCGGCCAAAAACACCCTCTGCCAACACTACACCCTTCATCAACACCAACACTTTCACCTGCATTCTCAACCCTCATCTTCATAAGAGAAAAATACCCTCTGCTACTTCCATAAGGACTTCCCACATATCACCATTTTCACGACAACCCACCTGCAGTCCTCTCATTTCCACGTCGATTTCACCACCTTGCTGACAATAGTCTTCACCATTCTCACATCCTCCACTCTCATTACCACCTCCACCTTCAATCTCATTTCCACGTCCAACCTTCACTATTAACCTTCTGCAATCAGCCTTCCAACCGACTGTTGAACCCCATCTTCAACCTAACCACCGTGACCACGTGGAACACCTTCCAAAGCAACCCCATCTTCATCATATTCCCACCATCTCCATCCTCACGACCATCCTCTTTTATCCTCCCTAAATCATCCGATTTTCGTCCAAAGAAGGAAGATTGATGATGTTGAGTTGATCTCTGTTGGTAGCTGAAGAAAAAAAAAAAAAGAGCAAGAATACTGAGGAGGCTGCTGGGAACGAAAGGGAGTTTTTGATTCTTTCTCGAGTTGAGTTTGCCATTGGTAGCCAAAGAGGTAAGCCCTTCCTCACCACTATCCTTATCCTCGCACCTCACCGTAAGTAAATATGTAGCGTTCAAATGCATGCTTTGATCCTGACTGGTTAGTCATGTTGCCCATCTTCTTCTCCTATTCTTGTTTTTAAGCCATGAGCACCATACACACACTGGCACTCCTCTCCTTCTGCAACACATTACCCAAAACCACCAGAGAACTCACCTTCAATATCCACATCCAACAGCCTTCCATCTCTCACCACATCACCTACTTCCATCACATCCGACCGTCGAATCCCAAATCATTCCCAACCGACCGTCGAACCCCAAATCCTCTCCCACCGACCGTCGAATCCCCCTAAACTATGAACCCAACCATCATACGCTTCCCATCATCACGCTGTAACCACCATCTTCAACCAACCGACCGTCGAACCCCACGAACCACACCATTGGACCCCGACTCCAACCCACTTCACAAAATACCATCATTCCTCAACCGACCGTCGAACTACACTGACCCTCACCTCACTCGACCGTCGAACCACACCATTGTGACCCTCAACCCACTTCACAAAATACCATCATCCCCATTCGACCGTCGAACTCCTGCACTGGCCTTCAATCAACTTCACAAACACCATCATATCCTCACCTCCCATTCGACTGTCGAACTCCTGCACTGGCCTTCAACCAACTTCACAAACACTACCATATCCGCACCACCGACCGTCGAACCACACCAGTTATTACCCCCTCACCGACAACCCATCCAAACCTTCACACCATTAACCAAACTCTACCACATCCGACTGTCGGATCCCAAAAACTTTGACGCCACCATCTTCATCAATTGCAACCGACCGTCGAATCTATCCCATCCTTACCTCCAATCGACCGTCGAACCCCAAAACAGAATCATCCCACCATATCCTCCAATCGATCATCGAACCCCAACACGTAACCACCCCATCTCCTCAAACCGACCGTCGAACCTCAGCTAGGTCCCCCCTCACCAACCGTCGAACTCAAAACACCAGATCCATCATACCCCCAACCGACCGTCGAAACCCAAGAAGCCATGTCCTTCCCCTCTACAGACGTCACCCCCATCATCTTCATCAACCTTCATCCGACCGTCGAATCTTAAACCGGATCCTCCCCAAACATCCCACAGGCGTGTCTTTGCCATGGTTGCCAAAGTCTCCAAACCTTTATTTCTTTAAATTGCACTGTTGATTATCCTGTTGAGTTTGAATTTGATTCACGTGGGCTGCTGTCCATTTCATATTAAGGCAAAAATGATACACTGTTTTGGTAAAAAAAAAGAGAGAAGGGTAAGAGAAAAAAAAAAAAAAAAAAAAATCTTTTGATCCATGCAATGACCAATGATCATGATTGAGTAGTGAATACTACCTTCAATGTCATTTGGGTCATAAGGGTTTATTGAGTAGCCTAGTGCTAACTTGAATCCTGTGCAAGAATGGATTCACTTTCAAATAAAATCTTTTTTTAAATAAAATCAACCGACCTACACTTATTTTATAAAGAACTACGTAACTTTGAGTTCCCCATTGCACCAGGGGATACGTAGGAGCAGAATTTCATTTCTGTCAAGCCCAAATTAAATTTTCATGATTTTGTGGTTTCGCTTTTGTAAATAGTTATAATGTTTTTTTTGTAAAAAGGGGTAAAATAAATATTTCAAAGGATTATTAAGAATTTGCACAATTAATCCAGTAGTCTTAGACGAGGTGCGTTAGGGGTGCAGTGGGATTAAGTTTCCACCCTTCCCTAAGCATAACCGACTCCCGAATCCGATCTGGTTCCAAAGACCATTTTCAAAGAGAGGTTTTCCAATTTTTCCAAATTCAAATAAAATTGGTGGCGACTCCATTTTTTTCATATTCATATTTTAAAATCCTTTGAGTTGCTATTTCCCGCCGCGATCCCGGTCGCGACACCTTCCAAGTCATATAACTCCAAATTATCATGTGAAACACTAACCTTTAAAGAATCCTTAGACAAAATGATAGGTAAAGCTTCCTCAACCAATTCATCAATCATATCAACAAATAAATACTCAGATTCATCCTCAAGAGGGGTTGGGGAGAAGCCTTAAAAATATTAAGTTTAATTCTCATATTCATAATTGAAACATTCATTACCTTAGACCCACAACTAATGTTAGCATCAACAATGACTAGGAAATGCCTCCCAAAATGATAGGAATTTCATTTTTCTGATGAGTGAAAGGGTTCCATATCAAGCACTATGAAATCAAAAGGAAAGAATCCCTTATCAATTTGCACTAAGGCATCATCAACTCTTCCTCTAGGGATCCTAACTAACCTATCAGTTAATTGCAGAGAACAATTTGATGGCTACAACTCACTCAAGCCTAACTCTTCATAAACAGAATATGACATTAGATTAACACTAGAACCTAGATCCGTGAGTGCTTTATCAATCCTATGATCACCAATATAACAAGAAATAATAAGAACATCATGATCTTTCAACTTAGGTGGTGTGTTAAAATGCAAAATTGAGCTTTCATGTTCACTTAAGTGAGTCTTCTTAGATATACGTGCTTTAGATTTTCTTTTAAATGTGCACATGTCCTTAAGAAACTTGATATAAGCAGGAATCTGTTGAATAACATCCAAAAGAAGAAGATTGATCTTTGCTTGCATAAAGGTCTCAAGAATATCCTTCCTCTGCTTATCTTTCCTAAAAGGTAATGGTGCATCTAAAGCTTTAGGGTAAGGAACTTTTGGCTCACATGAAGCCGAAATTGAAGAATTGGTCACATTATATAGAGGAAGGGGATTTGGTTTCTTCTACATTTTCTTTATGATTATCCCCATCCCTATCATCGTGTACTCTCTCCTCATTCATCCTATTTTTCACCTTTTTCCCATTCTTAAGAATCATTACAACCTTGGTTTGCTCATAGATTTGGTCTCTAAGATTTTCTATAGGGTGGCTTGGAAGCTTACCTTCCTTTGTATTTCCTATAATAATGATTAACTGTCCAATTTGAGTCTCTAACTTTGTTATGGATTAAGTGTCAGAATCCAAAAGTTGCATCATAGATTCCAAAATTGTGTCATAGTGTTTAGGTTGTTCAAAAAAGACAAAACCTTATTTAGTTTATCATTTATATTCAAACTACTACTAGGTGCTTGAGGTGGATTGAGCACATACCTTTATAGTTGAAAGCTAAGGGGTGTTGTCATACCAATTTGACCTACTTGATTAGGTTGATGTCTTTGTTGTGCTTCAATACCTTGTTGCTTCTAAGAGAAGTTAGGATGATTCCTCCAATTAGGATTATAGGTGTGAGAATATAAGTTGTTTTGCGGAAGAAATCCTTGGGCTGCATTAGCCTGGAGAGTCATAAGCTTGAGTAGAATTGACATTCTCCAACCTTTTCAACAAAAACTAAAAACACTAAAAATAAAAATAAAAACACTAAGACCAAGCAAATAAAATAAAATATTATTAAAAAGAATAAAATAAATAAAAATGAAAATTAAATAAAAAAATCCTATACTAAAAATTAAAATAGACAAAAACTAAATTAAAGCAATAACAAAATTAATTTTGTGGAAACAACGCCAAAAACTTGATAGAGAATTTTCAAGTAATAAATTACCTTTTACTTACAAGTACACAAGATCTATGTAATATCTGGAAAATATAAGGGTGCCGTATCCACAATGAGTGACATGATTAACTAAAATCTAATATCTATCTAAATTAATTTAAAGAAAAAAAAAAAGAGATTTTGATTTTATTTAATTAATTTAAGAATTTAAATTACATGATAACTAGAATTAAAATTAAATAATAAATTTAAATGAAATGAATCTAATTAAAATGTAAGATTAATTAGAGAACAATTGCAAGACTTTGAATCCACTAATAATCATGTAAAGATAAATTTAACTTGAATGAAAATTAATCTTATTTTATGAAGTATCTACAACTATAAGTTTTAAATACTACTAAATATTATTACAACTTAATTAATGATATAATTCATTTAAAATAAAATAATTTATTTAAATTATGACATAAATTATTTAACATTACATGAACTATTTAATCTTTAGATCACAAAAGTAATAAATATTATTGCACAATCTATACTTAAAACTACAAGAATTAAATATATGATTAAAATATATTAATTTAAATTTACTAATTGATTACAACACAATCAACAAAAATTAAATTGAATAATCATTAAAGATTAATAATTATCATTTTGTAATTATAGAACAAAAATAATATCTTAAACAAATTTAAATAACTTAAAACAATAAAAATAAAATTAACTATTTATGACAAATGTATCAAATAAAAAAATCCATAAAAAATAAAATAATTACTTTGCATCATTCTCCTTCCTTCTCTTAGGAAGGAAAATAATCATCTTACATCTGTAAGTACTATTTACATCATTTTTAAGAAATTTGATTGAATAAAAAAATATAAAAAATATATATATTATAAATAATATTAAATAAAATATAAAAATAAATATATATACTGTAAAAATATAAGTGTTACTACGAAATTGTGCAACGGCCTCCCCTGTAGTGTTTTTGTCCTTCACCGCCCCAAAAAGGAGGCTTTTAATTTGAGCATACTGTTTCACTTAATTTTGTAATAAAGGCCGATAAACTTTGTTTTGCACCGTGGCCCACTACTTGCATTCACGTCAGACACATTGTTGCAGGGCCTTTCAATCTTATTTGAAGAAGCATTTAAACCTATGAGGCGCAGCATGCTATTTTTTAGATGTATCTATATATTAGATATATACGAATACATGTATAATATATATATTTTATATATTTAAATATATCTAATTAAAAAATTATTTTTTAGTCTTGACATATATTTTAGATACACTTATTAGACACGATTAGTTAATATTTTTTTTAAAAAAAATTAATTTTCATAATTAACATTCAATTAATAAGCTCGTAATCCTTCAAATCCAATCATACGACTGATGTCTGAAATTACTATTTTCTTATACTAGAATTTTAAGTTTTACCTTTTCATATGTCACTATTAGACTTTTAAATTTTATTTTTTTACACATTACTATTTTTTTATGTTCCTTCTACCCCTATTCATGCTAAGTTGTCCACTTCATCGTTACCGAAACTTGCATCATACCATTATTCTCTCTAATTAATTTTTTTAGATGTACATGTAATTATACATAGTTAGTTATATTAGAAGAAGTTGATTTAAGATTTTTTTTAGAAAGTGTCAATTAAAATTATGCTCCATATTTTTTAGAAGAGATTTACTAAATAATAAATATTGACACATATGACATATATTAAGATATTATAAATCTTCAAACTTATATAAATTATATTAATGAATTATGATTTTTTAAATTTTACAATTATATATATACATAAACCAGATTCCTTAATTTACTTTGATATATATATATATATATATATATATATATATATATATATCGTATTTATTTGTTTTATAATTTTTTGAATTTAGTGTGTCTTCAGATTCTTTGTACATGTATTATCCGTGTCTGGCTTCATAGATTTGAATTGATTGTGGGCTCACTTTAATTGTAGCTAATTGCATTTAAATTTAACACTATTTCGTTCACAACAAATTTAAAGATTTTTTTCTGAAATTTATCATAATAATTAAATTAATCATTTTTTTAAATAAATAAATCAATAATATCATAAGTCACTAAAATTAAATATAATGAGATATAATAATACTTATTTTTTATAAAAAATATGTATAAAAATTAAGCAAATTAGTCGTTATTGATAATCTATGAACCAAGAATAAAATTATAGATTATGAATTAATTTTGGATAAAGATTGTATATTTCTTCTTTTTCTTAATAGATTTATTAATTTTACTGAAGTTATAAGTGCTGCTAAACTTTTGATCAAATGAATCTATAGTAGATCGTAAAAAAAAAAAAAAATCTAAACTTAGTTGTCTTTAAATGTCAACAAATTAAAATCTTAAGGTGCTAACACTTGTGCATCTGTGAGAGAGAGAAAAAAATCAAGAACATCAAACTAATCGAAGACAAGCAATAGATAGACCGTTTTCTTTTGGTACGTTTAGACATATTTGAACCGTTAATATTTCGATATGACGACGCACACGCATCGTCCAGAGGTGGCTTTTACTTTGGCAGTTGAACTTGTGAAAATAGGCTATAAGCCCCAAATTCACTCAACAGTTAGAAAAATGTGTCCCAGATGTTCCATTGAACTTTCGCGGCTTTCGCTGTGATCATCAATGCCCATACTATAACCAAAACTAATATATATTTTCGCTCATAAAAAAAAATCTATTTTTCTAGTCTGCTGCTAATATTGTGCGTTTTACAATTGAAATGAAAACCGTCCTTCATTTCAATTATTATAAATCTGCTGTCTTAGAAATTGTGTTCGTGGGCAACTATGTAACACGACAACCAAATTTCGCTAAATATACAGATATCACAAAGAAAGGAGCAACATTTGGGCAAAAAGTCAATAGCATATAAAAGAAAGTTTGGTAATAGTAATTGCCATGGAAAGAAAGGAGCAACATTTGGGTACAAAGTCAATAGCACATAAAAGAAAGTTTGGTAATAGTAATTGCCATAGAAAGAAAGGAGCAACATTTGGGTACAAATAAAAACAAGATAGGTCGTTCTTCCATGTATACGTTGACGTTCTGGGCCAAGAACGTACAGTTAACTGCATTCAATTAAGCCATTATTGGGTTGTTTCTTGATATTGCAGCATTCATTGCGACTTCACCATACCATGGCGCTTTAAATTGCTGTGTTGATTAAAAAGATAAAATTTAGGTAAAGTTTTTCAAGTGTTTGTGGTGCTGTTCTATAATAAAAATATAATATGTGTATATTTTTTTATAATTTATTAATAAAAATTTAAAAAATAATGATTAAATGATTAAAATATAAGACACATGTTATATTTTTATTAGAAAATAAGATATGTGTCATATTTTTATCAGAGAACAACATCACAAGACCTAAAGAACTTTACCTAAATTTTGTCCTTATTAAAATGCTTCATTTCAAAATTGGCAACACATGGTTTGTGCAATATAAAAAAAAAGTTAGAAATTAAGATAAAATGAGACAACAAAAAAAATTGAAAGAGAAAAAAAATGGTTGTTATTCGGAATATAGAATAGATAAGATATCTACATTAATATGCGAAAATACGGCTGTAGTTTTTATGTTATCTCAATTCTTTAATGCTAGAAGAGGTATTTAAAGTCTGATTTAGTATATGACTATATAAGAGATTTTTTATATTTAAAAAATATAAAATTAGACTTTAAAATTGTAATCTATGAAAAATAAATTTTAAAATAAATTTTTCTATAATATAAAAGGCAACTCAATTGATTCTCCATTCCTTCCATCCCTACCTAAAATGCTTTAACCGATCCAATGTAACGCCAAAAAAAAAAAAGAAACTTTACTCAAAGTTTGGGGAAGATTAGAAAGTGCTTGCATGGTTGGGAAAAGAAGGAAAAGTAGAGATAGATTTGCAAAAGCAGTCAATTGCAAATGAGAAATGTTTTATGTGCACTAAAATACGTACATCATATTTATATTGTATATTAATGTAAGAGATATATCAAATCATCTTGTATATTACTATAGCATTTTTACGATATATATAATAATTTTATGAGTGAATTAGATAAAATTAAACATATTTTAATTAAACAAATAACGAGACTAATTACAAATATGCAATGATTCTGTCGACCGCCTACCTTCACAACAGAGTTCTAGATCCAATCTATTAGGGGACTCTATCTTGGTCGACAAAGATCCTTCCAGACTTTGCTACGAAGCTGATTTCTAGAATCTAATGGCATTGAATTAAACATCTTGAAACTCATTTAAAGTGTTCAAACGGTTTCCCTAACCAACGGATATGAGTCATTTTGAAAGTTTATACAACAGGAAAAAGAAAGACATGAGCAACAAGACAGAATTGCATAAAAAAAGGTGACAACATCATCTGAGTTTCAATTTGATTGGATGTAAACATTTAGGAATTGAAAATTCTATACTCATAAACACTTGTAAATATGTTCTCATGTCGCTTTGACATTCTCAAGCAAGCATACAAGTCTAGTCAAGTATGTTTTCATCTTGTTTCATTTTTGTATCATTTACACTTTCAATGCAAATTTAAATTCAATTCCATTTATACTTTCAGTCTTTTATATTCTTGCAAATTCTCTTCCACTCCAGATCAAGTGATTCATTCGAGATCATTTGAGTTCTTTTCAATTACTTTCCTTTATTTGCTTTCGTTATTTTTCTACAAATTTATGTTCCTGATCATTTACATATATGTAACTTTACTTTACTTTTATTGTTTTTACAATGCTTTCTTTTAATTTATGTTCTTTACCATTTTGCACTTTACATTGCCTGTCAAGTTTACTTTGTTGCACTTTACTTCATTGTCATTTACATTTAATGTCATTTAATTGTTTTTTTATTTTAACTTTTCTCTTTATCTTAAAAGCAATTTTTAACTTGACATTTAATTGTTTTCATTGCTCCACTTATTTTTTTTCTATTTTTACTAAGTCAATTACAACAATGTTATTATTATTTTTTTGATTTGCACACCTCTATGAGATACTCGAAATCATTCTTGATTTTCTTGATTAAATATCAGTCTAAGTATTAGAGAATCCATTGAGAAAATGATTCCTTTCCCCAAATCGAGATCCAGAATCGAAGTTTTCCTTTAACAAAAGTTTATCATAAATAAATTGGCATGCTCGGTGGGTCTTAGTCGAAAGACTAGTGCTTAGAAGAACCTTTTAGTTTGATAATACATCACTCAATGCTCAAAGCCCTCAGACAAGGAACAATGGAGCAAATGGCAATAGAGACACCATAGTATCTGCAACTTTGCCATAAATCACGGATCATGTGGTGAGTGAAATCATTGGGGCAAGCATCTTTTTATGGCTTGCCTCTTGGTTTTACACCCCAAAACATTACACAAAACATAAACACTGCTTAAGCTACATACATAAGTTCAATACCTAATATTTCACCAAGAAATCAAATGGTAAGTGCTAATGGCTAAGGAACAGAGACAAGTGTAACTCGAATTGATAGATTGAATGTGGAAACACTAGTTTTTCCTAATTTGCCCAGGGATATGTTTTCGATTCCTTCAGGGAATACGAATACAACCTTGAATAATATCAGACAACAGATTGATAAAAGCAACCATGAGATACTCCATATGCTAACTCAACAAAGGACCACTATTATAACCCCGCTCATAGAGTCAACCAATAATACTTATACAATGTTGGCTAAGAAAATGAGTAGGATTGCTGATGTCTTTGGGAACCTAGAGGAATCTATAGGCAATCAAAGGAGAAACACTCAACCAATCTATCAGAATAATACTTAATTGGGCAAACAACCCAAATATTAATAACTCAGTTGAGGACAATCAACCAAGAGAAAACCTACTTGGCCCCAATGAAGGTCTTCAACTAGTTAAACGAAACCAAAATGCTGATAACCTCTTAGAAAGGATTAGGCTAAACAATTTTGGGGGGACATCAAAATATTAACCCAGCGGTTGAACAAGTGCTAATTAGGAATGGTTGCAATATGAGGTATGCAAACCAACCTTACTTTGTATAAGTCTTCCCTAAATTCATCTAACAAGCAGAATTTTTTAGATGATGGAAAGCCCATAAAATCATAACCAAGTTTGTTGGTGAGCGTAGAGAATCCACAACAGAACATATTGTTCGATACACAATCGAAGCAAGGGATATAGATATTAATGAACACTTAAAAATGAAGTATTTTCCTAGTTCTTTAACTAAAAATGTCTTTACTTGGTTTACTCTCCCACCAAATTCCATTCACTCTTGGAATCAACTTGAAAGAAATTTTCATGATCAGTTCTTTAGAGGATAGACTAAGATAAGTATCGTGGATTTGTTTAACATTAGGAGAGGTAATGAATAATTCATTGATGACTACTTAGCAAGATTCAGGCAAATGAAAGCTAGGTACTTTACAGTTATTCCAGAATCTAAAGTGGTCAAAAATGTTGTCAGTGATTTAGACTACTCCATTTGAAAGAAACTAATAAACTAGCAATTGTTAACTATGTCTCAACTTGCTAATAAGGTAAGACAGATTGAGCAATTAAAACTCGAGAAAGAGAGAGTCAAGAAACATTTCAAAAGAGGGAAAATTGCTTATGTTGAAACCCCTGATAAGCAAGAGAGATATTTTTCACAATCGAAAGATGACAAAGTGGCATTTGTTGAAATTGATGAGGTTGAAGATGATGAGGAAAATGAGGTTAACATTGTAGAATTAAAATCTAGCCCTCTTTATACTTGTTTATCTTTAATGCCTAATCGAACTAAAGATAAAGTAAAATCTCCTAATAAGCCATCATTTGCTTTTGACATAACTAAGGCTGACTAAATCTTTGATGTGTTATTGAAAGATAAACAAATCAAACTTCCTGATAGTAATAAATCCCTTTCGTCGAAAAGATAAAAGGTTAAAAATATTGTAAATATCATAATAGGTATGGTCATTCAACTAATAATTGTATTCATTTCAGGAATTTGATACAAAAGAGCATCAAAGAAGGGAGGTTGAAATTTGAACACAAACACGAAGAGATAAAGATCAATGTGGATCCATTCGAAGTCAATGCTAGCTATATAGAGCCAGTGAGTTTTGTGCAAGTAAACAAGGTTAAGGTAGTTGAGGAAACTGCCCCTATTGCTAGTAAAGAGTGTGGCCTTGATGCCTATGAGGCAAACGAGGAAGAATTCTACCTCAAGGCTAGGGAGACTTTAGTAGAATTCCTTCTAAAGAAAAAAGAAGGAGAGAAGGAGGCATCTCTGTGTCCCAAATGCAGTATTGTTTTTGATAAATTTGTTACCAAGTCTTACCAGGCTGCCATAAAGCAGAGACATAAACAGAGAACTCCCATGGGAAGCTCTATTCAGATCAACAACTAACCCACAAACAATAACTTTGTGTTGATGGGTAAAACTTCTAAGAAAACCATAAAAGGAAAAATCAGGCTACCACCTGCTAAAGTGGCTCCTAACCAATGGTTTAAGAACAGTCCTCAAGCCCAAAAAACTCCTCAAACCAAGCCAAACTGGCACAAGTTTGAGTTAGGGATGCAATATCCTATTGGTGGGAATGTAAAGCCTAACACTTGGGTGCGAAGCATAGGAGAGGCTTCGACTCAAGGCTTAAGCCCATATATGTCAAAGACCTAGTGGCGCAAGGCCTAGAGGATAAGACAACAACAACAATAGGAAATAGCCCAACTGTAGATACGACAGAGGCTATACTCTAAGGTGGTAAAAGAATCACCAGTTAAAATAATCAGAAAAGCAAAACCTCTTAGTCCTATGGATGAGGATGTAATCACAGATCGATTCCTTCAAATCTAGCTTCAAAGATGATCTTGATACTATCTTTAGAGTGAATGTGGTATCTTTGCTCCCATATAACTTCGTTGCCACAAGAAATGAAGGTGTTGACTCTGAGGAAGATTTCGAGGATGACTTTGAGGAGTCAAGGTGGTATTTGGTCGAGGATGACACTGTTGAAGTAAAAAAAAATTCAGTAGTCTTCAATGTGCCCACTATAGGAATGAAAAACCATTTGCACCCTCTCTTCATTAAGGCAGTAGTGAATGAGAAACTAGTAGGGAAGGTCTTGGTCGATGTGGGTGCAGCTATAAACCTTATGCCAAAGAGTATGCTAAAGAAATTTGGCAAGATAGACTTAAATTTGCTGCCACACAACATGGTGGTCATAGATTTTAATGGCAAATATTCGACCTCTAAGGGAGCAATAGCTCTAGATATTAAGGTGGCCTCAGTTACCAGGTCCACCTTGTTCATTGTAGTGCCCTCAAAAGCCAACTACAATTTACTGCTTGGAAAGGAGTGGATTCATGCAGTGGGTGTTGTGCCTTCGATTGTCCATAAAATATGTTCTTATGGAATCAGCTAGGGGAGTTAGAGATGGTCGAAGTAGATGACACTCTATGTTAGGCATAATAGAACCATGCAAACCTACAGATTTATGTCCCAAGTGTCAAGCCCTTCTACATTTGGCATTCTACAGTTCTTGATAGCAAATGAGTTGAGATGGTGGCCCTGACTCCTACTGGCTTCTCCCTGATACTAAAGGCTGATTCAATTTGGCTCCAAGTTTGTAATATTAATGCCAGGGCCTATAGGCACCTGTTTAATGTTCTAGGCCAAGTAGATTCAGCCTTTAGTTGTAATTTAAATGACAATTGAGAGCCAATTGGCTCATCTGTCAGCCTATATGGTTGACAATTGCACAACTGAAAGTACAATTTTGAGTCAGTTGGCTCAAATCTCAGCTTATATGTCCAAAAATTTTGATACCATAGAAGGTACCAACTTGGACTGTATATATGATGACTCTTCCTTGGGCTTCGAATAGACCCCTCTATCTTTTGAAATTAAAAAGATAGAGGTACAAGATCCCTTGAAGGAGATCAATTTAGGGAATGAAGTAATAAATAGACCTGCTTTCATTAGTAGATTATTAAATAAAGATTTCAAGTTCAAGTTAATTCAATTGCTCAAAAAATACAAAGACTGTTTTGCATGAAAATATGAAGAAATGCCTAGACTTAGTCGAGATTTGGTAGAACACAGACTACTAATTTGAGCAGAACAAAGACCAATGAAGTAGGCTCCAAGAAGGTTTTCTCCTGAAGAGGTTCTCAAGATCAAAGAGGAAATCGAAAGATTACTAAAGGCTAAGTTCATTCAAACTACTAGGTATGTAAACTGGATTTTTAATATTGTTCATGTTATGAAAAAGAATGGTAAGTTAAGAGTATGCATAGATTTTCGAGATTTAAATTCTGTTACTCTTAAAGATGAACATCTTATGTCAATCACTGACATGTTAGTTGACTCAACATCAGATCATGAAATCCTAAGTTTTATGGATGATTATTATGGGTATAATAAGATTTATATTGCAGAAAAAGATGTATCGAATACAACTTTTTAATGTCTAGGAGCAATTGACACCTATGAATGGGTAGTCATGTCATTAGGTTTAACGAATGCTGAAGCCACATATCAAAGGGCCATAAATACTATCTTTCATGATATTATTGGTAAATTCATGGAGCTTTACATTGATGATATGAGGGTTAAATCAAAGTCAGAGCAGTAACATTTGTTGAACTTAAGACAGTCATTCCAAAGAATGAGAAAGCATGAATTAAAAATAAATCCTATTAAATGTACTTTTAGTGTATCTATAGGAAACTTTCTTAGATTCTTGGTCTAAAAGAAAGGAGTAGAGATTGATCAGAATAAGATTAGGGCTATTCTTGAAGCATCACCTCTTTTGAATAAGAAGTCGTTCTAGTCTTTGCTGTGAAAGATTAAATTCATGAAAAGATTCATTTTAAATCTATTTAGAAAGACTAAAGTTTCTTTCTCATTTTTGAAACTCAAAGTTGAAAAAGAGTTCTGATGGGAGACAGAACAACAAGAAACATCTAACCAAATCAAGCACTGTTTGACCAACCCTCCAGTGATACGCTTTCAATGCCAAAACGTCCTTTGAACTTAGCTGCTTTCATTGTGATCATCAATGCCCATACTATAACCAACACTAATATATTTTTCGCTCATAAAAAAAAACTATTTTTCTAGTCTGCAGCTAATATTGTGCATTTTACAATTGAAATGAAAACCGTCCTTCATTTCAATTATTATAAATCTGCTGTCTTAGAAATTGTGTTCGTGGGCAACTACGTAACACGACAACCAAATTTTGCTAAATATACAGATACCGCAAAGAAAGGAGCAACGTTTGGGCAAAAAGTCAATGACATATAAAAGAAAGTTTGGTAATATTAACACTCATGAAGAACGTCGACGTTGACGTTCTGGGCCAAGAACGTTTAACTAACTGCGTTCAATAAAGACATTATTGGGGTGTTTCTTGATATTGTAGCATTCATTACGACTTGCCGACTTCACCTTACCATGGCGCTTTAAATTGTTGGGATTATTAAAATGCTTCATTTCAAAATTGGCAACATATGCAATATAAAAAAAAAGTTAGAAATTAAGATAAAATGAGACAACAACAAAAAATGAAAGAGGAAAAAAAAAGGTTGTTATTCGGAATGTAGAATAGATAAGATATTAGATATCTAGATTAATATGTGAAAATATGGCTATAGTTTTTATGTTATCTCAATTCTTTAATGCTAGAAGAGGTATTTAAAGTCTGATTTAGTATATGACTATATAAGATATTTTTTATATTTAAAAAATATAAAATTAGACTTTAAAATTATATTCTATGAAAAAAAAATTTTAAAATAAATTTTTCTATAATATAAAAGCCAACTCAATTGATACCTGTTCAAGTTTTTAAGATTTAGATATGATGTTGATGGCAGAGATTTGATTATCCATTCCTTCCATCCCTACGTAGATGCTTTAACCGATCTAATTTTGTTAAATAATATAGTGTATTTATGTTTTACTTATTTTATTTATCTTAATGATAGTTTAGTCTTTTATTTGTTGTATATATATTTTTACTTTTTTTTATTCTTGTAATATTGGTTAATTTACTTTTACAATAAAAGACCCTAACTACTTTTTTCTTCTCTCTTGTTCTTCTCTTCTTCCTCATTGCTAATCTTCATAAATTTAACACCAAAAAACAAAAAAAACAAACTTTACTCAAAGTTTGGGGAAGATTGGAAAGTACTTGCATGGTTGAGAAATGAAGAAAAAGTAGAGATAGATTCGCAAAATCAGTCAATTGCAAATTTGCTATGATTCTGTCGACCCCCTACCTTCACAATAGAGTTCTGGATCCAGTCTATTAGGGGACTCTATCTTGGTCGACAAAGATCCTTCCAGACTTTGCTACGAAACTGATTTCTAGAATCTAATGACGTTGAATTAAACATCCTGAAACTCATTTCGAGTGTTCAAACGGTTTCCCTAACCAACAGATATGAGTCATTTTGGAAGTTTATACAATAGGAACAAGAAAGACATGAGCAGCAAGATAGAGAATGCATAAAAAAAAAAGGTGACAACATCATCGGAGTTTCGATTTGATTGGGTTATATTCAAAATTATGCATGATTTCTGCATGCCTAAAAATTCAATTCCAAGTGGGTTTGGCTAAAGAAAGTTATAATTAATTCGTTATGTTTGAGATTTGAATTTTAAGTTTGTGGAACTAACTTTATCATATATATATATATATATATATATATATATATATATATATATATATATATATATATATATATATATATATATATATACACACATATATTCATAATATTGGTATAAAAATAATACTTTTCGATTTAGATAATTTCAAGTGTGCATTGAAAAGTTTAGTATGAATGAAATTCACTAAGTCATGAACATGCATATATTTTTTATTAAAGTCGAAATTGTAATGGAAACTTGAAGTTATCTAAATGACAATTTCGATTTGATAGTTACAAGAAGTGGTAATTTCGAGTTGGTCTCGAAAACTAAAGCTCAATGAGTAACTACACGGTAATTTCTGAAAATAGAAGTAAGGGGTTTCAATCAGAAGCCAACAACTATTTAAATATTCAAATTTAAATTCATACAAGAGAATATGAATTTGAAACAAAAGTTAGTAGCATTTATGACACTACAAGAAATTCGCGATTTAGCGAGGGAAATTTGCGAGGGAAAAATCCCTCGCTGATTAGAGAGGAAATAGAGAGGGATTAGTGAGAAAAATTTTATCCCTCGCAAAATTAAAAAAATAAAATTGAGGAAAAAATAGATAGTAAATAGCGAGAGAATTGCGAGATATATATTTTTTCGTTGAAATTAGCAAGGGAATTGCGAGGTCTATCTTCCCTCGCTAAAAAAATAATGTGATTAGCGAGGGAAGTGAGAGGGATATTTTCCCTCACTAAAATTACCGAGGGAATTGCGAAGGTTATATTCCCTCGCTAAAAGTATAGTTAAAACCTTCTCAAATTGGTGACAGAATTTTGCAAGGGATAATTTCCCTCGCTGATCGCTCGCAGATCAACGAGGGATCAACGACGAAAATCTTAACCCTCACAAATTTTCAAAAATAAAATTTGGGGAAAAATAGCGCATTAATAGCGAGAAAATTGAGAGGAAAAATATCCCTCGCTAAAATTAGCGAGGGGATTGAGAGGGTTATTTTCCCTCGCTAACTGACAAAAATTTAGTGACGGAAAGGTCCGTCGCAAATCCCTCACAAAATCCACTTAACCTAATTACAGAATTCTAAATCCCTCACAGCCGCGCTCACCTCTCACTCTCACCTCTCTCTCTCTCTCCCTCTCCCTCTCCCTCTCCTCTCCTCACTCTCACTCTCTCTCTCACTCCTCTCCCTCACCCTCTCCCTCTCACTCTCAATCTCACTCTCACCCTCACCCTCACCCTCACCCTCTCACTCTCATTCTCGTCTCACCGAAAGTCGCACCACCGTCATGCCCCGCCCCCTCGCCGTGCCACTCTTCTCGGTCCCACTCTCACCTCTTCTCTCTTCGCCCCGCCATTCTTTCCGCGTAGAAACGGATTTGGGCTTTTCTTTTCCTTTGGTAAGAATCACATTTATCTTCATGTAGTTATATTTATATACATTTGGTCTGGTTTTGATGCATATATGAGTGATTGTTCTACTAAATATGAGATTTTGTTTGGGTACATATGTGTGATTTGTTCACTGGGTATCGTTCCTACATCCTTCATTTCATTTATAATCTTATTTGTCTCCATTTTCGACTCCTTCGCTTGCTTGAGGTGTTTTGCACCTTGGTTTATATCTGCACACTAGGTGTTTGATTATTTGCCTAAGTGGGTTGCTAGAGGATACACGCTGGAATATGTGCTATTGGTTTATTTTGTAAATGCACCTAATTTTCAGGGTATACATGTTCATGATTCCAGAAATTGTGGGTCACAATGCTATGTGTTCTGTACCACATTTGATTCACTGACTTATCAATATAAAAAAATTGGGAATTGGGGAAGGGTCATTTTATTTTGATTTTTCTTTTCTTTTTTTTCCTTTTTGGTACAAATTGAGGGTTTAGGACTTGTGACACTTTGAATTTATCATTCCCTTTTACTGTTGTTAAGTTGATGATAATTGGTTTTGCACGTTTTTCTTGATATCTTGCTAATATGCTGGTAAATGGTTTATTATACATAAATAGCCTTTTTTTTTACAGGAATGCATTAATAGTATGTTTAGAGTATATGTAATAAACTTGCCTCCTAATGATAAAATTTAGGTGTGTTATTATTTGATAATTCGGTTCTATTAGGATAATCTATTTTTGGTTCTGAGCAGTGAATGGATAATCTATTTTTGTATTTTGTATGCTCTTATATTAATCATTTTTTTAAAAGTCTTTGTCAATGATATTATTAAAATGCTCATAGATGTATTATTATTTTTTATTTATACAGCAAGAGTATAGATTTTAAAGGTGCTTTATCAGTTTCTCTACATTCATATTATTAAATGGCTTAAAATATTTTTTACTGAGATTTAGAGAAAATGAAACTTGTCTCATTTTAAGATGTCGACATACTGCAAGCTAAACTTGTCTCGTACACTGGGATTGAATCCCTGCCTGGATCTGTCTCTAACTTAGGGAATCTGTGTGCCTTGTTAGTGAGCAATTGCTGGAACATAATGACTTTAGACATGTCTTGTTCCCAAAACATAAGAGAACTTCCACATGGAACAGAACAGTTAGGCAACCTGAGAAGGCTAAATATTTCCAATACCATGATTAAAATCTTACCATCTGGTTTCTTTGTCAGCGTTAACTCTTCTGGAAGAGTTATTGGCATCTAATGCTCTAGTCTTTCAAATACCACTTGCCAACCACTTTTGAAATCAGCATTGACGAAGTCATATCCTCCTCAAGTTTATCTTCTCTTGAAGTGGACTTCGGTATTTTGACCTCTATGATCTATATATTCGATCTGTCACTTGGTTCAGCTAGAGAAATTAAAGTTTAACGTAGGACCCGGAGAGCTCCAACAAGTTTCAGACAAAAGGAGTGTGGCATTTCTCGGGATATCCATTTCGAAAGGAGGAATTTTGATCCCAGAAATACTACTTGAGTTGAAGTTTATTGATTGTCATGATATTACAGAGCTAACTACTTGCCTCTTGCATGTAGAGAGGCTTAAAAAATGTACAGTAGTATGCTGTTATAGTGTAGAAAAAATTGTTGACCCTAGGAAGAACGATTTATCAATGCTGGAGACCTTGGTATTGAGATTTTTGATAAATTTGTAGATGATATGCAGGGAAGTGGTGACACCATCTACCCTTAGGAGCCTGAAGATCATCAATCTGGAATGTTGTCCAATTTGAAGAATCTATTCTCAGGGAACCTGTTGCTCCAACTAGCAAATCTTGAAGAAATTAGAGTCAGCCACTATAACAGTATGAAGGAGTTGATGAGATGGGAAGGAGGAGACAATATTCATGCTTTCTAAAATCCTCTGCCCCATAATTCTTGCGCAGCTGCAACTAGAGTGTCGCGACATGTACTCCCTTGGGATTGCATGAACAATGCCAAATTCTGGTTTTCCAGCATTGCACCAGGAGCTTCATCCTTTTGAACCCAAATCGAAATTTCAATCATTCTACACTAACTCATCACTACTCAACTCAATCAAGCTTCAACTATACTATATCTTCCAATTCTCACCCAAAACCATTATTCCTCATCAAGTCTCTCAAAGAATCTCAAAGAACAATGTTAAGAAGATGGAAAAGAGTAAGAATCAAGAACCCCTACCTTTAGGTGATGATTAACCTTGGAGCCTTGCTCTTTTTCTTTTCCACTATGTGTCCATGTGAATTAGCATAAGAATCACTCATTGAGACCAATTATGAAACACTTGCTATGCATGACTAATGGGTATGTGTCCATCCCATTAGATAATCAACACACTCCTACCAATAGAATGTAATTGAACATACATCAACCATACCATATCCATATTCATAACACCCTTTTTCTAGTTCAATTGGAATATTAAAAACATACAATTGATGGCCAATCAATAACAAGCACTAAGCATAGATATGGATGAACAAAACTAATTTCATTGAAAGGATACCCAACTAATTACACATTAATCAAATTCATAGCAAGATCCTAGAGAGCCCCTAGATTAGAGTTTAGTTACACATCATGAAAGAGAAGAAAACAAATGAAATCAAATGATCCATCAAGTTTCAAATCAAGAGGTAAAAGGAAAGAATAGACAAAAATGGAGAGATTTCAAGCTTGATCTTCTTCCTTGATCTTGATTCTCCCTTGAGTCACCTTCAATCCAAATGGTTTCCTCCTCTTCTCACTTGCTCTCTGAAATTCTTGGTTTGTGAAAAAAGATCGCCTATCCTTCTTCCTCCCAAAAATCAGAATATAAGGCCAAAATTTGCGTGCCAGGATTTTTCCCATGCCTAGGCGTGGCTTTCCCACGCTTAGGCATGGTTATGAATCACGTGCCTTTCTTCTGCTTGTCACGCCTAGGCGTGACTATACCACGCCTAGGCGTGGAGGTCTTTGTCTGGGATACCTGAGAAACTGCAACGGCCACGCCTAGGTGTGGATTAGCAGCACTTTCCTTTGATATTTTCTTCACAATTTGAGCCATTCTTCACCTTCCTCATCCCTTCCAGGGTCTTTCTTATCTTGAATACTTATATCAAAACAATGATAATGTCCATCAAACCACAATCCACCCAACTTCGATAAACAAAATCTTTAAAGATTCAATTCTAAATCATTTGAATCAACAAGCTTAATTCACCAAAGTCATGCAATAATTGAACTTATGACCTTGAAAACCTTGGGATAGCATGCTCAAATACAATCACATTCAAGTGACATAACTTTATTTTCTGAAGTTATCAACCCTCAAGTAATTACACACTGCTTCATCACATTCAGAACAATTTTCTTCATTTCTTCCTCAGGTGACTGAAATTCACGAATCAAAATAATCATAACTTCCTTAGTATAGTAACTAGCATATAGGGCTTCCATCAACGGAATTGTAAAACCAATTGCCTTTAAGAAATGCTTTAGTCTCCTACCCAAGTACATTTAGGACTATCTAAATATGACATAAATTTTGGATGTTGAAAATAAAAGTTACGAATTTCTAACGATTTATGTGTTAAGAATATTGGTTTGATTTAATTTTCCATGATTGTGCTTTAACATATGCTTAAAGTTTTATTTTCTTATTCGAGTAAAAGTTTAATTAAAACCTTAGTTTCCCGTTTGAGATTCTATATTAATGAGTACGCATACCTTTTCAAGGTACTGCTCATTGTATTGAATCTTGAATTGTCCAAGTGGGACAGTTTGGTAAGAAATTTTGTCTTCGCTTGGTTAATAGTTATTCTTTACATCTATATGTTATATTTGTTGAAATTTCGGTCTGCAATATTTTTTTTTGTTCTCTGGGTGTATACTTAAACGCAGTTGATTTCACTGCGTTCAAGTCATGCACTTGGAGACCAATGGGAAATGCTGCTGAAATTTTGTCAAGTATAAAATATGAGATTTAAGGAATAACTATTAACCAAGTGTTGAAAATGTTTCTTATCGAATGAGATAGGGCCATACCATGTTAAGAAGGAGATGGGGATATAAGGATTATGTTAATGTGCTAAATCAATTTCAGCAATGATGAGACCCGATCGAAGTTGGATGTCACGAAGAAATGATCCTACTGGCTATGTAAGTGAAGAATTCAAGGATGAAGTTGATGATTTCATTAGGGTTACTCAAGGAGACCTGATAGTTATTGATGCATTAAATCGCATCTTTTGTCCATGTGCTAGATGTAAGAATCGTGCTTGGAGGGAGGTATTTGGGGTAGAACAACATCTGTATAAGTACGGATTTGTAGATGGTTATGTAAATTGGATCATTCATGGTGAGGACAGATGGGGGGATAGCAGCTCAACATCCATTATCCATGATGATGAAGTGGAGCCTAGGAATCCATACGTGGATATGGTTATGGATGTCGCAGGTGATAGGTTAAATCCAGAAGCTCAAGATTTAGAAGAGGATCCAAATCCGTCAGCTACGAAGTTTTATGATTTGCTCAGAGACACTGACGAACCTTTATGGGATGGTTGCCACAAGCACACGAAATTGTCAGCTGTAACTCAACTTTTGAACTTGAAGTCGGAGTTTAACATAAGTAAGAGTTGTTATGATAGAATGATTGTCATAATTATGAGCATGCTTCCAGAGCCTAAAAGGTTACCCGAAAACTTCTACAAATCAAAGAGAATGGTTCGTGAGTTGGGATTAGGATATGAGAAGATAGATGCGTGTCTTAATCAGTGCATGTTGTGTTACAAAGAATACAGTGACAAGAGACTCTACTCAGTTTGCTTAGTATGTGGAGACCCACGATTCAAATCGAAGGCGGGACGTTCATCTAATGAGAAGGATGTGCCGCACTTAGTGTTGCAATATTTTTCCATTATGCCAAGACTCCAACGTCTGTTTATGTCAAAAAATACTGCACAGTATATGACTTGGCATGCGGATGGAGTGCGTCAAGATGAATAAGTGATCAGGCATCCGGCTGATGCTGAGGCTTGGAAACGATTTGACGCTACCCATCCTACATTTGCCCTAGACGCTCGAAATGTTAGGCTTGGCCTGTGTACAGACGGTTTTAATCCATTCAGTGGTTCAACCACACCATATTCATGTTGGCCTATTTTTGTCACACCGTACAATCTATCTCCAAGTATGTGTATGAGAAGGGAATACATATTCCTCACTCTTGTGATTCCTGGACCAAAGTCACCTGGTAAAAATTTAGATGTCTATCTTAGATCCCTAATTGACGATCTGAAGATATTGTGGGATGTTGGGGTGCAAACTTATGATGCCTGGAAGAAGCAAAATTTCGATATGAAAGCGGCTTTGTTGTGGACAATAAGTGACTTTCTAGCCTATGGAATGCTGTCTGGGTGGAGCACTCATGGAAAACTTTCTTGTCCGCTTTGTATAAATCACAGTAAGTCATTTGTGTTGAAACACGGTAGGAAATGTTGTTGGTTTGATTGTCATCGCCAATTTTTGCCCTTTGATCATCCATTTCGCCGTGATCAAAACTCTTTTAAGAGATCAACAGTGGAAAAATCGAATCCACCGCAACGCCTGAGTGGGACAGATGTCTTCAATAGAGTGACTTAACTTAAGGAAATCATTTTCGACTTGAATTCAGGTAAACAAAAACAAGATGACTTTGGTATACACCACAATTGGGTGAAGAAGAGCATATTCTGGGAATTGCCTTATTGATCGACTAATCTAATACGACATAATTTAGATGTTATGCATGTTGAGAAGAACGTGTTTGATAATATCTTCAACACTGTTATGGACATAAAGGGCAAGACAAAATATAATGCAAATGCAAGAGAAGATTTGAAGATAATATGCAAACGTCCTACCTTGGAGCTAATAGTTGACAATGGCAAGTGTAAAAAACCAAAGGCGATATATGTCTTGGATGCCAATAAAAGAAGGATGGTGTGTGAGTGGATAAAACAGTTGAAATTTCCTAATGGGTATGCGTCGAATATCGCACATTGCAACAATGTAGATGACGGAAAGATATATGGAATGAAAAGTCACGATTGTCATGTTTTTATGCAAAGGTTAATTCCTCTAGCATTTCGTGATATCTTGCTAAAACCTATATGGGGACCGTTAACAGAACTAAGCTTGTTCTTTAAAGAAGTTTGCGCAATTGAAATTCGTGCTTCCACCATTGAGAATGCAGAGCTTTCTATCATTGAAAAAATTTGCAAGTTAGAGAAGATTTTCCCTCCAGCATTCTTTAACGTGATGGAACATCTAGTCGTGTATCTCCCTTATGAAGCTAAGGTTGGAGGACTAGTGCATTACAGGTGGATATACTTCTTTGAGAGGTTATGTTGTACTTGAAAAGAAAGGTCCGAAATAAGGCGAAAGTTGAAGGATCTATTTGTGAAGCGTATATTTTAGAAGAAATTTCTAATTTTGCTTCTATGTATTTTGATCCCCACCTACAGACCAGGCGCACTCAAGTTCCTCGGAATGACGACAGTGGGAAAGATGCAATTAATGAACGGTTGTCTGTTTTTAAACATCCATGTCGTCCTGTCGGGAGAGGTCGAAATAGATTCTTGACGGATGTGGAACTTCAGATTGCTGAGACATATGTGCTTGTAAATTATGGAGAAGTGGAACCTTATCTCCAGTAAGTTTACTCTCTATCTAATGAATTTGTTATTAATGTGCTAAATTTATGCTAAATATTAATTATTGTATTGATTAGACAATTCGAGGATTCGTTATGGGATACAGATCCCAATATAACTGATGATTAAATATTGGAAGCTCGAGATAAGGACTTCAGTAGTTGGCTAAAACATCTAGTGAGTCCTTTTATCCATAATAGTGATCTATCATATTAAATTCAATGTGCATTATGCTAGATGTTAAAACTATCCACCGTCTATGTAATGATACAAGTTAATATAGGCCAAGTCGAGGATCAAATGATACGAGAGATAAGTTACGGTCCATCCAAGTCTGTGACTTCTTACTGTGGCCTAATAGTTAATGGGTACAGATTTCATACCAAGGTGTACGGACAAAATAAAGCTACCATGAATAGTGGCGTATGTGTTAGAAGTAGTATATATGGTGAGAATGACTTCGACTATTATGGCATAATTGAAGATATATTGGAATTGTCATATGTAGGAAATCAGAACAAAGTATTTCTTTTACAATGTCATTGGTTTGACTCGATAAATGGAGTCAATGTTGATGAGAAATATGGGTTGGTTGACATCAAGCATAAATCAAGACTTCACTCAAATGAGCCATTCGTTTTAGCCGAACAAGCACAACAAGTGTACTATACAAGATACTCACAAAGCGGGAATAGAGCTAATGGTGAATAGTGGGCAGCTTGCAAGGTCAGAGCAAAACTCTTCGTGGCTGAGACATTGAATGAGGAAGGTGATGAATTGAATGACTTAACTGCCACTGATTATTACCAAGATGATGGATCCCTTGGAACACACAATCCTGTGATAGATGATGAACCAGTCTCCTTGTTTGATGCACATGCCCAAATGGAAGAAGTTAACATACGTGATATACATTATCCAATGGACGATCTGGTTGATGATGAGTTCATTGATGACAACGAAAATAATGAAATTAATGAATTCTCAGATGAAGATGAGGAATCTTTTGCTTCAGACTCAAGTAGTTAAAATTGAAGCTTGTTCAATAAATTTCGTTAATGGTATTTACACTGGATTATCATTATTATATTTTGTGGTTTTTATTGACATATAGTTGCTTAAATGTAGTCATGTTTCATTATGTTTCCTTGTGCAGATATCCATCATGACCATTCGAGGTAGAGGTGCTGGACGTAGTCGTGGGAGAGGCCGTAATGTTGTATCTACCTATGATTCTCCACCAATACAACATTCTCACCTCTCTCCGGGTATACCTATAGGATAATCTTTTTAATTATTATTAACTCGTAATTTATATAAATGTAATATATATGTGTTTTTTATGTATAATTATATTAGGTGCAACTTCAGCTACTGACCCATCGACCAGTGCAGGCCTACCAGCGTCTAGTCCATTGACCATTGGAGGCGTATCAGCTTCTGTCCTACCCCGTACTAACCCAGCGATTTCTATGCCAACCCCTGCTGACCCACCCACTAGCAGCCCGAATGTGGTGCCTTTATGTGGAGAATCAAATGTAGAAACAGATAGCAGGGAACTTATATATGTGGCGCCTGTCCCTGAACCGTAAGTACTAGTGACATATCATCTTTTATTACATGTATTTACTTTCAGATAACTAACATTATCTTATTGTACTTATAGGAGGAGGTTTATACCGTCGAGGGTGATACGTGACATTATGTACAATGTCATGACACGGATGCCTATTCCGGCTAGTACGTGACGATGTTATCCAGCTGAGATGAAGGAAAT
This sequence comes from Ormosia semicastrata, assembly GCA_029884595.1. Lineage (NCBI taxonomy): Eukaryota > Viridiplantae > Streptophyta > Magnoliopsida > Fabales > Fabaceae > Ormosia > Ormosia semicastrata. The sequence goes on along the minus strand of JAQQTO010000056.1, from coordinate 46,856,988 downwards.
ACTATTTACCGACTTCATGGTAAGTAATTATGTTTATAGAATTATATATTATACGTTTATTGAAAAATAAATATACATACATATCCTTTGTGTAGGCTAAGCATCGGTTCACATCTGATGCTGATCGCGGCATGGCAAGAACTGTCTGGGAAAGGACTATCTTGGACCGTTATCCAGACCATTTGAACAAAGCACGAGATAAGGCCTTTGAGAGGGCAAATTCAAACAACTTGGCTGATATTAAGGGCCATGGGCCCAGAGGAATGAGGACGAAAGTGTGGGATGGCCTGGTCGACATTTGGCTGACAGATAAATGGATGACGAGGTCTGTAGCTGCCCGAAGGAACAGGGTAGCCATGCCTGATGCCTTGAAGCATACAGGCGGGTCGATAAGCTTTGGTCAACACAAGAGCAAGATGGTAATATAACTTCCGCATTTAAAGTTTAATGATAAGCATCTGTATATGAACATGTTGTAATTACTTGAGTTATTTTCCTATCTTAAGTATGACATAGTATTTTAGAGGGATTGCCTTACTTTTGATATGTGTTTCTTATATAATATGTTACCAAGTGGCCTCAATACTCAAGAGGGGGAGTGAATTGAGTAGTTAAAAATAAGTTCACAAATCTTTCGCAAATCGTTTGACAATCAATTTTCGTTGAAGCTATTGAATGATTAGAGATAATTGAATAGATGAGTTAAACACTTTTACTTATAAACGTAATAGCCAAGGAGACAATATCCAAGTAAAATAATGAAACAGTGCACAAAGATAAACAGAGGAGGGTTTAGAGAAACAAACACAGTCGTTTATCCTGGTTCAATCACCACTCCACTTGTGATCTACGTCCAATTCCCAAGCAACAACTTGAGATTTTCCACTATATCTTCAAGCTTCAATGGGTGCTTGAAAAACCACTACAACCTTGAGCACTCAACAATATGGGATACCTCACCCAAAAGCTTGAGCCTCTATTTTTCAAGGGATACCTCACCCTTACAATACTTGAGGGATACCTCACCCTCACTAATTAGAATGAATAAGATTGAAATAGACGAAGCTCTCTCTAGAGCAAGTGTTTACAAATTGAAGCTCTAATATGCTCTCAAGGATTTTTCACGTTTTTAATCAGAAAACAGAGCAAGAAATGAATTTAAGGATTGATTCACGTTTTGAAGTATGATGATCAGTTTTTGGTTCAAGGTCAACCGCAAATAAAGACTCAATTTTGGTATTTATAAGTTTCTCAATTAATAGAGCCGTTGGAGGTAGTTGGGCATGCATTTAATGCATTTAATATAGCCGTTGGACGTTGTCAGGATGCGTGTAATCGATTACATATCTTAGGTAATCGATTACATTGTTGTTCCAACGTTTTCTGAACTTTCTTTGCTCTGTGTAATCGATTACATTCTTGGTGTAATCGATTACATGGCTTCTGACTTTGCTTGTAATCGATTACAATGCCCATGTAATCGATTACATGACTTCTGACTTGCTGTGTAATCGATTACAATATCCATGTAATCGATTACATGACTTCGTCGAACGTGTTCTTTGAGTTTCTAGGTTTTGTGTAATCGATTACATTGCCCATGTAATCGATTACATGACTTCTGACTTTGTTTGTAATCGATTACAATATCCATGTAATCGATTACATGACTCGTCGAACGTGTTCTTTGCCTTTCTGGGTTTTGTGTAATCGATTACATATATTGTGTAATCGATTACATGGCCTCTGACTTTCGTGTAATCGATTACATTACCAATGTAATCGATTACATGCCTTCTGTTTGATGTGTAATCGATTACAAACATTATGTAATCGATTACATTAGCCTTTGAACACATTTTTCAAGCCCAATAATGCTTGTAAGTCATTTCCAACACCTCAAGATACTTGTTTAAACATAAATCCTTTTAAGAGTGTTAGATTTAAAGTTGAAACTCAAGTTTTATTGAAAGCCATGTTTAACTTTGAAATTTCCCATTTATTTTGAAATCATATATTGAAAAACCATTTGAGAAATCTTGAGAGCATTTAACATTAATATCCTAAGTCTTATAACTAAATAAACCTTCTGTCTTCTTTCTTTGATCTTGATTTTTTCTTTTGCGCTTGATCTTCTCTTTTGCTTTTGTTATCATCAAAAACCTTTTGACATGCCTTAGAGACATAAGCATTCACATTCTCCCCCTTTTTTGATGATGACAAACTGATTATAGGAAAAAGAAAGAGTTCTTGCATTTGTATAAAATAGTCATTTAGGTACAATGCTGCCCCCGGAGTTTATGCATGATATTGGGTTAGATTTTGCATATGAAAAGCTTAAATAACTTAAAAGGCCAATAACTCCCCCGTACTCATACAACCTTTAATTTCTCATGCAACCATTAATTACATTTCATTTCATTTTCATTTTTCCTCATTTTCTCCCCCGTTGGCATTATAAAAAAGACATAAGCATTTAAGAAAAATAGACAGCATGACAGCTATATTTCATGATTTCCAAATTTTTGCCATAACAAAAAAGCCACAAAGATTAATCAGTCCAATCAATATTCCAAAAGCCAAACATTCAAGGTGAAAACAAGTTCATGTATTAATAATCACCAATGAAAACATTCATAACCAAGAGGCAATAATCAAAATATAACCATAAAGGTATACCAATTTTATATAATCAGAGTTAAAACAAATTAAGTACAAGGTGGTCATCAATACAAGAAAATATATCAAGGCAATAGGTCATGATCACTATCAGTGTCCTCGCTGTCACAAAAGACTTCACCCTCGGATCCGCAGCAGAGTCTCCTAGATCAATGTTATCATCGCCGGGCATAAGATCGTCGTCGAGTCCGAAGCTCCTCATCATCGCCAGGAACTCCGGATGGACCAAATGAAGGATAGGGAACCGGAGGGGCGAGAGGATGTGGGAGGTGCGAAGAGCCGGGACACTCGTGAATAGGAGGTCCACTTAGGAAGGATCGAATGGAGCTAAGCTCCTGGTCTGAGTAGTCCATCCTCAGCTCAAGATGGTCAATCTTTTGCTCTATATGATCCATGCGTGTGTTTACGTTGGCGCTCAGGTTGCGCATTTCTTGAAGCAGAAGATCAAGAGAAGCTGGAGCAGGAGCAGAGGCAGGGTACTGAGCCTCCTCATCATCACTATCTGGATCGTGATGGATATGACCAAACGTGCTATGAGTAATGTAATGCCACCTATCTTCCATCTTATAGAGCTGAAGCTTCTTCAGAGTATGCAACCCAGTTGATTGGGGTCCCTTCGAGCTGGTGTCCTTGGACTCTTCAAACCCGTAAAATGCGACAAGACTCGAGGATTGTGGTGACCAACATGGCGAAGGGGAGAGCGAGTTCTTCTTTTTCTTGACGTCCGGCATATGCTCTAGAATGTAGTAACCCCGCTTTATTGGGTGCCCCGTGGTCATTGCCCATAATGCCACAACATCATCTTTGAGGACTTGGGAGTAATTCCCTCCTCGGGAATCAATCCACGAACCAAGAGGTAGTGGAGAACCCCGTTTTCCATAGTGAGGCCGGTGGCCATTATTCTGCGTTTAGGATCACCGGGGAGGTGGTAGCCGGTCCTAATCAAAGAGAGAAGAGCGAGCCTTATGCTCAAACTCATGCCCCCGGACTTTGGCATTTCCACGTAACCGAGCTCCATCGGGAGAGCTTGGTAAGCCTATACCACTCTGCCATTGTTAACTTTGATTTGTTGCTTTTTCACTTCGAAATTATGCAATTATCCTCAACCTTCGGGTTAGCATAAAAGACTCGGACAAGGTTAGGGTAGATGGCCTTCTCTATGCTCAGAATCCCAAAGAAGCCTAAGTTTTCTATTGTCCTAAAGCTCTCTAAAGGTTCACTCTCGCAGAAGGTGATGGGAAGATACACAGGGAGAGATGATTTTGCGAAGTGGAAGTTCTTCTCGGAACAACTCGGCTTTCTTCACGGTGGAGAAGTGCCTCGTGAGGTCCAGGCCGGATATATTACGTGAAGAGCCACCGAGAGGACCCTCCAACAAAGAGTCCTATTCTTGGGCGCTTCGAGCGATGAGAGGATTCACCATTGATAAGAAGGAGAAGCAAGGGATGAGTGATTAATGATTGGGGATGAGAGAGGGACGAGATTAGGGCGAGAGAAAAGGAGATGGGGTTTGTGAGAGAAGATGGGGAGATTTGGATGAGGGATGTGAGGGGATTTTGAACGATGGGTTATGTGGAGAGGGTTTTCCGAGATTGAGAGAGGTGAAATGACGGGTTTTGATGGAGATTTGAGTGAGAAAGGAAAGTTTTTGAGATTTGAGGTGCGTGGGAGCGATGGAGAGAACGAAGAAGATGAACAAGTTCCAAATGTAAATGAGCTCTACGCGCGTCGAAACCTTTTAAAAACCCTGTGTAATCGATTACATTGAGTGTGTAATCGATTACATGCATTCTGGTGGGTATGTAATCGATTACATTTTTGATGTAATCGATTACATTTTTGATGTAATCGATTACATGCTTTCTGGGAACCTTGTAATCGATTACATAGTTGACGTAATCGATTACCTGAGTTCTGAGTTAGTTGTAATCGATTACAAAAGGTGTGTAATCGATTACATACGTGATCAACATGTGTAATCGATTACAAAGGCATTGAATCGATTACAAAGACTTTTAACTCAGATTTTGCGTTCTAAACAGCATATAATCAATTTTAATCCATCCAAATCAGTTTTAAAGCAACTTAAATCAATTCAAATCATCATTTAAACATATAATCAAATCATGTTATGATTCAATTCATATAATTGATTGAAGTTACCATTTTTACCAAGAGTTTCAACAAATTTGTTGAGGATATTAGTTGCTTGGGAGTCTTGGTCACAAGGGAGCACCTGCAAAACAACTTAGGGGAAATCTCCGACGCTCAAGTTAGTGTTGGATTCAAATATAACGAAAGAATTCAGAGATTATGCAGCAATTTGGCGTGATTATGCGAAAAAATACAAGATTATTGCAGCGAAGTTAATTTATGCAGGAATGATCCAATATACCCAGTTCATTTCTAATGTAGAAAAATGCTTCTTTTACTAGGGGTTTGGTGAAAATATCAGCTAGTTGCTTAGTTGTTTCAACAAATTCTAGTATGCAATCACCCCTTTGAACATGATCTCTAATGAAATGATGTCTTATTTCAATATGCTTAGTTCTAGAATGTAAAATGGGATTTTTTGACTGGTTAATTACACTAGTATTATCACATTTTATGGGAATGTGATCAAGTTCAAGACCATAGCCCAAGAGTTGCTGTTTCATCCACAAGACTTGAGCACAGCAACTCCCAGCTGCAACATATTCAGCTTCAGCTGTGGACAATGCCACACTATTTTGTTTCTTCTTGTGCCAAGAAACTAGTGAGCTTCCAAGCAAGTGGCATGTCCCACTAGTGCTCTTTCGATCCATTTTGCATCCAGCAAAATCAGAATCGGAGTACCCAATAAGACTACATGAGGCACCCTTAGGGTACCATAAGCCCATTTATGATGTGCCTATTAGATATTTCATTATTCTCTTAACAGCACTTAGGTGTGATTCCTTAGGATTAGCTTGATATCTAGCACACATGCATACACTAAACATTATATCAGGCCTACTTGCAATGAGATAAAGGAGTGAGCCAATCATACCTCTATATTTTGTAATTTCTACTGATTTACCTCCTTCATCCTTGTCCAAATAGCAAGAGGTGCCCATAGGAGTAGCCATATGCTTGGCATTGTCCATTCCAAACTTTTTGAGTAGCTCCTTGCAATACTTGGATTGGCTTATAAATGTTCCTTCTCTTGTTTGCTTGATTTGTAGACCAAGGAAGAAGTTGAGCTCACCCATCATGGACATCTCAAACTCACTTTGCATAATATTTGAAAATTCTTTACAAAGAGAGTTGTTAGTAGCTCCAAATATAATGTCATCAACATAAATTTGAACTAGAAGAATGTCATGCATTTTGTGTTTTATGAAAAGAGTGGTGTCAACTTTACCTCTAGAAAAGCCTTTTTCTAAAAGAAATTTGCTCAACCTTTCATACCAAGCTCTAGGAGCTTGTTTCAAGCCATACAAGGCCTTTTTCAATTTAAAAACATGGTTGGGCATTTCAAAGTCCTCAAAACCAGGAGGTTGTTCTACATACACCTCTTCTTGTATAAAACCATTTAAAAAAGCACTTTTGACATCCATTTGATAGAGTTTGAAATCCATGATGCAAGCATATGCAAGTAGCATTCTAATGGCCTCTAACCTAGCTACGGGAGCATAAGTTTCTTCATAGTCTATGCCTTCTTCTTGATTATATCCTTTAGCTACAAGCCTAGTTTTATTTCTTATTATTAGGCCCGTTTCATCAAGTTTGTTCCTAAAGACCCATTTGGTGCCAATTATAGGATGATCATTGGGCCTTGGAACTAATTCCCAAACTTGATTCCTTTCAAATTGTTTTAGTTCTTCTTGCATGACCAAGATCCAATGCTCATCATTAATGGTCTCATTTATGTCTTTAGGTTCAACTTGAGAGACAAAGGCTAGATGATTACATGCATCTCTAAGTGAGTTTCGAGTGATTATCCCTTTTGATACATCACCTATCACCTTGTCGAGAGGATGATATATTGAAGTCCTCTGCAACATCATCAACAAGCTCCTTTCTCGACTCATTTGGGTTAGTTTCATCAAATGCAACATGTATGGACTCTTCTATGGTCATAGTTCGCTTATTATAGACTCTAAAGGCCTTGTTATGAATAGAATAACCAATGAATATTCTCTCATCAGATTTTGCATCAAACTTCCCCAAGTTATCTTTTCCATTATTCAACACAAAGCATTTACATCCAAAGACATGAAAATGTGACACATTAGGTTTCCTTCCTTTGTACAATTCATATGGGGTTTTCTTTAAAATTGGCCTTATTAGGGCTCTATTCATAACATAACAAGCGGTGTTAACCGCATCCGCCTAAAAGTACTTAGGAAGATTGGCCTCATTGAGCATAGTTCTTGCCATTTCTTCTAAAGATCGATTTTTCCTTTCTACAACACCATTTTGTTGTGGTGTTCTAGGGGCAGAAAAATTATGCTCAATGCCATGTTCATCACAAAAAGTTTCAAATTCATGATTTTCAAATTCACCACCATGATCACTTCTTATGGATGCAATACAAAAACCTTTTTCGTTTTGGATAACTTTGGCAAGTTTTCTAAATGATTGAAAAGCATCATTTTTGTGAGCCAAGAATAATGTTCATGTAAACCTAGAAAAATCATCCACAATCACTAACGCATAGTAATTCCCACCAAAACTCATAGTTCTAGAGGGTCCAAAAAGATCCATGTGCAAAAGTTGTAAAGGTCTAGAAGTTGAAACTATGTTTTTAGCTTTGAAAGAGACCTTAACTTGTTTTCCCTTTTGACATGCATCACAAAGTTTGTCTTTTTCAAATTTGAGCTTTGGAAGACCAATTACTAGTTCTTTAGAGACCAATTTGTTTAAGTGATCCATGTGAATGTGAGCAATTCTTCTATGCCATAACCATGAATCATTTTCTCTACTCATAAAGCATTTAGCATCATTTGAGGAAATATCATCAAGACTAATCATATATATGTTATTGACCCTATGACCAACAAACTTAACTTGCTTATCGTCCTTTCCCTCAATTATGCAATAAGAGGAATCAAATATAACTCTATTTCTTTTATCACACAATTGACTAATACTAAGTAAATTATGTTTAAGTCCTTCAACAAGTAAGACATTATCAATAGATGATGAAGGGATCTTACCAACTTTGCCAATTCCAAGAATCTTCCCTTTGTTGTTGTCACCATATGTGACATGACCATGTTTCTTGTGTGTAAGGGAGGAGAACTTGGAGCCATCACCGGTCATGTGCTTGGAGCAACCACTATCAAGATACCAACTTGAGCTCTTGGTCTTCAAGCACACCTACAACACACATTCAAGATTTAACTTTTGGTACCCAAATTGTTTTGGGTCCTTGTGTGTTAGAATTAGGTATGGTGCCTTTAGGGACCCAAACCCTTTGATTCCAACCTTGGTGTTTATGTTCTTTCTAACATTGCAAGTGGATGCACTATGCCCTTTCCTACCACAATGAAAACATTTAACAAAGGGGCTACTTGAAGTTTTTGAGGAAACAAAGAAGTTCTTATAAGACTTTTGATGGTTGTTTGGATTAAATCCCAAACCGGCTTTTTGGAAAACACATTTTTGTCTCCTAACAACACATTCAAGTTGTCTCTTCCAAAAGTGAATTTCGCAAGAGTGTTGTTCAAGTCTTCAATTTCTTTTTCAAAAGCTTTGCATGATAAACAAGGTAATGACATGGATGCATTATCATGTGAGGAACAAATCATGCATGATGAATTAGCATCTATGAGTCCTAAAGTCTCATTTTCAATTTTAAGTTCATTTATCTCCTTGGTTAAAGTAGAAACTTTCTTTGTCAATAGGGAGATTGTTTTATTGGAAGACAAAATCATTTTTGTGAGCCTCAAAGATTCATCATGCAATTCTTGAAATGCATCTTGCAATTCATCATAAGAAGGTGGAGATTCTAGGTTAGAAGAGGTTACCTCGGTGTCACTTTCTCCACTTTCTTCTCCTTGAGCCATGAGGCAAAGATGAGCTTCTTCATTCTCCGAATCGTCGGAAGAGCTTAAGTCATTGTCCTCCCAAGCTATATATGCTCTTCTTCCTTTCTTTTCCTTGGAGGGTCTTTTCTCAAACTTCTCCGTCTTCTTGAGATATATAGGACACTCCATTTTCATGTGCCCCGGTTTTCCGCATTCGTAGCATTTTGGAGGAGTAGAGGATCCTTCTCCTTTGTGATATGCTTTCTTTTGAGGAAAGGGTGGTCTTCTTTGAAATCCCTTTTTCTTCAAGAATCTTCTGAATTTTCTCAGAAGGAGACTAAGATTCTCCTCACTTAGCTCAATATTTTCACCATCCTCTTCACCATCTTCATCATCATCTTCAAGTATGGAAGAGGTGGCCTTAAGTGCAATTCCCTTCTTCTTTTTGTCATGTTCTTCATTTTGATTGAGCCTATTTAGTTCCAGCTCATGCTCTTGAAGTTTTCCGAATAGGGTGGTTAGAGACATGGTTGATAAATCTCTTGATTCTGCAATTGTCGTTACCTTGGGTTGCCAATTCCTGCTTAGACATCTCAAGACTTTGTTAATAAGATCCTAATTAAGAAATGTCTTTCCCAATGAGATGAGATGATTAACAATATGAGTAAATCTCTTTTGCATATCTTGAATACTCTTACCTTGATTCATTCTAAACAATTCATATTCATGAGTAAGAGTGTTTATTCGAGATCTTTTTACCTCACTAGTACCTTCATGAGTTACTTGTAAGGTATCCCACATTTCTTTTGCGGTCTTACAATTTGACACCCTAAAGAATTCATCATACCCCAAAGATGTGGTGATGATGTTCTTGGCTCTCAAATTATATTGAACCTTCTTTTTATCATCATCGGTCCAATCACTTCTAGGTGTATTAATTGTTACACCATCCTTAGTTTGTGTAGGGACAAAAGCACCATTTTCAACTGCGTCCCACATATCTAAGTCAATAGCCTCAATAAAAATTTTCATCCTTTCTTTCCAATAGGCATAACCATCCCCATTGAAATAAGGAGGTCTATTTATAGAAGAACCTTCATTTGAAAAACCATTTGAAGCCATCACTTCTCTTGAAGCTGCTAAGCTCTTTATACAAGAGTCTAGCTCGATACCACTTGTTACCAAGTGGCCTCAATACTCAAGAGGGGGGTGAATTGAGTAGTTAAAAATAAGTTCACAAATCTTTCGCAAATCGTTTGACAATCAATTTTTGTTGAAGCTATTGAATGATTAGAGATAATTGAATAGATGAGTTAAACACTTTTACTTATAAACGTAATAGCTAAGGAGACAATATCTATGTAAAACAATGAAACAGTGCACAAAGATAAGCAGGGGAGGGTTTAGAGAAACAAACACAGTCGTTTATCCTGGTTCAATCACCACTCCACTTGTGATCTACGTCCAGTCCCCAAGCAACAACTTGAGATTTTCCACTATATCTTCAAGTTTCAATGGGTGCTTGAAAAACCACTACAACCTTGAGCACTCAACAATATGGGATACCTCACCCAAAAGCTTGAGCCTCTATTTTCCAAGGGATACCTCACCCTTACAATACTTGAGGGATACCTCACCCTCACTAATTAGAATGAATAAGATTGAAATAGACGAAGCTCTCTCTAGAGCAAGTGTTTACAAATTGAAGCTCTAATATGCTCTCAAGGATTTTTCACGTTTTTAATCAGAAAACAGAGCAAGAAATGAATTTAAGGATTGATTCACGTTTTGAAGTATGATGATCAGTTTTTGGTTCAAGGTCAACCGCAAATAAAGACCCAATTTTGGTATTTATAAGTTTCTCAATTAATAGAGCCGTTGGAGGTAGTTGGGCATGCATTTAATGCATTTAATATAGCCGTTGGACGTTATCAGGATGCGTGTAATCGATTACATATCTCAGGTAATCGATTACATTGTTGTTCCAACGTTTTCTGAATTTTCTTTGCTCTGTGTAATCGATTACATTCTTGGTGTAATCGATTACATGGCTTCTGACTTTGCTTGTAATCGATTACAATGCCCATGTAATCGATTACATGACTTCTGACTTGCTGTGTAATCGATTACAATATCCATGTAATCGATTACATGACTTCGTCGAACGTGTTCTTTGAGTTTCTGGGTTTTGTGTAATCGATTACATTGCCCATGTAATCGATTACATTGCCCATGTAATCGATTACATGACTTCTGACTTTGTTTGTAATCGATTACAATATCTATGTAATTGATTACATGACTCGTCGAACGTGTTCTTTGCCTTTCTGGGTTTTGTATAATCGATTACATATATTGTGTAATCGATTACATGGCCTCTGACTTTCGTGTAATCGATTACATTACCAATGTAATCGATTACATGCCTTCTGTTTGATGTGTAATCGATTACAAATATTATGTAATCGATTACATTAGCCTTTGAACACATTTTTCAAGCCCAATAATGCTTGTAAGTCATTTCCAACACCTCAAGATACTTGTTTAAACATAAATCCTTTTAAGAGTGTTAGATTTAAAGTTGAAACTCAAGTTTTATTGAAAGCCATGTTTAACTTTGAAATTTCCCATTTATTTTGAAATCATATATTGAAAAATCATTTGAGAAATCTTGAGAGCATTTAACATTAATATCCTAAGTCTTATAACTAAATAAACCTTCTGTCTTCTTTCTTTGATCTTGATTTTTCCTTTTGCGCTTGATCTTCTCTTTTACTTTTGTTATCATCAAAAACCTTTTGACATGCCTTAGAGACATAAGCATTCACATAATATTCTTCCATATGGGATTACAAGAGGCAGAGTTAAAACATCCAGTTTCTTACAGAGATCTGTATGCAAAAGTTCATAAGAAGAAAGACGGAAGCTATGTTTCTGAGCGCTCGAGGAATTTTATTGTAAGTGTCTTGTTCCTATACAACAGTCATATATATTTTAGATTGTTCATTTTTTTGTTAATATTTTTCTTATTTTGTTATTTTTAGGAGTCATATGACACCGCAATGACAGAAAAGTATGGAGAAAACTCTTCATCACACCCTATGGTTGACCCAGAGGTCTGGTTGGATGCGGCGGGTCCCAACAAGAAGGGACGTGTGCATGACATAGGTAACAGCTTGCACATTGGTAATAACACCAGGCCAGCTTCATCCTCCTCGGTTGCGGGTCCTTCCCACTCTACACCGTTGACACAAGACATATCTGAAGCTGTAAACACAGCAGTGGCTGCAGCGATGGCTTCGTTTGTCCAGAGTCAACTTGTCCCTATGTTGGCGCCCTTCCAATCGTTTCTATCTACGATCGGATCAACAAATGTTGCTCCACAACCACCATCGCAAGATTTAGGCAGGGAGGGTCGAGAGGAAGACGAAGACGAAGATAATTTAGACTGATTGTCATTTTTTATTCGTATTGTTACATTTGTATAACTTTCAACTATATTGATTGATTATTTGTATAATAACTTTTAACTATATTATTGGATTATTTTGTATAAGTTTTTTGTTGTAGCATTTTATAATTATTGGATTGTTGTTTCTTTGGATTTACTTTCTTTGGATTGTGGTTTGATATGCGAGGTTTGGGAAAGTTATATATATAAACGGGTTATTAAAAAAATTTAGCTCATTAGCGAGGGATTAGCGACAGAAAACTCACACTGCAAATAGCGAGGGATTAGAGAGGGAATACCGAGTAAAATATTAGCGAGGACATGGCGTGGGATAATTTAGCAAGGGATTAGCGAGGGAATAGAGATGGATTTAATAGAGACGGAATAGCGAAGGAATAGCGAGGGAAATTGACAAAATTAGTAAATAATTTAGCAAAGGAATAGCGAGGGAAATTCCATCGCCATTTTGCGAGGGAACATTAGCGAGGGATTAGAGAGGAATTAGCGAGGGAAATAAATTTTATAGAGACGGATTAGAGAGGGAATACTTTCCCTCGCTAATTAGCGATGAAAAAAGCGAGGAAAAGTTCCCTCGCTAATTCCTCTCTAATCCCTCGCTAATAATATTAGCAAGGGATTAGAGAGGGATTAGCGAGGGAAATTTCCCTCGCTGTTTTCCTAATTTCTTGTAGTGTGAGTGTAAGATCCAGACAATACAATGATTGCTGACAAAGATCTGGAAGTTACTTCACAAGGATAGTTGATAATCATTAGACAAATTTCTTTGTTTTAGACATATGTCAAGATTTTGTAAAAATGATAGTTACTTAGGAATTCTATAAATACTGAAATGATGAAAATGTTTAGGAGTTGGAAATTTTGTACTCACAAATAATTGTAAACATGCTCTCACATCACTTTGACATTCTTGAGCAAACACACAAGTTTAGTTAAATATGTTTCTATCCTGTTTCATTTCTGTATCATTTACACTTTTAATGTAAGTTTAAATTCAATTCCATTTATACTTCCAGTCTTTTATTTTCTTTCAAATTCTCTTCTACTCCAAATCAAATTATTCATCTAAAATCATTTGAGTTCTTTTCAATTGTTTTCCTTTACTTGCTTTCATTATTTTTCTGCAAATTTACGCTCCTGTTCATTTACATATCTACAACTTTACTTACATTGCTTTTACATTGCTTTCTTTTAATTTCTGTTCTTTACCATTCTTCATTTTACATTGTCTGTCAAGTTTACTTTGTTGTACTTTACTTCCTAATCATTTATATTTAATGTCATTTAATTGTTTTCTTTTAACTTTTCTCTTTATCTTAAAAGCAACTTTAACTTTACATTTAACCGTTTTCATTGCTCCACTTATTTTTCTCTATTTTTACTAAGTTAATACAACACTGCTATTATTGTCTTTTTGATTTGCACACCTTTGTGTGTGAGATACTCAAAATCATTCTTGGTTTTCTTGATTAAATATCAGTCTAAGTACTAGATAATCCCTTGAGGAAGTGATTTTCTTCTCTGAATCGAAGTCTGGAATAGAATTTTTTATTTGACAAAAGTTTACCGTAAACATATAGATAGAGAGAATTCATTATTAATAATAAAGAGGAAATCAATGTTCTAAGATATACGAAGCAGTGGACGTCTACTCAAGATCTCTTCCTACATATTAGGAAATAAATAAGGAAGAAATATTACAAGAAAAAAATATCATAACCCCCCTTAAATCCTAACAAAGAAATTAAGGGGAGTAAAAAGACGAAATAAAAGGTTACATCAATCTTCTTCATTAAACTTAGGGTGTCTTGATCTTACTCCAAAAATGTTTCTTCTTTGTACCAAGGCCTCGTTTATTCTGTCTTATCTCTAAGATATGTAGTTTTGCTCATCAAATTTGAAGGTCTCACTATTTCGTAGGTCAAAACATGTGACTGATCTTAGAAAATAAGGTTAGAAATTTTAGATCTACCATAAAAGAATGAGTTTTTGAAAAATTCAAAACCAAACTCCTTAGATCTATAGATCTAAATAAATTTATTTACGAAAAACCAAGGGAAAAAAATTAGAATGGAGAAGGTTGCCGCTGTAGGATACTAGTGGTAGCCCCCATGAGAAAAACCTAACAACAAAGAACCAAAGCACCATAAAGAAAGAGAAAGCACCAAAAAAAAAAAAAAAAAAGCACCAAAAAGGAGAAAAAAACTCACAAAGAAGAAGGGTGAAACTAGGGCCAGTTTTAACAAACTTATCATAAGTAAATGCATCTTTGAAATGGTTTTGCATATGAATTTGGTTTAGGACAAAACTTAAGGTAAAGTTTCTTAGGTGTTTGTGATGCTGTTTTTCAATAAAAATATGACATGTATATATTTTTCTATAATTTATTAATAAAAACTTAAAAATGATAATTAAGTGACTAAAACTTAGAACACATTATATTTTTATTAAAAAATAAGACACATGTCATATTTTTATTAGAGAACAATATCACAAATACATAAAGAACTTTATCTAAGTTTTACCCTTTGGTTTAAACATAACATTGCTTCATTTCGAGATTATTTTTAAGGAAGTTTCATATCTAAAGCTATCTTAGCTGGCGGCCTCTTCCCATTATACAGCCCTCTTAAATGTGATGTAAAAGAATTTACTAGAAGTTTGCAATTTGGATTTTAAAAGGCATTCATCTATTTGAGCTAGTAATTGTTTTTCTAGAAAGCTTCCCTTAAAGAAGCCTCATACTATCTTTGAAGAATAGGATAGTTTGGGAGAATACTATAAATAGATGGCCAGAAAACAAAAATTAATTTTTATTTTATATGTCTGTTTCTTTTCCAAGTTTTACAAAGGCAAGAGAACATTGTGGTGGCACCGCTCATTGCCATTTTCTCTTGGTTCCAAACTCGTCATGTTTTGGCCTAAATTGAGTTGGACCAAAAATTTAGTGACTTAACAACCAAAAAGGAGAATTCTTTTATAATAAAAAAAGCAACCAAAAAGGAGAGAGATGCGAGTTGAAGTTGAAATTGCTTTTTTATTTTTTTATAAAAGGATGTCAATATTATAAATGATTTATCAAATATTTATTATTATTATTTTCATAACAAATGTTTAAATTTTATAAACTATAATTAACAACTATTAAATATTTCAACTAACTAGAGTTGGACTTAATGATAAATAAGTTGCGTTTCGAAAAAGCTGATCAAAATTTAAATTTTAGATAAAATAATTGATAAACAAGTTCTCTAATCGCAACAATACCCAAAAAATTAATCTCAAAATAATACTTACACCACTACCTTGATCAAAAGGGGAAAAAAACTAACAAACATTTTACAAGTACACAATTTATCAGTACATAAACAAAAGAGGTGGGTACAGTATAGATGAAAGCACACATAACGCATGGTATAAAGCTACTTTGGCATATCATGGAAGGTTATCTTCTAGCAAGAATAATATTATACAGATATTATCTTATATTTATATAATTTTTATTATTTAATTAGAATTAATTTCATTTTAATTTTTTTATACTTTAATTATGATATTATTATTTTACTTTGACGTGAGTTGATGTGTAAAAATATATTATGCACCAAACATTATCCCTCTAGCATACTTGGCCTGAAATCCGAGGCTGCAAAAGAAAAAGCCCTATGAGTTGACTTTCACATATGATTTTTAATTTGATTTGATGTGTTATAATCTCCTGGAAATGCGGGCTGCACCAGTATTCTCTGTTGCCTAGTCATAAATTTCATCTCCCCACCAAACAAACGCATCATGTTCAAGCTCAACAATTTAGTTGAATCCATTAATTACCAGTCAGCATCACAAGACATCTCATACCCTTTTTATTCAAACTCAACCAGCTGAACACAATTTCCTACCAAGCTGCACTAATTAACACCTAGTACAAGCACAACTACCTCTTGTGTTCTGGTGGCACAGTTGGAAGAACTTCAATTAAACCCCACCTGCATTTCATGCTGCCTTCTATTTTTATACCCACTATGTGTCCCCCACTGACTTCATCAACCCCTGATTCCTTTACTTCTCTTTTTCCTCTTCTCTAAAATGGCTACCTTCCCTTCAATCTCTGCTTCTTCTCTTTCCTCCTACTACCATCTCATCTTCACTGTCCTAGCATTCCTCATTTCAGGCCTAATTTTCTTGCTCACACAGAAAACCAAATCCAGAAGGCTCAACCTTCCCCCAGGACCACCCGGGTGGCCTATTGTTGGGAATCTCTTCCAATTTGCACGTTCTGGTAAGCCTTTCTTTGAATATGTGAATGATCTAAGACAAAAATATGGCTCAATCTTCACCCTCAAGATGGGGACAAGGACAATGATCATCCTCAGTGATGAGAAGCTAATACATGAAGCACTGATTGAGAAGGGTGCAACCTTTGCTAGCAGGCCTAGAGAGAACCCAACAAGGAACATCTTCAGTGCCAACAAGTTCAGTGTGAATGCAGCAACATATGGATCAGTTTGGCGCTCCCTAAGGAAAAACATGGTGCAGAACATGCTGAGCTCAACCAGGCTCAAAGAATTTCGCAGCGTGAGAGATAATGCAATGAACAAACTCATCAACAGGCTCAGAGCTGAAGCAAAGGCAAATGATGGAGTTGTTTGGGTACTCAAAGATGCAAGGTTTGCTGTGTTTTGCATACTTGTGGCTATGTGTTTTGGGCTTGAAATGGATGAGGAAACAGTGGAGAAAATGGACCAGATGATGAAATCTGTTCTCATCACCTTGGACCCAAGAATTGATGACTATCTACCAATTCTAAGCCCATTTTTCTCAAAGCAGAGACAAAGAGCTTTGGAAGTTCGTAAAGAACAGATTGAGTTCATAGTCCCTTTCATTGAGCAGAGAAGAAGGGCAATTGAAAACCCAGGTTCAGACCACACTGCCACATCTTTTTCCTACCTAGACACACTCTTTGATCTCAAAGTTGAAGGTAGGAAATCAGCACCTTCAAATGCTGAATTAGTCACCCTTTGCTCTGAGTTCCTCAATGGTGGCACAGACACAACAGCTACTGCAGTTGAGTGGGGCATAGCACAACTCATTGCCACCCCTGAGATTCAGACCAAACTGTTTGAAGAGATTAAGGACACTGTTGGGGACAGGAAAGTGGATGAAAAGGATGTTGAGAAAATGCCATATTTGCATGCTGTGGTGAAGGAGCTGTTCAGGAAGCATCCTCCAACATATTTTTCACTCACTCATGCGGTGATTGAGCCAACCACTTTGGCAGGTTTTGACATACCAACTGATGCAAATGTTGAGATCTTCTTGTCACCCATGGGAGAGGACCCCAGGCTTTGGTCCAACCCGGAGAAATTTGACCCGGACCGGTTCATCACTGGCGGCGAGGACGCTGACATAACGGGGGTCAAAGGAGTGAGGATGATGCCATTTGGGGTGGGAAGAAGGATATGTCCTGGTTTGGCTATGGCCACTCTGCATGTTGAACTGATGCTAGCTAGGATGGTGCAGGAGTTTGAGTGGAGTGCATATCCAGAAGGTAAGAAATTGGATTTCACTGGGAAGGTGGAGTTCACTATTGTGATGAAGGAAACTCTAAGAGCAACCATCAAGCCAAGATCAGCAAAAGAGCAGGGTTATAAAAATTGATTTTTTTTTAATAAAAAGTTTAAGGTGTGAAGTGACTTTTTTCATTTTAAAGTCGGGGAAACCTCAATAAAGATTTATGGTGGGATTAAAGATCGGTTACTAACTGAGATCTCAGGATTCAAACCTAAATCATGTTGTTATCATAAATGGAAAGTGACTAGATGAACTAAGCTCCAATACCTGTAAAAATTTATTTTGTTTCTGGTTTTTTATATGGTCTATATATATAATAATGTTTGTGGTTGTATACAACTGAAAGTTGCATCCAATTGTAATCTTAATTGGACTTAATTGTTTGAAGATGTCATAAAATGGATCTTTATTGGTTCTTCATAGTTTCACTTATTTATAAGAACACTTACATTGAAGCAATTAGTAATATTTAAGCAGTTGTCCCCAATTTATGGATTTTTCCAATAGCCAACCCTCATAAGGTGGCGTTTAGGACATGGAGATCTGAACAATAGTTGAAAATGATCCTATCATGAATCATCAGTGTATTCGTGCACTCTAAATTACATGTATTGTGTGATAAAAAAAAATTATTGTTTTATCAAATTAGTGTTACTAAAAAGTTTTACAAAACAATCATAAATAAAAATAAATAAATTTAATTTTGATATACTCTTGAAAATTCTTATATTTAAACTCAAGCCCGTGGTTGCCAAAGTAAATTTTTTTTAATGATGCAACAACACTTATTGAGTGATATATAATACAAAATTACTTGCTCTAATTCAGAAGCTAAACTCATTAGGTTTTTTTATGAAAGGATGATATTTACATATTATATTAATCAGTGTAAGAAAAATTATAGGAGTGTGAGAACAAAGGAAACATGTTTGTTTATGAAGAATCTTAATATAAAAATTAATTAATATGAATAAAAATTTGTAAATACTTTTTTATAATATTTTTTAATGACAAATTATAATTTGTATTGCGATTATTTTATTATGAAATAATTATTCTACAAAATTATTATAGAAAAAGAAAACATAGGCACCGAATTAGAAAGGTTGTATATATGGCAAGCAGCAATCTAAATGAAAATGTTTCTTGCACACCATTTAGTGTTTACTATTTTTACACTGATAATAAATGCAAAGATTGATTATTAGTCTGTTAACTAATTCATATATTTTGTTAATTAATAATAAAATCATCATTAATTTGGTGTAAAAATAATGTACACCTCTTAGTGTGCAAACAGCAATCCAAAATACTGTTTTGTAAAATAAAATGGTAAAAGTCTGCCTTTTAAATTTTTATTAGGGATATCGAAATTTTCATCCTACTAAGTTTTTCGAATATCATCCCCCCAAAACTTAATGTTTTCTAATAACATCAATTTGCTTAAAATTAGCACCCTAGAATGCAACGAGAATCCTCATACACGAGCAGGCTGCTAGGCTCCAACGATAAATTCTTAAGTGATGAGCAAGATATTTTTATTATTATAAACCATTAAATATGTAATATCTAAATTATAACACTAAAAATGTAATTAAAATAAAAATATTAATAATTCACATATCTAAAGAAGTAGATTAAAAAAAAGCACACATTTAATAATACAAAACCCAAAAAAAAAAAAAAAAAACCTAACTTTAACTAAAAGTATCTAAAATTTACCTTTCGACCTGAATGTCTCAACCCCAGTTAACCCAACCAGTATTAGTTACTATTGTCATCCTTATCATTGCTACCATTAATATCACTAGTATCATCTTTAAGACTACCACTCCCTATCAACTATGCGCCGGTGCCTTTTTTCATTGTCACCACGACCAACATGGCACCATGTATCTTGTGTCATCATTATCATTAGAATCTTATTATTATTGTCATTAGAACTACCCTCTTATATATACATTTCCCTATAATAAAATTAAGAGTTTAATTTTGATATATTATTAGTGTAAAAAAAATTTATATTATTAACTAATTATATATTATTATATGTGTGATTTTTAAAATAATTATTTTGAGAAATAAATAATTTTTAATGATATAATAATACACAATTGATTAATGATGTAAAAGAATTTTACAACAACAACGTATCACAATTAAATCCTAAAATTAAACAGATAAAACTTTTACTGTTATACGTATGTGTTTTATTTTCCCTCTCCAATCTAGCCTTAATTTCACCATAACAAACATTAGGAATGGAATACAATAGTTACTTCAATCTTCAATATACTAAATAAACAAAGAGGAGTAACAGTTTTTTCTTTCTTTCTTTTTTAAAATTTTGTTAACAAGTATTTTTAAATAATTTTTTTAATTAAAAGTAAAATATTTAAATTCTCCTTTTCGTTAAAACTTTGATTTTTAAGCACTCTTTCTTTCTTTTTTAAATTTTGTTAACAAGTATTTTAAAGAATTTTAAATAATTTTTTTAATTAAAAGCAAAATATTTAAATTCTCCTTTTCATTAAAACTTTGATTTTTAGCACTTATTAAAAAAAATATATTCTATATTGCCGAACTGATGGGTATTGTATATTGTCGCCAACGGTGACACTTATCCGTAGGGTTGGCACTGTCTTTGGGCGGAGCGGGGAGTACATCTCCGCTCCAATTCCACAACCCAACCCCACCCTTGTTCTTTGTTATGGGAGAATTTTTTTCTATTCCCGTTTTCAATCCTGCGGATATTCACAGAGATTTCTCGCTATATTAAAAAAATTAAAAATAAAAAAAGATGAAATAAATATTTTAATATTTTTAGTTTTAAATAAATATAAAATTTAATTAAAGATAAAAATTACTAAAAAATATATTCATTTATATAATACATATATATATATATATATATATATATATATATAAAATGATATTTTAGTAATTTTTTTGGGATGGAAACCCCGCGAGATGGAGAGTATGGTCCCATCCTCAAATATATCACAGGAAAATTTTTCTCCTCGTTCTCATCCCCGCAGGAAGAAAAACTCTGCATTCAGAGCTCATTCGAGACGATCCTCGCGAGAATCCCCAAACTATGAGAAGAATTGCCATCCCTACTCATCTGTCAATAAATGCTACGCATGGAGAACAACCATTGTCCCATGAATGTGTGGGCCATTGTACTTGCTCAATGAGTGAAGAGCGTAGATGACTATGACTATCTTAATTGAATCTTATAATAATCAACAATGATATTGTCATCATTTTTTTTCTCACATCACTTTTAATATTATTTTTCATATTATTAATTATATTATTTTTTTAATTAATTTTTTTTACCTAATCATAATCATTTAAAAATAATGTAAAAAGTGGTGTTTAAAAAAAAGTAGTGTGATAGTATCATTTTCCTATAACAATATTAGAAATATATTCTTTATCACATTATTTTTAATGTTTTTTATTTAGTCATGTTATATATTAAAATAATATTTAATTTTGATTAATATATAATCAACTTGATTGGCATGTAATTAATTTTGAATGACATGTAATCAAGTTTAAATATTATTTTAGTGTGTGGCATGACCTAATAAAAAAATATGTGTTAAAAGAAGTGTGATAAAGAGTATATTCGTATCATTCCTCTTATATCTTATTAAAAGAATATTTTAGGTGTCCTTTTCGATCAATAAATTTTTCTTATTACATATTATTAAATGTGTATTAAATTAACTTTATGTCATATGCAGATATTTTTAATGAGTTGTTAAATATTTATTTATTGTTAATTTTTATAATAAATATTTAGAGTATATTAAATTAAACATTTGAAAATTTTCTGTTTCGGTCGGTTGTAAATTAAACATAGAATTTTGCTTTTAACAGCTTGATTGCACATGCGCCAAGTTTTAGCTTAGTTATCGACCACACATGCATATTTTAACTTGTTTTCAAAATCTAAAATGCAGTTGTATTTTGGCCATTAACCAATGAAGAGACTAGGTCGATCTAGGATATGACCTTTAAACATAACTAATAATAATCAATAAATATTTAAAAGCTAATCAAAATATCAGTGATCAACATTAAAGGGGTGACTCAAATTGTAAGTAACTAAGTAAGCTTGACTCTAGTAATTGAGGAGATATCTGCAATGTAAAAAATTTAAGATTGTGAAAAAGCCTATTTGTGAGGAGGAACAATTCTAATATATTAGTCACACATCCTTTGAATATGAAGGGGACATCTGTAATGTTAGTCAAAAAAAAAATATATTTGTGAAGAGGAACAACTCCAATATCTAGAATTAGTCGCATACCCTTTAAATATGAAAAAAATCTTATAAGATGAAAAAAAAATACTAACAAAAATCAATCAAGGGTACTAATTCCCATCACAATATTAAGAGTTTTGTTATATCCTCTTAAAACATCCTCTTAACAATCTTCTTACTATTTAATAAAAAAAGATCAAATAAAAAATTAAATGCAATCAATATCTTGAGAATATAAAAAATATTTAATATTTTCTTCATTTAATAATTAAGAGAATTATTAGGAAATGAGTTAGGAAAATTAATTATTTTTCCAATATTAATCATTGACTAATGACCATCACAAATTCATAATACAAACTAACGACCAACCATATATGATGTCCATGAGTCCATCACAATTTATCACAATATTTATCATTAATTAATGCCCATCATAATACCAACTAACCAACCCTATATGATAAATTAAACATCACAAATTTATCATTAACTAATGCCCATCACAATGCCAACCCTTAAATGTTTCCCAACGCATGACTTGCCAATTGCCAATGGCTAAACAGGTAGAGCATTAGCTGCATTACCAGCAACGAGAGCATCCTCAATATTTTAGGATTTCAAAAATGACGTGTAAAGTTTGCTGTTATCTATAGGTCATACAACTCCAGCATTATAATAGTATACCATAGTGTATCCCTATTAAAAAAATGTTAAATTGGCATTTTTTTAATTAGACTAAAAAGAATTTTGTGAAGATTCTAGTTTTATTGTTGATGAACCGTCTATATCGGATTGCAGAAGTGAAAAACTCTAGGTATTTATTTATTTATTTATTTATGCTAAAAATAGCTAATCATTTCTTAAAATAAACGGAATACATCATTCCACACAAAAGAGTGTTGGCCTCTTGCTCCGCCTGTGGAAGAGCACCTTCTCTAAATAGAGAGGCAGGAGAGTTGCGTGGCCATATCCTCAACTACCACAGTAGAACGTCCTCGGGAAGGGACACCACCAAAGAACTTGTTCCTGGGGGATAATCATTTTGATCAATTAATTTGGCAGCCTACCTAATCAGCCCTCAACCATGGCCCCAACTTCTTTTCCTTAACAGCATTCTAGAGCTCATCCGCAATCATCAACCTACAATTCCTCTCTTCAAGCCCAATTACCCCACAATAGTAACAGAAGATCGGTAATTTCTCATATTTAAAACCAATCCAAACCTTTCCATCCTGCTTTGTGGAGGACATCAATTATGTGGTCTATAAATCCAGAAAGAAAAATATTTATCTCATCATAATTTTTTTTACTATATTTCTTATCACTTTTTTTATGGTTGTGATTAAGTAAAAAAAAATAAATGATATAATTAATGATATAAAAAATAGTATAAAAAGTGACGTGAAAAAAAATATAATATTCTAGAATATTATTCTTCATCTGAGAAATGGGTCGATTCCTTCACTTCCCAAGACTAGTGCACATTTTTGTTGTTGCCAAAATTAGCAATTCTGCACTGACTCGGAACACCCCAGCATTGGACCTAGAGTGCGGGTAGGTGCAGAAGATATTGAGCAGCCGCTTTTCCTTGTTCCCACTTCTTCAAAGTCAGCAATTGTCTCTTGTATATCTAAGGCTGGTTTCTAACAACACAGTGCAGATCAATCGAGTCATCAAAGAAGAACCTATAAAATTTAGGTTCTAGTTCCTCGCTTTGGAAGCCTTTTCGGGTAGTTCTAGATAGCAAACAAAACGTTAGATAATGTTGATTGACTTTGGTTATGTTCCGAAATTATCATCCCAATGAGGCTGTGAACAGGCGTCGTGACTAGTCCGAGGCCATCATCATCATCAAAGAGCAGTGCAAACCCTAGAGAAAGCTGGATGAAAACCAACTGATACTTTCAATTGAGTTGTCCCTTGAATAACTCTAGGTTAGTGTACAAGTTAAACCTAAGTAACGTTTGACTGTAATATACTTAAAAAAGTATTAATTCAAACCATTTTTTTAACAACTTTTGAGAGGCATAATAATGAATAATAAATCTTATTTGTATAATAATAAATGTATTAATGAGTACTTAAATATAATAATAATAATAATAATAATAATAATAATAATAATAATAATAATAATAATAATATAGTAAAATTGCCTTGAATGGTAACATCATTAAATACATGATTATTTTAAAAGAAAAAATGAAATAAAAAAGAAAAACACAAAGTGTGAATGTTGGCAAAGAAAAATATTAATCATGTAATAATGATAGCATATAGTAAATTGCCTTGAGAAGTAAAAATTTATTTTTATAATAAATATTAAATACAAAACCATTATGTTAATTTTAAAAAAAAAGAATAGAATAGTAAAATTAAAAAATAAAATATATTATGGTGTTAGTGTCAGTATGAAAAAATAATTAATCAAGTAATATTGACTGCATACAGCAAAATTACATTTAGAAGTAAAAATATATTTTTAATAAAAACGAACAATATTTACTATGAAATAAATATTTTAAATTTTAAAAAGAAAATAATGCAATAATAAAATTAAAAAAAGACAACAATATTAGGTGTAAGTGCTGATAAGAAAAAAATAACAAATCAAGTAGTAATGATAGGATATAGTAAAATTATTTTTGAAAAATGACAACAATATTGGGATGTAATATTAGTAAAAAAAAATCAAATGAAAGTGATCATATATAATAAAATTATCCTGAGAATCAAAAAAGTATTTTTAATAACATCAATAAAAATTAAATATAAAACAACCCTGCAATGCGCAGGTACGTTAACTAGTTCACTCCAAAAATTATCAATACAAGTACTTGATGAGTTAAACTTATAGCTCAACTAAAAAAGATAAAGTAAAAGAAAAGTCGTAAACCTATGGTTACATTACAGAAATTTTTTCTATAGTAAAGAATATAACCACGCTACAGTGTCTAACTCGTCGACGGACAAAAAATGACAAAAAAGAGTAAAATAGAAGAAAAGGTTGGACAAGAAAGAAAGCAGAACAGTGAGCTGCGTTAGAGGTAAATGAGCAAGAAACATTTTTTCCGTATTAGAATCAGTGCCACATGGCGTTTGAGGCAGTCCCTTGATAGATACTAGATAAAATCATAATAAGAAATGAATAATTGAGAATGTTATTTTTAGAATACTTAAATATTCTTTGTAGCTAAGATGAGGGTGAGTTTCATTAAAAGTTAGGGTGGGTCAAATCTAGCCATCCCGTTTTGGTAGGTGATCTATATTTAATTCCACTGTAAATGTTTATTGAAGTTAAGGATTTGATCTGCTTTTAAAACGGAAAAAGTCTCTTTTTACCTTAAATTTTTTCCAAAATCAAAAGTTAAAGATACATAATACTATTTATTAGTTTCAACCTAATAATTTAAACTTCTATAAAGAACTGGTCAATTACATAGTATCATGCTCACTTTGACTAAGGGAATATTCAATAACAGTTGTGAAAATTTAATTATTTTAATAATTGATTATTATGTAATTAATTATTATTATAATTGATTATAATATAATTAATTTTATATTTAAATATATGTTAGTTGAAAAGTAATTTTAAATTAATCTGTTTCGCTTTAAATGATATAAAAAAGAATTATTTTTATACATTAAATTATCAAAATAAGTATAGAATAATTAAAAAAATTATTTGATTGAGAATAAAATAATATTTACATATCAAAGTATAAATAATAATTTATAATCTAAAATCATAAGTTTTAATCTTTAATATTATGAAAACTTTTATAATACATTGAATTTCTTACAAAAATTGAAGCTGATTTTGTCAAATATAATTAAACAATAAAAAAGATCATTTTTATTTTAAAAAGTTGTTAACAATAAATTAAATCTGTTACCAAACATGCACTAAATAGCTATTGCCAAACATGCACTAAATAATTGAAAGTTCGGTCATTATCACTTTCATTCTTCTAACAAGATTGCCTGTGATCCCTAATGGTAGACAGGTTCATCTAAAAGAATTGCCTCTAGGGTACAACTCAAGATTTCCCCACACGAAGGCTGGGTGTTAGGGGATCTCCCAGATAGATGACCACCAAGCATGATTCAAACCCATGCACTTAAAATAAGTGTAGAACTTTATCGGAAACCTTTGAATGAATTAAGCCAACCCACATTTATGTTTCATCATTTCCCAACTAAATCAACCTCATTTTCCCCGTTTATATGAGAACATAGTATTTGTTAGATTTTAAAAATTTAGAAAAATTAATTATTCACATTAAAACCATATATAATGTTACGAGGACGAGATGTGACTTAGTTGGTAAATTAAGCTCACGTCCAAGCAAAAATTAGTCTTATACTTAAATGGTGTTCAATCTTGTAATCTTTAAAAAAAAAATTTCTAGTATCTATGTAAAATTGTTCTGAAGAGTAATGATAATATTAAATGCTATATATAATGATCCTATTGAATGCTATATATGGAATATGTAAAATGGCTTGAAGAATAATAAACTTACTTTTGTCTTATAATTTGTCTTTTCAATTGATTTCACGTAACATTTAAACACTTACTACTTACTTAGAACAATGCTGAAGAATGAAATTTAATAGGATTGCAAAGCATGTAATTTGAAAAAGTACATATAATTTTGCAACACGTAATAACAGTTAAAAAGAGATGGCAAGAAGAAAAGCACATATCTCTTTATATTGGATGTCCGTGGCTATAAATTGGAGTACGTCTTTCTAAACTCTCTCACCCAGCATGTTAGTATAGACATTAAAAGCATTTTATTTCGTTTGTCAAACATGTTTGAACGTTATAAAGATGGATGTGTTAAAATTAATTTTAAATTTAAAGTTTAATGATATCATTATAATATTGTTTGAATATTGTCCAATAAAAGAAAAATGTTGCAATGATTTACAATTTAATTATTTACATTTACTTCAGCTAGCACAATTTAAACTTTGCTGAGCTTTAAAGATATTTCCCGCCGAGCTTCGAAGTCTCAGTCATTCTGCCAATAAACACCTTTCAACTTGGGTTTATTTCACTACCAAAAATTTTTGATTTAGAGATGAAATTTAGAGATGGACAAAATTTCATCTCTATTAGAGATAGAAATAGAGACAAATTTAATGATTTAGAGACAGAAAATAAATTTTATAGTTTAGAGACATAATTTAGAGACAAAAATTATTCATCTCAGAATTTTTCATTTCTAGTTCCGTCTCTACATGGTCAATGTTGGGTTTTAAAAAAGTCAAATTGATTTAGAGAAGAAATTTATAAATTTTATAATTTATAGACGGAATTTAGAGATGAAAATTATCCGTTTCAGAATTTTCCATCTCTATTTCCGTCTCTACACGGTCAATGTTGGGTTTTAAAAAAGTCAAATTGATTTAGTGATAAAATTTAGAGACGGAATATACCCATATCTAAATTTTTCGTCTCTAATAACATTTTGATTCCGTCTCTAAATATTTGGTATAATTTGATTAATAATTTTCTTTTATAAAAGTTAGAGACGAATTGTTTCCGTCTTTAATTCCTTCAAATTTAGAAACCATTTTTCCCATTTTTTTTTTTCATTCCCTCTTTTCTCCCTATTCCCCTTCTTCCTTTCAAAGCCCTAGCCCCATATCCCCTTCTCTCTCTATCTCCCCATTCTCTCTTTATTCTCATCCCATTGCTCTAGTGTCGTCAACGACTGTTCTCATCGTTACCGGCCATCGCTCTAGCTCCATCACAATGCCAGTGCTGCGTTTCTCCTCCGACACTGCTGGTCCTGCTCCTCTGGCATCCTTGCTCGCTCGTCACCATCGCTAGCTTAGATCCAACCGCTTGCACTCAGATCTCGTCACTACCGCGCCCCCACCTTGCCACCATGCCCCCACCTCGTAACAATCTTCCCTTTTCCTTCTCCTCTATTTTGCCTTTTTATTATTTAAATTTCATTTTTTTTTTGCTTTTATGCTTGTTGTATTGCCAAAATTTCCTTCTCCTCTGTTCAAGCTAAGCACAAGGTTTTCTGAGTTACTTAGTTATTCTTCTAGTCGATTTTATTATCACACGTGATTATTTGAGACACTTTGGTTTTTCATTGTTATTTTCTTGGCAATGACATTTTTTTCACAATTTAAATATTAATAGGGATTATTTGTTAGTTAAGAGATTTGTTCTATGACAACACAAAATGGCTTTAGTTTTATGATAACACAAAACTTCTGTTAAAAGGACGTTGAAGGATCTCTCTTCGTTGTTAAGAGGTTCATTTTCTTCTTCTTTTCATTTACTTTTTACAGTTATCATATCTCACGATTCACGATTTTAATGATCCAATTGTTCGATTTGGAATTTTTTTTCTTTTTTTTTGGGAGGGGGTGAAGCTTACAGGAAATTGTTGTTTAATTTCAAGAACACACAACCACGATTTTAGTTTATTATGATGAACAGTCGCAATACTGGTTAGTGAGTCCATTTGCTTTTGTTTATTAGCATCATTTCTTTTGTCTGAAAAAACTCTGCTATTTGTTGGCAACTAGGCATAATGCACAACTCATATTTAGTGATAGGATGAATCTATGACACTTGATAGTGTGATTTTTGGATTTGGTTTTGAAAACTTATCATTTTGCTTCCAAGTGTATGCATTAATCTTGAGTCTACTGGATTTGGTTTGTAAACTAGTTGTCTAGGGGCTGAACAATAAATATCTATTGTCTGCGTATATAAAATGCTTCAATAATTATATAACAATAAATGTACAAAGATTTCAAAACACAAGGCACTTAATAAGGACTAGGAGGCAGCCAAACAAGATTGAATTAACTTGCAATACGTGTAGTTCTCTCTCTGATTTGTAATTTTTGAATGACCTTTACTACCTGATAGTGACTGCCTATATAATAAATATATATACAGCTTAAAAGGCAACATGCCTCGTGCCTAAGATTGAAACAATGTATGGTATATGCTTGGCTAAATAGCGAATTTCTTGTAGTGTTAGTGTCTTTGTTCCCTTCTCAAGCTACTGGTACATTGTTATTTGATAAAATTGCATTTGAAGCAAAAGAATTTAACTTATCTAAAAACCCCCTCACTTCCAAATGGAATGCATGTTAATTCTATATAGGACAAAAAATAGTGGCAAAACGCCAAAAAAGGTTTTCTTAGATTTCATTTAATTGTTGAATCCCTTTGCTTATCCAAGATTATAAAAATTATTTGAGCCACTAACATAATTAATTCCAGTTGGTTTCTTTTAATATAATTTCCTATATATGATCTCATTCTCTAGATTTGATACGATTTTTGTCTTTCTCTCCATTTAGCTTATTGACAATGTTCCAATACTACAAATAGACATGGTATGGTGCTACTTTATGATACGAGATATCAGATGGCTCATAGATGCAGGAAAGTGTCTTGAAATGGCTAGGGTAGGAATTGAACGTGCTCATGGGAAGGATTCTCTCCACCTCAGACTCTTACAAGGAGGTCGCTATCCATAACTTGCATTGTGAGTTGTTTCCGAATATTATTCAGCTTCTTTTTCCTTAGAAATTCTCAAAAGATTCCTAGGATGCAATTCAAAGTTTAATTTTTAGTACTTGTTTCTTGAACTTGTAAGGAGATTAATTTTTAGGACTTTGTACATAGGCATTTGAGACTAGAGACTAGAGCTGCTTGAAGCGGTGGTGGCATATCATAGTAGCCAGTTAGAGAAATCAAGAAAAGCATTAGCTTTTGCAAAAGCAAAATTTGTCCAAGTTTGTTGAACTACTATAGCATATTGTGATAACATGTTAAAAAAAAGTCAACATTTTTACACATATTGCTTCTATTTTTTGGTCTCCTTGTTTGATCACTATATTAGTTGGTTGTTCTCACATATATTATAATCTTACTAGATACCAGTTAAATGAAATAAAGATCAGCTGAAGCTCAAGCTTCTGTAGCATTAAGAAGTTAACATCACTAATTACAAATTTTGAAGGTACTGGTAGATATTGAGCATTCTTGTTTATGTTGCCCCTGCCCCTCTTTTTCTTTTCCAAAGAAGAAGAAAAAGAACATAGTCTACCTGAAGAGTTTGGCATAATATGCATTACTTTTGACTCTCTCCTTGTAAATAATGTCCTATTTTATTATAACTACAAGTGTCAGATGAAGCCTTATCACTTGTTATGAGCATGGGCTTCAAAGAACGTGATGCAAAGAGAGCATTGCGAATGAACAATCAAAATGTAGGGGGTGCCATTGATTTCCTTGTTGAGAAGAGGACTAAGAAAATGCAAAAACGGGAGGAAGATATCCAGAGAAGAAATGAAATTAGGTGGGTGCCACTCTATGTTTATTGACTTATATTTTTTATGGTATCTTTCTTGGTTTCTAAATAGCTTCTCCCCAGGGAACAAAAGCAGTATGGGATGTCGACACCCTCAAAGAAAGCTGTGGATCTGGAGAGATTAAAAGAATTGGTCTCTATTGGGTGAGTGTTATTTTGCAACTTTATTGTTGATATTAGTATTTGGTAATGTGTGAAGTGGCTACTTCTTCGTGATTTAAAATAACATCTTTGGCACGTAACGTCAAGAACTTTTCAGTACCTATTATATGCCATTGCTTATGCTACTTATAATTTATTAATGTTGTGCCATCTTCCTTTGCACGCTTGCATTTCTAACATGGACAAATCCTTAAATTTCTTCTTGCCAGTCTCTGCTAGCTAATAGTCTATTAGACTAAAGCTATCTTGTACTATGACTATTTGATAACACTAGTTATTAGACTCAAAATGGCACTAGTTATTAGATGGTGTACTTTTAATGTTTTGTTGTTGACACCATAAAAGTTATGGATGTTCTTGTTTATTGTGGATTTAATGAAATATATTTTGCTTTTTAGTTATGCCTGTAATTGTGGATTTCTCTTGCTAATATTCTTGTAATGCATGTTTCATTTACTTTTGCTTGTTGCTATATATTGATGTAACAGTCAGCATAGAATCTAGATGCTTTTACCATTTCTTTACCCTTAACACTAGTTTGTTGTTTTTATAGATTTAGTTATAGCTGTTTTAGTGATAATTTTGTAAATTTAACCAGTTAAGTTTTATTTGTTATGCATGGTTTATTTTAATATCTCTAATGAATACAGGGTAGCAATACTTTATTTTCTCTTCTTATAAACCCACAGTGCTATCTCAAAGTTTTGGTCCTTAGAAAGTGTCAACTTGGGCTTACTGGAGTTCTTCACATAATTGAGGCACTGTTACGTAGGCATTAAATCATATTTGGCTGTTAGTTCCT
This sequence comes from Ormosia semicastrata, assembly GCA_029884595.1. Taxonomy (NCBI): domain Eukaryota; kingdom Viridiplantae; phylum Streptophyta; class Magnoliopsida; order Fabales; family Fabaceae; genus Ormosia; species Ormosia semicastrata. The sequence goes on along the minus strand of JAQQTO010000056.1, from coordinate 46,825,661 downwards.
TGTTTTAAAACTATTATAGTATAGTTATTTTGTTTTCTTTTATCAAATAACAACTACTTGGAGGAGCTTAATCTTGCTGGTAATTTTGTTCCAAATGAACTTTATGCTCTATCAGTAAAAGGATGCTCACAAATGTAGGAGCAAAAACTTGATATTGTGAAAGTTGATGACAATCAAGAGGTCCTTTGCTCTCTAAACACTGACTGCCATCAACTTGAAGTTATTGATAGTGAAGATATTCCAGTTAGAGTAGAAGTTGCTGCTTCTGGAATTGATGGCAGTTGTGCCAGTTCATGTCAAAGAAATTCTTCATCTCCTTAGTGCCATTTCACTAAACAGTAGATCCTTTGATTTTTTTATTTAACTTTGAGTTGCATTACTTGTAATTGTATAATTTAGGGAGAAGTCTATTTGCAAAATGTAATAGCAATTAATAGTATGCATAAGATATTGTAACTACTTAAGATACTTTCAACTATTTTAATATCTTTTATAGTTACTTGGATAATTATAATGATTGATGATTTATTGTGATTTTTGGTAAATTTTGATTTTGGATAATTATATGCATAGGAAAATAGAATTTTTTTTTATAAAATGAAGGCGTCTAGTTGTGGCAAATCTCAACTAGATGCCTATTTTTTTTTAAATATTAGAGACGAATTTAGAGACAAAAAAATTCGTCTCTAATTTAGAGACGAAATTTTTCCATCTCTGTTTAAAGAATTGAGATGAATCTTATAACTGATTAGCGATGGAATTTTAAAATTTAGAGACAAAAAAAATTCGCCTCTAAATTAGAGAAAGAATTAAATTTTCTATCTCTAACAATCAGAGACGCCACTTTTAGCAATGAATCAATTTTCGTCTCTAAATATTTAGAGATGAAATTTTTTTTTATTTAGAGATGAAATTTTTTCGTCTCTTAATTTGATTTTTTTAGCAGTGTTATTTCTTAATTTGCTTGAGTTGTTGTAGAAAAAATAGGTGCTAGGCTTTAAGATGATTACAATGTCAACTCTAATGAATTATATCTACAAGTAAGTATTCTAAGCTTTGAAACTCTTTTGAGCCAATATTTCCTATTTTGCTTTTGATGCTAATAAATCATTTTGAAAATCATTAATTATTGATCTTCCATTATTGAGATGATTAATGCATTCTTGTAAAGTCTTCTTTTGAGTTTTTGTTATGTAGAACTTAATTAAAGTTTATTCATAAAGGATTGTATCCAAAAAAAGTTTATTCATAAGGAAGATCATTTGAAAGTTAGAGGAATACTGGAAAGACTTGAGAAAGTTTATTGAGGACTTCAGAATGTTTCCTTACAAGTTGAAAAAGTTTCTGAAGAACTAGAGAAAGTTGGTCCAGATAACCTAACATACAAAACTTGATAAAGTTCACATCAAACTCAATAAAGACTAAAGATCTCACATAAGGAATCAGAATAATGAAGATGTTAGAAGAATATGATGTCTCACCTACAATGGCAAGCTATAATCATCAAAGTAGAAGAAATCAAGTCTAAGAAAATGAGGTCTTGAGAGAGTTCGAGTTGAAAAAGTTGATAAGGATTATTCTCAAGTATAGCTAGTTGACAAAAGAGTACTTGCACGCTGATTCGAAAGAATTATTCCAACGACTAGTTACTTCCTAGAGTACAATAGTATATTCCAAAGCTCCAACAACTACATTTTGAAGCCTATAAAAGAATATAAATTTGAAGATTTGAAAGTTAGAAGCTTGAGCCTGAATAGAATAGTGAACACACACTTGAACATTTTATTCTCTACCTACTTATACAAATCTTACTCAAAACTATAGTGGGTGTATTTTTTGCTCTGATACATTGTGAAAACCTATCCTTTGAGTGTCTTCAAGAGCTACTTAGTGTTTTAAAACATTTTTTCTACTCGTTTGATCTTGTGAATTGATAGTGTTAGCCTGTAGGCTGTGCAAGCCACATAAAGAGTTCTTATTTAGCCTGAAGAGGATGGAATCCAAACAATACTTGTAAATTAGTCTGAAGAGGTTGGGTGTGTAAATAATTCTCTGAAATAGTGAAAATCTAAGTGAGGAGCTGAGAACTAGACGTAGGCCACATAGTTTTGGGGTGAACTAATATAAACACCTATGTTAAGTTTTCTTTACTCTCATATCTTGCCTTACAAGTTTCATTAGAGACATTTTCAAACTTAACCCACTTGTTTTTCAAGTTACAACCAAGATTTTCAAAAAGGACTTTTACATGTATTTATATATATATTTTTTAAACTTATATAAGATTTATGGAGTCATATAAATTCAAGATACCAATAATAATTAATACGAAATATGAAGCATACCTGAGTTGGCCATAGATGATTAATTGAGGTTACGGTCAGTAGTGTTCTTCTAACTAGATATTTCTCCCTATCTACCTCTGGCAACATACAACTATCGATGAGGCAAGCTAGAGATAACATATGGTGGTAGTAGGGAGGGGACCTAGCTGCATATTTGTAACCACAGGCTCTCCCATCAAGAGACACTATCATGAATAAACCTTAATGGGTCAATGGTTAATTGAGCCTACACTATTATCATCTAACCACACTAACTCAATAATAGGTGTGCACAGGTCATAACGTGGATTAATATTAATATTGGGCTTACAATGCTTGTCTATATCCTAGATCATATTGTCAGCTCAATTTTCACAAACAAAACATAACAATTAATTGTAACCCACAGGAAAATTCTAACATTCTCCCACTTGGGTAAATTAATTATAGTTTTAATTTTGAAAACATTTTATTTTGAAAATGACCCTGGCCATGATTTTTAAAAAACATATGATCTATAGACAACACCTTTGATATGACTCCGTCAAATAGTGTCAACTATGTTGAATCATGGCAGTTATTGATCATTTATTGACACAACTCCTTTCCCTGGTCACAAACACAATTTAACACTATTGACACAAGTTTTAGTGTAGTAGTGTAGCAAGACAAACAACATCCGACATTGATAAAAAAATGTTGTTTTCTTGTCGGTCCTCCTATTTCTCTTTAACATGCTTGGTTACAACATAAGCAAGAGAAATCTGATTTCTCTTCAGTATACTTGAGCACAAAATAAGTAAAAGAACCAAAGTAATATGTCTCATTCTCTAACATAGTGTTTATAAATAGACAAAATATATCTACATACTTTAGCAAGAACACCAAGACTCAAGTTTTTCAAAATAGGTATATAATTTCTTTACACTTATGCTTTAAAGAAGCAAGAGAAATCCATTGACTTTTAAAGAGGACCAGATTCACATATGATTTCTCCTCAATCATGCTTAGGGAAGCTAGAGAAATTGTATGGTTCATTAAGAACCATCATGCCTCAACTCCAACATAGTGTCAACCACAACCACAGTGGTCCCAATAAGACCGAGTTTCAAGATACCATTATGCCTCAAATTCCAATATGGTGTCAACAATAGGCATGGTGGTTCTAACAACATCGAGTTTCAAAAAATTTTGCAATTAATATGCACAAAGATATATACATAAAGAGAAATAATAATCAAAATTAATGTATCATCAATTGTTTAAAAAATAGTACATGTCAGCCAAATACTAAAAGTGTCTAATGATAGAGGTTTGACATCATAATATAAATATTCAAATTTCTACTAACCGAGCACATTGAAAGAACTCAAATGCCTTTATTTACAACATGCCTTTTAGACGTATAGGCCTATACTTTTGGATAAGGTGTTAATTACTTAACATGGAACTAATATGAACATGTTCAATAAATATGTCTTTGTTTTTCACAAGATATGTGGCATCAAATGCTTTATTTCCAAATGCTCAAGACCATTACAAAGTGACATTATTATCACAATAAATTTTCAATGATCAAGCAATAAAATTCTCAATGCAAAGGCATGTATATGTCACAAGTTTCTTAAACAAACACTTTGAGTAGTATGTAGCAACATAATATGCAACAAATTGCACATATGCCCAATATGCTTTAAGAAAAAACAATTGGTCAAAGAAACTTGAATTTACTATTTATTTCATCAAGGAAGCAAATATTATGAACACATTTCATATCATATTTGTGAGACCATAAAACTTCTAAACAAACAACCTCCATAATCATAATCATAAAAATCTTAAATGATCAAAATAACAGAATTAATTATATCTACACGCCTTTGGAAAAAATATAGTAAATGATGTACACAAATTTTTGTAATAACCAAACACGAATAATATCAATTGCTTGTGCAAAAATCAAATATAAGAGTAACCCAATCTTTTAATAAATACATATTTAAGATGTTTCAACATCATTCAAGTGATTAAAAAAGAATCTTACAATAATCAACCTCAAAATCTCTCAATAACAATGTTGCAACTAATTATTTTCACAAGCATACTCATAATTACAAATATCCAATAAATATTTAAAACCATAGTAGCTACTATAAATTGTATCAAATAAACAGCCATGTATCACTTTTATTTATCTATTTATCAAGCATGTAGAAAATACAGTTCACATGAATTTATCAAATCTTTTCCAAAGCAATAAATCTCGTAAAAAAATATCTATTGTCTTTCATATGTATAACTATATGCATACAATTATATCTTAAATATATGAAACATACTATAAATATGTATACTCCAAGTGTTCTATGATGCATTCAAATAATTCAAATGAGATTCATTACCTAAGATCTCATAAATCTTTACAAACTTGACATTTAACTGGAGAAATTTAAATTCATATAATAAATTATTTCACTACTATGCTTGACACCAATAATCTCCAAAGTCAACTCTCCCATCAGTGTCAAGATCCATACTATATTTATTTTAAATAACATGCTCTAATTGAAAAGAAAGCAATATGACATGTCTTACACCAAAAGTTTCAAATATACAAATCTGAGTTGATGCATCTCAACTTCTAAGTAGGATATATCAACATTCTAATATATAACTCAACTAACATAAGAATATCATAGCTTTGCATGAAAATCCATGAAATAGAACTCGGACAGCATTATAATTTTTAAACTTTTCAATTATAGAAAGAAATTCACACTATAAAAAATAAATAAAATTCCTTAATGAAAGAAACATCAAGTGGGATAAAAAAATGTAACAAAATTACTTTTTCCACCAAAAATTTTTGCACCATTTATTGTAGAAGCCACCAGAAGGATAACAATTAAGTCAATAGAGAGTAAATTTATACAATCATTTACTCTAATAAAAGAATGTAAAACAAACATTCAAATGAAATTGTTAATCCTCCAACTTATGACCATAAAATAGCATAATTAATTTCCTGATATAGTAATTTAATTATAAAAAATATAATATTAAACTTTATATCTCATCATAAATTATGGAACGAAAATATACTAGCAACAAATTGCTATCCACATGTTCCAAGGTAGGGAAGGAAAAAAATGCATAGGAGCTTTTAAACTATTTTGAGTGTGTTTGGATTAGATTGTTTCCACAATCTGACAACTTTTTTATGCAAAAAAGTTGTTGATGGAAAAAATCAACGTCTTTGGGTGGAGGCATAAAAGCTGTTGATGGAAAATTGTTGTACGGAAATAGCTTTTCTTTAAAAGCTAAAAGTTGAGCATTAAAAAACAAAAGTTGTTGGGATTATTCCCAACAGTGATATGTAAATATTATTTTGTCCTCGATCAAATATTTTTTTAATCAATCAAATAAAATTTTTTAATCATTCTGTACCTATTTTGGTAATTTGATACATAAAAATGATTTTTTATATCATTCAAACAAAATAGATTAGCTTAAAATCACTTTTCAGCTAACATATCTAAACATAAATTTTTTTTCTTATAATCGATTATAATAAAAAGTTTTTATACAATAATCGATTATTGAAATAATCTAATTTTCATAGCTATTCCAAACACACACTTTAATTATCTTTAACCTTTCTACCCCATTGGAAATAAAAAATGAAAGAAAATAAAAGAACTTAAATAGTGACAAAACATCACAATATTAATATTGTGAATAAACCACCGCTAGGAGCAATATCAATGTGTATTTAATTGAGTCAAAAAACAACTATAATGATTGTATACATCAAATATGAAAAAAATTCAAAGCTAATAAACTCACTTAAAAAAATAATTTTTTAAATAACATGAAACTAATACGCAAACAAATGAATACATTAAAAAAAATAAGTTATTTAACAACATGAGATATATGATAATATTATCATATCGTTTTATACTCTCTTTTGGGCACGGAAAAAAGCCTTTAATCATGAAGTTAACATATTAGACTAAACTAAACTTAGAAACTGACACCTTTGGGCAGACAAATTCCTAAGGTCATTGTAGCTAACACAAAGAACACGATAGAGAAATAAAAGTTTATCCCCTTTGGGGTGATAGACATCCAAAGTCATTATATCTTTGTACCCACTTCATAAAATTCCTCATAATTACGACACACGATAGCCTCCTTTAGGGTAGCGATCTTATGCAATAATCCAAAGAAAAGAAAATCCTACATAATGATGAGAAAGTTTCCTTATAATCTCTATAAATGAGCTACTATATATGGTGACAAACATTCACATTGACCTTCAAAGAACTGACTCATATTAGGATAAAAATTGTCCAAAAAAAATATATGGTAAATATACTAATAACAATATGTATATTGTTGATCTATAATATAAGACACTAGCAAAACATGTGTCTTCATAGATCACAAAGTCATAGATTCTATTTATTCAAATAATCTCAATCAAAATTCTCCTTTAAAGCAAATATCAATGCCAGTAAATGACAATTCCAAAACTTAATACAATACAAGATACAAGGGATACATGCAATCATTTAATTTATCATAAAAGGTAATAACCTACCTAAACAAAATAAAGTTCAACAAAGACCTCAAAAAAAAAGCTTCTTTAAATAACTATATAAGTTCTAACAACCATTTAAATCTCAAATCATTAGAGTTCAAAAGAATGCCCCCAAGAAAAAAGAAATGTAAACAAGAAATTAAATATACAAATTAATAATAGGAATACTTAAAATCAATTACTTGGGTATTAAATAACGGCTTGCCACCAACATAAGCCAAAGCTAGAACCTAAATATAATATCACAACCCCTTTTGGGATGAGTTTGCAAAAATATATAAAGGTTTATCATGTGAAGCTAATAGTAAGAAAATTCCTAACATTTAAGAAAATTTCTTTTGGGATGATAACCTTAAATATCAAGAATAAACTGAAATCGACATACCTCACATAATTCTCGATTAAAACACACAATAACCTCCTTTGGGGTGGCGATTGTATGCAATAGTTACAAAAAATCTCTCACATGATGATAAGTTCATGAACTCACATAAACAAACCACTTTGGTAATAAATGTTCATATAAATCCATAAAACCAATCATACAGGAAAATAAAAGTAGACAAAACGGGTGAACCAATAAAAAATGATATGCTTATCAACATGTATCTCTCCTGGTCATAAAATAGCTCAAAAAATTACATTTCAAAAACACAGAGTTGCAAAGTACAACATGAAGGGAATTAATTACTAAAAACAAAATTAATCACGCTTAAGATAAATAATATAGCATGTTCATACTAACAAGATTAAGATGAAATAGAACCTGGAGTTATGGTTGGATCCATGATCTTTCCCTTTTGTTATTGTTTGCTCTAAGAATTGAAAGAGAGATAGAGAGATGAGAGAATTGAGAGCAAACTTCTCCTATTACTGATTAGGGTATTATTAGAAGAGAGGTTGTCACCTCTTATAGAAACTAATGATGGGGATTAGTTTCTTTTCCCATCAGCTAAGAGAAGAGACTTCTCAATGGGCTTTACTATTGAACAGCCTAGCCCATCATAGGTCATTCATATTATTTACCCAATTACTATATCCATAAATTATAATGCTATAGATACATAATTGATATAAATAATTGATTAATGTTAATTTAATATTTAATTGTATTTAATAAATACAACATTATCCCACTTGGATAACATTAGTCAATATCAGAGAAAAGAAGTATTATTAAAATTATAATATCAATTATGACCCAAAGCACATATCATCCAATAATCTATGAAATATTAAGTTTTTAGCACTATAGGGATATATATATTTATGTGCTTATATTTCATAGAAACTAAATATGGATAAAGGAAAAACATAATTAAATAAGACAAATATGCAATTCCATAAATTATAATGCTATATAATAAGATTTCACATAATTGATATAATAATAAAAAGACTTAACTAAACCCATATGAGTTACATGATTCTCGAAAAACAAAAGCCTTTGGTTAGTGGATCTGCTAACATGTATACTAAATAATTGATTAATTGATTAATCCAATATTTAATTGTATTTAATAAATACAACATTATCCCACTTGGATAACATTAGTCAATATCGAGAAAAGAAGTATTATTAAAATTATAATATCAATTATGACCCAAAGCACATATCATCCAATAATCTATGAAATATTAAGTTTTTAGCAACTCAAGAAAAATAATATTCGATAGGGATATATATATTTATGTGCTTATATTTCATAGAAACTAAATATGGATAAAGGAAAAACATAATTAAATAAGACAAATATGCAATTCCAAAGGATAGTCTCAGCATTTTATTAATGCTTTAAGAGATATGATAATAAGAGTAACGTCATTTCATACATATCTCATAATAGAATACATAATTTCAGACTCCTACTAATCCAAAACATTAAAAGACTTAACTAAACCCATATGAGTTACATGATTCTGAAAAACTCCAACAGTTAAGCCTTTGGTTAGTGGATCTGCTAACATGTTTTCTGTAGCAAGATGCTCAATACGAGTCTAAATAATTGATTAATGTTAATCCAATATTTAATTGTATTTAATAAATACAATATATCCCAATTTTCTCTCGAATTATTAAAATTATAATATCAAACACATATCATCCAATAATCTATGAAATATTTTTTTATATCAAAATGCTTTGAATGAGATAAAGAACTTTTAAATAAGTTGTTTTAAGAGAAATGCTCAAAGATTTTATTAATGAGAGATATTGTCGCAATATATATCACAATGGTCTAGATATACTTTCAACAATATGAAAGCTTAACTTAAATCTTTTAGGCATATGGCTTGAAAAACTCCAAGTGGCTTTGGTTAGTGGATCTCTGCTAACATGTTTTCTCATAACAAGATGCTTCAATACGATGGTAAATTTTCTCTAACAAGTCAGAATATAAAAATGCTTTGAACACTCTTCCAAGAAATAGCTCCTTCGCAATATATTACAAGTGGTCATCATAAAATATGAAAGCCGAAGTAGATTTTTAGCCATATGGCTTGACAAGTGGCAACAAGCGCATAATCTAATCCATGGTAGAAGTAACCAAGAGTTTGTTTAACACTCTTTCAAGAAGTTGATCATACTTCTTATAGATTTTTGGTCAACATAAAATCTTTAGTGCCCCGACAAAGTTGATCGGACTTCTTATAGGTCAACATATAATCTTTATCTCATGACCTTCTTTACCGCTTTCCAATGACCTAAACCTGGGTCGCTCAAGTATCTCCCTAAAGCATTAACAACTAAAAGCAATGTCGGACCAGTATATACTTGAGCATACATTAAACTGCCAACAGCTGAAGCATATGGGACTTTCACCATTTCAATCTTTTCTGTATCATTTTGAGGACACTGAGATTTGGAAAGTTTATCACCCTTTTGAACAAGTGCAGCATATGAGGAGTAAGAATGCATGTTAAACTGTTTGAGGATCCTTTCAATATATCCTCTTTGAGACAATCCAAGAATACCACGTGACCTATCTCGATAAATTTGGATGCCTAGAACAACAGAAGCATCACTTAGGTCTTTCATATCAAAGTGACTACTCAACATTAATTTTGTCTCAGTCAAAAGTTTAACACTACTACTAGCAAGGAGAATATCATCTACATATAAAACAAGAATGATGAAATAACTCCCACTAGTTTTCAAGTAAATGCACTGATCTGAAGCATTTTCCTTGAAGCCAAGTGAAGTGACCACCTGATCAAATTTCAAATACCAACGTCTAGAGGCCTATTTTAGTCCATAAATGGACTTCTTCAGCTTGCAAACTAAGTGCTCTTTGCCCTTTTTAGCAAAACCATCAGGTTGAACAATGTAGACGTCCTCAATAAGATCTCCATTCAAAAAGGCCATTTTAACATCCATCTGGTGAAGTTCTAAATCAAAATGAGCTACCAAAGCCATAACAACTTGAAAAGCATCTTTAGTAGAAACCGGTGAGAATGTCTCCTTATAATCAATGCCTTCTCTTTGACTATAGCCTTTTGCTACTAGTCTAGCTTTGTACCTCTCAACTTTACCATCTGGACTACGCTTGGTCTTGAAGACCCATTTACACCCAACTGGTTTGCAACCAACTGGTAATTCTTCAAGATCCCAAACAACATTTTGAGACATGGAAACTAATTCATCATGCATAGCATCCAGCCACTTAGAAGCACATGAGCTAGACATAGGTTCCTTAAATGAGGTAGGATCATCAACATCATTGAGGTCAAACTCATGATCTTAAAGATACACGATATAATCATTGGAGATGGTAGGCCTGCGTACTCTCTGAGATCTTCTTAATGAAATTTCTTCAACAACATCATCATGTTCCTGTTGATCTATCAGTGGCGCTGCTACATCATTATGTTCTGGAAGAATTTGATCATTATCATGAACATCAAGAAACATGACATCTGTGGGAAAAGAAACAACTGGTGCAGGGACAACAACACGATCTTCTCTAAGAATGACTGGTCGCGGTGTACTACTACTCCCACTATCCAAGTCATCCTCAAAGAATACAGCACGATCAGATTCGATAACTCGCATGGAGTGGAAAGGATAATAAAATCTGCTGCCTCGGGAACCCACACAGTAGCCAATAAAGAATCCACTAACAGTCTTAAGATCAAGCTTCTTTAACTGAGGATTGTAAGGCCTAACTTCTGCCTTACAACCCTATACATGGAAATGTCTCAAGGTTGGTTTCTTTCCAGACATCAACTCATAGGGAGTTTTTGGCACAGATTTGCTGGGCACTTGATTTAGAATATACATAGCAGTCCTTAAAGCATTACCCCAAAGAAAATCTGGTAAGGTAGAATGACTCATTATACATCTCACCATATCCATAAGTGTGCGATTTTTTCTTTCTGCAGCACCATTCTACTGAGGAGTACCTGGCATAGTATATTAAGCTTCAATTCCATATTCTTAAGAAATTTAGCAAAAGGTCTTGGATTTCTTCCAGACTCATCATACCTGCCATAATACTCATCTCCTCTATCATATCTCACACATTTGATCTTCTTGCCTGTCTTCAATTCAATAGCCTTTTGAAAGGATTTAAAAGCATCCAAGGAACTAGATTTTTCATGGAGAAGATCTATCCAGCCGAATATGGAAAAATCATCTATGAAGGTGATAAAATACCTATATCCACCCATAGTAGTAGGTGTAATAGGTCCACACATATCAGTGTGAATCAGCTCCAGTACTTCAACACATCTATTAGCTCTTTAATTTCTAACTTTGGCAATAATTTTCCCTTAATACAATCAACACAAGTATCAAAATCAGAGAAATCTAGATCATGCAGAATGCCTTGTTTAACTAACCTCTCAATTCGAGGTCTAGAGATATGCCCCAAACCCTATGCCATAACATAGAAGAATTCTCATCAGTCCTACTATGTTTATTTCCAATAGTAGAATTAACAGACATATCATTCAGATTTAGCTTATATAGCCCATCACACAAAACTCTTGAACCAACTACAACAGAATTAGAATAAACAATAAGTTTTCCATTGCCGAATTCAAAAGTGTAGCCATAATTATCCAAAGCTGAAACTGAAATCAAATTCCTTCTCATGGAAGGTACATAGACTACATCTTTCAACAACAAAACATGTCCAGAAGGCAAATATAAAGATACCACTCCTATTTCTTCTACAGATGCTCTAGCTCCATCTCCCATCACAATCTTGGATTCAATATCACTAGGTTTCCTCAAGCTTGTGAATCCCTGTAAAGAATTCACAACATGAATTGTTGCCCTTGAATCTAACCACCAAGTATTGGGAGGGACATCAACCACATTAGATTCAAAACAAGCTAGAGCTAGGAGCATACCTTGTTTCTCATTCTTCTTCTTAAGGAAAAAATAAGTCTCCACTTTATGACTGTACTTCTTGCAATACTTGCAGGTTCCCTTAAAGAATTTCATTTTAGGCTCCAACTGCAATGGTGCTTTCCCTGTCTTTTCCTTTTCATAATGAAGCTTACCTTTGTTACCAAACTTCTTCTTATTTTTGAAACCAGAAGAAGAAGCAGCAAATTGAACACTGTGCAGTTTCCCCTTTTTAATTGACTCCTCTTCTTAAGAAACGATTGCAATCATTTCATCAACTGTCCATTCCTCTTTCTGAGTATTATATGAGGTCTTCAACACATCAAACTAAGGAGAAAGGGATTCTAAGACTTGCCAGATCAAGAAACTTTCACCAAGCTCGACCTTCAGAGACTTTAACTTGTTATAATAGTGTACCAGTTTCATTATATGCTCACGAACTCCACCAATACCATCATATTTGATTTTCTCAAGTAAGGATAGATATTGACCCTTTTGTGCTTTATCAAAAGTTTTGAATTTTTGACCAACGGATGTTAGAAAATCTTTGGCATTGTTATTCTCTGGAATGCTCTGTCTAATGGACTTCTCCATGGTGTATTTTATCACCATTAGGCACACTCGGTTAGAATGTTCCCACTTTTCATAAGAAGTCTTTTGAGCAGCAGTGGACTCAAGCGTAAGAGCTGGAGGCTCTTTCTCTCTCAAAGCTAGATCCATGTTAGTTATTGCCAGATATAGATCCAAAGATTCTTTCCAGTCCTCATAATTCATCCCATTAAGTGTTTTAACTGAGGTAGGCAGAGAAGCTGGCACCATAACAACAAGGAAACATTTAATACGCATGAAAATATAATTATCATGGTATTATAGAATTAAATGATTCCGTATGCTCAGCCAAACATGTCTTTTAAATAAATTTCTTAATTATTATGATCTCGCCTAAGGGTCCCAAATCATAACAAATAAGAAATATAATAATAATACAATACACAAATCTCATGTCACTAGAAAATTTCTCATACCGATAGGATACTCAAAACATGATTGACATAATCCAAGAATTAATATTGCATTATATCAGTAACCAATCACATTAGTAACAACATACCGATAGGGTATAATTATCATTAATGCTACATATATATATATATATATAAAAAAATAAACAAAATTTTGTATAGTTGCACTCACGATAGGTAAGATTACAATTATACAAAAAAAAAAAAACTTCACAGAATATGATAAAATCATATCATTCATAAAAACATATGAAATTAAACAAGAATATATTTATTTAATTCATATAAAGACCTAAAAAAATTATTCGATAACCACGACAATCGTAATAGAGAAAGTATGATACATACAAGTATTACAGTAAGGTAATTAATGTGCATAAAAATTTTCAGGTCCATAATCCGAGAGTACAATATTGAAAAATACTGATTATTCTGGAAATAATTAATATAAAAACATAACAGTGTCAAAAAAAATTCCAGAAAAAAAAACCAAAATAAATAATATTAAAATAATTTTTTTTTTGAAAAAAAAACTTCGAGAAGTGGGCCCACGCGCCCTCACGCTCGTGCTGCGCGACTAGGCTTCGCCATGGGTCAGGAAGTCATCTTCCTTACTTGTTTGCCTGTAAATAGGTCGTGCAACCCTCGATTTGACCCGTTTTGTTCTCCCACAGGACGTGGCTTTAAGCCACGATTTTCTGGCCAAGGGGTTGCCGCATCACAACTGATAGAAGCCCCAAAGAAATTTCGAGCTTCATCAAGTGAAAAAAGGAGATCAATCAAGAATTTGAAAAATGGGTTTTTTTTAGTTCGGTTTCTTCAAAAAACTAGGTTTTAGACGGTTTCTTTCTTTCAATTAAGCTTACAAATAAGCTTTATAATAACATATGATCAATAACCCTCAATCAATTTGAAAGATAAAGGTCGAATTCGAAGATTTCAAAAGGTTAGGGTTCTTGAGTTAGTTTGTGCGAAAATAATTTCCAAAAAACAGCCATATTAATACCTCAACCTGGCTCTGATACCAATTGAAGGAAATTAATTACTAAAAACAGAATTAATCATGCTTAAGATAAATAATATAACATATTCATACTAACAAGATTAAGATGAAATAGAACCTGGAGTTATGGTTGGATCCATGATCTTTCCCTTTTGTTATTATTTGCTCTAAGAATTGAAAGAGAGATAGAGAGATGAAAGAATTGAGAGCAAACTTCTCCTATTACTGATTAAGGTATTATTAGAAGAGAGGTTGTCACCTCTTATAAAAACTAATGATGGAGATTAGTTTCTTTTTCATCGCCTAAGAGAAGAGACCGATGCTTTTACTATTGAACAACTTAGTCCATCATAGGTCATTCATATTATTTACCCAATTACTATATCCATAAATTATAATGCTATAGATACATAATTGATATAATAATAATACATAGAGTATACTAAATAATTAATTAATGTTAATCTAATATTTAATTGTATTTAATAAATACAACACAACAAATATATGTTTAACTTAAGTTATATTATGAAATATAAAATAACACTGAGAGCAGGTAATAAAATACAAAAGGATCCAGAGAGAGTACATATTGCCTTTCAATCCATAATATCCGTTATTATTTTTCTCAATTACAACCCAAGAACATGATTAAAAAAATTACAAAAAAATGAATAATTAAGGATATTCCAATAAAAAAAATAGCACAGATAGCGCAGCGGAGGAAAATAAATGTAGAATATAATCATTTAATAAATTATAATTCCGCCCCAAAAATGGCCTACGTTGCTTCGCACAGCTATCACCATCAGAGCATCATCCAAGCTCTAAAACCCGACTGCTTCAGTCATTTAAAAAACCCAGAAAAAAAAAACTTTTTACCCTCCACGTTAAAACCATTGCATCAATCTTAGGCAAATTTTGAATATTGAGGGAGTTAAATTTAGTCGTTTACAAGTCAAAAATTTTCCAAAAAAATCATTTATGTCTCAATTAAATGAGTTATTTCAATATAAAAGCATCATATGAAAATTACAAATTAAACTCATATATAAACTTGTACTTAATCAAATCAATTTAGGCAAGAAAAGAAACCATACATACAAAATAAGCTTGAAACTTAGTTTTGGTTTACTCCATGTATAGTCAATAATAAATATATTCATCCATAAACAAGTATGAAAATATTTAATATAATTCAAATATATATAAAAGCTAATGTGGAGGTTTTTGATGTCATTACAACCTCCTGCAAGTTCAAAGGCCAACACCCCAAATTTAATTCAAAGCCTCAGTCATCATCGAAAACCAATACTTTGATCCAACATCCTATTTTATATATGCAACGACTTCAAATAATTTTGGAGTCTTTGGATCACGAAAATAAATACCACAAAACCTCTAAAATAATTTCAAGAAAACAACCACCACTTGAATAGCCAAAAAGGTACGAGTGGTTTTATTAGGAGACTAGATAAGGCTAGATAATGTTGTTGGAATATATTAAGGGATAATTTTATCTATTTGTTGTGGTATCATTTAAACCACATATATCCCTTACTTTTAGGCTTTGTTTACGTTTTGTTATTATCATATTGTTGTATCTTTGTGTATTTATTCACACTTCTATAACTCAATT
Source organism: Ormosia semicastrata (assembly GCA_029884595.1). Taxonomy (NCBI): domain Eukaryota; kingdom Viridiplantae; phylum Streptophyta; class Magnoliopsida; order Fabales; family Fabaceae; genus Ormosia; species Ormosia semicastrata. Next base: position 46,809,711 of record JAQQTO010000056.1, on the reverse strand, counting down.
CAATAGGAAAATAAAAAGAACAGATTCTATTCAATTTATTATGGCATCAGAGTAGGAGAAAGATGGGCTGGAGAAGAAAGATGCTGCCTCCGCAAACACCAAGAACCCAAATATGCCACCCACCACCACACCATCTTCACCCTACTTCCTCGGGTCCTCAGACAACTCTGGGACGCCTCTAGTCGCTGTTGCTCTCACCGGTGACAATTATCGCAACTAGGCTCGCTCCATGAAGACAGCCATGCGTGCGAAGACCAAACTAGGATTTATTGATGGCATGTTCAAGAAATCGACAATTACCTCCCCTGATTTTCATGACTGGGAGAAGGCAAACTCTATCGTGACCATTTAGATTATCAACTCTACTAATCCTACCTTACATGGTAGCATCTCTCACGCTGCCACCACAAGAGATGTATAGTTTGATCTAAACACCATCTTCACCCTACTACCTCGGGTCCTCAGACAACTCTGGGACGCTTCTAGTCACTGTTGCTCTCACCGGTGACAATTACCGCAACTTGGCTCGCTCCATGAAGATAGTTATGCATGCGAAGACCAAACTAGGATTTATTGATGGCATGTTCAAGAAATCGACAATTACCTCCCCTGATTTTCATGACTGGGAGAAGGCAAACTCTATCGTGACCGCTTAGATTATTAACTCCACTAATCCTACCTTACATGGTAGCATCTCTCACGCTGCCACCACAAGAGATGTATGGTTTGATCTAAAAGAACGTTTTTCCCATATCAATGCACCTCATATTCATCAATTATGGCGTGACCTTTGTTTGATGCAGCAAAAGCCCAATATGACCGTGACTGATTTTTACACCAAATTCAAGAGTCTTTTAGATGAGTTAAGAGAACTTCAACCTTTGCCACAATGCATATTTGGTGCATCGAAGGAACTGGAACAAAGAGGAAAGGATCACCACATACATCTATTCCTTGTGAGTCTTGATAGCAATCACTTTGCTCATGTTAAGGGAACCATTCTCAACACAGGTCCACTTCTATCCCTTCGATAGGTCTTTAATCACATTTTGTGAGAGGAGGCTCGAGTCACAACAGAGAAAAGCAGGGATCCTAAACTAGAATATATTGTGGGAAGGCTCGTGATGGACTAAGGCCTAGGTGTGATCCAAGGCCTAGGTGTGATCATTGTGGGAAGATAGGACATGAGAAGTCAAGATACTTTGAACTTGTAGTGTATCCCACTAACTGGGACACACGACAGTCAAATCGTGCCTCCACCTGATCTGCTCCAAACTCAGAAGGGGCACGCTTTGCTTGGGCAGACAACAATCAAGGACCAGTTGAATCTTCTGACCTTCAAGAAACAAATTCAAAAGGCCACGCATTTTTTGGATCTCATATCAATGCTCACAATATTGAGCAACCTGATGACATGTCTGGCAATCAATTACTTCATGGAACACAAAATTGGGTCCTAGATAGTGGGGCCTCACATCATATGATTCCACTGTATTCCCTTCTTGAGGAAGTTCATAATCTTCATTAACCATTCCACATTACTGTACCAACTAGAGACATTGTGTTGGTTGATAAAATAGGAACTGTGAATTTGGGTTATAATAAGAAATTGCATGATGTCCTCTATATCCCTCAATTTACTTGCAATCTCATTTCTATTCACAAATTGACTACTGCAATGAATTGCATAGTAACTTATTCTAATAATGATTATGTCATACAGGACTGAACCATGAAGAAAACGATTGGATCCAGTAAACTACATGATGAAGTTTATGTTTTCAGAGGAGCAACAAGTGGTTCTTCATTGGCAGCAATTCACGAGGATGCAATAATTCATTGGCATGCAAGGATAGGTCATCCATATGACTAGACTCTGTCCAAGCTCTCTAGTTTGCTTAATTTTCGTTTTCATGTGAATAAACTGGAATGTTGTGATGTATGTTATCGTTCCAAAAAATGTAAACTTCCATTTACTTTAAGTGATAATAAAGCAGTAAAACCTTTTGCATTGGTTCACTATGATCTTTGTGGTAAATATCATACAGTGTCACATAATGGCTCTCATTATTTTCTTACCATTGTTGATGATTATACATGTGCAGTTTGGGTGTACTTATTGAGAGATAAATCTCAGACCTCTACTCTTCTTATTTTTTTTGTAATATGGTGTAAACACAATTTCATTCCAAGGTGCAATGTCTTCGTAATGACAATGGGACTGAATTCACAAATTGTGTTGTTCAATTATTTTTATAGCAATAGGGCATCTTGCATGAGACCTCTTGTATAGCGACACCACAACAAAATGGTTGAGTTGAACGCAAGCATAGACACATTCTCAATGTTGTGCGAGCACTCCGATTTCAAGCCAATTTTCTAATCTCATTCTGGGGAGAGTGCATTTTGACGGCGACTAATCTCATCAATAGGACACCCACTATGGCAAATGGGGGGATCACTCCATATGAAATGTTTTTTGGCAAATCACCTTCTTAAGATCATTTGAGAGTTTTTGGTTTCCTGTGTTATGTCAAAACACCAAGCAAACACCATGACAAGTTTTATGCAAGAGTTGTTTGATGCCTCTTTGCTGGCTATCCCCAAGGATAAAAAGGATGGCAGGTTTAAAATCTTCAAACCCGTGAATTCTTTATTTCCCGAGATGTGGTCTTCTTTGAACAGATTTTCCCTTATGCCACTCATGGAGACAATGCTCATATATCTCAGAACCTTCACTAATACCTACATTTCCTGAAATGGCCCCTATACCCGAGGAAGAGTCCATATCTCTAGTTACTGAAGATGTTGTTATCACTAACCTGTCGTCTGTGCTTCCTATTGCAGCACAAAATGACTTCGGTGAGGGGGAGTCACCTACTGTGTTGGACCACCCTTCCAGTGAGGGGAAGTCAAACAATATATTGGATCCTGTAGTCATAGGCCCACATATGAGGTAACCATCAATATATCTAAATGATTATTATTGTCACACAGCTGCTTAAATCCCTTCACGCTCTTCACTTCATCCATCGGTTTCTTCTGGTAAGCCTTATCCTCCCTCCTATTTTATTAGGTACAATCAATTTTCATCAACTCGCAGAGCTTTCCTAGTGGCCATCACGTCCCATGATGAGCCACAAACTTATTCACATGTTTTCAAATCTCCACATTAGCAAGATGCCATGGCACAGGAGCTAGAAGCACTTAAAGCAAATAATACTTAGTCTCTTGAGAGTTTTCCTCCAGGAGAGAAACCCATAGGGTGCAAATGGGTCTACAAAATCAAATACAAAGCCAATGGTTAAATTGACAAGTACAAAGCAAGTTTAGTTGCAAAGGGGTACACACAAGTTGAAAGGGAAGACTTCACTGAAACTTTTGCTCCAATGGCTAAAATGACAACGGTTTGTTGTTTACTTTCAATTGCAATAGCCAAAGATTGGGAACTTTATCAAATGGATGTTAGCAATGCTTTTCTCCATGGCAATCTTGATGAAGAGGTCTACATGGATGTACCTCTAAGTTATCTTGTTTCAAACACTGATCATGTATGTCGCTTGAGAAAATCTCTCTATGGTCTTCGACAAGCTTCACGAAACTAGTATGATCAACTTTCTCCCACCTTGATTCAATATGGTTTTCACCAATCTAGTGCCGATCATAGCCTCTTTACATACTCTCACAACACTATTTTCTTGGTCGTGTTGGTGTATGTTGATGATCTCATCATAGCCAGCAACAATACCGCAATCTGCACTAGCTTCAAGTCATATCTAGGTAGATGTTTCCATATGAAAGATCTTGGAGCTCTTAAATATTTCCTTGGCCTAGAATTAGCTCGTGGTCCCAGTGGCTTATTCGTTTGTCAACGGAAGTACACTCTTGATATCCTAAATGTGTGCGAGATGTTAGGCTGTAAGCCCTATTCATTTATTATGAAGCAACATCATAATTTATCTACTGATACAGGAAACCCATATGCTGATCCCTCACAATATTGCAGGCTTATAGGATGCTTAATTTATCTCACCATTACATGGCCAGAGATCACATATTCAGTTCATATACTTAGCCAGTTTATGCGATGTCCACGGCAAGAACATTGGAATGCAGCCCTGCGCATATTACATTATTTAAAGTCTTCTCTAGGTTAGGGCATCTTGTTACCCAAAGAAAATGATTTGCGTCTTAGAGCCTACTATGACGTCGATTAGGCTTCTTGTCCAATGACTAGACGTTCGGTTTCTGGGTACTTAATGAAGCTTGGTTCAACATCTATCTCTTGGAAAACAAAGAAGCAAACAATGGTTTCTAGATCTTCTACAGAAGCCGAGTATCATGCCATGACCCATGCGACTAATGAAATCATCTAGCTACGAAGCTTGTTAACTTCTCTTTAAGTTCTATACGGGGATCCATCGCTTCTGTATTGTGACAATCAAGTTGCACTTTATACTGTAGCCAATCCCATTTTCCACGAATGCACCAAGCATATTGAAGCTAATTGTCATTTTGTTCGTGAACGTCTTCAATCCCGTGATATAGCTACTGCATACCTTCTAACCAAACAACAACTGACATACATATTTATCAAAGCTTTGGGGTTTAAATAGTTTCAACATTTGATGTCCAAGTTAGGTGTTCACAATGCTCACTCTCCAACTTGAGGGGGAGTATTAGGAGACTATATAAGGCTAGATAATGTTGTTGGAATATATTAAGGGATAGTTTTATCTATTTGTTGTGGTATCATTTAAACCACTTATATCCCTTATTTTTAAGCTTTGTTTATGTTTTGTTATTATCAGATTGTTGTATCTTTGTGTATTTATTCATACTTCTATAACTCAGTTCAATAGGATAATAAACAGAACATATTCTATTCAATTTATTAGGTTTGATAAATTCATCACATTCAATTCAATTGTAACATATCGTGTTATCTTAACCATCTCTTTCGTCTACAGTACAAATGTTCAATATCTTTTTTTTTTTTTAAATAACCATATAATATGGATCTTGAGTTTATATGACTTGACTTTGATACCATATATATGTAAGATTTATGGAGTCATATAAATTCAAGATACCAATAATAATTAATACTAAATATGAGACATACTTGAGTTGGTCACAGATGATTAATTGAGGTTGTGGCGAGGAGTGTTCCTCTAACTAGATCCTTCTCCTTATCTACCTCTTGCAACAAACGACTATCAATGGGGCAAGTCAGAGATAACATATGGTGATAGTAGGGAGGGGACATAACGGTTATAATAGAATCGGTTTTATATTTAGATATATTAGCTGAAAAGCGATTTTAAAATAATGTTTTATTTGAATGGTATAAAAATAATCATTTTTATGCATTAAATTATCCAAAAGAAGTATAAAATAATTAAAAAAATTATTTGATTGAGGACAAAATGATATTTGCATTTTAAAACTTTTAAAATAATATATAATCTAGAATCATAAATTTCAAACTTCAAGCTTATGAAAAAAAGTTGTTATAATACATTAAATTTCGTATAAAAACTAAAGCAGAATTATCTAAAACATGCATGAACAATAATAAAAAAAAAGCTTTTAAGCCCAAAAAAAAAAAAACAAAAAAGCTATTGTTCAACCTTCTCAACTATCATTTGTTCAATGTTTAAACTTTCTAATCTCCAAGTTCCTAAACTTGAGAAAACTGAAAAAGGTTTTTGTGATTATAGGATTTTTAAGAAAAAAAAAATACAATTCAATCTCTCATTCTTGTGTTTTTGTCAACTTCAAGTACAATCTTACTTTTTTATATTACAATTGTAAGCAGTTATTATTATAGCTTATTATATGAGAAATCTATTTCAACTAATATTTTGTGAATAAATATATTAGAAAGAAATCATCAACCAATGATCATCAATATACCTTCTTCAATGGACTCTCTTCTAACCGAGATGATTGGAAAATAAAAGTACGAGTTTCAGGATTATGGAATACATTGAATATCTATAATAATAAAAAACTTGATATGTACATATATGGTCCTTATTAATGAAAATGCTTGATTTTCCTATATTCTTAAAAATATTATATTATTTTCTAATAAGTTACTGTTACTAATCTTATTTTTCTTTTCATGGAGCAATTACATCCCGCTTCTATTGGAAAAAAAAAAATGTTTCTCATAGATTAAAAAATGTATTGAAAGAATGTCAAATATATTCCGTTAAAAATTTTGTGGTGTCAAAGAACAAAGAGTCGACGTGGTTGAGAACAACAATTGGATGTTCCATTTTTATGCTATTACTATTGCAAAAGAAATTGACCATGATAACAAGATCATTCCCTAACACTTTTTTGAGTTTGTGACCTCTGAGAATTTGTCAACATGATATGGCAAAGATGTCCTGACAGGTTATTACTAAAGAAAGGTTGCAAATTTTATTTCTAAAGAGATTTCAATTGGTCAAGTTAGCTATAAATCTTTTTCTTATCTTTGTCCTCCAAATGTGATTGGATGGGAGTTATTGTTGTTATAAGTCCAATTAAAGAAAAGATGACTGATGAGGACAAAATGAATACTATTGCAATACAATTGCAAGGCATGAGGTGCAATGCATGCACTTAAAATTGTAATTTTTTTAAGTGTACCCAATCAATGTTTATTTTATTTATTACAATAATTTACTTTGAATTAAACTTTGTCTACTTGGATGAAATGAATTGTATTTAAGTTAGTTTTTCATAAGTCACAATTTGAGATGAATATGTTGCAATCTTAAAGAAGCAAATGAAGGAAATTTTTTCTAAATTCAATGTTGCAATCTTTCAATAAACAAGAGTCAAGGAGTTTCATTGTAACATAAAACACTATCACACTTTACTAATAGTAATTACCTAAGAGAACTATAACACATGTAATCACTTTTAACATGTTTAATGTACATCTGGTTTACGTAATCTTGATCATTTTAGGTAATAGCATTCACTTCATAGGTTATCCAATAATATTAATATTTTTTTCTATCATCAGAAATCACTAAAATTATAAATTTTAAGAATGTAAAAATATTATAACTAATTAACCATAAAGGCTTACTAATAACATAATAAGAAAATTATATTGTTTCCTAGAAAATAATATAATAAATAATTAACAAATTATGAAGATGGTCTTCACAACAAATTTATCATGAAATGTCTTAAAATCACTCATATAAACTAAATTCTTCAATTCGTCTTTTTTCAATCGTCTAAAACATAAAAAAAAAAAGTCATTTTTGGATTTCTTTAATGTAATTATGTGTAATTTCTTCGATTATGTGAAAAAAAAAATCTTCCCAATTTATTTTAGTCAAAAATAAAAGATACAAATAAAAACAAACTAGTGCAATGCACAGACACTATATCGAATTTGTCATGTATTAATATAGTTATTAAATGTATTCTATGAATGATAAAGAGTGTTAGTTAAAAGATAACACTCAAGGATTCAAGTAAAGTATAACTTGATAAATACCCCCAAGTGCATGAGATCAATTTCCCTCTTGTGGCCAATAATTTCACTTGATGGCCATCCCTTCCCACAGGAGATCATTTGGTGCTCAGGGGCTACTGATGAGTAGCCCCCGGCTGGGGAAATCATATAAGTGAGTATCTTGGAGGCAATTTTTGGGTGGATCTCTGCTCGTTTGAGATCCCAAGCATATCACAAGTACCTTGACCATTAGTATTGGAGTAACCTATTTTTATTGCCATTTTTTCAAAATAAATAAATAAAGGTTAAATTAAAAATTTATTTCTTATACTTTATTTCACTCATTTTTAATTTAATTCATATAATTTTTTTTTTTTTCAAATCAGGCTTTACACTTATAAATATTTTCAAAGTAGTCTTTATCATTAATTTCTATTATAATACTGTCAATTTAGTCATTATTAAATATTTTATAAAGATAAAAAGAACATTTAAAAGAGATACTTACTTAACAAATGAATACCTATAGAAGCATTTATTGGAATGCAAGAGTACTTATTGTAAGTTTTATAAAAAAATAAGCATTTAAAGGAGTATTTACTAGACAAAAGAACACTTATTAGATTAGTCAATGAATGGTGTTATAATGACATTATAATAAAAATTATTAATAGAAACTATTTTAAAAATATTTATAAGTATAAGAACTGATTTAAAAAAAAAATTATAAGGACAAAATTAAAAATAAGTAAAAATTGTATGTACCAAAATTTTAATTCAACCAAAAAAAACATGCTTAATGCTACACACGTATGTCAGACCAATAAGACAAGCGTAATGATATGGTCTATGACCTAATCCTTGTCAGGATATGTTTTTTTTAATAAATATCAAAGGTACATGGCTAAAAAAAAAATTCTCTAAAACAGAGAGGAGCAAGAACGTCAGTCAATAAACATGAGAGAAAAAAGAAAAACAAATTCACACGATACTACAAAAATCAAGAACAACACTAAGTAATATGTTGTTCTTCATAATTGGCTCCAAAATTTATTCAAGATGCTGTTTTATGTTTAACTTTTCTTTTTTGGTGAGCAAACCATTAGCCCCTAAAATTTCTCTTGATAGATTAAAGCTTGTTTCAATGAAAACGCAACCACACCATGAAACGTTTTTATCATCACTCACTCAAAATAGTACAAGCAAAGAGTTAGAAATAATCATATAATTGAAGTATGTAATATCCAAGGTTTTTGAAGAGAAACTTCAAAAACATAAATAATGACTTGAAAATCAACTTCATTGGCATCACAATAATTCACAGAATTAGCACATAAACACATTTTTTTCACACATCTCATATGTTCCGCATCCAACACTCAAGGGGACATTTTACCTACCTATAAGTAAGGTCAATTACCTTGGATATAATAGACATTCTATTCTCCTGTATTATGGACCCATTTGATTTAGTTTCTAAAATAAAATATTTTTATGTGTTTTTTCTTAAAAGGTCTTTTAAAAGAATAAAAGTTATTTTATATTTGCATGTAATATTAGAGAAGTGCTTTTTTAATGTTTAAAAAGTTTTTGTATATTATAAAAAAAAATTAGAAGCACCAAAATTCTGCTTTAAAAAAGACTTTTTTTAATGTCTTTTTTAAAGAAAGAAGTCATTCAAACATAATAAAAAATGCAAAAAGTTTTTTTTTAACTAAAAAAATAACATTTTATCAAAATAAGCACATCCAATCGAACTCTATATCTCTTCTTCATTATATATTGACTTGATCGTCTATGTCTCTCCCTCATTTTGTAGATCTTGCCTTTTGAGCATGAAGATCGAGCTATAGAATGGCCAAGAAGCACAAACTCAACTACCCTTTACTCTATGACAAGAGAAATTTTTGATTACACACAATTATACCACGTCATCCTTATACACACTCACAAAAAATTAGAGAGAGAAGATAATTTTTTATGATGAATGGGGTTAGAGGGTCCCATTTTTTCTCTTCAATTTTTTGTAAGTATATGTAAAAATGACGTGGTACAATTGTGTATAACCAAGAATCTCTCCTATGGTAAAATGTTAGCGCTGCCTTTGGGAAACCCAACAAAAAGCTCCGGTTCTCCATTCCACCATAGCAAAATTGGGTTTGAAAAATCTTAAAATTTTGCAATGTGATCTAGGAGCCGCTGTCAAGAAATAAAGAAGCAACAAAATCCCAAAATCTCTAGAATGGATCACACCCTAACATGGATTTCCTATCTTTTCTAGGTCTTCCACAGTCCGTGAACAATTCCACAAATGTAGTTGGTCAAGTGAACTATTCTTCCCTACTTTCAAAGAAAAAACACTAGATCCAGATTCGGGTCCTACCATAGGAGATCCTAAGCACCAGCTTGAGAATCCAATCATAGACCTTCTCGTTGATTCACAAATCCATATGAGATCTCATTTGTATGAGTCCTTCAGTAGGTGTATGTAGCCAAATGTAGCTTGATGACATAGCTAGACCAAGAATATCTCAAGAAGTTCATAAATGAAAGCCTATCCAATTTGTCCCAAATGGTCGGAGTTGAGTTATGTCTAAGCTTGTTGCTAACAACACGAAGTGTCAAGACCATTGTGAATGCTCAACAATACTCAAGTAGTCTAGGAGGGAAGTTGATGGGGCTAGGTATGATGTTGTGGAGCATGGTCCTTTTATTGGTATTAAGTCTAGCATATGTGGGGTCGTGATTGATGATTAGGTTGTTTGTGTTGACTGGCTCCATGCTCGTGCATCTAATGGTCTGCATCTAATCCTCTGAAGATGGCTCTTTGCACAAGAAGGAAGGCAGTTGAATTGTGCTTTTTTTTTTAATTTTCTAAATCCCTATCTAAAATTTAAACAAGTTTTCTAAATACAGTAATAGCTTGAATAATGTGTTCAGATAGTTAATATAGAAGATTAGAAAGCTTGATTGAAGAACCTAACTTCAAAAACACAACATCATAAACTTGATTCTATAGAGTTTAGAAACCAATACAATGTTTTTAAATTTTAAGTGCTTTCTTTTTGAGTTTGAAAAGCCTTTACCGACTTTTTAAGCTCAAAACATAGTTTTCACAAACACTTCTTTTTATTTGAAAGAATTTAGAAATTTGGAGAATTAAAATGAAAGTTCAGAAAGCAAAGAAAAAGGTAATAGAGAGTTTTACATACAAGTTTTTATACTTGTACGGCCAAACCACTTGCCTACTTCCAATCCCCAACACACAGTCAAGATTTTTTTATACGTGGGTAGTATTTTTCCACCCTAACCTCTCCAAGTTAAATTACAAGTATTATTTTCACATATACCCTCTTTAGGCTTACTCAAAGACCTCACAAATTACTACCGGGTCAAGATTATGATAAAAAAAAAGTGTTTGAGTTTGTGTTTACACGCTTATATACTCATTGATTGGATTGCAACTCTTAAAATTAGAGCAAATGAAGTCTACTACAAGAAATATACAAGGAAAGTATAAGTAGAGTAAGCTTCCAAATCTGAAAGCAAATTTAAAGTAAAACTAAACTATCAGAAAGCTTTTAGCATAAATTGTAGAATTTTGAACTTGTAATAATGGTGTCACCAACCAAGAGTTCTAGCCATACATAAACTTCAACAACTTCATTTTATAGGCTTCAAACAATTCTAATTGTTGATATGTATTCAATGCAGTTGTAACATGCTTTGAGAGTTGTTAGAGATATGTAGCCATTATTTTGTCTTCTTCTGAACAATAGCTTTTTGATGAGTAGTTTTCAAAACACGACCTTTCTGAATGAAATAGCTTTTTAAACAACTATCTAAACATGAGTTTGATTGATGTTGTGTTCTTTTGACATATGATTTTTGAGTCCTAAACACGCTTCATCAAACAGTTAGAATAGTTCACATAGTTCAAAATATCACAAGCTCAAATTCAATTCCAACATGTGAGTGTAGAGAGCATTAGACATGAGTTTTCTAATGCAATGATCAATAACCATACTTGAACAAATGTGTTTGTTAGCCATTAAAACTAAATAATATGACAAAGATTAAGACATAAAAAGGGGTCTTAAGACATTGGAGCTTACGCCCTCTTCAATCTCACTTAGAGTCCTTGTGGACTTGGTGTTTACTCGTGATTCCTGTGTTCCCTACTTATTTAATGGTACGTATATTCCTGGACCCTTTCCAACTAGACCATTACAAAGTTGCCAAAGGATTTTTAAGTAATATATGTATCTATTGTTATCTTAGATGTATTGCATATGATAAACGTGGGTTAATTGCCATGTTGTCTTCTCTCAAAATTTTGGTTGCCTAAATGAAACTTGCTAGTGTGCTCGTTGTGCTTGCTATTTGGTAGGTAATACTTGCATGATTCACAAATTCATTAATAGATGTTACATAGTTTATCCTAGCTATAGAAAGAAGAAAGGAGAAGAATTGTATTCTAGTTTTTTGTCAATGAAAAGCACAAATATATAAGGTAGAGGAGTGGAAGGATTCTTCCAAATGAATCTTTCCAATTAAGAAAACAAAAGATAGTCCTTAGGATCATGCTAATAAACACTCGAGATTAGAAATGCCTATAATTTTGATTAGTTAAAAGTAATAAAATAATTAAATTTAGATTCGTGAATGTGATGGAGCCACTCCAAATTGAAAAGCAAAGCTATAAGAATTCGAGTGCTAGTGTGCTCAAGTGTTTTGTAACAAACTCCTAGTCCTTATTTGAATATTTTTTATTCAAGTGTTTATTTTAGAACAAGATGTAAATCCTACCCTACCTTTATCCTAACTAACTTCTGTCACTCCCCTTTAAGTTTGTGCTTAGACATCCATTATGCCCAACTTGCTTACCAAGAGTTCAAAATATGGCATGTGGAGTTCTTTGGTCAAGATGTCAGTAGTTTGTTATGTTGTGAAAAAAAAAGGACATGTAGATCACACCTTCTAGCGCTTCTTTTATGAAATGCCTGTCAATCTCCACGTGTTTAGTTTTGGGAAAATGTTTCTCTTCCAACCAAATACTCCAACTTATATCCACTGTATACCACATGGCTGTATTTTGCTACTCAGCCTCCCTTTTCCCTCCCTTCCTCTGTGCTTCCTCATTTCTTTTTTTCTTTTTAAAATTTTAAATATTTTTGTGATCCCTTCTCTCACGCTCAGTTTCTCCCCTTTCTCTCACTCTCAGTGCCAGTTTCCCCCCTCACCGTCTAGATCTACAGAGTAGCCACCAACATAATACCAACCAGTTTCAACCTCAGCCCAAATCGTGAACCAGGGCCAGTAACCTACATCCTAGCACCAAACCCCGTATACACCAGACCTACCAAGAACCACCGTGCATTGCGCGCTCCATTGTAGAACCACTGCGCACCGCACGCTCCACTGTAGCACTCTACCATCTGAGCCGGTTTCCCATCCTAGCTTCTTCTCCCTTTACCTATACTCCCACACCCTTGAATGTGCCTCATCCGGGTCACCACACATCGGGCATTTTACTGTTAAGCTGTGTCAAGAGAACTCTATCATCCAGACCTGTGTTGTTGCCTCATGTGGCATATTCTTTAGCGGTACCGTCTCTCATTCTGTCGACTATATAGAATAATTTTGAATGTGGTTATACATTAATATTGTGACTCATTTTTATTTCATGGGTTGAAATTTGATTTGTGATTAATTGTAGATAGTATGCTTCTTAGCTTTGAAATTGGCAAGAAATGCATGAGGAGTTAGATTTTTTGTATCATTGCTGATTCTATATTATGCTAGTTTGTGTTTGTGGTGGATATGGATTGAGTCAAGCGTGATTTGTAATACTATTGACCTTGACTATTAATCTGATTCCTCAGAAAAAAAAAATGAAATATATGGGCGTGTGAGTTGACCTTATGTGAGGGTGAGACTATACAAATGTTGTTGGATGGATTGGAGTTGTGTTAACAGGTTCTTTTATGTGAAATGCTTAGTGTGATGGTTTAATTTATTAGTCTAATAGTGCTGACTTAGATTCATGTACATTGTCTGACAAAGTCCCAATATACTTGTTAACAACTCCTAAACACATGTATGGTTTGCCTATGCTATAAAACAATCCAATAGACTTGATTAGAAGATTTTTGTGTTTGCTATAAAGGAACATTAATGGATGAAATCAAGTTTTATTGTTAGTTTGAGTACTGAAATTATTTCAAGGATAAAGGCTAAATTATTGCTTTTTAAGGTTCCTAATTTGGTATGGGGTCTATTTTACTTTTCTGGGGAGGGAAATCATTATATCAAAAGCTTGTGTTCATAGTGTTTTGGTTGCTTGATCTTAATCCCTTGTTGCATTCTGTTTGTTAAAAAAAGTGTTGCTTGAATAATATAGTGATGTATGCTTATATGGCTTTTTGCTAGAATACCTCTTCCACTTGCCAATTTGTAATAGAGTTGCATGAAATGTGTTAAAAGTCAAAGAAATGTTGATTGTCTCACTGGTCTCAATGGATTTTACATCTTGATCATAATTTTGGTTGGATTGTCTTTAGTTGATTGTTGCTTCTAGTCTCTAATTGAATATGTGGGTAGGTCTATTTGGGATTTAGAAAACGATGTTGCATGAATTTTTTTTTTTAATTGAGCTCATTGTTGTGATGGTAGTATAGTGGTGTTTATTGTTGAATGGAAAGAGATAATCATGATTTGATTTGATGATAGTTCAGTAGTGCCTCTATGATTTTCTTATGAAGACATCTTTTTTTTCTTTTTGTGTTGCACTGATTCTATTATGTTTATGTTAATGAAATCTTGTTTTTTTATGGTCTCCAATGTTCTTTTTTTTTTCTTCTTTACTGATTGGATTTGTGCCATCTTGGTCCTCTTTAAGCTTGTATGACATCCAACGACAAAACTAATATGTATACTTAGATTGAATTTTTTGCATGAAAATGCACTTAAGCTGCTGATTTTACAGTTTTAATTTTTTGGCTTATCATCTTCAACCCCTTGTATTGAGTTGGTTCATCCTTACTTTCTTACAAATTCTGAAAATAAAAAGAAAAAGTTTAAGAAGTAAAATCCTAGATGAGTGACAGAAGTTGCTATTTGGGTGAGTTATGTGATTGAGTCCAATTTAGTATTTGTTCATTAATAATAGGCATATGTCTCACTGTTGATAATGTGCATGGTCAGAAAATTGTTGAAATCTGAGTCTGAGCACTGTATGAATATGAATTTGGCAGATTGTATTTTTGTTTGGTCTTTTTCATTTTTTGAAGTCTTAATTTATTCATTAACTTAAGTTTCTAATTTGTGGTTCCTTAGGCATTTCTAATTTATGGTTCCTTAGGCTTGGGAATTTTAAATGACACAATGAGTTCAAAATGAAAAAGTTGGTGCATGCCTAGGATTTCTTTTTTTACTGAAATTAAGGAGTAGATTGAAGAAGTTTATAGCTTCTGTCTTTAAGTTGTGATGCTGGTTCAACCTTGTTTTGGCTTAAAACTTGAATCATTGAACTCACTTGAGGCCAAATCAATGAATTTTAATGCGTGATATAGTTTGGTGTCCTGTAAGTAAGGTTAACTGTTGATATAGCTGCCGAACCTGCTTAGTGGTTTAAGTTCATTTGGTGTGAAAAATATGTGTGTTGGCAGCTTATGTTCATTAAAGAACAGACGTGAGTAAAAAATGTGTAGATATTTTTTGATTGGATGCTGTTGATTTGTTGGGTTGACATTAGGGAGTTTTGTGTTTTGAAAATATCTTCTAATATTACAGTGGGGACCAATACGATTGATTAATTTGTTCTTCATTTATTCTATAATCTTGCTGTACTTGTGAAATTTCAGACTTGGTCCTGCGTATATGCAGATTACTTCCATGGACAGCTCACGGCTAAGACGAAGGTGTAATTTGTCCAATACCAATCAGGTAACCAACTTGGTTAATATAGAAAAAATTGTTATACGTGTTTGGCTTTGCAAATATGTTGACCAATTTGTTCTCATAATGCAAAAGTTGCGATTGAGGCATGTTTGCACACCAAGGTTATTGATTAATGTGAATAGCACATTGACGGATACGCAGAAGTCTCGAATTGGGTCCACCCTATTCAAGTCACTGTTATACATGCCCAAGAATTTAGAAATCAACTATGTCCTGTTATGGGAGTTAGCATGTAGATGGATTGAAAAGAGTGGTGGATTTAAAGTTAGGGGTAGGGTTGTCCCACTTAGATCGTTAGATGTGTGCTTGGCACTTAGATTGTCGATTATTGGGGAAAGAGTGAATGCACGTGACGATGGAGTGAGCTGTACTCTGGCCTTATTTAAGGGGAGACGTAACCATTGACATGATTTATAATGAGCTGTATCAGCATATAGGGAACGACGATGTGGATAATTTTTGTTGACTTTATATCTTGCTTGCGTTTGGGGATTTTTATTTTCCCATTATAGGTGTCAATGTGCATTCTGCCTTCATTCACCTATTAGATGACTTAGACTCCCTGAATAATTATAGTTAGGGTTTAGCGGTGTATGATTTCTTGGTGGACAACCTGACCCGAGTTGCATGTGTAGTGAATGAGGGAAAGAATATTCGCCAAATCCATTTAATGGGATGTGCTGCACTTCTGCAGGTACATGTTCTGTAATTTACTATGTTTTCTGGTTGTTATAATTGTTTCATGCACTATTACAATTTTTTTTCATGTTGCATCATTTTGATAGTGAACATGTGCTTTTCACCCAGGTTTGGGCTTTTGATCACTTGTCATCGCGTCCCACATCAACAGTGATAAGTAGTCATTCCTTCCCACATTACTTGAACTAGCACATGTTTAGGGTGAAGGAGGAGAAAGTGCGCATTGCAATTGAAAAAAATAAGGTAACATATAACTTTTAAATGGTGTGTGTACTGCTATGACATTCGTATGAAAATAATTTTGTATAACAAAAATTTATGGTATTTAACTGTGGTAATCCACCTTCAACATACTCGTTAACTACGTATCTATTGGTTATTGACAAGTAGGTAACTGAAAATATGATTGCATCGAGGGAATAGCATGAGATTGACATAGTCAAGGTTGCAATGGCATAGGAGCAGCAACATGGTGTTGGACATCGGTGACGGAGGCAATTTGATGTGGAGGACCTTGCAAGTGATATTTCTCAGGTGGTTGCTGAGAACGTGCAAATGAAGAAAAGGATTTCTATTCTAGAGATGAAAGTGAGCACACTAAAACAACTATTATTACACTGTTCAGTGTCTCCACCTTCAAGTTGTCCTGTTGGCAGTCCAGTGTGTGACCAGCACCCTCTGCGTCACCCGATGAACACTGCCTCTATCAGTCAGCATCCAGATGCAATCCCTAGAGTAGAAGCTAAGAAAGCGAAGCTGCATACTCAACTTTTTACGTACTACACCAGAGTGCTAAAAAAAGAGGACCACGATTCCAAGTAAGCTTCTGAACTACCAACATGACATGCTTCTAAACTACCAACATGGCATGCTTGATAAGTCTCATTCCCTTAATTCTTGCGATGAAGTACACTGTTCTCTAGGTTATTTAAAACTATTTGTGATTGTTTCTTTTCTTTTTATTTTTCCCTCTATCTCTTTCATTCTATGTTGCCAATGAATCTCAGTGGATATCTAACCAGTTTATTTTGCGATTGTCTTTAAACAATTTGTTTTGGGTGTGGTGTAGGACAGTGGTCAGACTCTACGATCAGTTCCTTACCATTACATATGCATCTTGCATGAAATCAAGAGGGTGGATCAATAATTTGGTAAGAACGAATTATGTTCAACTCATAAATTACATGCTGTATATTATACCTACTTATTGCGCCTTATCACATAGAAGGACCTTTTTTATTTACTTTTTTAGGTTATTATGCTAGCTGTAAGGGTTTTTGTGGAAGATGAAATGGAACGAACACGGAGAATGACCTGTCACATGTTTAATCCTGCATTTATGGTAACAACAATATACTCAATTAACTTAGAACTGTATGCCCATTGATAATGCCATTGTAACTGATTGTTGGTTATTTATAAAACGTAAGATTTGGTGAAAAGTGGATTGCGGTCTTTCAAATCAGTTCGCCACAAGGCCTGGTTGAGTATTAATGATTTCATGCTTCATCCTGAAGTGGGATATGACATCACCCAATGTAATTTGGTAACATTTAAGCATTATGTGTCAAAAATCACATGTGTTTGGCTGCATACACTTTATTGGGTCACATCTGGGGTTTAACCCATCATTTACCTATTTGGATTGTGTATAATATTTTATTTTCTTAAAACCGCATAAAACATTATGTTCCAACTATAATGCACATCACTATCATATGTCTACATTATGAAATAATTACTTAAAATAAAAAGAAATTTGAGGAATAGTAATACTATTTATGTATGGATATTACAAGGAACACATTCAATGAACTTGGATACATTTCTTTATGTAGATATTCACTCCAGTCGTGTTCAACGGCCATTGGTGGTGTTATGCATGGATCCAAGAATTAAAAAGTTGTATGTGTTGGATTCATTGGGCAGTCACAATAACACTGAAAAAGCTAGGTTGGACAATTTGACAGTATCACAATCTTGTAATGCCATTGTAATGATAATGTATTAGTTGTTCTATATAATTTGAATTTGAACTTTGCTTTGAATTTGTAGAAGCTTCAGTTTGAAGAACTTTTGAAGTTACTTAGTCCAACCTTGAAGAATCACAGTCCTTTAGAGCTAGTGGAGGTTGACTTGCCCCGACAGCACAACTCGTGAGTACGGTTATGCTTTTTAAAAAATATTAATAGTTAATTTTTCAACTTGTGTTTGCTTGTATGTTATTGAAACAGGGATGAGTTATCAAGTACATGGAGATATGGGATGGACACAAAATGTTTGGAGAGAAGATTATGCATGACTGGTCATTGGTGAGTGAGTTATTTTGATTTTCGATTTAACAATTACATTCTGTTGGAATTTCTATTTATTCATACTATACTGTTATAGGGAGAAGTCATACAAATTCGATGTGGCTTATTATGTGGCTGGGTCTTGCATCCGAAGAATGAGTGCAGAGAAGAAGTTTTGAGAGCTACAAATGCTATGGAGTTACTATCCTGATTTACATGTAATGTGTAAAGAACACATGTAATTCCATGTACAAGAGGAGGAGGTATATATTATTTGAGGGTGAATGGTAGGAATGTATTATTGCAATGCCTCACTATTTATAATGTATAGGGATACATATTGTGATACATAGGCGATAAATGTCTTTTTTTGTAAACTAGGTGTATTGTTTTGTATCTATTTTATTTATGTATTTTTTACCTACAGCCTAAAAAATATTTGAAGTTGAAAGAAATATCAAATATACCCCCACCATTGGGAACTCATTTTTTGATTCACTAGAAATTGATATACTCAAGAATTCACTAATTAATACGATTCACCATAAAACCATGGCATTCATCATTTACTCCCAAGGTGTTAAAAACAACATTACACATCTCAACTCTGACTAGTCATGGATTTTTCACAAGTTTCCCCCCATTATTGGGAACTCATTTTTGGATTCACTAAAAACTGATATAGATTAACCACTTATATCTAATGTATTAACCAGTTACTCATGGATTCACCAATTCTTGATATTCACCACAAAACTATGGTATTATGACCATTTACTCCCAATGTGTTAAAAATAACATTACACATCTCAACTTCAATTAGTCATGGATTTATAACAAGTTCACCTCCATTATTAGGAACTCATTTTTGGATTCACCAGAAACCCATATAGATTAACCACTTTTACTTAATCTATTAACCAGTTATTTAGGATTCACCAATTAATGACTTTCACCACAAAATCATGGACATTCACCATTTATTCCCAATGTGTTAAAAATAACATTACACATCTCAACTCCAACTAGTCATGAATTTGTAACAAGTTCACCCGCATTATTGAGAACTCATTTTTGTATTCACCATAAACTGATACAGATTAACCACTTATTTCTAATGTATTAACCAGAAACTAATATATTAATAGATTCACCAATTAATAAAACTCACCACAACTCTATGGACATTAACCATATACTCTGAACGTGTTAAAAATAATATCACATATCTCAACTCTAACTAGTCATGGATTTGTAACAAGTTTCTCCCCATTATTGGGAACTCATTTTTGGATTCACTAAAAACTGATATAGATTAATTACGTATTTGTAATGTATTAACCAAAAACTCATGGATTCATCAATTCTTGATATTCACCGCAAAATCATGGTATTCTGACCATTTACTCCTAATGTGTTAAAAATAACATTATACATCTTAACTCCAACTAGTCATGGATTTGCAACAAGTTCACCCTCATTAATGGAATTTCATTTTTGGATTCACTAGAAACTCATAGAGATTAATCACTTCTACTTAATATATTAACCAGTTATTTTGGATTCACCAATTAATGACTTTCACCACAAAACCATAAACATTCACCATTTGCTCCCAATGTGTTAAAAACAACATTACACTTCTTGACTCCAACTAATCATGGATTTGTAACAAGTTCACCCGCATTATTGGGAACTCATTTTTGTATTCACCAAAAACTGATATAGATTAACCACTTATTTCTAATGTATTAAACAAAAACTGATATACTTATGGATTCACCAATTAATAAGACTCACCACAACTCCATGGACATTAACCATTTACTCTGAACGTGTTAAAAATAACGTTACACATCTTAACTCCAACTAGTCATAGATTTGTAATAAGTTCCCCCTCATTATTAGGAACTCATTTTTGTATTCACCAGAAATTGATATAGATTAATCACTTATTTCTAATGTATTAACCAAAAATTGATATACTCATGGATTCACTAATTAATAAGACTCACCACAACTCCATGGACATTAACCATTTACTCCCAAAGTGTTAAAAATAATATCTCACATCTCAATTCCAACTAGTCATGGATTTGTAACAAGTTCACCCCCATCATGGGGAACTCATTTTTGGATTAACTAGAAACTCATAGAGATTAACAGTTGTTGTCCACTATATTAACCACTTTAACAAAGTTACGATTCCTATTACATTAAATACAAGTCAAGTCCTTACGGCATATTTTTATACAAATTATATACATAACTTAACCAAAATTAATCAAAAATCCTAAACCATATATATGCTTTGACGGTGCTTGTGGTTGAGTACAAGGGCAGTTCCACAACAGAATAACCACAGTAGGCAAAATGATGTTGATTCATGCATATTTTTATATAATTTCTACAACACTAAGGCACTGTCTTCTTATTTTTTTGCAGTTTGGTGTAAGGGGTACGGGTGTATTTGCCTTGCACATGCTTGCTAGGCTGAGCTTTAACCCGAGTGCAAATGTTGGAGTTGGGGTTGTTTGTGACTGGGTTCGGGTGTGTATCAAAGTGGCCAACAGGTGCACCTATAAAGCCCCCCAACAGCTTATTTTTTTGTATACGTGTTTGGCTATGTGACATCTCACCTTTTAGTTCCATTGATTCATTACCATCCAACCATGTGCTATGAATAATGGCAGAGCTGCATCCCATGAATGGCACAGAAGGAATGCCACGTGCAGGTGGTTGTTGACCGCTACGCTCATCACCTTGACTGACTCCATAGAAAGGAGTGCTCACCCGATTCAATGGTTGAGCATCCTGGTCATATACTGGACTGCCAGCAGGATAACTTGATGGTGGAGGCACTAAACGGTGTAATAATAGTTGTTTTAGTTTCGTCTCTAGAATAGAAATCCTTTTATTCATTTGCACATTCGGTGTAATAATAGTTGTTTTAGTTTCGTCTCTAGAATAGAAATCCTTTTATTCATTTGCACGTTCTCAGTAACCACCCAAGAAATATCACTCGCAAGGTCCTCCACATCAAATTGCCTCGGCTGCCGATGTCCAACACCATGTTCCTGCTCCTATGCCATAGCATCCTTGACTATGTTAATCTCATGTTCTTCCCTCGATGCAACCAGATCTTCAGTTACCTACATGTCAATAACCAACAGATACGTAGTTAACGAATATGGTGAAGGTGAATTATTACAATTAAATACCATAAATTTTTATTATACAAAATCATTTTCATACGAATGTCGCAGCAGTATACACACCATTTAAAAGTTGTATGTTACCTTATTTTTTTCAATTGTAGTGCATACTTTCTCCTCCCTCACCCTAAACATGTACCAGTTCAAGTAACGTGGGAAGGAATGACCACTTATCACCATTGATGTAGGGCGCAATGACAAGTGATCAAAAGCCTAAACCTTGGTGAAAAGCACATGTTCACTATCAAAATGATGCAATATGAAAAAAAAGTTGCAATAGTGTATAAAACAATTATAACAATCAAGAAACATAGTAAATTACAGAACATTTACCTACAGAAGTGCAGCACATCCCATTAAATGAATTTGACGGATATTCTTACCCTTATTCATTGCACGTGCAACTCGGGTCAGATCATTCACCAAGAAATCATACACCGCTAAACCCCAGCTATAATTATCTTAGGAGTCCAAGTCATCTAATAGGTGAATGAAGGCAGAGTGCACATTGACATCTGTAACGAAAAAATAGAACTCCCCAAAAGCAAGTAAGATATAAAGTCGACAAAAATTATCCACATTGTTGTTCCCTACATGATGATAAAGCTCATGATAAATTATGTCAATGGTTACGTCTCCCCCCTTAAATAAGGCTAGAGTACGGCCCACTCCATCGTCACGTGCATTCACTCTTTCCCCAACAATCCGTAATCCAAGTGCCAAGCACACATCTAACGAACTAAATGAGATAACCCTACTCCTAACTCTAAATCTACCACTCCTATCAATACATCTACATGCTAACTCCCACAACAATACACAATTAATTTCTAAATTCTTTGGCATGTATAATAGTGACTTGAATGGGGTGGACCCAATTTGGGACTTGTACACATTCATCAATGTGCTATTTATGCCAATCAACAACCTTGGTGTGCAAACATGCTTCAATCGCAACTTCTGCTCTATGAGAACAAATTGGTCAACATATTTGCAAAGCCAAACACATATAACGATTTTTTCTATATTAACCAAGTTGGTTACCTGATTGGTGTTGAACAAATTACACCTCCGTCTTGGCCGTGAGCTTTCCATAGAAGTAATCTACATATACGCAGGATCAAGTCTGAAATTTCATAAGTACAACAAGATTAAAGCACAAATGAAGAACAAATTAATCAACTGTATTGGTTACAACTATAATATTGGAAGATATTTTCAAAACACAAAACTTCGTAATGTCAACCCAACGAACCCTAATCCCAACACACAACAACCCAGCGAAATTCAGCATTGGACTCACACCTTCACCCAAATAAAAACTTAAATTGAACAGTGCTCTTAATGACTTTCACAACCTCAAGCTACCATTAATGCACATTTAGCAAACAAATGAAGAAATCACCTGAATAATGACGTAACAGAGTACAAAGCACTTAATGGACGTCAACACTAGGTAGATGAACTTGTCAAAGTATCAGCTTTGTTGGTATTTAATTGAGACCAAGTCGAACTTCTGGCCTTGCAATGGAGAACAAGTCAGAGCAAAAGGCAAAAAATATGTGAGGGAAAACGACTACATTGGATTGAGATAAAAAAGAGAAAGGATATCCATTTAGAACAAGCGTACGATAGGTATTTAGGAAATAAGCATGGGTATTTAGGGGAGTAAATGTTGTGGATAACACATTCAGAGTAAATGGCGAATGTCCATGGTTTTGTGGTGAGTCTCATTAATTGGTGAATTCATGAGTAATTGTTTAATATATTAGAAATAAGTAGTTAATCTATACCAGTTTTTAGTGAATCCAAAAATCAGTTCTCAATAATGGGAGAAACTTGTTACAAATCCATGATTAGTTGGAGTTGAGATGTGTAATGTTGTTTTTAACACCTTGGGAGTAAATGGTTAGAATACCATGGTTTTTGTGGTGAATCTTATTACTTGGTGAGTTCCAATATAACTGGTTAATATAGTAGAAAAAATTAGTTAATATCTAACAGTTTCTGGTTAATATAAAAATCAATTCCCAGTAGTGGGGATAAACTAATTACAAATGAAGTACTAGTTAGAATTGAGATGTGTAATGTAGTGATTGACATATTGGGAGTAAATGGTGAATGTCTATGGTTTTGTGGTGAGTCTTATTAGTCAGTGAATTCATGAGTAACTGGTTAATATATTAGTAGTTAATTTATATCAGTTTTTGGTGAATCCAAAAATCAGTTCTTAATAATAGGGGAAACTTATTACAAATCCATGACTAGTTGGAGAAGAGATGTATAATGTTGCTTTTAACACATTGGGAGTAAATGGTGAATGTCCATGATTTTGTGGTGAGTCTTATTAATTAGTAAAAATCCATGGGTATATCAGTTTCTGGTTAATACATTAGAAATAAGTTGTTAATTTGTATCAGTTTCTGGTGAACCTAAAAATGAGTTCCCAATAATGTGGATGAACTTGTTACAAATCCATGACTAGTTGGAGATGAGATGTGTGATGTTATTTTTAACATGTTAGGAGTAAATGGTTAATGTCCATGGAGTTGTGGTGAGTCTTATTAATTGGTGAATCCATAAGTATATTAGGTTGTGGTTAATACATTAAAAATAAGTGGTTAATCTATATCAGTTTCTGGTGAATACAAAAATGAGTTCCCAATAATGCAGGTGAACTTCTTACAAATCTATAACTAGTTGGAGTTGAGATGTGTGATGTTGTTTTTAACACATTGGGAATAAATGGTTAATGTCCATGGAGTTGTGGTAAGTCTTATTAATTGGTGAATCTATGAGTATATCAGTTTCTGGTTAATATATTAGAAATAATGAATTAATCTATATCAGTTTTTGGTGAATACAAAAATAAGTTCCTAATAATGCTGGTGAAATTGTTACAAATCCATGACTTATTGGAGTTGAGATGTGTAATATTATTTTTAACACATTAGGAGTAAATGGTGAATGTCCATGATTTTGTGGTGAGTCTCATTAATTAGTGAATCCATGAGTATATCAGTTTCTGGTTAATACATTAAAAATAAGTGATTAATCTGTATCAGTTTCTGGTGAATCTAAAAATAAGTTCCTAATAATGCGAGTGAACTTGTTACAAATCCATGACTAGTTGGAGTTGAGATGTGTAATATTATTTTTAACACATTGGGAGTAAATAGTGAATGTTTATGGTTTTGTGGTGAGTCTCATTAATTAGTGAATCCATGAGTAACTAGTTAATACATTAGAAATAAGTGATTAATCTATATCCGTTTCTGTAGAATCTAAAAATCAATTCTTAATTATGGGGGGAAACTTGTTACAAATTTATGACTAGTTGAAGTTAAGATATGTAATGTTGTTTTTAACACATTGGGAGTAAATGGTGAATGTCCATGATTTTGTGGTGAGTCTCATTAATTATTGAGTCCATGAGTAACTAGCTAATACATTAGAAATTAGTGGTTAATCTATATCAATTTCTAGTGAATACAAAAATGGGTTCCCAATAATGTGAGTGAACTTGTTACAAATCCATGACTAGTTGGAGTTGGAATGTGTAATGTCGTTTTTAACACATTGGGAGTAAATTGTGAATGTCCATGGTTTTGTGGTGAGTCTTATTAATTAGTAAATCCATGGGTATATCAGTTTCTGGTTAATACATTAGAAATAAGTTGTTAATTTGTATCAGTTTCTGGTGAGTCCAAAAATGAGTTCCCAATAATGGGGGTGAACTTGTTACAAATCCATGACTAGTTGAAGTTAAGATGTGTGATGTTGTTTTTAACACGTTGGGAGTAAATGGTTAATGTCCGTGGAGTTGTGCTGAGTCTTATTAATTGGTGAATTTATGAGTATATCAGTTTCTGGTTAATAAATTAGAAATAAGTGGTAAATCTATATGAGTTTCTGGTGAATACAAAAATGAGTTCCCAAAAATACTGTTGAGCTTGTTACAAATCTATGACTAGTTGGAGTTGAGATGTGTAATGTTATTTTTAACACATTGGAGGTAAATGGTGATTGTCCATGGTTTTGTGGTGAGTCTTATTAATTAGTGAATCCATGAATATATAAGTTTCTGGTTAATACATTAGAATTAAGTGGTTAATCTGTATTAGTTTCTAGTGAATCCAAAAATGAGTTCCCAATAATGCAGGTGAACTTGTTACAAATCTTTGACTAGTTGGAGTTGAGATGTGTAATGTTGTTTTTAACACATTGGGAGTAAATGGTGAATGTTCATGTTTTGTGGTGTGTCTCATTAATTAGTGAATCTATGAGTAACTGGTTAATATATTAGAAATATGTGGTTAATCTATATCAGTTTCTGCAGAATCTAAAAATCAGCTCTTAATAATGGGGGGAAACTTGTTACAAATCCATGACTAGTTGGAGTTGAGATGTGTAATGTTGTTTTTAACACCTTGGGAGTAAATGGTCAGAATACCATGGTTTTTGTGGTGAATCTGGTTACTTAGTGAGTTCCCATATAACTTGTTAATATTATAGGAAAAAGTAGTTAATATCTACCAGTTTCTGGTTAATCTAAAAATCAGTTCTTAATAATTGGGGTAAAGTAATTACAAATGAAGTACTAGTTAGAATTGAAATGTGTAATTTTTTGGTTAACACGTTATGAATAATTTTTCATTGTTCATGGAGTTGTGGTGAAACTCATTACTTGGTGAATGCAAATTAACTGGTTAATACATTAAGAAATAGTGATTAATATCTATGAGTTTCTGGTTAATTGAAAAATTAGTTTCCAATGGTGAGGGTAAACTAGATATTTCTTTCAACATCAATTATTCTTAAGGCTGCAGTAAAAATACACAAATAAAGTAAATACACAAAAATACACCCGGATTATAAAAAAGCTTTTTATCGCTTATGTTTCACAGTATATATCCATGTACATCATCAATATTGCGGTATTGCAATAATACATTCCTACCATCTACCCTAAAAAAATATATACATCTTCCTCCTCTATGTGTAATTGCATGCATTCTATACACATTATAAGTGACCTATAAATAACTATAGCACTAAAACAATCCACTTAAAAAGATAAAAAAAAAAAAACTACTTAAGTGGGTTCCTGGTGATATATTAAGATCTATTTTCATGGTTGTCATAAAAAATGTTGTAGACAAAATTACAGTGTGAGCGCACTTTCACCAATTTGCACATAAACCATTGTCAGCACACTTCGCCCATATAAAAAAAATGAAGAAAGCACTGTGCACTCATTATCCTCTATACCAAAAAAAGGAAATCAACCTGCAAAACAACAATGGATTAGATTAGTGCTAAACTATACCTTTGAAGCATATACATAGCGCTACCCTATATAATTTATAAAAATTCAGACTTGTACTATGTCACTGATTCTCAGCCCATATGTCTTCAAATTGCCTTGCATTACCACTAACTAACAAATTGGTGTATGACATTTGACTAGGACAACCCTAGATAAAAACATATAAGCATGTCAATTTCAATCACTACAATGAATCTAATGAGTATATGTTGGACATGTCTGTGGCTTTTGACTGACATCATGATCAATTCCTTCTAATAATGATAAAAAAATCAGTTGATGAGTTATGTGATATTTGCGAAACCCAATAGCTACCGTCACACATTGGTGCTGCAACATTTGCACTCAACTCAATAGCTGTGGACTATTAAGCAACAATATACCAAACATCTATTCATTAAAATAAACAATTTAAGTTTAAATAGCTTAAAACTTAACAAGCATTTCAACAATGATTACAAATGATACACAGTTTTGGTGTTTGCACACACCATAGTACAATCATCATGGCATTCTCCATAGCTGTTCGTTTTTATAGATGACTCTATGCGTAACTTCTTTCTATTCATCTACTTCAAGCTTCCATCAGTGCACTCCTACATAATCAAAGTAAAATAACTTAATACACTAATAAAAATGGATGTTAATCAGTTTAAATAAAACATGTATAGAATCAAAGCATCTCATACAATAATAATTAACAAATTCATATCTACATACATCAATTGTCAAAGTTTGATGACGCTAGTCCTTTCTCTTTCTCAATTTGTGAGCTACTTGATCAACTTTAGATAATTTTCTATCGCTTGAAGGTCGTCCTTTACACGTTACACGTAATGGACTATGAATGCTAGTTTTAGCAGTTTCAATGCCCTCATTCAACTTCCTTTGAAGGTCATCACCCTTGCATATTGTTCTACCAGCTTGCTTAGATACAACCATCGACTGCATCTTGCTTTTATATTCACATAGTCCATGGTGGAGAGCATTTGTGAGACCCTCAAACTCTGCAGCAAAATTTAGCCACCTCATAGAAATGCTTACATAATTTATCAAACCTTTGCATTTGTGGCTTCAACAAAGTCACATCATAACTACTCTTTATGTAAGCATGTCTCCATCTTATGTTTTTGCTCTATCTTCATAAAATATACTTTGACGGCACTTCTTGAACCATTTCATTACCAAGGACATAAAGTGAATGTCTACACATAATTTTTTTAAACTCAAACAATAAGCAGTTGCAACTAACATCATGACTATCACGATTAAATAACACCTCAAAAATAACATTCTTTACTAATCCTCCAACCACCATATTCGCCCTCACATGGTAAGTACAAAGCATTCCATCCACATGCTTAAGGGATGCAAAACAATCCATTCTTCCTCTGAATTCAGATTGGACCTCAACAAACTTTGCATGGGTGTACTTGGATTGAAACTGCCTTTTAATGGGTGAGTTTGACCCACATTGAATTATGGAGTCCATTGATTTGAAATCTTCTTGAAATTCCTTTTCTGCCTTACTTCTTAGAACATTATCATATTGCTTCACAAATTGCTGCAAGCTTGCCTTTGAGTTGATATATCCATCAAATAAAGCATGTATGCTCTCATTACGTTGTGTTGTTGACATCCCTGCCCAGAAATATTTCTTTAAGAAAATTGGCACCCATCTATGCCGCTTCATGTATAAACCATTCAACTAATTGTTATCTTCTAGTTCAAATTCTTTGATGAAGGTAGACCACTTTTCTTCAAAATCTTCCACTGTTAGGGTATCATAAATAGCTACTTTCATCGCATTCTTAATATTGTTATATTCAATGCAACCTTTCAGCTTCTCAAGGATTATTTTCATTATATGCCATAGGCACCACCTGTGTCGAGTAGTTGGAAAGACTATCTCAATAGCATTTTGCTTGGCCCTACATTGGTCTGTGATAGTACTAACAGGTGCCTTACCTGGCATGCAACGAAGCCATGATTCAAATAACTACACAAATGACTCTATGTCTTCAGCTGAAATTAGACCACATCCAAGCAAAACTAATTGGCCATGATGATTCACACTGACAAAAGCAGCAAATGGCATGTCATATTTATTTGTCAAATATGTTGTGTCAAAATTCACAACATCTCTAAATGACTAATAGGTAGCTCTACTTCTAACATCTGTCCAAAATACATTTTGCACATGAAAATCATCATTAACATCTATATCGTAGAAAAAATTACTATTCTCCTCTTGCATTCTCGTAAAATAATTCTTCAAAGCCTTCCCATCACCTTCCTTGCCAATTCCACGTCTTTCCTTGTGGACATAATTTCTAGCATCTTACTCATTAAAGATAAGTTCTTGTACCCTCCCACCTCATAAGCTAGAGACCAGACTGTCTTGTATATTCACACCCCTGCATCATCATTCACTTGGATTGTTCTCTTCACGTGCATGCTAAGGTTCTTGTTAACTTTCAACATTCTAGCCTTCGTAGGGCTAAGTTTATGAGAGTGTTCAAGTATAGCCGTCTTGATTTACCATTGTCCATCTCCCATCTTCTTGAATGTAATTTTTGCTTCACAATTTGTCTTTCTAGTTGGAAGTGTCTTCAAAGTGTTTGGTAATGTTGACACATGTGTTCCCTGTCATGAACATGCTAGCATAATGTACTTTACCTTACCTTCATCTCCTTTTTTTGAAGTTATATTTATGATACCAAACCCTTTTTTGTAAGCATATTTCCTATAAAATTCCTTAACATCCTCCTCTAATGGAAACAACATCCCTCTTTTTGGCTCATAACTTTCAAATTCGCCATCCAAGGCATCACTCATAATGAAGTCACACTCACATGCTTCTTCCACATTATCAATAGCCTCATATATATTGAGATTGTTTGAAATTAACTTCGATTTTGGGTTGCTACACACACCTGCAAATTATCAACTATATACTGTCATGTTACAAGCATATTTCATATTTCACCAAACTCTAGATTTTATTATGGAAAATTACAAAAGAGCAATGGAAAGTAAACAAACAAATGGCAATAAATAATAAGGATAGAGATACATTCGAATGGGCCTATTCTATAAAAGTCACACTTAGACATAGAGATGAAATGAAGCTTAAAAAGGGACCCTGGAACCATCTAGTCCAACAAACAACTTATAACTGTAGTCATGTTAATCTTTTTTCACGTGTGCTCAAAAAAGTCTCAAATGGCTCAGTGACAATCTTAAAGGGTATAAAAACATCATTCAAAACATGTCATTACTCTTTCTCTTCTAAAACAGGATATGTTTTACCTCTACAACAAAGCTTAGGTAAGAAATTAAAGATGCAAAGAGAACTATCTATAATTATTTCATTTGCACACTCTAGGAGGTATGAGCCCTTCATGAGAAACCATTTCTCTGCCACCAACTCAATTTAAATACTTAATGGTTGCTTTTTTCCATACAAAAATAGATAAAAATAATAATTATTTTTACACTCCTGCCAAGATCGAAGAATATATATTCTCAGTTGCTCTGACATAATGTACACATTTGAAGCAACAAACATTGCATAAGTGCAAAAACAGGTGGTTGTTTTAGTTAACTCCACAGACTTACGATGCTAACACCAAGAACACAACTAACTACACGGTAATGTGATGAAACTTTTAGCAAATGTATGAATCTAACATTAACAACAGACATAATCAAATGAACCAGAACAAGCATCTGATCAACAAAGAAAGAGGGATTTTTACCTGGCGCATTACTTTGACCATACGAACTAGCAACAAAGAGTCATAGAGAAGAGAATGGCTGTGGAGGAGACAACGACCACGAAGAAGACAGCAGCCACAGAGAAGGCAATAGCCACAGATATACAATGACAGGACTAAGTTTTATTTTAAGTGTGATAGTTATGAGGAAGAAGTAGAATTTGTATGAATGGGAAGAGAAAGAGGACGAGAGCAGTTGTGTTTGAGACGCTGAGAAAGATAGTGATAGGGAAGATGGTGAAACTAAAAGCAAAGAGACGGGAGCAGTGTTTGAGGGCGGGAGACAAAATCCTTGAGAGACAAAATTGAGAGGGAATACTGAGTGAGAACGCTGCTGTGAGTCACGTTCTCAAATGAGTCAAAAAAATATGGTCACATGACATACGGTGAACAATAATTAGAGTCTTTTGGATGGACGAATAGCGCGACTGTTAGTTTTGTCATGTTTTACTAGATTTTGTGAAATACTTATTGCAACCTATGTAGCATAAACAAATTAAACATGTTTTCTTAACTTCCATCACAACTAATTCTCGTATGCTTCTCTCAAATTAAACTATACATATGTAAGTATAAACTAATGCAAACTATGAACTTGGTTCTTGAAAGATTTTCGAGACAACAATTTAATCCTCAAAAGATTATTACATCAATTTGATCTTCAAATTATACTTTTTTTTACTTCAAAATAGTCCAAAAATTACAGTTTACTAGAACCAAATTGATGTCACATGATGAATAAAATTCATCATTTGAGGAATGTAGCTAATCTTTTGAGGACAAAATTGTTGTTTTCAAAAATATTTCGAGTACTAAATTGGAATTTTACTCTGTAAATAAATTATAGTTTGTTTAAACGATATGTACTACTCTAATAATCCTAGAAATTCTAAAGTCAATATGTGTAACTAAAGGTGTCAAGTGAGTTCGGTCAACCCACGAACTTGTGGGTTTCGACCTAACGGAATTCATAAAATATGAGTTGGGTCGAGTTAAAAATATATTCCAACCCACAGCCTGTGGGTCTGGTAGTTGGTTTAAAAACGTCCAATCCACGTGTATCCAACCCATCCACATTTTTTGCAAATTAAAAAAAAATTGTCATTTAGTTACGGTTAGAATGTTGTTTGGCCACAATTTTAAATCACAGCTAAACGATCACTTAAAAGAAAAAACAAATCTAGTGGAATAACGTTGTTCCACTTTGAAGCCTAACAAAAAGCAAAAGTGCTCACACACAGAACTGTAGCGTATTGAAAAAATAAAGAGTGGAGTAATGATTATGTCAATCCACATGGTATGTGTGATGACATTGACTTCGATTGATTAGAATAATTTGTTGTTTATGAATAGAGACCTATTAGCTTAGATTAGTTTATTCTAAATTTAAATTAATAAAACTTATTTATTTTTTATGCACTTATGTATATTTACTTTATTTGGAACTTATTATATTTTGTATGATCGATTATGTGAATTAATATATGATTTATTATGTTTATATAAAACATATTATATGTAACAAATTTTTGATTTTGTATTTTGATTTTTATTTTTAAGATTTTTTTAAAAACATATGTCAGATTCACGAGTCCGATTCAATCCAATCTAACTTACTATTTTAATGAGCAGATAGAATTAAAAAAATTGTACAAAACCCGTCCAACCAACAGCCCTATGTGTAACAAACCCAAACTTCAGTTAGGGATGCATTTGTTACATAAAAAGTCGATGATGGTTCATAACTCAGCAAATCACACGACCTGTGTCAACAACTCATCATTCAAATTTCTACTCCATCAACTCTCAAGAGTAGGATAACGACTTATCATAATGGTAACGAGCGATGAAGAATTAATGTTTAACTTTAGAAAAGGGAACCTAAAAAACAACTGCCACATCTAAGGAAGGCAACACACAAACAAATTACCCAATATTGGCATGGGCAGATAGTGACAATAAATAATACCAATCTCTAAGTCGGATAATTGAAATAAATACAATTTAAATCCCTTCACAATGATCCGATAGAAAGCATGTTCAGTGCTAACACACAGTAATTCTATATTCAATAATGTATATTCAAGTTGTTGCAAATAAAAACCTCGATGTGAACCTTGGGTGGGGTCTCCAGTCCGCCTGTAATGTGCATCATTCCATTTGCCCCTTCTGCCACATACGGTTAGCTCAACAGCACATTTCTCTGCCTTAGGTTAGGATGATAGAGATTTACCGTGGCACAATTGTGGGCCCATATATACACATTCGAAATAGTTGCCAGATACCCATTTTTGTCAATTGGACTGGATTAACAATGCAACATGATTGATGAAAAATGATCATTGATGATACTACGGAGCAAAAGTATAATTACAAACAGAAATATTATTTGCACATTAAAATAATTACATCATGCTTCCACCATAGGAAATAAAAGATAAAAAGAGTACATGTTAAAATGTTTTTTTTTAATTATCTAGAAAGAAAGTGATGTAAGAATGGTATAAGAAAAATGAAATGTAAATATCATCATTCAATTAGAAAACTTAATAAAAAAGACAATTAAGCTCCTAATAATGTCTCCGCCACTACGCTAGAAGCTGAGAGGAAGAGAAGGGAATCTTTCTAAAAGCTTCACGTTATCAATCATTTTAGAGATAAAACTAGGAATTGGAGAAAAACCATGGTGACGGAATTGGAGTTTTAGTACAACAGACTGTAGCATTCAAAGGAAACAGCCAGGATGAATAAAAAATTTACAGGCAACGCAACTAGAGAATACAGAGAATTACCTTCAAGGTACATGACAATAAAACATCACTTTAACAACAACGGTGAAGCAACTAGCAACCTAATGGAATTATATACACGTTTCATTTTACATGGTCACCATGAAATGAGAAATTATATGCAGGAGGAACCCCAGCTATGCTACTTGACTTGGGTCTTGAAAGCCCTTCACCAAATGACATGGGTGGTGTTGCATTTTGATAAGATGAAGAGATAGGAAGCGTGGGAAACATGTAATTACCAGAAGAGAATAGACCTCCATCCAAGAAAGGAACAGAAGGGACCCTTTTAGTATCAAATCTTGACCCAGTTTCCGTGTATTGGGTGGCAAGAGATTGATCATCTGCAGAGAAGCTCAACATTGTGCCAGAGTAAGGATTGGTGCCAAATTGACCACCAGAAGTTCTAGAAATGCCTCTACCAAGATAAAAGTTCGAACTAAAACCAGAAGTTGAATCATGAACATTGAATCTAGCAGTTGCTTCATCAGAAAAATCTGACGGTAATCTGAACAAACCAGAACATCCAACAGGAATGTCAAATCTGTCCTCACTTTTACTGACAGGAGCCGAAGTTTTAATGGCTTTACCGGTGTACCTGCTCTCTACTAGAGGCAACCTACCGATCTCCTGTTGTAAGGAAAGCCGAGCTTGTTTAAGTGATTCAAGTACACCACTGAACTCGCGAGATTGTTCATGAGAAACTAATTCATAGAGGCCATTTTTGTTCCTTGAAGCATCTTTTAGGGGCAAACCACCATTAACATCAGTTGTAAAGGAATCTGTTGGCTTGGAATCAGGAAAATCATGCCTACTTAGACCTTGATGGTGCTTATCTGAAGGCTGAGAATGCCAGTTTTCTTGGCTCTCGTTTTGGTTCCCCTTCAATAGGGAATGTGAATTTTCTTGACCAAGCAAGCCAGAAGTGCTAGCAGTTGTGTTATTCTGATTGTTGTAACTTGTATCATCATATGATTTTGGCATATTATCTCTGGGCTCAGGTTTCAGCATTTCTTCAGATAAGCAAACACCTCTGGCTTCTGATCTATCCTCTTCAGCACTTGAAGTGACCACCCTAG
Organism: Ormosia semicastrata; assembly: GCA_029884595.1. Lineage (NCBI taxonomy): Eukaryota > Viridiplantae > Streptophyta > Magnoliopsida > Fabales > Fabaceae > Ormosia > Ormosia semicastrata. Next base: position 46,775,094 of record JAQQTO010000056.1, on the reverse strand, counting down.
CAGAGCATGGAGTCTGTGCCTTGCTCTCATCTCTTTCCTCGGTGATATCAGAGTGGTTCCACTGATCACACGATTCCTGCATAATTTATGACCCAAAATTAATTTTTTGCGTTTAGATTATTTTAATTGAAAAAGAAAAGCAACAGAGACTACTTTGAATCATAAAATCATTTGCTGTACAAAATAACAGGAAAATACACACGAGATAAATTCATATTTATAGCAAAAAACTGAATCATGAGAAGAATGTAACTATTCCTTGTTCATCTCATTGCAAGCTCAGGTTAAAACTCTGAAATATAAGATGCAGCAAAGATTTCTCCACCTCATGCATTTTGGTTCTAATAGAACTTCATATAAATGTTTCATTCATTCTTTAACACATTCAATAATCATTTCCCTTCTTCCCTTTTGAAAAAGAAAGAGTCTCACAATTCATGCAAGTAAGTTAATAATTTTTTGATCAAAAATCAATTTTCCTAATTTTCCACTCAGTCAATTAAGTTGCTTCACTTACGCATTAGATGACAGCAACAACTACAGCAAGCATTTGTAATATGTTCAACTGGCAAAGCTAATCAAATTATAATAATATATTTTAGGTATTATTTCAACAAATAAGGGTTTCAGATCCAAAAGGCTTGTCCAGTGCACCTCTAATTGTGAGTCCCAAGATATCATTCCTATCTATCTGATTTTGCAGATACTTCCTGCAATGCAACTACTATTGCTGACATAATACAAAAATTAACTTTTACTAACTGTACAACTGGTATGTTGTATGTGGCCATTTGCTCTCTCCCTCCCTCAAAACCAAACTCTTGTAATAATGAACTTGCCTCTCTCTCTCTCTCTCTCTCTCTCTCTCTCTCTCTCTCTCTCTCTCTCTCTCTCTCTCTCTCTCTCTCTCTCTCTCTCTCTCTCTCTCTCTCTCTCTAAAGCCTTTAACTTGCATGTAATAAACAAACCAAACCCTTGTAAAAAAAACTAAGAAATAACTCCACACAACTTGAAATGGAATAATATTTCTCTCTCTTGTTTGCTTTCATGACTCACCTTAGTAAACCCCCAAATATTAATATGGAAAATAATAGCATTAACAAAATGAATTAAGAGCTAATAAATACAAGTATAGAACACCAAGTAATAGGTTCAACAGAGGCATTCTGAACTATCTTGCTTCAAATTCCATAAATTCCAATGGTCTTCCCTCTTGGTTAGACACACACACTATCAAGATCTAAAAAAATATGATCTTCAAAAGCTAGCAGTCCAAGAAGCAGAGCTTCAGTTATCAATGGGGTATCCATGAACTAGCTTTCAAGCACAATCTTAAAGATTAAAGACTAAGGACAGAATTGAAAGTCTGTACCAACCATCTAGACAAAAGATATTAACCATTAATTGGCAAAAGTTATCTATATTTTAGACACAGTCCCACGTACTTGATTGCTTAATCAGTTCGACAGATTGTTCCTGGTGTCTTTTCCAACAGAGAAGAGCATTACTTTCAGTTTCAGTCATACAACAGGCAAGTTTAAATCTTCAAACATTATGTTAACATGAATATACTTCCTGAACTAGCAACATGTCCAAATAGTCTTCCACATGTATCCATTCATAGAAATCGGAACCTTTTATATTGATTTGTACACAATTTAAACCAAGTTGACAACTTGACAACCTTATTAATAACATTCATATGCCACCTTTGGTAGGTTTAAGGGATCAAATCATAGTCACCTTCAGAATCTCCATTCAGGATTTGTCAATGACAGAAAAGCTTGAGTAGGAAACAATCAATCTCATATCTTAAATTTCATGTCTCTACCTATTGTCAACTATCACAGTGTCACTTCTAACACTTCCATTTTTATTACGTCCTCAAAGCAGAATTAAACTCAGATAGAGCTTTTTCCTAACACAAATTAGAGCTTATTAACTGCAGAATCAGGAATAACTTGCATTCCTCTATGCTTGATGAACTCCTTAGTTTTACAAACATTTGTTTACAATTCCATTGACAAGCAGAAAGGAAGAAGATGCAGCTGGAACTGGAACAGATCAGATAATAGCAAACCAAGTACCAATCTGAACCAAACATGAGATATGCTAGATTTAAGATCCCAAGAGATCTCGTGACTACCGTGTCTAATAAAATAAGTAATATCTTAATAAAATCAATCTATATGTAGCCTAAAAGCACATTTATCATACATATAAAAACCAAACATCAAAATGTTTCAAGAAAAAGCACTAGAATATGAATTAAATAAGTTATGATGAGCATACTGGTGTACTGCTGTTATTCTCTCTAAATTTTTCTTCCCATTCTCTCTGAGCCTTCTCCATTGCTTCATACTGGTCAATAAGTTGGGCCTGGTGTTCAAGAGCCCTCTCCATGTTCTTCTCTCTTTCACTTCCATCTACATCATGATTTTTGTTAGCAAGCTTCAACTCTGATTCATCCTGTTCCTGAATTCTAGATTCCATTCTCAGAATGTTGTGCCCACCATCAGAGCCATTAGGAAATCCTTCAGAAGAGGACACAGCTTCATTCTCTTGGCAGTTAACGTTGACAGGCTTATCTCTGGACTCCTCCACTACTGACCTGGGAAAATACAAGACTAATTATTAGCCTAACAAGCAACTGCGAAGATAAGTGTTCAAAGAGAAATATAGATGTAAACTACATTCAAAGGTTCATGCATGCTATCTTGGAGCAAAATCAGACCAGACTATACAAAGTAATATTATAAAACACTCAATTAAGAAGTAGAAAAATTTAATTATTGTTGGCCCTTCTCCAGATTCTTACTTTTCATAAAACATTGACAATTTTCTTGAATACTTACTGCCTCAAAAGGTGTCAAATGAAGACATGAGGCATCAAGAAGTCTGCCAGAAACATAGATCCAAATGTATATACTAATACAACAAGCAGTTTACTACGTGAACTAGCGGTTCTAGAATAGCATTTTTTTTTCACAAGATTTTATTATAAAACAAAAAAGAAGTATAATCTAAGTACTCTGGAGGTCCTAAATCTAACAGCCTTTACAACTGAAATTATCTAAACATTCTAACAGTGAAAAAAGCAGATGAATAGACATTGATGTTAGGCCCACAGGTGCAATAAGGAAAGGATGGAGAATATTGAGAATCTTCATGTTAATGTGCTGCATCATTTATTTGGCAGTTAGTGGAAGAGGGGAGTACATGGCAGTTAGTGGAAGAGGAGAGTTCATGGGGTATTCAATATGTTAATGGGCTGTAGCATTTATGTGGCAGTTAGTGGAAGAGTAAAGGTCATGGGGTATTCAATATGTTAACGGGTTGTAACATTTATGTGGCAGTTAGTGGAAGAGGAGAGGTCATGGGTATTCAGTAAGGAGAATGAGAATATACATGAGGGAGAGAAAGAGAGACCTAGGCAGAATTGGAGTGAAAGTAGGGGCCTTTGGGCAGGGAGGATTGCAGACCCTTGAAGTGCTGCATTATCTTTCTTTTATATATTCTGTTTCCTTGTTCTTTTATAGAGAGTTAGTGAGAAATCTGTATCTACCTTCATCTGGAACTAATAATCCATCAATATCAGTAACTGGGAAGCATGTTTCTAGTTTTAAATTCAATAAAAAGTATTCTGATTTTGTGGGTTCCTATTAATTGATAGAAAGACACAAATATTAACCGAGATCCTCCTCCAGCCTCGAGACTTTGCCAGTCAATATAATTCTGGTGAAATTAGAAACTATGTTCCTTATTGATAACAAGTCAAACCAAACTGATATACACCATAAGAAGCAGAACTCAAGCATATATCCAAGCAGAGCTTGCCAATGCTAGCAGTTTGCTTTACTAGGCTTCAAAGTTGTGAACAGTATTAAAACAAATAATACTGCAATTAAAATATAAAATTCAATCATTCAGGAATAAAGCCTAAAATCTCAAGTATTATTTGTGTTCTAAGCTAAGCCATTATCACCCTTTGTCATACCACTTTAAACAGATCTTTTTTTCCCTTTTTGAAAGAAACACATTAAGCAGATTTTGGATAGATTGCTCAAAGCCAGCTGGCCTAAAGTTGAATCTATCTAATTTGCTAGCAACCCTGAAATTTATAATATTTTCACTAGATAGAACACTAAACATATAAATATAGGTATCCTTTACACCACACACACACACACATATATATATACACACATCCTTGCTAGTCGTTTAGCATGATAGAGCAGGCACAAGTAGAACACACCAACTGACCTACAGGTCATGCTGAACAGTCATAGGACACTACACAAAAATGGCAAGGCAAAATTTAGTAGAACTTATATTTCGAATTGAAATGAAAAGAGTAGTCAATATTTTCAAAATTTACATGTTTAGATATATAATAGAATGGATCAAGGGAACACTTCAAATTATAACAAAGTTAAAAACATAAGTTGTTTGGAGTTCTTTTTGAATACAGGGTGTATCCTTCCATGGTAATTCCACCAGTTTCTAGCAATTCAAAGGTTTCAGCAAGAAAAATGAAGCTAAAACTTACTGGCATTGTGCAGTGTTTGTTGTTTTCTGGCATCTCTGGTTGGAGCAGAATGCCCATATTTACAAAGGTGCTTCTTCATGTTTAGATATGTTACAGCCTTACAGATTAGGGCTATGCTTATGACCTGGCCTCTCCGTGGTGTTCTACACATGGGTTTCTTTAGGGGAGAGTCTTCTTGTCTTACATGTGAGGGATAGAGTAGATCTGTTACATGTTTGAGCCTCTATAGAATCATTGTTTTCTTTTAGCTATTCTGTTTAGGAAGATACCCTTTTTTTGTAGAAAAAGAAATTCATTAAGAAAGAAGAGGATGCACAAAGAAGCCAGCAAAAGAAAACTCAAGAGTAACAATGCACCATGGCAGCCCAATCTCTATGCAGATCTGAAACAGGAACCCCCTTAAAAAGATTATGGGCCAAGCAACAAAGAGAAGCCAAAAACCTTATTCTCTCCCACAACATTTCTATAGACACCAAAACACCTTGAAAAATCCGATTATTCCTCTCCAACCAGATGCACCACAGAATAGCAAACACTACACAGTTCCACAGAATCTTGACCTATTTTCTTCTTCCAAACCCTTTAAACCTTATTGTCAGAAAGGTCTCTAGAGAGTTAGGACACACCCAATCTACCCCACAAACACCAAACAGCCTATTCCACAATGAATTAGCAATCGGACAAAGAAAAAAAAAATGATGTATAACTTATTCAGAGTTATGCATGCACATAACACAAAAATTAGGGGAAATGGCTGTTTTAGGTCTCCAAATCCGCAAAAAATATTAGTATTAATCATATTCAGTACCGTAGTCCAGACAAAAGACTTCAACTTAGAAGGAACTTTGGATTTCCAAATACATTTATCAAGGGCGAACTTCTGTCTATTGGGAGAATGAGTTAAGAAATGAAAGAACAACTTACACGAGTAACCACTAGAAGGGTCAAGAGTCCAAATTCTCCTATCTGGAATGGATAGAAGATTGACATTTTCTAGGAGGAGAGATTGTAAGTCTCGAGTATTTCTATCATTAAGATTCCTAAAGAAGTGAAAGTTTCAGGAAATAGAGTCGCCCTAAAAAGAACAGAAAAGATGGATCGGTGCATTATGTATAGAAGACAGATTATAGAGGCATGGAAATGCGTCCAAGAAAGAGATGCCACCCATCCAAATAACTTCCCAAAATCTAATTCAAGAACCATCACACAATTTTAAGGAGACAAAAGGAAGAAAAGAATCATAGCAACGTGAGATAAATTTCCAAGGGCTTCCACAAGTATTAAGTAGCAATGAGCACCAAATTGGCATCTCACTGATTCTGATTCAAACCATATACTTGCTGTGAATAACCTGATGCTAAAAGGAAGAAGGCTCTTGAGGAGAACACCATAACCATTTACCCACCAAGGCAATATTTTTAGCCACCAAGTTACCCAAACCCAAACCTCCTTTACTTTTCAACCTACAACAAATTTCCCAACCAACCAAATGATCCTTTCCTCAGCTCATCAACCCTAGACTAGAGAAAATCCCGTATAATTCTCTTAAATTTAAGGAGACAAAAGGAAGAAAAGAATCATAGGAACGTGAGATAAATTTCCAAGGGCTTCCATAAGTAGCAATGAGCACCAAATTGGCATCTCACCCATTCTAATTCAAACCATATACTTGCTGCAAAAAACCTGATGCCATAAGGAATAAGGCTCTTGAGGAGAACACCATAACCATTTACCCACCAAGGCAATATTTTTAGCAACCGAGTTACCCAAACCCAAACATCCTTCACTTTTCGACCTACAACAAATTTCCCAAATAACCAAATGATCCTTTCCTCAGCTCACCAACCCCAGACTAGAGAAAATCCCACATAATTCTCTCAAATCTCTGCGCCACTGCATCAGGGATACAAAACAGGGAAAGATAGGAGGATATCTCATCCTCCTCCTTTATTGAAATCCTTTCCTTTTCTCTCTAAAAAAATTATTCTATCATAAAAGAAAATTGATACAAAAGAATAACTTAACATTCTGTATTTAGGGGGGTTTCATATGATTATATCCCCTAGAGCTCTGTAATGATGAGAAAACATTGCTCATTTTCATTCCTATACTGCTATCTTTGTTTACTTAAAGAAAATGAGCATTACTTGTTTACATTGTTTACATCAAGTAATGCAAGTGAATGCCACAGATGAAGCTAACTTGATATTCATGTAGACTCTTGATTCACTCTCTTGTACAACCCCTCTGGACTTGAAATGTGGACAAGGTATTAAACTCAAAACTAGCTTGTACTGCAACTACAAATTTCAATTATCTGAATAAGGCAAGGATCAGGTTTTAGACCATATGGTCAACGAAGCTATGATATCATGTGGAACAGCCATTTGACCTAAAAGCCTAAGCGGTTAGCTGAAGAGTGAAGACTTAAGAATAACTCTTACTTCTAGCATTGCATGCCCCTTTACAAAAAAACAAAAAACAAAAAAACAAAATATTCAAAAAAATTGGAAGATTTTGAAGCACTGACAAATCAAAGGTCCACTACCACCTTCTGTTGAAATTTGATTCAATAACGAACACAAGAGACAGCAAATATCAAATTCTAGATTGACCGCTTAATCAAACACATTCTAGTTTGTTAAGTAGAATCCCAATAAAGACTTTAGACTCACTCTAACCATTTGTAAATGAGCTTTAAGCCTTGTGAGATTCCAACCTAAAACCAATTGACATTAAGTGGAGTAACGCAACAGATATATAAACCGAACCCGAAATATTGAGTCAGACGATGTGAGACTCTTAACACTCCCCTCCATAGATGCCTGGATGAAATAGGCAGAAACAAGCCTAACGAAGTAGGTGAAAACAACCCTAACGAAGTAGGTGGAAACAAAGATGGGATATAAACTCTGATACCATGTGAGATTCCAATCTAAAACCAATTGGCATTAAGCGGAGGTGACCCAACAGATATATAAACCAAACCCGAAATATTGAAACAGGCGATGTGAGACTCTTAACAAGCCTTTAATGATTGTCTGGACTATTATGTCTTTTTCTTTCTTCCTTGTTTGTGGTATTCTAGAAAAGAAATTTATTAAGAGAGAACATCTTCCTAACACCTTGCTCTCATTATCCAAATATCAAACATTTAGTGATTCTCATTTTAATAAATCCATATCCACACATTTAATTAATTATTATCATTATTTAGTTTATTTATCCCACATGTTAAATGACTAACCATATTTCCAGCCTCTACACTAGACTTCAAGTACATGTAAAATTTCCTATATTAGACAAAAGAGTTGGAACCAGCAAAACACTAGAAAATAGTAAATTTGGTATAACTCTTAAAATGCAATAGTCAGCTATCTTACACAGATTGAAGAAGAAGAAGAGCATTGTTGTTGGTGAAATATGTTAAAAATGGTAAAAAAAGAAAATTTACGGGGGAAAAAAATCATACTCACCTGATTTCTCTATGTTTTATCCGGCGACACGACTTTCCTAGGCGATGCTTTTGAGAAGGACTGATTGACGAAAAACTGCTTCGTCTTCTCACATTAGAAGTCTTGTACTTTTCAAGAGAACGAGAAGAATGAAGATGTCCTTTCCAAGACAAGCTTCTACCAGGTACAGGCAAAGAATCCACATTAGAACCTGACAATTCATCACACCCACATCTTCTCCCTTTTGAGCTCGTAGAACTCTCGCCACCTTTTGCAGAATCATTACTTACACCAGACTCACAAGGAATTTCAAGGTCTGAGCCCAAATCAAATTCTTCAGATACATCACTTATCCCTTGATTCTCCAAAATGGTAAGAACATCTGCTGCCGCCTTTTCAGCCATCTTTCTCTGAAGAGTCACCATCCTCAGCCGCTCCTCTAATTCCATAACCTGATTGACATATTTAAGAAACAATTCAAAGAGATATACAGAGGATTGTAAGAAAGATCAAACAAGCCCAACCCCATGAACTGGTAAAACTGAACTTAAACATACCTTTTTTGCCAGTTCATCAGCTCTCTGTCTAGCACTTCTTGAGACAGATCTTTCAGAAAGCAACCTTGCCCGCAAGAATTCAATAGTCATTGCAGTGGAATCCTCCATGCTGGAAGTTTTCCTAAGTGACAGACTCAAATATAATTAATATAGCTCAAAATAAGATCTGAAACCGGAAAAAAAAAATTAAAGAAACATTATACCAATGATTACATAAGTAATGGGAAACTCTGAAATAAATATCATTTACTCTCTTCTTCCACTGCATTTCTTTCCTTTCCTCTCACTGTCATACCTTCCCCCAACCAAAGAAAAATACCAACAAGGCAACTCCAAAAACAAAATGGAAAATGAAGAGTTCATACATATAAAAAACCAACATTCCCCACCCAAAACAAAAATACTTACTTCTAGTATCTCTTCCTTAAGAAAACGAAAAAATATCCTAAAATTCAGGCTGATTTGGTGTATTCATACATGGACGATGATGCACTAATGCATACTTGTCTACATATAGATATAACAACCATACAAACCCTAGTTATCCTTCAAGAGTTAATTAAACCACTGTACAGCTATCTGTTTTTTCTTTTAATTTCTTTTATCTATCAGAAATAGAAAAAATAATCATGTAATGGTCCTAGAATATGGATCAATACAACAACAACCAAGTCTTTTCCCACTAAGTGTGGTCGGCTACATGGATCAAACGACGCCATTGTGCTCTATCATAAACCAAGTTTTCATCAGAAATGTTATTCAAATCTAAATCTTTTTTAATTGTTTCATCTATAATCTTTCTTGGTCTCCCTCTACCTCTAGTTATTGGACTATCCTCCAGAATATGGATCAATATGTCCAGGAAATTGAGATCAAACCTTGACCTGCCAGGATGGATGAAGTCAGTTAATCCTACAGTCCCTGCACTAATTTGAGGAATTGGTCAACCATCACGCTCCGTCCATGGGAGGGGGCATTCTCACCCATTTATCAGTAACATAATTAAATGGAAGACAAGAGCCAACAAAAGTGGAACTCCTACTAGGTCCTAGTTAACAAAATCAGAGGATTATTATTTCAAACATAAAGATTATATGTTTATTTGGAGACATCTCATAGTTAGATTCAAGAATCTCCAATTGATCATTGACTCTACGTTCTATATTTTTTCCTTGATCATGAAAATCTGTCTGATCTGGACTCTGACTCTGAACCTGAACATAGTTATAGCATACCAAACCAAATACCTTAAAATTTTCCCACACCCCCTCAGCAATCATTCACAGTTGAATTTATGGTAAAATAATCACACTAAGATACCAACAGTACAAGAAATTATAAACACAAAAGCAGCATACAAAAGGGAAATCTTTTAATTTGTTTATTACTAAATTAATAACCCCATCTCCGGAAGCAAACTAGGAGTAAGCTACATAACACTGTTACAAAACTACAGTGACATCAGATATCATTAACAACCATAGAGTATCAGTGAAACCAGCGCAATAAGCATGAGAGACACTTGTCAAAAATCATAAATTAAGAAAAAGGGAGGATAAAAAAAATTACATAGAATAATAATCCATACCTCTGATCTTGATGATCCAGCACAGAGTTTTGCATCACCATGGAAAAACTTCAACTTCCAGATTCAAATTCAGCTGGTCCATCAAAAATAAATATAAAAATTTAAAAAATTTCCAATTATGGTAACATTATAATCAAACACAAACTGAATGGAACAGAACCCAGTTGTAATATACAGAAAAGAAGGCAATCAAGAAGAGAAAAAAATATATATGGAAAATGGGTGTACCTCAGAAGGGAAGGTGCCATGAACCCTAAAGAGAAGAGCTTTTGGTGTTTCAGTGTTGTGGAGAAAGGAGAGGTAAAAACACACACGAGGTTTAGGTCCGCTGGGAATCAACACAGGAACCTTCTTTTTCTAATTTTTTGGCCACCACCATTCATATGGTCCAAATGAGATAATATTCATTTTTTTTCCTTTTTTTCTTTTTTGGTTTGTTATTTGTTTATTGTCTATTACTTATGAATTATGATTATTATATATATGTTTTGGTAAAATATGATTATATATTTTATTATTTATTGTTGTGTGATTATTACAGTACACTTCAGATGCGATGAGAAGGAACAACCGAACAAGCATACAAACCTGACAGGCTCCGGACGGTTGGACTGGACTGGTTCAACTATGCGTGGGACAGTTAATTGGTTAATTCAGTCAACTAAATCCTAATTGAATTAACTGTCAGATCAATTTGAATTAATTAAAATTGGTTAAAATCTGGTTAAATTAACTGGTTGATCTAATTGAACTGATCAATCATTAATATTTTTTTAAAACAGTTTAAATATTTTTATATTTCTTAAATATTTTTTTATTTTTATATTATTAGAAGTTCTTGTGGTATTATCCAATTCAACTAATAGATTTAAATTAGTTGAATTCGGTCTAATCTTAACAACGTTACTAAACCGTATAATTCAAAGAAGAGTTATTATTATTCTTAATAATTTTTATTTATTTTTATTTATTATTTTATTATGTATTTTTAAAATTTTCTTAAATGAATAAGTTTTTATCTTATAAAACTTTAATGGTCAAATTACACATTTAATATATATAATTTCACTCCAAATTCAATTGAGTCTATACAATTCAAAATCATTTAAAAATATCTATATATTTTTTTCTTTTGTTGTATAAAAGGGCCTAGGGCCGCAAGAAAGGACAACTAAAAGGACTAATTGGGCTAAGGAAGCCCAAGTCACATTAGCAAACACTAAGCTAGACAGCTCTAAAAGAGGTAATGTAATTTCTTAAAGGCTTATCTGAATGTGGGTGATGACCAAACTCTAAGCTAATCCTGATTTCTTAAAGACAACTCTAAACGCTAAGCTTATCTTGATGACCAAAAAAAAAAAGAACTATAATCCTGCTCAAGACTCCAATAACAAAGCCAATTTACACATTGATTACCCTCCCGCAAAGTCTGGGTGAAACAAATCCTCCCATCATTGCTCTTCCATTGTAGAATTTTAGAAATAAGCCTGTCTTGATATGAGAAGCCTTACTCATTTTTTTTTTTTTTGGGTACACTGGAGGGCAAAGAGCCCCTAAGCAGTAGCAACTCTCAGAAGAGAGACCCCAGACAAGTCATCCTAAAGCAACCCACCACAACTTGCTAGTGGTCCAACTCAAAACTATGAGACAGGTTTGCAAGCCAATCTACAACATGGTTACCCTCCCTAAATTCATGGGTGATTTTCACATACCACTCCCGCTACATCATCAGCCATATGGTATCAACCAAGGTACGACAGGGATGAGATGAAACACAACCTTCCTGGATAAACTTCACAACACACAAGGAGTTTGCCTCTATCCACAAGGATGTGATCTGCCTTTCCCAAGCTAACTCCAAAGCTGTTAGCCCATAACTCAGCAACTAGGATGCTAGAAAAGCCCAAATTTCGCACAAACCCAAAGGTCCAGGTGCTAAGAGAATCACGAAAAACCACACCACAACCTGCAACTCGACCACCACATTTAACAGCCATCTACATTACACTTCAAAGCATTCTCAGTAAGGAATATCCACCCCACAGCCTTATGTTATGCACAGGGTTTTTAATCTCGGTCGTGGTCGAGGTCGCAGTTGCGTTGTGATTTTTGTGATTGTTGGTGTTGCGAGTACTATGATGCAGATTGCGGTCGCTGCGACGTGAATTCTTCATAACTTGACACCAATTAAATTAAATTATCTATATTTATTTTATTGTGCAATGTATCATAATTAATAATTTACAATTTTTTCATTAATAAGAGATATCCAAAAGCAATAAATTAATTAACCAATATTAAAACATAAATAAATTAGTAGTTACTCATATTCAACAAAGTTCATACATAAGTAATTACTTCAACATAAATAAATCAATAGCTACTCACATATTTAACAAAATTCATACATGAGTGATTACCTCAACCTCAACATAAACAAATTATTAGTTACTAATATATTAAACAAAGTTCACGCATGAATGATTATTTCACCACATGGTAGAATGACATGCTAAATCAAAACCTCGACTTTCGCTTTGGTTATCATTATATCCTGTTCCGCCAAAGACATAATCAAAAAATCTTGAATTTCTTGGCGGTTCCATTTGTTTTTGTTGATCATAGGAAACATTTGATGAATGATACTGATAAAGCTCTTGGTAATTCATGGAAGACTGATAATATGGTGGGGCTGGCATAGGTGGATAGTAGCTATGAGACATGTAAGAAGGATGCTGATAATATGGTGGATAGTTACTTTGACTGTCTTCAAATGATGCACTAATACCAAAATCACCAAAGGATTGTGATACACTAGATGAGGAAGAATCATCCAACATAGTATTTTCACGTCTTCTGTTTTTCCTAGGTTAGGATTCACCTCTACTACTACCACCGATTACATCATCAGAAGGATCTACATCTGTCTCCATCCTATAATTTATGAGATTTTGATCACGTCTGAAGTATGACTCTTCTGAAAAGAATGATACGATCCTTCACCTCCTCCTTGACTTTGTTCTGCATTACCACCACCACCAGTGTTATTACTTGGTAGATTTAATCCATTATCATGACCTTGACTAGGTGTTTCACTTGAATCTGAATCATCCCCACCAGCTATTCCTTCACCATCATCATCAGAATCAATAAGGAGTCATTCTGAGTTTTGGATCCCATCCAATAATGGTCCCTCTCTCTCCTTAAGCCATGGAGATAAAGGATCTTCATCCTGAAATATATAATCAAGATTAATAGGATTGAAGTTAGCATCAATCTCTTCTTGACTTCTCCTTATAGAGTATCTCTTTCTCAATTTCATGTTGTAAAATGTAAAGATAAGTTTCTGTAATTTCTGGTACTTCAATTTATTTCTTGTCTTTGTATGAATATAGCCAAATGTACTCCAATTTCTCTCACAATTAGAAGCTGAAGTTGTTTGGCTAAGAACTTTTATAGCTATGCGTTAAAGTTCGGGAGTATAAGATCCATATATCATCCACCATTCAGCTGATTAAATAAATGATTGTCCATTATTATGTATATTAATAAAAAAATAAAAGGTAAAAAATATCTTGCACTTACACATCAAACACCAAAAACTACAAAATCTTACTAGGATTCATTTGTGACCAAGCTCTTTGAGCTTGTGTTGTGCCAAATGTCTCTTTCTTATCTCGAAAAAGTAATAACTACAAGCACCAATGATCCATATAAGTCTTCAAAAATTATAAGTTTCTAAACATTAACATATCACAATTTGGTTCTTAGATGACCAATTATGATATATTCCAAAATCTTAAATGCAAATTAATTCACCTGATTGATAGCTTTGATTTGATTATCAATATTTGCCTCCAATTTGCTTATTACTTTTGTAATTCCATCCAAGGTTTCATTTGCTACATCTCTTCCATGTTCAACTCCAAATTGAAATTGAGAAATGAGAAAATAATCTTATGAATAAAAATAATAATAATTAGCATATCAAAATCAAATATAAGTCTTTGAAACAAAATAAAGTAAATATATTGATATACCTGTAGCATGCAAGTCAGAATGCATGAAGAATCATCTTTTGTCAATGATATCATTATATTGAGTGTAGTAACGACAAATTTTTTGAATGGATTGCTTTGCTCTATCAATTGCTTCATAAACAAAGCCCATTGTTGGTTTGTCATCACCATCCACCAATCTCAAAACATTGACAATTGGCTCAAATACCTTTATAATATCACTGGCCTTACTCCAAAAATCTTTGCTTAAAACAATTTTTTTAGCTTCATATGCAGGTCCTGATTTCTCCTTTCCCCACTTAGATTTTCTGAATTCCTCAGACTCAAACATATTCCTCAAAGTATGGTTTTGCTTCACAATTGATTCAACCTGCAAAAACTGTGTTGCGAAACGAGTGATTGCTAGACAAATAATTTCCCTACCACCTGTATACTTCTTCATAAGATTTACTATCCAAATGTGGTTGTAGATAAACAAAGTCACTTTTTTTGCATTTTCTAGTATTTTTTGGACATTATATTTTTTTTCAATATCTTCCAAGCATAAATCCAAGCAATGAGCTACACATGCAGATCAATAAAGATGCGGCCTTTTCTCAATCAATTTTAAACCAACAGCTTTTAGTGCCTTCTCATTATTAGTGACCACTTGGACAACATTATCTTCTCCGACTTCTTCCACAACTTTATCAAAAAGCTTAAAGTAATAATCAGTATTTCTACTGGGAACATTAGAAGCATCAATAGATTTTAAGAACATTGTTCCATTGCTGCAATACACTAGGAAATTCATAATGTGCATGTGATTTATGCTATTTGTCCAGCCATCACACATTATTGTCACCCTGCTTTCCTTTCATGTTAGTTTAAGTTCATCATCTATATACTATCTTATAGACTGATGTTCTTTTTCCAGATACACCTCTGAAACCTCATAAGAAGTAGGGAATTTAACTCCTAGTCCCAACTCTGCAGCTTCAGTGAGTAAAATGTGTAGCCATGGAGAATTGCATAAGTTCATAGGAAGACGCTCATATATTATCAATTTAGAAACCACTACTGTTAACTTATTTCTTAGTATTTTCATCATATTTGTATTAATTTTAGTCTGTTTTATACTTTTACGTCTAGCCAAATCAACATCCACTGACCTCATTCTGCGTTCAAGATCGCTTGGTTGATGTTGACGAGAAGCTCCACTACTACCACCGATATAAGAGCTGCCTCCACCTTCATATATAGAATCCAATCTTCCAGTTTGTTATTTAAATCTTTGTCTGTCTTCCCATTGTCTCTGTGATACAATGCTTTCTTCAGTAGCTTGCCTTATAACTCTGTCTTCATCCAGAAAACCTTCAATATCATCATCTTCATCTCCTCTTAAACGTGCCACAAGTTCTTCTTTTCTATTTTTAAAGTCTATTTTGTTTGCTTTATTATCCAACAAAAGCTTCATCATATTTTCTCTGACAAAAGTTGAGACCCTAGCACAACCCTTTACTTCTCCTTTCATGTATGCAAGATTTTCTTTCAACCGAGTAATTTCACTCGTTAACACTCTACCACAGAATTTGCATTACACATTATTTCTAGTTTTACCAGGTACAACTCTTTCAAAGTGTCAACTAATATCTTCACTTGGAGCACCTTCTGCTTTACCTGTTAGAAATTCTTCTCTTGGTGGCATTGTTTAACCAACCTACATTTAAACAAATATGTGTTTATAATTTTTTTTTTTTAAAAATCAAAGATAAATTATATAATTAAAACTTAAATATTATAACATATGCTTCAAGCTAATTCATAAAATTTGTTAACTAACAAGTTAATTGAAAGTAAATTTTAATTTAATTCTTAGAATTTTCTAAGTTTCTCTAAAAAAATTTCTCACCCTCAATCTCTTATTTTAAATTTTTAATTTTCTTCTCACAATCTTAAAGTTAGTTAATTTTCTAAATCTTTCACCTTTAAATTAGTTGAATTTTGAAAGAAAAGTAATTTAAATTAAATAATTTTTTTTCTCACAATCCCCAATTTTTTTCCTCCGTCATTTTTCCATGCCCCCTCCCCAATTTTTTTCTCAATTCCCAAATTTTTCCCATTTCCCACGCCCCCATCCCCACCACTCCCCCCCAATTTTTTCCCTCCTCTGTTTTCCCACAAATTTCCCCCATCTCCAATTTTTTTCAATTCTCAAAAATTTTCCAATTTCCCATACCACCCTCCCAATTTTTTCCCATTTCCCACGCCCACCCTCCCCATTTTTTCCCCTTTCTCCCTCATTTCACCCTCTCGTTTCTATGACTTTCACGTTTCACCCTCCCTCCCTCAATTTCTCCCTTTTCCCATTCCCGTTGCTCACCCCCACTCCCTCACCTCACTCCCCCACTCACCCACGGCCACCACGGCCATGGGCCACCACGACCGTCCTTGTCCACGGGCGCGCCACAATAGCCATCCCCATTCATGGCCACCACAGCCTTCCCCGTCCCCCACTCCCTCACCTCTCTGTTTCGTCGAGACTCGAGAACACCCATGATTTTCCCCTTTTCAGTTCCCACAACAACATCCACAGCAACCCAACACCCTCCACGACCCACCCACAACAACATCCACGGCCACACGACCCACACCTCTAAATAGACATAAATCAGTCATGGATTTGATGGGTTACCTGAGGCTGAAGGCTGAGCTGCTGCACCATGGATCCACGCCTCCACCACAGATCGAGACCAGCCTGAATCGGAGATCGCGAAATAGAGGTCCAGATCAACCAAAGATACGGCGGCAAGAGCTCCTTCAACAAATCTGAGCTACAAGATGAGTCTCTGAGTCTCTTAAGAGGTTAGGCTTTCGTTAGGGTTGATTTGGCATATGTTTTTTTACTTTTTATATTGAGAAAATTTGAAAGAAACAATGTTTGAAGTGAGAAAATCTGAACGGAGGAGCGTTGCGGCTGAAACGCCGTTACGCCACGTCTGTTGCGGCCACAACACCGTTCCATTATGGCCGTCGCGCGTGATTTTCAAACTCATCCCTCTAGTGGGTTGAAGCGAAAATGGCAGTCGCCGCGACCATTTTGTCGCGGCTGCTACAACCATCTCATTCCAACATTTGAAACCTTGGTTATGTATGTATCGATTCCCATGCAGCATAGATGTTTGTAAAAAAGAAAGCTTGGAAACCTTGTGCTTGGCTTGATATATTATGTGTTATATAGAAGGGTTTCCCTCATCGAAAACCAGTTTGTTTCTATTTAGCCAAAGGAGCCAGATTATGAATCCAAAAAGCATGCTCCATTGAACATTCCTGTCACGCCCTATGCTCCTTGTAAGATTCAACATCACCCATTCCTGATAAAAAAACCTCAACGAACTGTAACCAATGAGATGGGTTCACCAGATAAAGCCAAAGATCATGAACAGGTTGACAATCCCTTAAAGCATGAAGAATTCGTTCCTTGTGAGACCCACAATGAGGGCAAGTGGCATTATGAGCAAAATGACGAGCAACTCAAGCTTGGTTAGTTAGCACGCATTTCTTCAAAACTAACCATAAGAAACACTTGATACGTTGAGGGCCTTGACAGTGCTAGACGTATTTCCAAAGACTCCCCCACATCATGCCTAAAAAGCCTTTCCTATAAGCATGTGCAGACTTTGTTGAGAAGGAACTGTTACTTGTACGCCCCCAAGCTGGTTTGTCTAGACCAAGGAACGGTTGGTGTAACCCCCTTCATATTTATTCTAATAACAAAATTTAGTTTCTTACCTTGCCAATGACTTAGAATTAATACTTGAATTACATTGGTGTAAATTTTTGTTTATTCTAAAGCTAATGTTACGTCAACACATAGTATAAACAGGAGAATAATTGCATCAAAAGCTTGTAGGCTATGAACCACGACACGGACACGGGATACGATATGAATACGAATATAAAGATACATTAAATTTAAAAAATTATAAGATACGGACACGACATATATATATATATAATTACAAAATTAAAAAAAAAGATTCATAATTCATTAATATCATTTTATAAGCTTGAAGATTTATAATATCTTAATATATATTATATGTATCAATATTTGCTATCTAATAAGTCATTCCTAAAAAATATGGAGCATAATTTCTATTGACGTTTTCTAAAAAATCTCCTAAACTAACTTCTCCTAATATAACTAATCATGTACAAATACATGTGCATATAAACAAAAATTAACTAGAGGGAATATTGGTATGAGGCAAGCTTCGGTGACAACGAAGTGGACGGCTTGGTATGAGCAGAGATAGAAGGAGCAGATGAAAATAGTGGTGTGTGAAAAGATAAAACTTAAAAGTTTAATAGTGGTGTGTCCAAGTTGTGTCCTACATGTGCTTACGCGTGTCCGAAGTGTGTTCAAGTGTGTCCAAGACGTGTCCAAACTGAAAAAAAATAATAATCTTTTTTATTAGACACATTTGGACACGTAGGACACGTGTGTCATACGGGTGTCCCCATGTGTCTGACACGGACACTTGTTCGACACGCAGACACGCCACAAAAATAGCATGTCCGTGCTTCATAGCTTGTAGGTCATTATCAAGATCATACTATCAGTCACATATACATACATCATTATTAGCTATAGAATAAGCATCACTAAACTAGATCACAAGGTCGTATTACATAACATATAGCCTATAACCCTTCAAAAAGGTAATGCCTTTAATCAGGTAGGCAAGCTAGTCATAATATTTATTCAAGAGTAAATATGTATATCTCTAATAGCTCTAATATATTCTCTTATCTAGGAAACCAGTATCCATGCATAATCGTTCTAGATGATAATCATGAAGCGTCTTTGTGCTAGTCTGAAATTACCATGAACAAAGTGAGAATTTCAAATTCTCAGTAGAAAATAAACAGTTAGAAAATCTTTGATAAAACACACGATGAGTTTCAATTGTGTAAAGCCATAGAAAATCACGTGGCAACCAAATATGATAAAATAAAATAGATTCAAGAAGCACTTCCAAATTATAATAACATAACTAAATAAATGCTAAATAAATCAGTCAATGCAATTTTACATGCGAACATCATTAGGTAAGCTCTTAACATATTATATCATCTTTACTTTAATTTCATTTTCTTTCTATGTCTACTTGTCTCACATCTTGGTCGAAGACCTTCTCTTTTTTAGGAAATTTCTTATCTCTAGTATTACTTTTAACATCATAACAACAAAGCAAGATATTCTTACACTAACCAAGGCAGATAACATAAAATGATCTTACATCTATCATCTACCTTCTTAGCGGTTAGGTGTAACCTATGAAGTACGGACACGTCATTTTTTAGGCGTGTCCACGTGTCAGACACATGTCTGTGTCAGATACATGGGAACGCGCGTACGACACTCGTGTCTTGTGTGTCCAAATGTATCTGATTAAAAAAATATTTTTTTGTTTGGATACATCTTGGACACGTTTAAGACACACTTGGACACATTTAGAACACAACTTAGACATGATCTATTAATATTTTTTTTAAAAAAATCAGTTAATCTTTAGATATTCCCTCTAGTTAATTTTTTTGGATGCACATGTACTTGTACATGATTAATTCTATTAAAAGAAATTAGTTTAGGAGATATTTTAAAAAATTTCAATAGAAATTATGCTTCATATTTTTTGGGAGAGGCTTACTAGTTATCAAATATTGACACATATGACATATATTAAAATATTATAAATCTTCAAACTTGTAAAAATGATATTAATGAACATTTTAAGTATGTGTTTGGTGTGTCTCTGTATTCGTGTCCGTGTGTATGTTTTATAGGGTGTAACGTTTTAAGTGTCTTCTCTATAAATTACTTGTTTTCCATTACACACAAATACAAGTAATATAAAACACCAAATATGTTACAAAATAAATTCATCATATGTAAGCCTATAATAAACTTTAAATAAATCATAACATAAAATTCACAAAATTTAGAATCATCAAATTCAAATGTTATTTCTTCAATGAACCAACTTTAATTTAAGAATATTTCATTAATTCTTTTAAAGGTCCTCATTATAGTCATTATCATAATACTCATCATAGTTCATAATTTTGTCTAGATCTCAATAATGGGTTCATTGCATAAGAATTGTTTCCTTGCAAAAGTCAATATAAAAGTCAATAATGAGTTCATTTTACAAGAGTCTTTTTTTTGTAAAAATCAACATAAAAGTTATAAAATTATCTCAAAGTCAAAATAACATAATTTAAGATAAAGAAGTCTATCTAAATTAAGAATGTTTAATTAACTTAAGTCTAAATAATATTTTAATTTTTTATAAATTATAATATTAATCACATGAGAGAATCAACATTCAGATTATAATAATTTTAAATTTTACTAAATATCACAAGCCATAAGACAAATCAGATCAAGTTTCTAAAATCTAATCAATCCTTTTTTAATATTACATGAGAATGACTAAATTAGTATAAAAATAATAATATAATAATATATATAAAATACTAAAATAAGAAATTAGTTAACTTTTTAAATAAAAGTTACTTTTAAAACATATAATTATACTCATTATCAACTAACTATAAATACACTTGATATCATAATTTTAATTTAAAAAAAAAGAAAAGTTCATTCTCTACTTTATTCTTGCACATTTTTCCCTTTTTTTTTCCCTTCTTTACTTTCTCTTCTTCCTCTTCCGTTTTTCTCTCTCTTTTTCTTCCTCGTTTTCACGCTTTCAACATTTCACTCCTTTTCCACCTAGCTTCTCGTCCTTCAGGTTTTTTACCCCCTTTTATAGGCACCTTAATTGGCTATTTGTGGATCATATTGGTGCACGTTGCACCTATCTTACTTTTTTAAAAATAGGTGATATTTATACTTTTAACAAATATATCACTTTTATTGATAATAATAATAATAATAATAATAATAATAATAATAATAATAATATAATGTCTTCTTAGTTGTATCTTTTCAATAACAAAGATTAAATGCTAGATCTTATTTTATTAAATTCTTATTTTAAATTTCATGATTTTTATATTAATTTAGTGTCACATATTTTTAACTTTCCATTACTAATTTATCTAAAAAGTTAACTTTTAAGATTTTAATTTTTACAAACTTTTAAATATATTTTTATTTAATGACTACAATTGCAAAATTTTCTCAATCACATATATAAAAAATAAGAAATTATTCTGCAAAAATATTTTATGAAAAGTAGGATGCTGGGTGTTGGAATACTAGAGATTTCTAACACACTACTCTGAGGCAAGAGGTGTTCAAACCTGTTCTAGTCCTAACCACCCTTCGAACTAACAAAAAGCACTAACAAGAAGGTTCATATCATGCTCAGAAATTGAAGTAGTAGCAACTTCACAAAGGGCCATTGAGGAAATCCAAATGTCTACCCAAAAGTAAATTGTGTTACCATTCCCAAGCACCCATCGAATACCAGCTGCAACAAAACTTCTAAGTATCATATATACCACGCCAAGTATGAGAGGACGTATCACCCCTAGCCATCTTTGGAATCATAATATGGCCACACTTGGTGCGAAGAACTTGCACCCAAAGAGCATCTGGTTTATCAACAAGTTGCCAACCTAGTTTCATGATTAAAGCCTCATTAAACTCTCTAATGTGTTTAAAACCCGCACCACCTATATATTTAAGGGTACACATTTTTTCCCAAGAGACCAAATGGCATCTATGGTGTTCTGAAGTAAACCCTCATACAAAATTCCTGATTAGCCCTTCCAACTTATCACAAGTTGACTTTGGGATAAGCAATGTTTGCATTTGATAAGAGGGCAAAGCTAAAAGGACAGATTGAGCTAAGGTGATCCTCCCAACAAGAGAGAGATACCTCGACTGCTACACATCTATATGCTTAACTTTCTCAAGAATATGATGATAAGTGTTTATGGTAACCCTTTTATGCAATAAGGGTACACTAAGTACTTGTCCAAATATGAGGTTATAGAAAATCCAGACACATTACTCAACTCAACCATTCTATTATGGTTAACATTTTTATAAAAAAAATGTGGGTCTTCTCTTTGTTCACCTTTTGACCAGAGGGATTGCAAAAAGCATCAAGACACCTGAACACTACTTCCAATTGCAGCAAGGAAGCCTCCCAAAATAAAATTAAATCATTCGCAAAAAAATAAAAAAATGGGATAGAGGTGGCCCATCTTTAACCAATCTGATAGGCTTCCAAACTCCCTCTCTAGTAGCTATGTTAATACAATGGGATAACCTCTTAACACAAAGGACAAACAAATAAGGGCCAAGAGGATCCCCTTGATGAATTCCATGAGTCAGAGCAAATGTATAGTCTTGCTCCTATTCCAAAGGAGTTGCATGAAGCCTCACTCTTATTGAGAATAGAAACAAGAGTCACCAAAGTCACTCTCAACCATCAAGAATCTAAAATTGGACTCCTAAGTGATCTCCAAACCAACAAGAACATGCCAAGGATCAGCAGTGAAGGCTAAATAGTGGCCTATATGATAAGTGAAGGCTTTCATCCAAGAGTCATTTGCCGGTCTAACCGGCATCCCTAAGATTACCCTTTGAAGCTCCATCCTTCTTGAGTTTAATCCACTCAACGGGAGGAAAGCACCAATAAATGGTCTAGACAGTGTACTGCTTGGGAGCAGTGAACTTAAGCACACTACTCATAGCTTAAAGAATATTGGAAGCATATCTTGTTGCAATCATAGCCAGCCAGTTAGGCCGAGTAAAATACCCCTTAAAAGTCTCCTTATTCCTCCAATTCCACAATAGCCAGCACCCAGAGAAGCATACATTTTGCCAGCCATTATTTCCATCCATTATTGTCCTAAGTTGCTTTCTACATGAGGACTTTGAATCTTGGGAAAATCACATTCACCTTCCTTGAGGTTTGATACACCTCTTATTTGATACATGACACTGATCTCTCTCAATTGAAATGATGCCGACTACCATTTAACAAATAAGTGAAATATCATATTTATACTCATAATTAAAAAGTCTATTTGCAATACTCTCTCTCCTCTGTAAACAACCTTGGAAGAAATCCATCTAAAAGATGATTAAGAGCAAGAAAGAAACGCATGAGGGAAAGAATGAATTAAAAGGAAAAAAGAAGAAGAGATATTTGTTTCTGAGCACCAATTAAAATCGTGAAGGAGAGAATAATAAGAAGCTAAAGTTTTAATTTCCATCTTCAACCTTGATATATGGTAAAGCGCATTGTTGTTCAGCCTATTCTTACTGCTTGCTTCACTTTATTTCTACCCAGTGCTACCTATTTGAATAAGTGAATTTGAGCTCATCTCCAAATTTTTTTAAAATGCAAAAATACCATCCAAATGATGCTAAACCTTTCAACCACTAGCTTACACATATTTCACACAGCCGTATCAACCACGGTAAAAAAAATTCCAGCTCATAATTTTCTACAATCAGAGCATGTTTGTTCGGTTTTTTTAAGCCTTCCAACAGCTTTTTTTCCCATAAAAGCTGTTGCATCGATGCAACATGTTTAGAAAAATATTCAAAAAACTGTTGGTGAAATAAGCTGTACGGATAACAGCTTTTTGTAAAAAGTTATATTGTGAACATTTTTTTAAAAAAAGTTATGAAAATTATTTTTATTTGAATATATAAATATTATTTTGTTTTTAATTAAATAATTTATTTAATTATTTTATATTTATTTTAATAATTTAATATATAAAAATAATTTTTTTATATTATTTAAATAAAAAAAATTAATTTAAAATTATGTTTTAATTAATATATTTAAATATAAATTTATTTTTTTATAATCAATTATAATAAAAAAAATTTATATAATAATTAATTATTAAAATAATCAAATTTTTATAATTATCTTAACCAGACACTGAATTCCCTTCTAACAAAAATTAATTCTACTAGTGAACCATTTAATTTGTAAATCATAATTTTTTTAAAAACCCAGCTCAATTGCAAGGGCATTATGGAAGTTCCATAACTTGAATGCAAAATCCTCTACACTATGGAACGGACCAAATAACAATCAAAGCCCCTATCTTCAACAACCCAATGCAACACCTACATTAGTGTGAATAAGCCACCAAATCCTCAATCCCTTGAATCCAAAACACAAAACACAACTAAGACCACCTCTGTAACACAACCAGACATGGCTTATAACATAGGAATAGGGTTGCTACGAATCCCCTGCTAAACCCAATGAATCAGCCACCACCAACCCAACATTCCATCAAGCTTCGATCCTCCATACACAACACAGAAGGAGTATAGGAAGCGTGGTCCTGAAATTGGGTGGAGAACTTAGAGCCTTGGGGAGGAGTGGGTTGATGTAGCGGTGGTATGTGGTGCAAGTGGTGGTGGTGGTGGGGAGCCGTTGCATGTGGCGGAGGTGGTAGTGGCAGTTGTGGTAGTGACGTTGCTAGATGGAAAAGATAAGGGGACAACTTGGGGGCTAATTTGTCATTTCATCTATATAGGAAGATGGAAAATTTACATTTGAGCCATTGATAGTCACATGTTAGTCACGTGTGCTCAGGGATCCATTAGGTTGTTTTAACGTAACGTTAACTGAGGGAGGCAAAATGTAACACACTGATATACGTTTGTTTAGGATTCGGATTGTCTCCAGTGGAGGCATACGCTAAAGATCTCAACTATTGATTTTTTATCTAACTGGTTAAAATTTTTATTTTATATTTTAATATTTAAAATATTTATTAATTTTAAATTAATATTAACGTTAGAAGATTAGTACAAACCGGATCCGTTAGTTTAAGGGAAGTTAGTACAATTTTACAAACAAGAAAGTTATGATTTCTAATTATTGCAAACTTTAGGGGAGATAATGTAATTTCCTCTTGAATCACCGCTACCCCTGCAATCCATGCTCCACCCTGTAACCACCATGCCTTCCTCAAACGAACCTCCACTCAAAGCCACCACGGCACCATTCTCACTGCCGAGTTCCCCTATGACCAAGCCGTCAGCTCTGCCATGTCCACCATCTCGCGACCCCATCTTTAAACCACTTCGCCGCTCCGCCAACCACCACCCAAGACGTAGCCTCCTCCGCCCAAACTCGCCACTCCGCCAACCATCACCCAATATGTAGCCTCCTCTGCCCAGCCCCCAGCACCTCAGCCCCAAAACCACTACGCTAGTTGTCGTCTCGACCAGCCACGACCAAGATATGCCGCTATCCAGCTGCCATTGCCCCACCAGCCACCCATCACTCTTATGGAACCCGAATCCACAACCCTAAAATGATTAAGTGAAAGAATGTGAAATGGGATTTGCATACCTTTGAAAACAACAACCTCAATCGCGTAGCAGCAGCAATAGGAGGAAGAGAAAATGAGTTAGGGCAGGAGCAACAACTTGAGATGTAATCTGAGAACCCACAATATTTGTTTGCAAATTTGTTTTTGTTTAAAATTGGGAGAAATAAGAATGGGTGGGAAAGTATAAAAAAGAAAGCAAGAATGTAAAATTTTATCATATTTTGCAGGGATTTGTAATTCTCTCGTAAAAAATTTACTTACGTTAGTGAGGAACATTTCCTGTTATTATATTAGTGAGGGAATTTTTTTAGTTAGAAAAATTATCTCTCGTAATTTTTTTGTCAATTTTAGCGTAAGAAATTATTTCCGACAATTTTCTTGTAAATTTTAGTAAGGAAAATTATCTCTCGCAATTAGTGAAAAAAAATTTTTCTCTCGTTATTTATTCACTATTTTTTTCCTTAAATTTATTTTTAAAATTTAACGAGGGCTCATTTTTCCTTCACTAATCTCTCGCGTTCCCTCGTAAAATTCCGTTGCTAAATCATGATTTTCTTGTAGTGCATTAACATGAAAAATAAACTATTTTAAGATTTTATAGTAAGTAATTATGTTTCTAGCCTCATTGTATTATATAATTATCTATATAGAGAAATATACAAACATGACTTTGTTTTAGAATAAATATTGATTTGCATTAGATTATGATCGTTGCATGACAATAACTGTTTAGGAAAGAACATGCATAGACCGCTATTTCGATGATTTGAAGAATCATAGAAAGACAATTATGAAAAAGTTAAAAGTCATCAAACATGACTGACTTTAAGGGCCATAGGCCCCCAGCTTTAAAGCCAGAAGTATAGGATGACCTAGTTGACATCTGGTTGACACTAGGGTGGCAAAAGAAGTCTATTGTTAGTCGAAGCAACAGAGCGGCCTTCCTTGATGCTATACTATACATTGTAGGCTCAATAAACTTAGATCAACATAAGAAGAAGATGGTAATATATAATTTATTATGTGATTGTTATAATATCCTAATAATTCTATATTATACTATTGTATAATTATAGTACAAGTGAGTTAAGGTTCTGGCAACTTGTATGTTTTGTGTTATAGCTTTGGCTATATGAATTTAAATTGCATGAGGTTGGTCCCATTTTATAAATAAGACACAAGGTTTTTTGTAATAAATATTTTAGAATTTTGTATTCTAATAGATGTTGATTACAAGAGGCAGAGTTGAAACGTCCAGTCCCTTTCAGAGATTTGTATGAAAGTGTTCATAAGATGAAAAATGGATAATATGTCACTCAACGCTCAAAGCATTGTAAATGTTTTTAAAATTAAAATTAATCATATTTGTTAAGTTATTGATTGTTTTGATAAAGTTTTCTACATTTTTTGTTTCAAGACTCTTATGACACCACGATGCTAGAGAAGTATGGAGAAGACTCTTCAATGCATCTTATGGTTGATCAGGAGGTGTGGTTGGAGGTGACGGGTCCCAACAAGAAGGGACGAGTCCATGTCATGAGTCACAGCTTAGATATTGGTATTCATGGATCTAGCGCTGCTTCATCCTCACATGTTGCTAGTTCCTCCAACACTGGTCTGACACAAGAAGCCATAAAGGAATATGTTAATGAAGCGATGACTTCCTTTGTCCAGATACAGCTAGTGTCTATGTTGGAGCCCATCCTATATAGGATTGTTGGCTCCCAAGCAGGAAGTGTTGTGTCGCATGCACCATCACAAAGCGACGCAATTAGGGAGGATCATGAAGTTAATGATGATGGGGTTAACTTGGATTGATTAGTTGTGTTTATTGATGATGTGGTTAACTTGTTTTAAACTATTTGTATTAACTTGGACTTATTGATTAGATATGCTTTATTTGTAGAACATGTTTTAAACTTACTAATGCAATTATGATATTTTGTTGCTTTGCACAACTTATTTGTTGAGTTTTCTATTTGGATTGAAATATTTATACAGATATAATTTTAAAATATATTAATTATCATTATAAATTAATTTGGGTTAGCTTTAGAATAGCTACGAAATTGTTAGAGATTTAGCAACACAATAGTTAGGAATTAACTACGGAATTGCTGGGGATTTAGCAACACAATAGTTAAGAAATAGTTATAGAATTGCTATGGATTAGCAGCACAATAACTAGAAAATAACTACAGAATTGTTACAAATATAATAGTTGAGGATTTGCTACAAACTTGTTACAAATTGTTAAAAATTAGCTACCAAATTAACTACAAATATTTTGTAGCTAATTAGCTACGAAAACGAAGGAAGTTATAAACGAAAATTAGCTAAAAATTAGCTATGAAAATTTAAAAATTAGTTACGAATTAGTTACGAAATTTTTTTATAGCTAATTAGCTACGAGAATTTGACTACGAACTAATCCATAATTATTCCATAACTGAATTGATTAGCTACAAATTAGTTACAAATTTTTTTCATAGCAATTAATTAATTTCTTATAGTGATTGATTTTGAGAAAGTTTACAATCTACAATTAATAAAGTTATTTTAAATATTTGGTCAGTATCTCCCCTAAAACTAGGAGAACCCTGCAAAGTTTTCACAATCAACCCGATTTAATTGGTTAATTTAGAGAAAGCTTACAATCTAAAATCAATCATTTTTAGAAAAAAAGAAAAAGAAAAAGGAAGAGTCTTCTCTAAAACTAGGAGAACCACCATGCAAAGTCTTCTCAATCAACCCAATTTAATTAGTTTTGAGAAAGTTTACAATCCAATGGTGGTTATTTAATTTTTCTTCCAAGAGTATACAAGAATTTCGACACACATACTCTATGCTTTGCAACTTTCTGGTAAATTTTATTGTCAACAAAATGAAGCACAGCCTATTATAAATGGTGGACTATTTGCATGAGAGCCGTGTATGTCCCGGAGGTTCCCATTGTTATAGCTGCTATTATTATTGCCACTATGACAACCGTCTCACACCCAAATTTCCTGTAAGTGCCTGAAATCTTCAAGTAGCACAAGCATGGAAGCACAATAGAAGCAGTGACACTTGAAAAAGCTCCAACCAGCGATGTAAGATACCCAAAGAAAGGGACAGTCAGGGCAACAATCACAGTGCTGATTACCATGACAGTGCTGACAAAGATGTTGATGACTCTATTCTTGTACTTCCTTGGAAGCAAATCTTTCAAAGCATTGGTAATCGGTGTTGTTATCAAAGCATACTTGGATATGGGATTGACCAAGGTAGTATATATTGCTAATCTTGAGCTTAATTTGTTCAGTGGCAGGTTTAAAGTTACCTGTGATTCAACGTTTGGACCAAACATTAGGTAACCAATTATGGCCATGGATGCATAAGCGGCAGTAGTTAACATAAAGCATACAAGTAAAACCTGCAATATAAAGAAAAACAAAATTGATGAGAGACACAGAAAGAGATTAGAAGCAAAACACACCCAAAAAAGCAAAGCAACTTACATTAGAGAACTGGTGTTTGTTTTTCATAGAATTGTACAGGGTGGGGAAGACTGGATGTGCACAATAACAAAAGGCATACAAGCTAAGAGCTGTAGGGATTCCATTCCAATTAACAAGAGTTCCGTTGTGATGGAAACCAACTCCATCAATTGTTGCAGTCCATGATATTGAGAAGATGATGATAGCAGAAGCAAACACGCCACTTGCAGATATATAAGAAAGTAGACTCAAGTCATCCAACCAAACTGTAGGCAAGATGATAAGGGCAACCAATATCACAAACAATTGCTTTCCACCAATTGCTAAACCAGCTACTTCAAGCTCCACTTTGGGGAATAAATTACTTAAGTTATCCCCTTCTAGAATCAAGAACCCTACTGAAACTAAGTACAGCTCGGTGTACATAATTACTGATACTATCAGTCTCCCTGTCTTTCCAAATGCAAGCTCACCTATATCAGGATAAGTTCTAATATTCGAATTCTTATCCATACATTTTTTAATCAGTAGGCCAGTGTAAAAGGCTACAGTGGCGAAAGCGAACAAAAGAGTTATGCTTAACCACCCTCCAGATGCTAGAGCATATGGAACCGAGACTATCGCAACACCTGGAAACCAAAGCAACACTGAATATGAGCATTTTATAAAGCAACATCTTGAGGTTTAGGTACCAATAAAGCTTGAGGAATAATAGCATAGAAAAAATGGCAAAATCAGAATGATGCGTCTTCATAGAAAGCTTATTATTTCAAGAGGAACATCTAATTAAAATGTGCTCAATTCAAAAGGTCCAATTGAACACTAATGAAAATTTAAAACTATAACTGAATGGTGTGTGTTGTAGATAGTGAAACCTAATATTGCGTTGACACCATTAAGGCAGGTGCGAAAGAAAGATATGGCCTTTGTGGTAGGAGGTTGAGAGGCTATAACTGCATCTTCATCTGTGGCATGCCTAACCTCATGGTCCTTCCTCTCGGGTAATAAAGGCACACTCAAGGATGAACTGTTGTAAACTTTTTCCAACATTGGAACAAAAAAAAAGAGATAGAGAAGTTGATGAAAAACTTGAATTTTCTCCGATGAACTGAAGTTCGCAAATCTAAAAGGTTTGATACTAGGTAGTGGATCGAACTAGCTAGTAAATAAATATATAAGTCTCTCGCGGAACTGGCCTAAATATATAGTATATGCAATTTTCTGGCAGACTTTGTCAAAAGTCTTTATGAAACATGTATGAAGTTATCCTAACTTATGTTAGGAATATATCAATCTCGAAAGAAAAATAATTGTTGCACACTTTTTTTTCACGTGTTACACTCTATTTATTTTAATAAAAAGAAAGAGAAAGAAAGTATGTATTGAAAAGTATATATTTTTTATTTTATTATTCAAAAATAAAATGGTGTAAGAAAAATATAATAAAAATAGTGTGCGAATATTATTGTTTATCTCCAAAATTGTTATGCTTCATCTTATTATATAGGATGAAAGTGTAGAAAATAAAGTATAAAGATAACATTATTATAATAAGATATCTAAATAATACTGTTAAAATAAATTCTTACTTAAGATATATTTTGTGCATCGTATAAAGAAGACATGATAGTATAAACTAATATTATTAGGATCTTATTTAATGTTTAGTGCATTCAACTGATAGTATAATAAAATCAAGTCAAGTCATTTTATCCTATTCTAAGCTGATAACTCTATCATCTCTCCTAGTACATAATAAGACCTGATAGAATTTCTATTCCAATTTTATCTTCAACTTCATTTTTATCACTCCTCTATTCCAATTTTATCTTCAACTTCACCACCACCACCGTTTTCGCCGCCACTCCGCCGCCGCTCTCACCACCACCACCCACCACCACTTGTCACCACCACCGTCCGCGCCGTCGTCGTCACCACCACCACCACCATCACACTATCACCGTATCACCACCACCACCATCCTACTACACCACTACCACCACCACCACCACCACCATCATCACCACCATCACCACTACCATTATAGTGTATTTCAGTTGTGAGAGTTGCATAAGATTTTTTTATTATTATTTTTAATTATTTTAATTTTTATGCTAAGACATATTTTAGTCTTAAAAAATATTATATAATCAATTAATTTATCTTTTATTATCAAATAAAAGATAGGATTATGTAATATCTTATTAATTATATTATCATACTTTATATTATCATATCATCTTATCTTATACTATACTATTATGTACACTAAATGTAACTTAAGTGTATTATAATATTTTAAGAAATTAGTTTCTTAATTATAAAGTAAAAAATATTCTTCAAAAACTCAAAAAAATAATAATAATAATAATAATAATAATAATAATAATAATAAAATGTTTGAGATGATGCGATGACAATACCTACTTAAAACTTTTCCTATTGTACATTTGCTTTTACAACCTAGATTTTTTAATCACATTTTTTTATTATTTTTATATTATTAATTATATTATTTTTTATCATTTTTTCATTTAATTATAATTATTAAAAAATAAAATAAAAAATGATGTAAAATAAAAAATGACGTAAAATCCGTATTTTCCTTGCTTTTATTAATGGCCCAACAACAAATAAACACGGTGGAAAGAAAAATTACGCTAGGTACGGCCCGTAGGGCCATTTTGGTGGCAAAGTAAAGTTCTTCAATCTCACTTAACAAGTGTATATTTAAATTAGTTGTGAAAATTTTAATTATTATATAATTAATTATTATATAATTGATTATAATAAAAATAATTTAATGTTTAGATATATTAGTTAAAAAATAATTTTAAAATAATTTATTTTTTTAAATGATATAAAAAGAATTATTTTTATATATTAAATTATATAAAGAGGTATAAAATAATTAAAATTTTATTTAATTAAAAAAAAATAATATTTACAACTCAAAATTTTTAAAATAATTAATAATTAAGAATCATAAGTTTCAAGCTTATGAAAAAATATTGTTATAATACATTAAATTTCATACAAAAACTTAAATCAAAGTTACTAAACATGTTATAAATAATTTTTAACAAATTTTTTAATAAAAAAAGCTGAAAAAAGCAGTTGGGAAGCTATTCCAAACATGCTTTAAAAGAAATCAATTTACTAGCTTCATAAAAGTGATTTGTATTATCTAAAGTGTGAGTACATTTTAGAGAATAAATTTGTTTTAAATTATTCACGAGAAAATTAAATGAGTGAATGATCACATATGTCTAATCTATTATCCAGATGCATATATCTTATAAAATTTTAAGCCTTTAATTTTTTCACTAACAATTAAGATTGTGCACTTTACTCTCTAAAATGTAAGGTGAGGAGTTAAACCCTCATAAAAGAGTGATATAATTATAAATGTTAGAATATGTTTATAATATTTTAGTTGATTTTTAAAATATATTGTAGAATTAATTAATTATTTAATTAAAAAATAATCTTATAAATTATTTCTTAATTTTATTATATTTTTTAATTTATTTTCTTAATTGATTAGAGATAGAATTTAATATAAATAAGAGTTATTATTTTATATTTTGTATTACATCATTACATCATATTATATCACGTTATATCACAACACATCATATAACATTACTTATCACATCACATCTTTCAATAGGTTTTTATCAGTTTACAGTCATCTCTCATTTGCTTGGCTTTTACCATGGACCCCTCGAGTCCATGGACCCTCCAAAAATATCTATTGTTGCAAGTTTTAGTAATTTATAAAACGGCCAGTTCCTGTATTTACCATTGAGTCTTATTAATACTAGTTTTTTCAATTTAGTCCTTAACAGCAAAAAAGAAATGGACACCATCGTTGGCCTGAACCGCCACCCACTCCCACTCCTGGATTGCCACTACCGTCGTAGGCTTGAATCACAAAAAATAAAAAAAGGAAACCATTCTCACTCCATTTTCCACAGCCACCAATTCCAAAATCTCAAACTACCACACAAACAAAAACAGCAACAACAACAGTTTTGGGTTCATTATGATTCTTACATACCTAGGTTCGTTTTGATTCTTACAGATCTCATGTTGGTGCTCTTCCAGGGGTTTTGCACCAGAAACCCCCTTCCTTGGCCACAAACCTGTACCCCAAGAAGAGATCTCCCGATGCTGAGATCTCCCACCAAATATTGGGCATTGCATGCTCATATGGCCGTTTTGTAGAATGTTGGTCGACGCTGAAGGTTGTTAGAGTTGGACGGAGCTACAAGAGAGGAGGTGGAGGGAGACGAATTCGAGGGAGGTGAAGAATTGATATGCAACGATGGAAAAGGAAGGACTAATATGCAAACATAAATTTTTCCTGACTACCTTCTAAGGTTACATGTCTTTAATCTCAATCATCTATCTTTTTTCTTCTTTTTTTTTGAGATCTAATAGCTAACACATACTAATCCATTAATGAACTCAAATTATACAAATCCATCTTATAAAGGACTATTCATTAACCCTAAACCTAATTCTTAAACCATAAATATCACCGAGAAATTCTTTATGAGAACTGTTTGCATTTTGAAATGATATGGTGTAATTATATGAAAGAGGAAGTTATTTGTTACACGTCTCACGAGGGAAATTGCAGTTGATTGTTGTGGGTCCTATAAAAAAAGTATTCCTAATAAGCTTACTGATTTTAACGGTATTATTTTTCATATCATATAAAGTTAGTTAATAACATACAAAAATTGGATAATGAATATATAAAAAGTTAATTAATAAAAAATAAAAAAATAATTAATGATGTATATAAGTTAGTTAATAAAATTAAATTAAAAAAATTATATATTTATATATATCTATTAATTAATAATTTATATTTTATTAACTAATTTTCATATGATATTAAAATCAATATGAGTACTATTTAAGGTAAAATTATTATTATTCATAAAAAAATGCTACAAACAAGAGTATCATAGTATTCGTACACTTTCATTAAAACATTTTTCCTTGTGAAATATCATTACTATTTTGAGAAACCTGTCATAGATAGTAGAGTCACTTAATCAAATTGTTCCAGATATAGTCAGTTATTTGCCACGATAAAAAGTGAAACCTGTAAAATTAAACTCTTTTCCTAATGCAAACATGTTTGACTTCATGTTATACGAGATATATTCAATTATTTACATAATCAAAAGTGAACCCTGTTAAAATTAACTTTTTTCCTAACGAAAACATGTTTGAGTTAAAAAAAATATTCAGAGAGAACGATCCAAAAGTTAAAACTTAACAATTGCTTGCTTCTACGTCTGTGTGGATAGTTTCAAAAGGACAAAATGCAATAGGAGGTCAGGTTCATTTATCCGCAATAGGAGGCCAGGTTCAATCACCAGGACCACACCTTATCTTGTGAATGGGGGCCATAATGTCACCAGAAAATTCTGGTTTTGGTCGATTAAATAATTGACTAAAGGGAGGTAGAAAAATAATATACGTATTGGCTTCGTTGCCAATTTGCCATGTTCAGGCTCAGCCCCACAATCAGTGAAAGCAACTTTAAAAAAAAAAAAAAAGACTAACATGGTTTAACTCCATGAGAATACGCAATTACCCTCTTCTCTAACACCGAAAAATTGTTCATTCTAACAAACTACTACATGAGTTATGCAAAGTAGCCAAAAACTTACCCAAAAAACAAAAAAACGGTAGCCAAAAGCTAAACAATCATGATATTCTTACCATAAATAATACATACATCTCTTTTTATATTTTATCTAATATCTTTTATTATATTTATTTATTTTTTATTTTTTCTCTCTTAATCACACACTATTAAAAATGATGTGTAGAGTCTTACACCTTTAAAAGAAGTGTAAGATGATCTTCTTTCAAAACTAGAAGGGCACACCCAAACAAACAGTGATATAATAAAAAGAAAAAAATAATTATATACTCTTTTTAAAAGTATATATACTGTTAATATTTTTTTAAAGTGTCAAATTTAATAAAAAAATTATGATAAATGATATTAAAAAATATATATATACATTATTAATAAAAAATATAATAAAAAGTCAGCAACATAACAGGGTAACCTGACAACGCATTGAACCCATTGAAACAGATG
Organism: Ormosia semicastrata; assembly: GCA_029884595.1. NCBI lineage: Eukaryota > Viridiplantae > Streptophyta > Magnoliopsida > Fabales > Fabaceae > Ormosia > Ormosia semicastrata. The sequence goes on along the minus strand of JAQQTO010000056.1, from coordinate 46,739,971 downwards.
TTGACGAAAGACGTCGTACCGATGCTGGGTTCGTGACCAGAATTTTGGCTTCTTTCGCCATCTAGCCAGCGTTGGTTTCAGTCAAGAATTAGGGATAAGTCAAGGGTGACCTGAAATTGCACAAACATTTTGTGCATATATATTTTACGGATTTAATTTTAATAAATTATTATTATAAAAAAATTATAGTATCATTTAATTATATATTATTATGTCATTAAAAAAATTTAATTTTTATAATAATTATCTTAAAAATCACATATATAATAATATATATTTAGTTAAATGTGTAAAAAGAGTTTATATATTAAAATTAAACTCATATTATAACAAAGTTATATCAATTATTAGATGAAGTGAAAAAAGTGAAAAAAGAGAAAAATAGAAAGAAATTATGATGAAATTCTATTCATGAAATATTTTTTATGTATATATTATTACTCGAAGCAATCTTATTATCACTCTGCTCACCTCCCATTGGCGTTGAGAGAGGAGAGAAAGATTGTAATATTTGGTCAATGAAAACCGGGAAGAATGTTTTTATTTTTTATATTATCTAAATAAAAGTGTAATTATTAAATAAATACTCAAATTAACGTGTAAAAACAGTTTTTAATGAATAATATTATATATATGCATTTACATACACAATATCGATAGTTTTATTATCTAATGAAAGTTAATTTTATATTATTTTTCATATATTTATACTTTCATTATAATATCTTACACAAATATAAAGTAATGTATTTGATGCAAATTTACAACATGCATTATTCTTTTTAGAGTTTATGTAATAATTTTTATTATCTCAAAACACAATGGTCATCATTAAAAAAAAAACAAAACACTTGGTCAGGACACATTTAAAAAAAATATCTTGATAGTTACGTGAAGACTGATCGCTATGGTCTGAAATCTGCATATAATTACGAGGCTACTTGTACCGTTCAAACATGTAACTTGTCGTTATGTGTTGAAGAGATAACCTTTCTTTCTTCTTTTTTTTTTAATGAACGGATTGAAGAGGTAACCGATCTTCCCTGTTACCCACGGACACGTTTTTTATGCATATTTGAATGTTAAATACATATGCGTGAAAAATATATAAGGATACTTATATGATACATATATTTTGTATATTTAAATGTATTTAATTAAAATTTTATTATTTTTAATTGAGATATATTTTAAGTATATTTAGATATATTTTAAATATATTTTAGATATATTTAGACATGTATACAAAACATGATTTGTACATGATTTATTAATATTTTTTTAAAAAATAATTTTCATAACTAACGTTTAATCAGTAAGTTCGTTCCCACACAATCTCAATCATATAACTAATATTTCAATATTTTCACATATCAGTATTTTAAATTTTTTCTTTTTACACGTCACTATTAGACTTTTAAGTTTTATCTTTTTATACACCACTATTTTCATCTGCTCCTTCTATTTTACTCATACCAAGTTGTTCATTTCATCGTCAACAAAGCTTGCCTCTCACTAATATTTTTTTTAATTAATTTTTTTATGCACATGTACTTGTATATGGTTAGTTCTATTAAGAGAAGTTAGTTTAGAAGATTTTTTAAAATATGTCAATATAAATTATGTTCATATTTTTTAAGAATGACTTATTAAGTAACAAATATTTATATATATATGACATATATTAAGATATTATAAATATTCAAATTTATATAAGTGATATTAATAAATTATGATTTTTTTAAATTTCAAAATTATATATATATATGTATATATATGGAGATGGATCAAGTTATACCCAGATAAGTCAAAATCATTCTTATACTATTAAATAATTTTCTCATTAAATCTATCTTATTAGATTGAAAGTTTTTATCATATAGATCATATCTATAAAAAATTTTATTAATCCAAAATCGTTTAAGTCTTTATTAATATATGTCATATTTTAAAAATATATATTACGTTAATCTTGATATATTAATAAAGTATTAAATGATTTTAAATTAATATAAAATTTTATAGATATAATTTATATTAAGAATTTTTAATCTAATGATAAATTTAATAAAAAATATTTAATAAAAAATATTCAATAATATAAAAATAACTTTGACTTACATCAATATAATTTAATTTCTCCTTCATGTATATATATATGTCATATTTATATTCTACAAATTTTAAATTTAATATATCTCTATATCTATATCTGTATTCGTTTGTATGTTTCATAAAATCTTACCCATGTGCCGACACACGTCGTTATGACAGATAGACAACCGAGGACACAATCACCGGGGACACAATCACGAGAGATTATTAAATGCACTTAGAGCAAAATTGTTTTACACTGGAGAATTTCTTTAGTATTTTTTGCTGATATTATTAAACGGATGCTACATTGATTTTAATTATATTATTAGAATGTAGAATAGGGTCAGTTTGACATATGTATTAAATGTAATAAGATAAATTAATATAATATATTATAATTTTATCAATTATTTTTTATAAATATTATATTATACAAATTTATTGATCAGACTTTCTTCTTATATATTAAGGACCTGTTTAGTATGAAAGATAGGATAAGACTTGATAATATTAGACTTAATAGTATAAAGTCTGATAATATAAAACCTGATAGTATAAGACTTAATACGTAATGATTATAAATATTGAAGTGTTTATAATTGAAATGAAAAGATTTTTATAAGAATTTATACATCAAAACTTAATCGACATAATCTCACTCTACAATGTTTGATTAAGTTATTAATTATTTTAATATATAAGAGGAGTTTGATGAATAAATTTATATAATATAGTATTTGTAGTAAACAATTGATAATGGTCATAATGTATTATATTAGCTTATCCTATTAAGTCTAATACAATATGTCAAATGTAACATCCTCCTTAACCTATTAGTTTTAATTACGATTATAGAAATGCATTAACATTAATATGAGTTAGTTTGACATTATTGGATAACTAAGAAGGCTAAAATATCTTTAAGAAGTAAAAGATTTTCAAAGTTATCCAAAGTCAAATGATATTATCCTAATTTCTTCATTTCCACCGTGTTTGACTTTTACTTTCATCTTTTCTTACTTATCTCTCACCTCATACATAACAAATGAAGAACAGAGGATAAAGGAGAGAAAGAAAGGAAATGGGAAAGAAAGAAAAGGAAGAAGAATGAAGGAAGAGGAAGAAGAAAAAGGAAAAGCAAGAAAGAATCCTAGCCTATCACCACTTTAAGGAGTTGAGGTAAAGGTTGTTGTGTTTTCTTTTCTATGCTTTATGATTCTTTGCCTCTTGAAACTGGTAAGGAAATGGAGTTCTTCATGATGCTCGATAAAAATCATGGTTGTGTGCATATCGAAATATGTTTGATGAGACTTGAGCATAGATATATATATGGACATGTATATGCATGAATACAACTACTAGAACTTCTTGTTGATGATTTTTTTCCAATGCTTTACTACATGATTTATGGGACAAATTGGTGTTTGTAGTAAAAAGGTTGGTATGGAAATGAAATGAAACAAAAAAATTATTTTGATGTACTAGAATGCCTTTCTGTATTGTTCTGTTCGAATAAGTCAATACATTATTCGAATAGAATATCATAGTAGACTATGAGAGCTATTTGATCGACCTAATTCAGAAGGACATATTTTAGATTTCAATCGAATAGACTATGAGAGCTATTCGAATGGCATAATTTCGATGTTAATCGAAAGTTTATGATAGCTATTTGAATGGCAGTTCAGAATAACATATTTTCAATGTTAATCGAATAGACTGGGAAGGCTATTCGAATAGGTCATTCCAGAATGGTATATTTTTAGGCTAATCGAATAGACTAAGAGAGTTATTTGAAATGACATATTTTCAAGGCTAATCTAATAAACTAAGAGAATTATTCGAATGACATGTTTTTGATTCGAATTGAAAAGACAATGATCTATTTTAAAGGCAAAATCAAGTGAACCTGTTTTTTATGCTGTTCGAGAAGGCTTAGAGAACTGATCAAATAATAGAATTCAGAATGTCATGATATTAGTATATCATAAGCATTAATAAGGGAGTGAGAAAACCACTTTTTTAGGGCAGAGGAGCAAGAAAAGCACTTTGCCAATGATAAATTATTCGGTAGAAGAGTGAGAAAAGCACTCTATTAAAGGTTGAGGAGGGAGAAAAGCACTCAGTCAAGATCAATGGAGAGAGAAAAGTCATTTGTCTAAGGACATGACATTTCATAAGCATTAACATATTATATTTCATAAGCATTAACATATTACATTTCATAAGCATTAGCATTGGTCATTTCATGAGCATCAATATATAACTTCATATGAGATGTTGTTGCCATCCATGTCAAATGTATTGGTTTTCTTCTAAGCCATTATAGATTTCCTTTTATCCCTTGTATACTTACTATATGGAAACTTAACTCCATGAGTTGATGTTGCGTGATAAGATATTCAGTTAATTATCCGTTAATAATTGCATACACAATTTATATTAAATAATTTGTTTCAACACTCACCATTTGGTTTTGGAGTAAGTACATCGTTTACTTGTGTTGCACACTCAGATGGGTTAGACGATTCACCTGTTGGTTGTGCACGTTGTTGCGACTGCAATTCCACTCCTAAACGTTTATTTTCCACTATCAATTTTCTCTTCCTTTGCGCTTCTTTAGAAATCAACTCATTCATTGTAAGTTTCATCTAGACAAACTTATTTTAAATAAATATAAGTGAAACTATTGACACCAATAAAACTTTATAAAAGAATAATCATTGATCAAATAACTTGGGAAAAAATGTTAAGTAGTAATTATAAGTTACCAAAGGTTGATGACACACCTTTTCAAACTATGATTGTTGTGATCTATTTACAGATTCCCTTTTTTTTCTTTAGAAGATGCTATGGTTGTTATCAAGTCCAATGAATTGGAATGAGCTGGTGTAAGATTGAGTGTTGGCTTGCAGGACTTAGTTACCTGTGAAGATCAGTTCAAGGATAAGAATGGTAAAATGTTTCCTTTAACAAAGTTGAACCACGGTTACTTCTAAGGCAATTTAATATCTCTAGCTTTCTTCTTAAAAAGACAACAAATAAAAATGTATTTTCAACTATGATAAAACAAAGTCTCAATTGTCCCCATGATTATTATTATTATTTTTTTAAAAAAGAACCATGCCTTATGCACCTTTTATTATTACATCTGTAGAAAAAATACTCCCCTCAACCTAACAAAAAAATTGAAAAAAGAAAAACAAAATTTACTAAGGATTACGCACAACATTTCCTTTTTCTCTTTAACTCAAAGTAAGTGTTCATGCCTATAGCTTCACTCATTTTCTGTGAAGATGTCTATATTATAATTTACCTCCCGTCATACAATTACACTCACCTCTGGCCACCAGCCTTTCTTACAAGAGGAGCAGTGTCCTCAACATTTGATTGGATATCTCCATACTGGTACATTCCAAGCCTATAGGTCCGTGCTTCTCCTTGGAACATCTCCAAATTATCAAATACCAGCTGTACTTTTCTATCCCACCTGTTTCTTTTTTCTAACCTAGCAAGTCCTTCCTGGAAATTCCACAAAGAAAACAATATTCAGAGAAGTCTGTTTCGTGGATATTCCTATATGCAGGTAATCAGAGTATATGCCTTTGAAAGCAATTCAACCAAAAGAGAGAGCAGCAATAAAAACCTGTAGCATGGAAGCATATTACTATTTAATATTGATGTATGAATCAAAACTACTGATTTTTGCAACTTCTAGTTACCTACCGTTGATCCAGCTGAATAAGTTTCACATAAAAAGCATCTATTTATTTAGCACCTATACTACTTTTAGGTGACCAGATCTGTACAATAGAATTGAATCATAGATAATTATAACCTATTTTCACAATCTAAGCCTCGAAAGTTATTCTACCAAGGAATATGCAAACTCTCAATACTAATAATAATAATAATCAAGCTTTTTTTCACTAGGTGAGGTTGGCTACATGGATCAAACGACATCATTATGTCATATCATAAACCAAGTCTTCAGAAATGTCATTCAAATCTAAATCTTTTTTAATCGTTTCACCTATAATCTTTCTCGATCTCCCTCTACCTCTAACTATTGGGCTATCTTCCACCTGATTTACTCTTCTTATAGGGGCTTCTAACGGTCTTCTCCTTATTTGTCTAAACCACCTAATGCGAAATTCTCTCATCTTTTTCACAATAAGTGTTACCCCTGCTTTCTCTCTAATGTATTCATTCCTAATCCTATATTGTCTTGTATGGTCACATATCCAGCACAACATTCTCATCTCAGTGACATTGATCTTATGCTCTTGCTAGCTCTTTACTGCCCAACATTTAGTACTATATAACATCACGAGTCTTATAGTTGTGAAGTAAAATTTACCTCTAAACTTGAGAAGTATTTTTCTATCATAAATAACTCCTAAAGCATTCATCCATTTCATCCATTTAGCTTGAATCATATGATTTACATCTCTCTCTATCTCTCTATCATTTTGTATGATAGATCAAGATATCTAAACCGTGTGACTTGTGATATGGTATGATATCCAATTTTCATCACTAAGCTAGTATTAGCACAATTCTTACTAAACTTACATTTCATATACTCCATCTTACTTCTTCCAAAGCTCGTTTCTATAGCTCTAGTTTCCCATTTGTTTCCTTTCTCGACTCTCCAACTAAGACTATATCATCTGCAAAAAGCATGCATTGCGGCACCGACTCTTGGATATGCATAGTAAGCACATCCAAAACTAAGGTAAAAAGATATGGACTCAAAGTTGACCCTTGGTGTAGTCCTATAGTTATAGGGAGATCTTCTGTGACCTCACTATATGTTCTCACACTAATTTTAGTCATATCATACTTATCTTAGATTACTCAAATATAAGCAATACAAACTCTTTTATTCTCTAGAAACTTCCATAAGACCTCTTTCGGTATCCTATCGTAGGCTTTTGTTCATATTAATAAAAATCATCTGTAAGTATTTTTTCTTCCTCCAATACCTCTCCATCAATCTTCGTAAAAGATAGATTGCTTTCTTAGTTGACCTCCTAAGTATAAAACTAAATTGATTCTTTGAAATATGAGTCTCTTGTCTTAATCTCTGTTCAATTACTCTTTCTCATAACTTCATGGTATGACTCATGAGTTTAATCCCTCTGTAATTTGCATAATTTTGTATATCTCTATTGTTCTTATAAATAGGGATTAAAGTGCTTTTCCTCAATTCATTTGACATTTTCTTAGATTTTATTATTTCATTAAACAGCTTTGTGAGCCAGCTTATATCTTTTTCTTCTAGACACTTTCATACCTCCATAGGTATATTATCAGGTCCAATCGTTTTTCTATTATTCATCCCCTTCAATGCTTCTTTTATCTTAAACTCTCCAATTCTACAGTAAAAAATTTTATTTTAGTTATCATCTCTAGTGTTTAGAATATTCAAGTCCCCTAATATCTCATATCCATTGTTAAATAACTTGTGGAAATAACTATTCCATCGATCCTTGATGTCTTGTTTCGTAACTAAGACTTTACCTTTTTCATCCTTAATGCATTTCATTTGATCCAAGTCTCTTATCTTTCTTTCTCTGCTTTTAGCAAGCCTGTAAATATTTTCTTCTTTATCTTTGTTGTCCAAAGATTATTATAATCCAAAAATGAATGTGATAATTACACATATAAAATATGTTTGTCAACTTTTATAATTTTTTATTTTAATTACAAATTAGTTGGAAGTGTCTTTGTTTTCATATGTGACAATATTTTTTTCCAAGATGACATTATATTTTATTGTGGTGACATATATATACTTTTCATTTAAATTCTAATGTCATATGTCATATAACAATTTTTCAGTATATGTATTTGTCACTTGACAATATTCATATCAAAATGACACAACATAAAAAATATATACTTCTTAATATATTATATGATATATGATTATATGATCCTATTAGCTAATAGGTTAGCACATAGCGCAACACAGCCCATTGCTCCTTTATGGCTCAAACTTTTGATCCAGCCCTCCCCCCCCCCCCCCCCTTTTTTTTCTCATTGCTTAGTGATGCTATGCGTTTTGCATGCAATAGGGTCTTTTCTTCTCCCACACCCCACCCGTTCTCTGAATCTCTCTGATCCAAGTAACACTGGTTCAAATACTAGCTGAAATAGTAGTTCTCAATTGTGGTAATCTATAGTGATATTGATAACCTTTTTAAAATACAACAATTCAAGCTGAATTTGACTTTATTATTCAGAATGTTTTTGTCTCTCATAGCCAACTCTTTTCAGCACAAATTACAGAAAGTAGAACCAAAACTTTTTCTTTTTATTTTTCCGGTTTATTTTTTCGTGTTCCTTTTATAGCAAGGGAAAAATTTAAAATGCAAGCATATTTTGGTCGCACCTTATTTTTGTGTTCCTTTTACAGCAAGGGAAAAATTAAAAACACAAGCATACTTTGGTTGCACCATCAGATCTGCCTAAGGTATTATAGTTGCTCCTATTTTCTTTGGGGTCATTGCTGCACAATGGATTGGATATTTTTTAAAAGCCTATTGTTGATTTTGGTTGTAATTATTTTGGGAATTGTGTTCTAGTGATGATCATCTAACTTTTACCCTTTGAAAAGAATGAACAAAAGAGATATAAGGATTGGGGATTATTTAGAATGCTTGGATTTCTTATTTTTCTAGTTTACTTTTCGCCACTGGTTTTTTTGAATTAGTGTGTGTTTGAGAAAGCTGTAAAAATTTGATTATACTTAGTAATTGATTATTGTATAAATTTTTTTTGTTATAATCGATTGTAATCGATTCATTTTTATGTTTGAATCGTTACAATTAGCTGTAAAGCGATTTTAATTAAGCTAATCTGATTCGTTTGAATTATATAAAAAAAATCGTTTTTATGTATTAAATTATTAAAATAAGTATAAAATAATTAAAAAAATTATTTAATTGAAGACAAAATGATATTTACATATCAAAGTATAAGGAATAATCTATAAGCTAAAATCATAAGTTTCAATATTCAGTATTATGAAAATTAACTTTAAAATTTTTTTATTTTACATTAAATTTCATGCAAAAGCTGAAGTTAATTTTATCAAACATGATTAAATACTATTACAATAACTTTTTTCTAAAAAAAAACTAATCATAATCTATACCAAACACACCTTTAGTCTTACATTGGATGCTTTTGTGTGGTGTTATTTTCCACACGTGTTTACTATTTTTCCCCCTTTTTTTCTTCACATGATTTTGTGCTGGTTAAAAGTGCTTCTGAACAAAAATTATTTTTCCTAGTTTCTCTGTCACAATTTTTTATTGCCTTTCCCAATAAGCTGAAATTGGTTCAGGAATGAGAACCTGCTCATTTTGAAGATCAAAGAGGAATTCCAAGACCAAATGATCATTAATTCATTACATTCTCTGTCTTTATCTTTGAAAATGTCAGGCTCAGAGACCGTTTTCAAGCCTTTCAATGCCACACTTTGTCTTCAGTTTATGGGGAATGCTGTTGAGTGTAAGTACATGACAATGAAGCATTCTCCATCATCTGCTTCAAGATTCTCTAGATGTTAAGCCTAATAGTTGTTGATTGCAGAAACATCGAAGAATTTAAGATTCAGGTTGGTAAAGCAATTCCCAATTGCTGACCACGATAGTGGGTTTATCATCACCGATTCCTCAATAAAATGCGAATTAGATGAGGATATTAGTTCTTTCTCTACTTGATCACCCATGCTTTATCCTCTTAATGAGTTACCTATTTTCTTTCCATAATAGTTGGGTGCTTAGTTCTTTATTTTTTTTTCTTTTTTGGTGAGAGGGTAGTTTCAGGTCAGTTGACCTAAGTCCTGCAAAAAGAGAAATTTTAGGTGGGAATTTCTCACCTTAGACATGCAAATCAATCTTTGATGTATAAATTTGTGTTAATAGAAATATGTGCAGTTGTAACATGGTCTATATACATTTACACATATTAAAAATTGATAAACACTAGCAGTGAACCTTTTTTTCTTTGGCTCCCAAGTATCTGTGAACTAAATTTCCGCTGTCAAAATTTCACTTTTCCCTAGTAGGTTTATTGCTCCTCCGATGTATGGAGGATCTCAACATAATGTTCCTGAACTAACACAACTTATAGGGAATGCCAATACCATAATTCGTGCACTTAATTCACAGCTTAGAGTGATTGCCTTTAAATTTGATATTTGCTTATTCATTTATCCTTTATGGTATCAACATAAAATCCATACAAATAAAGCCGCAACTTTTGTGATTGTCCCTCTTGGATTATTTAGATTGCTGTTGTTACACACTTTTATACCTGCATTGGATTGCTGAATTTGGTTAACCCTTTTTATGTTTTATTTGAGATCGACTTATTGTTTCACTATCTAATTTTTTCCATAGTAGAGGAAAGAGGAAAAGTTTAAAAAAAAAAAGAAAAAGACACTAAACACTAATTGAAACGATATGAACAGTTTCATGGGCTCATGACAAGTTACGTGCTCAGTGCAATTTGCTAATATTTTTCTGTTAATATATATTGCAGAAATGAAAGAAATATTTAATTACTAACATTAGTTACATTATAATAGTTATAAATGATCACTTTGCACAAAGGCCTTTTTTTCATCATTAGCTCGTAAAGAAAAAGAAGATTGTGCAAATTTCTATTAGAAAATAATCCAAGATTCTCCAATTGATTGTCAATTTTTATGCATAAAATAGGAGCCCCATTTACATGATCCAATGCACTCTTGGCAAACATCGTGACCTGGTAAAAAGAACTGATTAGAAAATCAAAATGGCAGACAACAAATAAGCTACAACATCAATTCACAATAAATTTTTATTCAAGAAAAAAATTAAAGCAACAAATTAATTCCTTTTTTTTCAAAGTAATTTTCTTGTTTTACGAGATTAAAGAGTGTGAAATTAATCATTCATTGTATGAGATCATATCAAGACTGTTCATCTTAATAAGTGTTTTTTTTTTGTTCGAATCCATAATAGTGTAGAGGTTCCTCAATTGGTTGACTTAATAAAGGTGTGTTTGTTTGTATTTTTTTATAAAAAAAATATTTTTTGATAAAAAAATACTTCTCAAATATTTAAAACTGTTTAGATAAGATTATTAAAATAAACAAAATTTTTAAAAAATCAAATTTCTGCTTTTTTTTTAGAAACTAGAATAAGTTGTTTTTGAAAAGAAAATTAAAAAATAAAAGAGAAAAAAAAAGGTACATTTTTTGTTATCTTAATTTTTTTTAAAGTTTATTCAAACGCACCCAAATCTCGCTCATATACTTGACACTAAGATTATTTTCATCAACACTAGTTTTTATAAGAGGCAAATCTTAATTAAGAAGTGATCCTATTCCTACTAAGAAATCCTTTCAGAGCAGGTGATTGGGTGTAAGTAAAAAATCTTATAAATAAAAGCTTGTTCGATCAAAGGCAGGTCTCAACCTATTCTTACTAGGAAAATATTTCATAAGAGGTAATTGAGTTTAACTAAAAAAATCTTGTGAATAAAAGCCAGAATGATCAAAGGCAGGTCCCAAGTATTGCTAGATCAACTCTTTGGGTTAAAAACTTATACTATAAATGCTTATGAACTGTCAAAGTAATATTATTAAATGTCTGTATTTTATTCAAATTTTATAATAGTGCTGTTATTTGAACACTAATAATTACACACTATTGTTACACCGGTTAAATGTGTTAAAAATTAATTAATAACATGAATTAATTGGTTAGCGAGTTTCAAAATGTTCGCCAACTTTTTGCAAACATGCTATTAGTATCAGTAACCAAAATTTTGAGACATTTTTAACCCAAATAAAAATAGTATAAAATTTTTGGTGTGCAACAATATTTTTTATTTTTTTAATGTTTGCCGTGTATTATGTTTTCAAATTTGGCACACTACTATTAGAATACTTTTGTTTTTCTAATCCATTATTCCATTTTGATCATCCACACTGTGTTAAGAAATACAAGCCCTTTTCTTGAGAGTGGCAACTGTTTCCCAACGTACTCGTCTATTACAACATCAACGTTGCTGCCTCTGTTGTTTGACACGTGTTGTGTGAATTTTTTCTTTTCTCTAAATTTTTTTTTCTTTCAACTGGTGTTAAGTGATGCTTTGTCCCATGTGTATTTCTTCTTTAGCTTTACCTTTTTACTAGGGTTGTTTTTGGATCAGTTTGAATCGATTTTGAGGCAAAAAATCATTTGATTCAAATAAGATAAGTATCATCAATTTGGTTTGGATTGGATAAATTCTAATAACCAAACTGATCCAATCCAAATCGATTTTAATCGGTTTGAATTAGATTGGATAATTCAGTTTTTGTCCAATAATAAAATGCAATAAGGGGAATGTGTTTTAGAACAGAACAAAAGAAAAAAAACAAAGACAGAAGAGCACCAACGCACAGCGGTGCAACACAGAGGAGCTTGGATCAGTCAGATCCAGCTCAAGCAACGGGCAGGCGAGCTTCACGCTGGTCTGGGTTCGAGTGGCGTGCGATGGATCTGCGGTGCGGCGCAATGTGGTTCACGGGTTGGGTTCGGATCTGGGCAATTTGGTGACGCAAGGTTGGAGGTGCCGATCTTGGAGGGGACTGTGATAGGGACGACGAAGTGGTGCTACACGGGCCTGGCTCGAGTGGTACTTGCAGCAGCGGTTTGAGATCGAGTTACGCAACTCACGGCATGGCTAGTTTTGCTGGTTGGGCGGTGGATCTGCGTTGTAGGTGGTGCGCAATGGGGGAAGGGGGCGAGAGAGGGGGAAGCACAAGACAGTGCAAGGGGAGGGGGGAGGGGGAGGGGGGGGGGATGGGGACAAAAAGGGTGGGGAAGTGGGAGAGAGGGGAGGGGGGAGGGGGAGGGGGGGGGAGAGGGGGAAAGTGGTGGATTTTTGAAAATGTTAAAGGGGAAAGGGGTATTATTAAAGGTATTTTAGTAATTATATATATATAGTATAGTGATCGGTTCGGTTTGATTTAAATCAATTTTATAAAATGGAACCAAAAATCAAACTGAACCGAACCGATCGATTCTGTAAAAATTTCATTCAAAATAATCTAATCTATTTCAATTTTTGTCAATTTTTAATTTTTTTAGATCAATTTTTAATTTTTTTTATTAATTTGAATTTGAACACCCTTACTTTTTGCATAATCCAAAGTATGTATTAATGAGAAAGACAAAGTGATAATCCTTTTGTTGCGAGTAACAAATCCTCTCAAATGTACTCACTCGAGACATTTCAGTGGTCCAACCTCTAGCTCTTTTACTTTCAGTTTGCTCGCTCTCAAATGTGTTTACTTTTTACTTCTTTGATTCAAATTTTAAATTCCAAAATTTGAATAATCTGTGAACTATTTCTTTCATCTCTTTCTCTTAAAATCCCAAAATTTATTCTCTCTTTCATTTGGTTCTTTTCAAGCTATCTTAAAGGTATTATTTCTTACAAGAATGAGAGGTTTTTCACAAAGTTGTTGAAGCCAAGCTCTCTACTTTTCATTGGTACTTTTTTTTTAGAAAAAATTTCTGAAAAATTAACCATGGTTGTTTTTCTAAGTTCTCTTGCTCATATTTTTGGCTGAGCTTGAGGTGTTTCTCTTCTTTCCCTTCTTTTTTCTTCTTCTTCAATTGCATGCCTGCACTGTTTTCTTTGCACAAAATCAAGCCTTGGATGTGTTTTCACATTTTAAGGAGCAAAAGTGCTCAGAGTTGGTGCTGGTAAAATTGGGTGCGAACTCCACATGACCCTCACTCTCTTAGATTTCCATCACATGCATATCGTGAATCTCAGAGTTTCTTCCTTTTCCTTTTTTTAAGATCGTGACCTCCACATGTTCTTTTTCTAAGTTCTTCGTGTACGGTGAGTCCTTTATTCATTAGATTTTTGTTAAACTTATCTTCTTCTTTATTTATTTTTTTCAATTTCTTTTCACATAAAAGTATGATAGACAGCTCCTGGTGAGTATTCAAAATTTCATGATTCACCTGTGGAATGTTATATGGAGGAGAAGCTAGACGAAGTTGCGCCATTATAATGCGATCATGCTCCTTTAATGAAGATAAGATATGTTCGGCAGATTCTCAAAGGCTAACTATATTAAATCCTGAATTAGGGTTCGTAGACCAAACATATTGATTCCCTACAATGTCAACCTAAGAAACGAATATAACATATGTCATCATGAATACAAAGTACATTTAGTAAGGAGCAAATTGCTAAATAGCTTACCACAACCCTAATAGATACACCAGTACGATAAATTTATCGTCTGGTAATTCTTTTATACTAGCGCCTGTACTCATAATGTGTAGTGAGAGGAGCTTCCAATGGCCTTCCAGTAACACACTTCTCCCTATGAATCTCCCAAGTGGCAATGTGTACAAAGTGCGTGCTTTGCCAATCCTTATCATGCCTTCTTGCCAATGTTATTGAGTGAAAATCGTCAGGTTGGTGTGGTCTCCTTGGTATGGGTTGGTTGAGACCAAAAATTTTATTCTTATGACGACACACCATGTCATCATTCAAATTCTAGAGTAAGTAACTAATATTTTTATTTTTACTCGCTAGCTAGTGCCACTCAACAATGTGAAAAAAAATATGATAGGGACTACTACTAGTATTATACCTATACCAGCCACACAAAAAGATGGTAGTGACGTCACAATCTCATCTATGTATGACTGCCATATAATCTACAAAATGATATGTACAAAGAATTAAAAAGCAAGACAGAAGTAACTTATTTAAATCAATGTAAATCAATACTGGCCTCATTATTCTTTAATTGTTCAAAGAATTGACGATAATAGTGAAGCACTGTTACACCCTAGCTCTGATATCAACTAATGTAACACCCTAGCTAGGGCATCATATTTCTGACTTCCGACTCATAATCTGAAAATAAGTTCGCACAAGTTTGAGTTATAAAAGATGGGTTTTAAAATTTCTTCTTTACTGAAACGTAAATTTACTAAAAATATTAGATAATATTGTAAATCATATTTCAACTATTCATTATGCAATATTGACACCAATTAATAACACAATTTAAAAAGAAATATAAAATTAACAGACTTACTTTTTTTTCTTTTTTTTTTTTCAAGATAGCAAACCCCATGACGGTCATACTTAATAGACAAACACTGTTGGGCTCACAACACTAACGAAAACTTTAACATACTTATTCCTTTTTCTCATGTCCATCTTGATGCATCGACATCCGTTTCTTTGTCAACACTGCACACCTTCGAGTCTGAATGTCCACTCCTTATTGTTGTCACCAATCTCGTAGAGTATTCATCACTGTTATGTCTAAGACAACTCGATCCTTCTATTATTTGATTTTAACAAGATCAGACAAAATAAAACAATATAACAAAGAGGTGAGATCACCTACACAATACCAACATGGCGTACGTAGATAACACAAACATCAATATTATACAGATAGATCATACCATAATCATGCTATCAGCATTAATCAACTATCATAATCTAAGTAATCAAAATAATTGTCATAACCAATAACCAATATTCCTCAATTAATATATCACACAGATATAAATGCTCAGAGACAATATTCGAGAAGAATGCTCTGGTCAATTGTCAGCCTTAACTCAAAGACAATCTCTCAGTCGTTGAAAAGAATCGTGTTCTTGTCGGATATCGTCAATGCGTTGCAATGGATACAGATCGCCAAGTGGCATTTAGTGGTACTCGCTACCGTCCATTCTTTAATTGTTCAAAGTCGACCGCTTGCCCAAATACTGATGCCCCAAGATCCATCATAGACCTCACTATCAATTCTCATTCCCTCTTCAACCACAAGGGCCATAATAGCTATTAGTTATATTTTATACAATGCACGAATATATCAAGCAAGTCCAACCCCAACCGCCAAATCTTTTCAATTTCATTTGTACAATGCACGAGTATATCAAGGTGTCCAACCCCAATGGGCCAAATCTTTTCAATGCATGTATAATGCACCAAATTCAAATAAGACATCTCTTTCCAATGCATATAAAATGCACTAAATACCAATCATAGGCAAAACACGCCACTTTCTCATACGGTGTCCATAATCGGTTAAACAAGAATTATACTCAGATTTTCAACACAAAATCATGTTATCATGTTTTCATAGTTATAAAACACTTTCGCCAGATTTTCACAAGATTGCGCAACATTTTCATTATGTTTTCACAATTCCAAAATGTTTCATTACGTTTTCAAAATATCGTAACACTTCATTTGCTTTACGTTTTCAAAATTAAAAGCGTTTACGTTTATATTTTCACAATACCGTAAAAATATTCTATTACTTTTAAATCACATAGTGATTTTTCAACAATGACGTCAAATATTTAAACTCACGTAAAATATTTAAACGTAATTCAAATCAATGATTACGTAGAAATATTTTAACATATTTTAAATCGCATAGGAATATTTTACTATATTCTAAATCGTTTTTAAGATAATGTAAATCATTTTTTACCACAATTCTATTACTTAAAAATATTTCTTAACCTTCAAAAATTTCATTTCATCCTTTCTCAAAATATTATGACTTTGTACTTCATTTTTCACATTTTCTTACTCAAGAAAATCTTTTTCCACGTTTCTTTACTCAAGAAATTCTTTTTTAAATATAATCCACAAAATTATGTTTTTCATTGATATAAATCAATGTTTCAAATCTTAAAATTTCCAAACGTACTTCAAAACTTGAAAATAAGTTATACTTGAGTAAATTCTCAAAATACCATTATATTCTCCATTTTTCCCAAATCATTTCCAAATTAACCTACTTCAAAATAAATTGAAGTTTGAAAACATTTTTGTTTACAAAACTTAATTTTTCAAGTGAGTAAAATACTCTGATTCCCTTTTCAAATTTCTTGTATTAAATCAATTATATTTCCACTTGAAAAATTACTTTGTTTCATCAAAATCTAGGCATTACTATTTGAAAAATTATCAAAATATTTTTTCTTTTAAATTGATATAGTTTTACACAAATAAAATCATTAAAGTTTTATTTTCAAAACCAAAGTACCGATTGGTCATATAACAAACCCATTTGTTCAAATTCATTTTCACTTTCTTTGTAAATCCTTTTTCATTCTTAGTCAAAAATCTTTTCCTTAATATATATTTTCTCAAAATCACTTTTTATTGATCTAGTCCTACAAAATCATATTGAGTTGTTTTAATTATTGTTTCTTAACTTTAAATTTTCTAACGTTTTCCAAAACCCAAATAAATTCTTCGTGAGTAAGTTTAAGTTACAAACATTTTCTTTTATATTTCTAAATCACTTTTAAAAATTGATTCTTTTTAAATTAATTTGAAGTTCAATACTTTCAATCTTCTTTTTCTTTTATTTATGAAAATTCCACTTCACTTAATTTATAACACTTAATTTCCTTTTCAAAAATCCTTATTTAAAAATTCTTGTATGTCATAGCATCAAAACATTTTTCTAAATTATCAAAACCTTATAGATGGTTATTGGAACCATAAAATATTTTTCTTCTAACTTAAATAAATTTCATTCTTGTTTCTACACAAAATAAATCAATAAAATTTTATTCTAAAATTTGTGTTCATGTTTTCTTAAAAAAAACAAACCTTTAGTTCATTTTCCATACTCCTCAAATCAATCCAATTTTATTCTTTCATAAACATATTAATTTGTAAACACCTATTTTGAGGTGTCTTGGCCGAAATTCTCATTGTTCTAGGGGTCAAAATTTAATTTTCTTGTTCTTGAAAAATTTCAACATTGACCCAAATCAAGGGCATCAAAATCGTAATTTTTCCTTGGCCATTGGAACCAAGATCAATTTTCTTTCCATCCACACATCATGTCATACATATATATATTTCATCATAAATATCACAAACATGCCATATAATCATCATGCATATTATAAGTATACTATCAAAGTCATAAAATCATGCAAAGCATATTAAGCATAGAAAAAAATAATCAAAGCACAAGAAAATAAAGCAAAGCTCATAAATACACAATTAATTATTACATGACCATGGATTGGAATTCTCACATGAATTCACAATCCATCAAATATAAGACCATCTCCCACCACCATAATTGGTTGGTGAGATGGATCTCCCTCTTACCTCTTGAAGATACTCAAAGCTTCTTGATTTTGCTTCTCTTTCCAAGTCCTTCAACACCAAGGGCTTCTCAAATTCAAAATAAAATACATAAAAATTAGTATACTAAGCTTGATTAAGAGGAACCATGGATCAAACATGGTTTAGGTCATGAAAAAGAAGAGAAGAAATGAAGTCTTCTTATACTTCACCTCAAAAACCCAATAACTTTGATCTTGAAGAAAGTCCATGAAGATGAATGATTTAGAGAAAATCTCCAACATGAAAGTTGCTTAGAATATCATGTAGATTCAAGATCTATGGTTGGATTAAATTAAACAAACCATGGAATAATCATGGCTTAGAAAATCATAAACATGAATTTAAACCATAAAAACCAAAGTTTACCTCTAGAAAAGTAAGGTAAAAGTGAGATTTTGAAGCACTTAGAGTGGGATTTTGGGAAAACTTTCTAAATGAAAAGTGTTTAGAATGGTGTTTAGCTTTAAGAAATGATGAGAGTGAAAATTATAGGTGATGGATAATGTATTTGGGTGTAGAGACCGAACCAAGGGAGAGAAAATGGAAGAAAAAATGGTTGCTTGGTTCTTGGGATTTTGAGAGAATAAGATGAATGCTTTTTTTGGTGAAGTAGAAAAATGAATATGGAGAGTGTGACCAAAGGTGCTGCTGCCGTGGGAGTGAAAGAATGGAGAGATATGAATTCATTTGGCATAATTGAAGGCTATCACATGATGCTTATAAAGTCTTCCATTTTGTTTTATCTTTTTTTTATGGCCTTAAAAAAATTATATACAAGACGTGTCTAAACATGTCTCCTCCTTCCTAACACTCCAAAACCGTTCCCCCTTCATCATGCACTTCAAAGTTATCATAATTACTTGCTAATTGATTAGTTAATTCATTAGATTAAGTTTCCTAATCAATCTTAACTAATTTTCTAATTACATAACTAATTAATTAGACATATTATTTCATATATTATAATCTCTAATTAAAATTAGGATATCTAATTAAGAATTAGATTATAACAATTTAACATTTAATTTAGTTTACTTGACTTATTAATTAGACCATTATTTGAAGCATTTCTAGCCATTGATTAATTCAATGGTTAGAATTTAGAAGTAGACTTTTGATTTTTAGAAGACTAAATCTAAGCCATTGGATCCTTCTCCTTTAAATTCTAGCCATTAGATGTGTAAGCTCCAAAATAAAGGGTAAAGATTACTTCTTCAAACTTTAAATCCAAGGGTTATAATTAGTCATAACCTTTTTTATATGAAGAAAATGAATTAAATCTCCACCTTTGATTAATTCTTCATCCAATTATACATTTATGTCATAAATGGTCTTTTTCAACTTTTTTTAAGACTAAATCTCCACCCTTGATCAATTCCAAATTCAATGGTTGTAAATGGTCACTTTATATAATCAAATTTACACCAAGAAGTGATGGTGGCATTGATTAAATCTATGGTTGATATTGAAAAGCTTTTTAAACTAAGTTTATTCTCACACCATTGATTAAATCAATGGTGATTATCAAATGACAATACTTTTTATTAAGCTTATTTCTTAACCGTTAATTAAATCAACTGGTAGATATCCAAACCACCAATGTTGATTTAAGTAATATAATTTTTATTTTTATCTACTAAAAACCCCACGAAAAGAATATATTTTGTATTTTTATCGCCGATAATTAAATACATTACACAAACCATGTAATGTCACAATCGATTAATCTAAAATTTTCTAAAAGCTGTTTTCGGATTCAAGTTTAGTAAGATCCATCATGTTCTCACCTCCAACTCTAAACAATATAAATTTTTCTATGCGTAGAAAAATTTTCACTTTGCGGGATCACCTGGGCCCACGTAAGGTCACTTGGGCCCACCTAGGACCACCAGGACCCACATACAGTCAAAAATTTCATAATCATCTATAAAATCACAAAAAATAGAAAACGCGCAAATATCAAATCAGATTATGTAAAATAATTACCTAACGGTAAAAATTAAATTACGTAAAGTTTTCTCCGGCCCAAAAATTTTTATTTTCCTGACACGGAGTAAATAACTCAAAACGATCAAATACGCTGATGGAATAAACAAAATAATTTTACAAGTATCCAAATTACTAAGCGGTAAATTGATTATTAAAATGCATAAAATTATCAATGCATTAAGATATAGAAAATTTGGGGTGTTACAAGCACTCCCATTGGAGTTTCATTCAAAACCTTATGTTTATGCCACCTATTTAAATATCAAACTCATATTTCATGAATGAAAGTAATATATATAACAAACTAATATAAGCAAATGATATATTGAGAAACTTACTGAAATCCTAATGGATGTAAGTGACCACGATTAGCAGCATAGGCACTTAAAAGGTTAGGATCAGTATCATCAACCAGTGTAGGGGTAAGATGGGGAAATCTATACCATGCCCAATATTGCAACACGATGTAAGCATCTTCGATCTCATGCACTTTGTAGTTTGTAGTTTTGCAAAGCTCTCTATACAAGTACTCTAAGACCGTAGATCTCCAACTGTATGTCCTGGAAATGGTAAAGTCTTTTAATAGGGGAAGGAACAATATGTGCTCATATTTATCAGATTGATAAGGAAATAACAAATCCCCAATCAACCTAACTATATATGGTCGTGCACAATACTGAACATCAATATCATCATCATTCTTTAAGTCATCTACGAAATCCTCTCCAAAGCGACGACATATTAACACATGCACCAGATAATTATGATCCATCTGGCTCTGAACCTAACAACTTAACACATAAGTCCATCCAATCATGACGGTGGGTATGACCAGTAATTGCATCGCTGTCAATAGGAAGTCCTAATAGATACCAATATCCTTTGACGTAATGACACTCTCTAGTTGACATGTAAAATATATGTGTCTCGAGGCGCCATCTCTCAACCAATGCAGTAATCAAGGAGTTATTAATAGTGAAATATCCTAAGTGGGCAACCCCCATGAAGCCAGCCTACAGATATAGAAGCATCCACTCATTTAGGTCCATATGCTTGAATTTATGAACACGTCTAACACGTAAATAACGGTCCTCCTTTCCTTGCCATATATGTTTTGAAACATGATATTCCTACAACTCTAATACTAAAGGGTCCTCTAGGCTAGGGTTTAAATGGAATGCTATGTCTCAGCTGTAATGTGGCAAACAACAACAACAATGGGTAAGTCTTTGACAATGCTAAGATACTATGAAAAGAACATACATATTAAACATGAATTATCGAATACAAATTAGGAGGCAATGTTAAAAGCAGTGTAAGAATAAGATTAAACATAAATAATCAAATGCACACTATCATTCTTGAAATTCACAATGATAGTCAACTAACACACATTGATAATCCTCAAATACACAATAATAGTGAACTAACACATACTGATAATCATCATATACATAATAATAGTTAACTAACACAAACTAATAGTCCTCAATTACACATTGATAGTCATCTAATATGAGAGTGATTATCAAATTATGTCTTAGCTCAAGTAGATCGCCTTTCTCCATCATTCCTCAAGGAACTCGATCCACCACGATGACAATTACGAGAATTATGCCTAACTTGATGGCATGTTGAACATCTTTGTTTTGATCTTGGTTTGCATCAATCTATCTCATTTATAAGTCGAGTTAATTTGAGTCGACCTTTAGATTTAAGCAATGCATGATCAGGTACCAATGTAATCTCAAGAGCCGATGGCCACCATGGTTCATTAGTTAATGATTTCCCAATCAACTTCATAAGCTTTGTAGATATTTTTCAGTTTGTAAACCCTATGCACATATTGAAAAGGATTAAGTTCCCTAGAAGCACATGTTGCTATTACATGAGAGCTAGAAAAATGTAAAGTTTGAAATAACCCACAATCACACCGGCTTTCTTGAAGGTTTAAATAATATTTAATTCCACCCTTTTGTATTATAGGGTTGAATGCCTATTTGACTAAAAATCTAGTTGACTGTATATCATATCGATGGACTTGGTAGGAGCTCACCTTTTGCATGTTGACATTCTAACTTTTCATAAAATCATTAGTTCATTTTGCCTTATCAATAATTTTCTAGTTTGCCTCATCTTTTCGATTAGCAAAGTATATTATCTGAACTAGTGTAGTTATTGGTAGATTTTTGCCACCTTTCAACACTTCATTGATACACTTTGACAAGTTCGTTGTCATATAACTGAATATGTGATCACCATCATATACCAAACTCTATTTTTCTTTTGAGGTCGAATTAATCCAATTTGTCATATCAGTAGTAGCAGTCAACTTTTTCAACTCCAAGCATCCTTTATTTTTCCTTCCACAATGACAAATGTAATTGGCAGAGGTTTTCTGTCTTCATCTTGTGTTGTTACAATCAATAATTTATAACGATATTTGCCATACAAATTAGTACCGTCAATTTGAATAATGGAATTGCAATATCAGAATCTAACAACACATGATTTAAATGTCCAAAATAATCAAAAAGACACTTACCTTGAACGATCAACTTGGTTGGGCTCAACAAATTCAATGGTTTGTAGCTCCACCACTGTTCCTGACATGTCTCTTTTCATAGTAGCTAGCTATCTAGGAAACACCTCATAAGATTTATCTCAGTCCTCAAAAACCGTCATAATGGTAATTTGTTTTGCCTTCTAAGCTTTCTGATATGACACTTCATATCCAAATTGACTTCAAATCCTTTCAATAATCAAGCATATAGGTACACCAGGTTTTTGCTTAACCATCTCCTGAATGCAAGAATATATCATAAGAGAGTCTAACTTCTAATAATCTGTGACTTAGATGGGTTGATATAGCTATAAGGTCCATTATATTTTGTAATAAGCCACATGTTTGATTTCTTGCTTTGAATGACCCTGACTCTTTAATTACAACCATCACCATATCTGGGGCAATTAACAGTTTAGCCTCTGTGTATCAGAATCCTTAACTTTGTAGTTCTGATGTCTACTAATCGAATAATGTTTTAGGGTCAACTTCACAACATCTTTAGATGGAAATTGCAACCCAACATATAATTTTTACTCTAGCCTCCAAATACCACAATGACCTAATTCAAGCAAATTATCAGGTGTACTCAATGCATCCTAATTGATCTAAGAGAATTGGGGGCACGGAGACACAAACACATATTGAGGGGCAACTAATAATGGAGAGACTTGTTCCTGTAAATTTACTTCAGTGTTAAAGTGTTTTTCTTCTAAGTCAATATCTGAATCCTCACCCTCAGGAAGCTCTCCTTCATCTTCACTTGTGTCAGATAATGTATCTCTAATAAGTGGGTTATCAATCTCAAATTCCAACCCAAATGATCTCTTTGGAGGCATTGCAAATGTAACAATTTCTTGAGGTTGGAGCAAAGGAGAAGCATGTGTCATAGACAATTGGGTGTTGATAGGGTACGATGATTCAGGAAGATTAGAAGGACCAACTTGGATTTCTGTTTCAGAAGGAGCTTCAACATGCACATTGTACTCAGACGTTCCTATCTCAACATACAACTTCATTGAAGTTAAGTTCATATACTGATAAAAGCAATCTATCATGCATGCAACTTCTTCATTATCTTCTAATGAAAGAGCTATTTATCTCAGTATATTGTTCTATTGTGGAAATCGATACACAAAACTGAACAATATTGATTTTCTTAGAGTCTTAGTTTTAAATGAATTCTACTTTTCAGAAGCTCAACGTCGTATCACGTTTAATTATGATAGACTTAGGACCAGGATCTTCATACATTAGACCTTTTTACCTTCATACATTCTCTCATTGTAGTAAATGAGAATAACAAGGCATTTTGTCATCTTAATTCCACTTCTCAAACTTTCGAATAATAACAATACAACAAATATAAAATTAATCAATACATGTGTCAATTGAAACAAAATTACTACCCATAACAATGAATTCATACTATTATTTTTCGTAAGAAAATTTTCCTAAACCCTACTAATTTTAATTTCAATAAACTCACAAATTTAGTCAATTGAAAAAAAAATACATAATCAACACATGTCAATTAAAAAAAATTGCTACCCTAATAAATTCCTAAAGCCTCCTAACCAACAATATTAGTCAAACATAAAAAATATATAATACACAATTAACATAATTGCAATAAAAAATAGCAATAATTATAATAATAATAATAATATTAGCAATAACAATAATAATAAAAAATCTAACCATGAACAAAAATACTTACATATATGATGATCTAAATGTCTTTCTCTGCAAGTTACAACCAAAGGAGGATTTAGCAGAGAGTTTAAAGAAAAAAAAATCAAGAGAGAAGATAAAAATTTGACGAATGAGGAGTTTGAGTATGAGAAAAAAAGGAAATGCCTGATTATAGTGGGACACACTGGTAACGTCAACATGTCTTATCTTGTGTTTTTAATCTGAAAGAGCCAAATGTGCATGGGTTATTAGTGGGTAACATCTATTGGTATGACGTTTTTAAGTAAGTAGCATAAACCTTTTATGTGTTATTATTTGTGTAACGCTAACTCTTTTGACGTTATCATGAAGAAAGTGACAAAGGCTCTGGCGTTATATACATGTCACTAAAAAATAAACATAAAAAATTTCAATGTAAGAAAAAGTATAATAACTTTATATATAATTTCACAAGTATAGTAATTCGATAAATAATTTTGTTGTAGATTTAGATATTCTCATGTAATTTTTTTCTCATGTAATTAAGTGAAAAAAAAAATAAACACAAATATTATAAATTTTTTTATACATTATAATTAAATTTTATTAATAAATTTTTTAATATCTATCTCTCTTTTTTATTTGATTATGTAAGAAAAAAATGGCATAATAAAATCTAAAACTTTTGCCGCTATGGTCATTTTGGTCAAAAAGCCGCTTCCGTAGCAAGAGAGGAGGATAAGACATTCAGCCTGAAACAAAACCAAAGAAAAATGAACAAGTACCACACTTTTTTTTGTTTTGTTTTGTTTTACGTGACAAGTACCCATTTCTATTCTGGCTATGGGGGGAGCTTTCAGTTTTACCAGTTCCATTCCCTGCCTTGTATAGTTGTATTTATTGATTCGGATTCAATCACCTCCTTTGACCCGACCCGATTCCTCCTCCTCGTTGCTGATGATGATGCCGGTGGCGTTGGTGGCAGAGGTCGTGACCGAGTACACGGTGTTGCTGGCTATGGTGGTGGACCACCTCTTCCGCTTCGCCCCTGTCCCTCCGCGGGTTCGTTCTCTCTTCCTCCGTGCCCATCCATTTGCTTCTTCTGCCACTGTCTATTAGTATTAATTAGAGTTCTTCGCCTTTTTTTTTCCTTTTTTTTTTTTTGGTTGAATGAATTTTCTGCATTTTGTAAGATGATGGTGGAGCTTTTGTGAATTTTGGGCGTTTCAGTTATAGCAGATTCTGTTTTTTTTTATTTGAATTGTCGGAGATTTTATAACGGTTTTTGTTTTTGTTTTTGTTTTTTGTTTTTAATTTGAGATTGAATGTGAACGAAGTGTTGCTAAGGGGGAGAGTGGTTCGTTTAACGTGAAGCATGGTTTGAATCGAAGAATAGCAAGTAAAAAAAAACAAAAGTTGTTCGAATCAAAGAGTGTGCGGATGAGTACTGACTCGTTGATGAAGTTTCAGTTACGTTGTGTGAGGATGGACGAGTTGTGAACTTGTGACTCGGTACTAAGTAGGCTCGCGAAAAGCATAGAAAGTAGAACTAAAACTGTAGAAGAGTAAAGAATAAAAGAAAATACGAACTAGAAATTTTTTATTAACAAAACTAACTTATATAATTAGGGCGGGTGTTACTATTTATCCCAGTAAGTTTAGATGTAACATACACTTAAATTTTTACATGCAATAACAAGTTTTTTTCTTTTTTATAAGTTGCATCTTTTTTTTTTCAAGGCTATTTTTTTTAAGGCAGTCAGACACTACCGTTGGAGGCTGGTCGCCAGCCATCGGATAATTGTTCATACTAATTTTTTTTTAAAATTACTATTATTAAAAAATCTTATAAATTTAATTGATAATATTTATATAGTTATATAACTTAAAAAAATTAAAGCTGTAAATAATACTGAAGTAAAAATAATATTAGTTAAAATTATACTTAGTTTTATATATTTTTTCATAAATAATCTGTACATACTAAAAACTCTACAAATTTTAACTGATAATATTTACATAATAAAATTTGTAGAGCTTTTAATATGCACAATTATTTATGAAAAAATATGAAGCCTAGTATAGTTTTAACTGATATTATTTTAACGATAAATTTTTACACAGTTATGCAACTTAAAAATAAAATAGTAACTGCGTGAATAATAACTCCGGTTATGAATAGTACATTTTCTGGCTATGAACAGTATTTTTTTCGGTAATGAATAGTATTTTTTTCGTCGTGAACAGTATTTTTCGCTCGTGAACAATTATTTTTCGTGCATGAACAGTATTTTTGTGCGTGAACAGTATTTTCGCTGATGGTGAACAATGTTGGTGAACAGTATAATAGGTTAAATGTCGTTGATTAGAGCCGTTAATATGTTTTTCAATACAATCAATGGTTGAGATGGGCTTGGTATATCATACACCCTCTTTTGAAGGGTGTATATTAAAAATGCTCATACAACTAGTACTTGTGATAAAATATTATGTAAAAAACTAACAACTAGTAGTTGGGATAAAATTAAATCATTATGCCAATTTTTTTTTAAAAAAGCAATTCTATTTGTTGTGAATTATTTGCTACAAAATGTCACCAAGCCGGCACAACCAATCACTCTTGAGGAGACACATGGGTTATAAAAATTAAAAAGGGTTGAGTAAGCTACAAATGCATGTCATTTTAGATTCGTGTGGAGTGTGAACATTAGTGAAGAACATTTCGTGATGTTTAGCATTTTTTCTTAAAAAAATCCAGCTGTTTAGCATTTTCTTAAAGTAATGTTAGTTGGAACCATCCTCTTTCCCTTGGTTGGATCAAGGTTAATAAAAAGAAATGGGTTCTTTATGGAACTTTATGAGTACTTGTGGATTGAGCTATCAAAATGAATTAAATTTGATGAGTGAGACTGAATAATCTAATAAAATTTGAGTTTAGTTAAAAAAAATTCAAGACCAAATTTATTTTAGCCCAATTCGACGTCAAGCTAATATGATCGTCAACTCAAAATTTAGTTCATTTTTTAAAATGACAAGTTATCACTTGAGAGCACTTGAAAAATTGAAACTCCATTGACAATTGAGTTAACCTAATTTATTTGCTATTAATTCAAAATTAAGAAGATCAATTTTTTTAATAATTATTAATTCAATTTTTTTTAAAATTAGATTCATTACATTTTTATTTAAAAAAGTAAGTAAATTGACAAGTCGAACCCGTCACCCGCAATGGGTTTGGCCATGTGAGTCTGCCACAAGAATCTTCCCCCTTGAAACTGCTGTTCTTTCCCTTCACAATGATTATATCCCAGCAACAAGTAAGTGTCACACAAGCATAATAGGTTAACCCTTTTGTCAAGCAATCCTTCTTCAGCTTTTTTGTGCTGATTAGAATAAATTAAATATTCTTTTTTGGCCATTCAAGTCATTCCATTCACTTTATTCCTCACAAGAATTTAACTAGAGCCCCTGCAGCTCCCTTATATAAACACACTCACATTCATATTGAACTCAAATCAGACCCAAATACCACACTATTTTACTGTAATAAAGAGGAAATCTTCATTCATTCACCTTAAAGAAAATGCCTTCACCAGTGAAGCCAAGTAAATCTTCATCTGCTGAAGGTGAGAAGCATAAGCAACTGGATAGAGAGATCAGGGACATGGTCTCTGCCATCACTCATCGTGTCACGCATTTTCATAAAGCAGGCTCAACACACCATTTGGAGAATGAGGAGGAACATGGCTTGAGCATGATCACCCTTGCAGGAACCAACAATGGTGCTACAATGCGAAGCGAAATGGATGAAAAATCAGGCATCCCCCCTCATGATGAGCCTGAGGCATTGAGCACCTATGTTAACAGCAACTTCCAGGCAATCAACAACTCAATGATGCTTGGTGGTAGTTACCAGGTCAATGATCCTGGTGTGCACATGGATATCTCAGATTTCTCCACTGAGCCTGAAAGCCACAAATACCATAAGGCAGAAAAGCATGGGAAGAAGGGAAAGAAGAAAGAGAAAGAAGCTTCCAAACCCGAACATCATTCATCACATTCTGATTAAGCTCAATATAGGCACTGATCATTACCGTGGAGTGCCAAAAAATAAATGCAATCTACACCATCGTGAGATTAGAATCTCTTGTGTCAATCGTTAAAACCACTGGTTAATCATTTCTAAAGTATGTTTGAATAACCATGTTTTCGTAATATGTTGCTTCTTTTTGTGTTTGTTCTTTGTGGGGTGTCAAGCAGTAGCTGTAGGAGTAAGTTCTCATCATAAGCATAATTGTAATCTCTATGCTAAGAATGTATTAAACACCGCAAGCATCAAAGTTATTAGGTACCCTATTTTATCCTTGTAAGATAAATGCCTAATTAAAACCTAGAACAGTTTTTGATCCTTGATTATCAACAGACTGGTTGGCACTCCCAGCAGTATGAGTCACGCCACAATGGATGGGATTAGGTGCCTTAAAGCTAATGAATTCTTCTGTCTTACTAAAAGCTCACTTCCTAGTTTTCTTGTACTTCCTACCAGGTTGGGAATTGATTATTCTTATTCATCATTTGAAACCATGGAACACCCTCACCTTCCATGTGGATAATAGTGAAGGAAAATCGATGATTATCAGGGATTTCATAATAATAAAAAAATTTCTCAGCCTGAAATAGCCATTGTGTAGGATCAGTGCCATCAAATTTTGGAAAATCAATTTTGACGTTTCTTATTTGAAATGGAAAATGCAGTGGCTACCTCAGAGCTTGAGTCCTTTCCACTGGTTGCACAATGGTTGCAGACTCATTTAATGTTCATGTTAATAGTTCACAAGGACTTGCAGATCGTTTCAGTAGCTTGTTCGAGATGGTTGAAACAAGCCTTGTTGTGATCCTGCCTCTGGTCTCATGTCTCTGAGAGGTGTTTGATCTCAGCTGAGAGATCTTTGAGTCTTGTACCGTTGGCTAATTATGGTAAATGAAAGCATCAATGTTATGGTAACTATTAACTAACAAGGAGAAAGGCCAATTAAATTCTGGAATTGAAATTTGATTGGATCACTGAAATGATAAACAGAATCAACTACTGAATTACAATTGAAATAAGGAAAATGCAGTGTTTAATGAACAAAATACACCAAAAGCATATACTTTATCAATCAGAATTCACAAGTGTTCCAGAGAGGAGAGGAGATCAGAATCCAACTTATTGCTCAGCTTCCATCCATTTTCTTTGCTTAAATTCCCTTCTCTTCAGCTTAACTGGCGAAATCCTTGAGCTTACAGTTGGTTATTTTGATTCAGTTGTTCCTTCTCAGGCTCACTAGCTGATTATCAACTTTGGCAGCCACATATCCTTCATCTGCAACTAACTTGTCTGAGCCTTTATGACCTGGTTTATTTTAACCATCAAGTCTGATTTAGCACTTGACGTAGCATCCATGACATATTCATGGCAGGTCAATTATGGGTTATTGTTCTGCGCCAAGTTCCTACTTTAATTTATTGTGATAACCAAAGCACTATTTACATTGCATATATCGTGTCCACCATGCTCATTCCAATCACATGGAGATTGATCTTCAATTCCTTAGAGAATGTATAGCTCAAGGTTAAGCCACCATTCTTCACATTTCCACTCAAGACCAGCTTGCAGATGTGCTAGCCAAGAGTCTATCTGCTGAGAATTTCTAAGGTTCAGGAACAACTAGAGTGTCATTTAAAAGACAGCTCTAATTTAGAGGGATGATAGCATATATTCTTGTAGTTAATCTGCCAGAGATTGATCTCTTCTTAACTGATTGATTAATAAAATTTTCAAATTTAGACCTACGTGTTTCCAAATCACAAGAATAATTTACTTTTCTAAAGCTTCTTGACTTTCTACAAGAATCACTTGCGCTACCAATAAAGAAATAAAGGAAAATTTTTTTAGTTGCACTTCCAGATCAGCTCCTTGTGAGGAGCCCAAGTGTAATGTTTCTCACTTTAATCCAAAATAACAAAATGGAAAATACCCCAAAAATAAAAGGAAAAGGAAAACCAGAAATTCATCTTTTCCCTCCTTTGAAGAAGGGGTAGAGGTGAAAGGGGGCTATTATATTATAGACTACATAGCAGAAATTCAAACTCTGATAGCATGACGAAAAACTTAAGAGATCACTATAGTTAGCATGGCCACAAATTTTTTTTTAAATTTATTTTATCCATTAGAGTTTTTAAATCGTCCATATTCTCACACTACATGTACAACAATAATTTTCATCTCAAAATGGATGTGCATAAATGTCAAGTTGAAGATACTGAACAATAATTGATAACTAGATATAAGTGAAAATTCTAAAGATTGCAGATAAATGAAAAAGTGAAAGCTACAATGATACTTATCTCTTCTAGCAATACTTGGTACAGAAACCTTTGCATATCTTTTTTCCACCTTTAATTCTCAGTGATAATTATCTCCTCTGGAAATTAATGAACTTGATGCCAAATGCATATACAAAGAGGAACAGGGCGACAAAAGCAATATGAGCCACTGCAACAACTCCAAGGAAGCTATATTCAAAGCCCATCTCTTAAGGTATCCTTTTACTGACAGTGGTCTAAATCCAGGAGCCTCTAATGGAGTATTATTGTCACCCATCTGGGATGTCAGCAGGCCATATATAGTCCAAGCAGTTGGGGATGCCCAGTAGTACCACCTCCACCATATTGGAATTTGCTGCAAACATGAGAAGCAGTTAATTGTTTCATTTTGTTCTAAGCAGTTTCTGGATCAAAGGAATATGAAAGTTGAGCGAAGTGCATTCCTTGTGCTACCACTTGCTTAGCAAGCCCTTGATTTTCATGAGTTAAAGAAAAATGCCAAATAAGCAAGGCTTTGTTATTTTGTGTGTGTGCATAGCAGTTAGACTTTATACATAGAACTGTGGAGAACATGTGACTTTGCATCCAATGGTGCAAAAAGTGGAGTGAAAAAAAGGAGCTGTATTAATAGAAGGACTGTTGAGTTAGTCGCATCTAACAATTATGACAGAATCCTCTGATTATCAAATTGGTAGTTATAGTACTTGATTTTTCTTATCTAAAATAACAGTCTATATTTATTCTAACAAATTTATATCATATTAATGCCATTTTGTTTTGTAAATGTGTACTTGTGGGGTCCAGAAAGACAAAA
Organism: Ormosia semicastrata; assembly: GCA_029884595.1. NCBI lineage: Eukaryota > Viridiplantae > Streptophyta > Magnoliopsida > Fabales > Fabaceae > Ormosia > Ormosia semicastrata. Next base: position 46,708,253 of record JAQQTO010000056.1, on the reverse strand, counting down.
TGCACCAAAAACAAAACATAATTCGGTGGCTTGCCTCAAAGTCAAGGGAGGAAATTTCTTTCCTCCTCCTGTGCTCTTTCGGTGGAGCAATTTGAGGAATGAATCGGTAGAGAAATCTCTATAGATAGAGATTCATCCGAGAGAAGTAACAGAAACAGAGAAACAAGCATAAAATCCTCACAATAGAGAGTGAGAGAAAAATAGAGAGAATCTTAGAGAGTGTTTTTTAAGAGAGAAAAATAATGTGTCAATTTGTGAAAGTTATATCCACAAATTGAAGATACAATATCATTGTATTTTTGTATTCCCATTATTTTATAGTGGAGATTTAAGTGACCTACGGGTCTCGTGATTTTTTCCTTGCTCACATTGAGAAGGTTTTCCACGCTAAAAATTTTCTGGTGTTATTATTACACTTATTTTACGCTTCCTCATAGTGCCTATTTTTTGAGTTCACAAAGGAGGAAAATTATGCAGGCATTTCCCAACAGTGGTATCAGAGCTCTCAGAGCTCTCGGATACTAGATGCCGGATTCATAAGAAAATTCTTAGTATGCTCTGTGGTTGCAGTGTTGTCTGATCTTCCACATCAGAAAAGAATTATTCTCGTTGCTAGGAATAACGTGTGGTGGTGTGAAAGTGTTGTCTAGGAAAAGTTCTGGCTAGGAAAGACTTGGTATTTAAGTGTATCCATTAGTGACCCACCTCTCTTTCTTGGGAACCTACTTAGTGCACTGTTTGCATACTACAGTTATTGTATACGGTATTATTTACCTGTACAGCACTATTCACATATATTGTATTGGCCTGTGTAACTCAAAATGAAGGGAGCTGTCACTTATGATGGAGATATGTTCAAGTTAATCACTTGAAAACTACTCCTATTGGAAGCCGATGATGGAAGACCACTTATACTGCAAGGATTTGTATGAGCCAATTACCCAGAAAGATAAACTAGAAGGGAAGATCGACAAAGATTGAGAGCTCCTGAGTCGGAAGGCAGTAGCCATGATCCGCAAATACATTGATCGCAGTTTGTTTGAGCATGTATCAACTTATACAAATGCGTATGAGTTGTGGACCAAACTTGAATCCTTGATTCAAAAGAAGACGCCTAGAAACAAAGCCCACCTTGTCAGACGATTGGTAAAGTTGGAGTACATGGACGGTCAAAACATGATCGAACATCTGAACACCTTCAAAGGTATTGTGAATCAATTGACGAAGACAGAAATGAAGATAGATGATGAGTTACAAACTCTTCTACTCCTCAGTTCTCTGCCTGAGAGTTGGGACACTCTAGTTGTCACTCTTAGCAATTTTACTCCAGACGGAAAGCTTAGCATGGATTCTGTGACAGACAGTTTGCTGAATGAAGAGTCAAGACGGAGAGAAAGGGGCTTGAACAACCAGTTTGTAGCCAACGTTGTTGACAACAAAGGAAGGAGTAAGAATCGTGAAAAAGGAGGTCGTGGAAAATCACAAGGTAGATCCAAATCTCGCACTAGACTAAGTTGTTATTACTGTGGTAAACCAGGCCACATAAAGTCTGAGTGCAGATTCTTGAAGAGAGACCAACAAGCTGAAACAGTCCACCCTGACCAGATTAACCCAAAGAAGAAGAAGGAAGATGGAACAACTACTGTAGTAGCCTCGACTAATGAGAATATATTTCTTGTTGGAGAAAAAAATTATCTAAACATTGCATCTGATGATTGCATATGGATAATTGATTCCGAAGCATCCTTCCACGTAACTCCTCATGAAGAATTTTTCTCATCATACCAAAAAGGAGACTTTGGTACGGTGAAGATGGGAAATCATGTCACAAGCAAGATTGTTGGCATTGGTGAAGTAACAATGATTATTGAGAATGGAAACAAACTTATGCTGAAGGAGGTAAGACATGTTCCAGACATGCGTCTGAACCTTATCTCAGCAGGAAAGTTAGATGAAGCTTGGATGATAAATCAATTTGGTGCTGGCAGATGGAAACTCAGCCGATGAAGCATGATTATTGCTCGCGGCAGAAAGGAAGGCTCTCTGTACATTATGCAGGGAAAGATATGCAAGGAGGAGATGAATGTTGCTCAAGACGTAAGCAAGGAATTGTGGCACAAACGATTGGGTCACATGGGCTAGAAAGGTTTGGAGATTCTCGCAAAAGATCATCTTCCAAACATAAAAGGGCAGCCACTTGAATCCTGTGAAGACTGCATAGCAGGCAAACAACACAGAGTATCTTTTAAAAGATCAGATGATGCAAGAAGAAGAAAGCAGATTCTGGATCTTGTTCACTCAGATGTTTGCTCAACATCTGAAAGGTCCCTTGGTGGTGCTCAATACTTTGTTACATTCATTGATAATCACTCTAGAAAGGTGTGAGTGTATCCATTAAAGACAAAAGATCAAGTTCTTCAAGCTGTCAAGGAATTCCATGCTTCTGTAGAACGAGCATCTGGAAGAAAGTTGAAATGCTTGAGAACTGATAATGACAGAGAGTATAGAGGTCCATTTGGGGATTATTGCACGATTCATGGGATAAGACATGAGAAAGTACCCCCAAGACACCTCAGATGAATGGACTAGCTGAGAGAATGAACAGAATGATCGCAGAGAAAGTCAGGAGCATGCTTTCTCATGCAAAACTCCCCAAGGCATTCTGGGGTGAAGTAGTAAAAACTGCAGTTGATTTGATTAATTTGTCTCCTTCAAGACCTTTAAATAGAGAGATTCCAGAAGAAGTATGGTCTGGAAAGAAAGTCTCTTATGGTCATTTGAGAGTCTTCGGGTGCAGGACATTTGTCCACATTCCTAAAGATGAAAGAGCAAAGCTTGATGCAAAGACGAAGGAGTGCATATACTTTGGCTAACCAAGTGATGAACTTGGCTTCAGATTATGGGATCCTATAAACAAGAAGGTTGTTCGAAGCAGAGACGTGGTATTCTATGAAGATCAGACAATCCAGGATATTCAGCAATCTAAGAAGCCAAAGACCATTGTGGTACACAATTCAGGGGGAGAGATTCCTCAAAGGAATGAGCAACCTGATCAGACAATACAACCCCATCAGATGGAGCAACTTGATCAGACAGAACAACCTGACCAGACAGAACAAAGTCAGGCAATGCAGGGAGAACAGATGGAGACTGATCAAGTAGAACAAGAACCTCAAGTGAGAAGATCAACGAGAGTCAGACAACCATCAAGAAGGTCTTTCTCAGATGATTATGTCACTCTCACTGATGAAGGGGAACCTCAAAGTTTTATAGAAGCCATTGAGACGAATGATAAAGAGAAATGGATGCAAGCCATGCAAGAAGAAATACAGTCCCTGAAAAAGAATCAGACATATAACCTAGTGAGATTACCAGATGGACGAAAGGCATTGAAAATAAGTGAGTATTCAAACTCAAGACTGAAGAGAACAACCCAAACCCCAGGTACAAAGCAAGGATTGTTGTGAAGAGGTGCAACCAGAAGAAAGGCATAGATTTTGAAGAAATCTTCTCACCAGTGGTGAAGATGAAATCCATCAGAGCAATCCTTGGTCTAGCTGCAAAACTAGACTTAGAGATAAAACAGCTTGATGTTAAAACAACATTCTTACATGGAGATTTAGAGGAAGAAATTTATATGGAGCAACCAGAAGGTTTCGAAGAACCAGGCAAAGAACACCTTGTGTGCTATTTGAAGAAAAGCCTCTATGTTTTGAAGCAAGTTTCAAGACAATGGTACAAGAAGTTTGATCTTTTCATGGCTCAACATAATTTCAAAAAGATGTCCGCAGACCATTGTGTGTTTGTGAAGAACTATGAGAATGGTGAATCCATCATACTACTATTGTATGTTAATGATATGCTGATTGTTGGGAAAGATAAGACAAAGATAGCTGCTCTCAAGAAAGCATTGAGCAAATCTTTTGCCATGAAATATTTGGGTGCAGTAAAGAAGATTCTTAGAATGAAAATCATCAGAGATCGTTCTAGAAGAATATTATGGATGTCACAAGAAGACTATATCAAGAAAGTTCTTGAAAGGTTCAACATGCATAATGCCAAACCTGTGCATGTTCCATTACCTGGTCATCTTAAACTGAGTAAGACCCAATGTCCAGGGAATGAAGAAGAAAAGAAAGAAATGAGCAAGGTGCCATATTCTTCTGCTGTTGGTAGTCTTATGTATGCAATGGTCTGTACAAGACTAGACATTGCTTATGCTGTAGGAGTTGTGAGCAGGTTCCTATCAAATCCAGGAAAGGAGCATTGGAATACTGTGAAATGGATACTAAGGTATCTAAAAGGAACTGCCAAAAGATGTTTGTGTTTTGGCAATAGAAATCTAATGCTCACTGGGTATTCATATGTAGATATGGCAGGAGATGTGGATTCAAGAAAGTCTACATCGGGATATCTGATTACTTTTTCAGGGAGAGTTATCTCATGGCAGTCACGACTACAAAAGTGCATTGCTTTAAGCACCATAGAAGCTGAATTCATCGCAATCACTGAAAGTTGCAAGGAGATCCTGTGGATGAAGAAGTTTCTACAAGAGTTAGGCCAGAATCAAGAAAACTATGTTCTCTATTGCGACAGTCAAAGTGCAATACATCTTAGCAAGAACTCAACATTTCATTCAAGGTCGAAACACATCGACATAAGGTATCATTGGATCCGTGATGTGTTGAAAAGTAAATTGCTGCAGATTGAGAAAATACATACCAAAGACAACGGGGTAGATATGATGACAAAAGCTCTACCTAAAGAGAAGTTAGAAGTCCGTAAAGAAGTTGCAGGCTTAGCATCAACACCGAACTGATCCAATGATATTTTCCCTTTAACTGGAGGGAGAGAATTGTGGGGTCCAGCTCAAAGACAAAATGCACCAAAAACAAAACATAATTCGGTGGCTTGCCTCAAAGTCAAGGGAGGAAATTTCTTTCCTCCTCCTGTTGCTCTTTCGGTGGAGCAATTTGAGGAATGAATTAGTGGAGAAATCTCTATAAATAGAGATTCATCTTAGAGAAGCAGCAGAAGCAGAGAAACAAGCATAAAATCCTCACAATAGAGAGTGAGAGAAAAATAGAGAGAACCTTAGAGAGTGTTTTCTAAGAGAGAAAAATAGCACGCCAATTTGTGAGAGTTATATTCACAAATTGAAGATACAATATCATTGTATTTTTGTATTCCCATTATTTTATAGTGGAGATTTAAGTGGCCTACGGGTCCCGTGATTTTTTCCTTGCTCACATTGAGAAGGTTTTCTACGCTAAAAATTTTCTGGTGTTATTATTACACTTATTTTACACTTCCGCATAGTGCCTATTTTTTGAGTTCACAGAGGAGGGAAATTATGCAGGCATTTCCCAACAGTACTAAACTATTTCAAGCTAAAGGATTACATGTCAATATATTATGATAAGAGAAAAGGATCAATTGAAAACTAATATACCAAATTCTGCATGGAATTCGTAGTTATCAACTTACAATGGATTGCAAAAAGATGTCAATAGATGCACTTAATGTGTGAATTATACTCCTTAAATAATAAAGGCTAATATGCAATTTGTTTCGTTACTCCCTGGCTATAAATACATGTTGGATATCTCTCGTACAGACAAAGGATCGTAAGAACACAAAAAAAAAATACACTACAGAAAAATAATAGAGAATACAAGAATTTACGTGGTTCGGCACCTCTTGCCTACATCCACGGAAACACTCCAATAAAATTATTCACTATCACAACAATGATTACAATAATTGTAACCCACCCCAATTGTGTATCATTCTACAAACCCGAGTACACCCTCTCAAGAGTTACAAAAATGATAACACACTCTCACTATAAAGAGAAGAGACTCTCTATTTTTCTCTCACTTTCTTCCTTCTTGATTGTGAGGATCTGATGCATTTTCTCCTTCTCAATTGCCTCTATTTATAGAAGCACAATGAGTGCAAAATCATGTGCACTAAAAGTGGTTTGTGCAAAACCGTGTGCACCAAGGTGGTATGTATTTGATTTTAAACTTTGCTTTGAAAACTTGCACCTACTCCACTACCATCCAAGCAAATTTGTTGACAAATTTGCTCCTAAAATTAAGGCACCTACTCCACCAAAAGCCTTTGAATTCTACACCGTCCTATGCTTGAGAATGTCAAGGTTGGTGGCTGAAAATTTCAACCATTGCAAATAATGGTCAACAAAATTGGCTGGAACCCAACAATTCTCCCCCTCCAGCCAATAGGGAAAAACCTCAGATCAGTTCAGGAGAGAACAAATCTCCCCCTCAAGTGGAAGCTCTTTCTTTTCCATACACTTGAATTGTTCTCCCAATAATACTACAACATCAGAAAATTTTACCTTCTTCTCAAATTTGTTATCACGGCTGCTTTCCCTTCTCAAAGCTTGCCCTTCCAAGTAGCAAAGGTTCTTCTCATTTCTCTGCCCTCGTAACACCAAGTGCCTTCCCATACACCTTGCATCCCCACTTTGAACCAACATACTTGTACCCTTGTAATGCCATCTCCCCCAAAGAAATAATATTGGCAGAACTGAGAGGGTACAAATCTCACATTTTGGAAAGTTCTAATGGCACCATCATGGAGCTTCATTCTCGACACTCCCAATGCCTTCAACCTTCATTTTTTCACCATTTGCTAACTTGAAATGGCCAAACTCTTCATCGGTTTTCAAGGTGTCAAACATCGCTCGATCTCTACAAATGTGCTCCGAGGCAGCAGAGTCCATCACCCAATTTGATTTAGCAACCTCCTCGGTTGTTGCTAAAAATAGATCTTCATTTTCATCTTCAACGATTTTGACCACGTTTGTCTGAGAGTTGTCATCATCCTTCCTCATCATTCTCAATTTCTTCAGGTCCTCTCTCATTTGTGTGCACCTCAGTTGCAAATGACCCTTCTCCCCGCAATAGTAACATTGCACGTTACTCATATCTCGTTGGGGACGCGATTGCGATTTTGATCTTCCTCTTGGTCCATCATGCCTCCTTGAATGACTCCTCCCTCGTTCAGATTCCTCTGCCATTGCTATTGCACTTTCATCATTAATATTCTCATTTTTCATCATTCTCTCATTTTCTCTTAAAGTGACAGTCACCTCATCCATCTTCAAAGTTGTTCTCCCGACAAACAACGTTTGAACCACAGGTTTGTAGGACCTTGGTAGTGAGGCCAATAATAACAGCGCCTGTTCTTTATCAAATATTTTATCATCTGCATTCAACAATTGGCTTACTAGCTGGTTGAACTTGTTGATGTGGTCATGGAGATTTCCTCCCATCTCCATTTTGAGTTGATACAACTCCATCTTTAAACAAAGACGATTGGTTAGTGACTTCGACGCATAGATATTCTCGAGCTTTTCCCACAAAGCCTTCAGTGTTGTCTCCTTTAACACGTTGTGCTTTATCTCGGGAGCAAGAGCTAACCGAATCGTGCTTACGACCTTCTTTTGGATCTTAGTCCATTCTTCTTCCTTCATGGTAGCTGGCTTCTCCTCCTCTAAAGCCTGATCAAGACCATTTTGCACCAAGAGGTCTTGAATGGTACACTGCTAAATCATAAAATTTATTTTTCCATCAAATAATGGGATTTCAAACCTTGGTGTGTTCCCAGCCATAGTTCTCTGATACCACTGTTGGGTATCTCTCGTGATAAAGGATCGTAAGAACACAAAAAAAAAAATACACTACAGAAAAATAATAGAGAATACAAAAATTTACGTGGTTTGGCACCTCTTGCCTACATCCACGGAAACACTCCAATAAAATTATTCACTATCACAACAATGATTACAATAATTGTAACCCACCCCAATTGTGTATCATTCTACAAACCCGAGTACATCCTCTCAAGAGTTACAAAAATGATAACACACTCTCACTATAAAGAGAAGAGACTCTCTATTTTTCTCTCACTTTCTTCCTTCTTGATTGTGAGGATCTGATGCATTTTCTCCTTCTCAATTGCCTTTATTTATAGAAGCACAATGAGTACAAAACCATGTACAGTAAAAGTGGTTTGTGCAAAATCGTGTGCACCAAGGTGGTATGTATTTGATTTCAAACTTTGCTTTGAAAACTTGCACCTACTCCACTACCATCCAAGCAAATTTGTTGACAAATTTGCTCCTAAAATTAAGGCACCTACTCCACCAAAAGCCTTTGAATTCTACACCGTCCTATGCTTGAGAATGTCAAGGTTGGTGGCTGAAAATTTCAACCATTGCAAATAATGGTCAACAAAATTGCCTGGAACCCAACAATACATTTAGTCATTGCTTTGCCATACATACCATTTTTGGGATAAGGAAACCAGAAAACAGGTTCCAGAAATTTAGAAAGAAGAACATAATAATTGCAGCAATTTGGTGGTTTGGTGTCAAAGCCAGTCATCATTCCGTAAAGTATGAAGTAGACAAAGGACATGAATATGAAGTAGTAGAACCAGAAGAACTTGTCAGCTTGCCAAAGGAACCCAATCATTGAGTAAAGGATCATAGTATAGATCAGAGTTTGGATGGCGATATACATGCACTCTACTACCACCTGCAAGACAATGCTTGAAGATTCCATAAATTTGCTCAGTCACTGGGAATTGAGTTATCATATTTTTTTAACTTCTTTGCTGTGAAAGGATCAGCTGTATCTACCTGAGAAAATGCATAAGGGAGAGCTGAGTACATTCCAGCTGCTCTTTCACGGTAGAGGACCGTTCTTTCTATTGCAACTACAGGCTGAACAGCAGATGTGTTGGTGCCTCCAAGGAAGAAAATAGCAGAATACATAGCTCCCACTAGATTCAACAGGTCTTGTTCCTTGTCTCTGCAGAGAAAATAATTTTTCCTCACATTTCATGAGCATCAAATTAAATTTTTTTATTTTTGAGTATGTTGATAACTACATTGTTGATGGAATTTTTTGGAATAAAGAAAAGGTAAGCAAGAGTTCTGGTAGATGTTTCTGCAGTTTTATGATAACTGTTCCTTAAAATAACTTTTTGACAAGAAATTGATGATTCTACAAATATTTCAGCTCTACTTATTTGTTTTGATGCAGTTTAAAATTTCAATAGGAAGTATCATCCAATATGAACAAGGCTGTCAGTTTTCCCTTACTGTCCAACTCGGAACTTATGGTACTCTTGTTCTTACTTGGAGTTCATGAGTTCGTGTTGCAATACTTAAACAGTTGTTTCTCTAAGTACAATACTGACAAAGAGAAAATGTGGACTTACATTTTATCTCCTTTTTTTCCAGAAAATGAGTCCAAAAATAACCCCAACAACTATAGTCAAGATGAAACGGGTGGTATTTGATGTTCACATATTTGATGCATTAATAGGCTTTCATTTTTAGTCATTTACACTCTCCATGCACTTAATAAATTAAGTTTGGTTATGTTTTGTATGTTTTGAACTCAAAATGGATTTAATTGAATTTTTCAGCATGATTTACGTCTTACACTAATCCTGTATTTGGGTCATATCTTAGGCTGTAGGTGGATGTTTAAGGTGAATCTTATGTCATTTTAAAGATAATAGAGAGCTCTACAATCTTCATGAAGACATCAAAGACTCAATCACACGTTTGGATGGCTCAAATTGGCATTGAATCAAGAACTAAAGTGTTGCTCCTGGCAGAATGACCTTTGTGTACTGTTCATTACACTACTCGTAGTGAAAGTTGTAGAATAGGCTGAAATTTTGATGTTTGATAGTTAAGACTCAAATCTATAACTTTCATGTTGAACACTCTTTCCGATTCAGACTCCTTGGAGGTGATATTGGGCTTGGAAGTCAGAACAGAGGAGCTGCGACTGGGCCTGAGTAGTGTGCAATAATTTAAACATATCTGGAGCTATAGAAATGATATTAGACTCAAACCAAAGCCATTTGAAAGCTAAGATCCAGACCTACAATCTTCATGAAGACCACTTGGCTCAAAAATGACGAATGCAATGACTTCAGAGCTGCATGATTTCGGAGACAAAGAATCTCCAGAATTTTCTACTCACCAAAAGTTATTCAACATTTTCCACTACTCCACTTACTCCACCTACTCCACCAACCACCATGACTCAGCCCCCTTTGACATTTTGTATCTCTAACCCTCTATAAAAGGGAGGCTATGCAGATCATTGTAACATGTAGAGCTTCTATGTAGAAGTGTTGTTATAATTAAAGTGTTAGTTTTTGATTTTGAAGATTTTTCTTCTTCTTTTTCTCTCCTTCTCTCTCTTTGTTATTTTTCATGATTCTTGAAGGTTCTCCAATGGTGATGGCTATGGAGAACTAAATTTCTTTAATCAATCCAAGAGATTGACAGTCTTGATGATTAATCTTGAGATTTTGTTTTAATTGTTATATATTCATCTATTAATCAAGTTTCTCTTTCTCTTTTTCTCTTGTTTAAATTCTGATTTAATGCTTAATTTGATTGAAATTTGCATATATTAATTGCGTAATTGTCATATGCCAAGAGATGAATTCAGAGGTTAAATAATTTATTAAAGGTGTTTGATGAAATATTTAGCTTGGTTGGATCTTGATTTTTAAGTTAATTTGAGTTTTGGATGGATGCTTAATTTGTCTAACCTTAATTAATTGAATTCTAGAAGCATTTCTAGTAGAAGACTCATAGATCATTGATAGGCGTCTTAATGTGATCTAAGACCAAGGATTTGGTTGATAGTTGAATAGATCTATAAAGATCAATGATGGATTAAAATCAAGATTGGTTAATTCTCTTGAATTGGTTATTTTCTTAATTTTGTTTACTCATTTTAATTGCTCTTTATTGTTTAATCTTGCAAAATTTTTCCCTCCCTGTTCATTAATCTCTTAATCTGACTTCATAATTAAAATGATCTATGGGCTCGACCCGGTGTTACCTTATGCTACAAGTAATTTTGGTAAATCGGTTATAAATTGATTTAAATTTGGTAATCTCGACAAGTGTTAGTATTATACTGTGGGTTCTTCCAGTAGGAGCAGTGCTGTTTCCAGAAGCAAGCTTTGCATTGAGCAATGAAGGACTGGGAGTATTTAGTATGGAAGTAAAGGTCCTTTGTTCCTGGTGCAGGTGTGCTTAGCTTTAGTAAGTTCTTGGTTTCTCCTGAAAAAAGTTGATATCAAAAGTGAGAAGAGAAAGATCATTTGTAATTTCAGATGTAAAAGGGGCAGAGGGGCAGTAATATGGGAAAGAATGCAGCTTCAAGTAATACTAAACTGATACAATTCTGACTTGGTGTACAATTCTGCGAAGTCTATACTTAGTTGAGACTCAACTACTGGAGAAGTGATCTCCAACATCCAAGTGGCAGGATTATATCCATCTTTGATCCTTGGAACTCCTGGAAAAGCCTGCAAAAGGTTGCACAAAGTTTGTAAGATTACTAACTTGAGAATTTATACGTTTTGCAGAATAGAAGTCATACTCACTTGAAAGTACTCTGCAAGCTCCTTAGAATGTTGACCAAGGGAATCACTGTATATGACTTGTCCACCTCTCTTCATCAAAAGCACCTGACGGCAAGATGATATCAAGTGGGTGAGCATTGCCTCTTTAGAGCAATAGAAATAAAAGTTTAATCTTTCAAATCTTGGGAAACCATATATACCTCATCAAAAGCTTCAAATATGTCAAAACTGGGTTGATGAATTGTGCAGACTACAGTTCTCCCTGTATCCACTGTATTTCTGACAGTACGCATAACAAGTGCTGCAGCTCTAGCATCGAGACCTATTGTTGGTTCATCCATAATGATGATATAACATCTTCCTTAACCTAATAGTTCTAATCAGAGTTATAGAAACTCAGTAATATTGATAAGAATTATCTGTTAATTCAGATAATTTTTTGAATTAGTTTGAGTTTATTTCTATAATACTGAATATAAGAAAATAATTAAAATATTTGTAGAATCATTAATATGATGGAAATAAATATAAAAAAATTATTTCTTAATTAAGAACCATTGGTAAGAGTTGTGGAAAAATTTGGAGAAACAAGATAACACGTTTGATATTTTTAAGAATAATGCTGAAAAATAGCCAAAACAACTAAATAACTTAAAAAATTATGAAATTTTATAGAGATGATAAGTTGAATATGAAAAATATTTTGGTATGAAAAATAATTTAAAATGCAGATATATTTGCTTATTTTACAGGTTTGATTTAATTTGAGAAAAGTATGTAACTTATTTGATAAATAGTAGTATATGAAAATTTATGAAAAAAAAAATAAATTTAAGAACTAAGATGACTCTTAAATTTTTTCTTAATATTTATGAATATTTAAAAACTCAACAATTTAAAAATTAAAGTGTTCTTAAAAGATAAATCTACTCCAAGCAATAGTGAGCACACGTTTTATTTGGTTAAAAAGTAAGCACATGTTTTATTTGGTGAAATTCTTAGCTTCTTTTTTTTCTCATTCTCTCCCTCACTTTCACGATGGACAACAGCACCAAGGGGAGAAAGAAATGAATTTTTGATTTTAAGCTCTTTTATGAGCACCTTAGAGTCATTATCTTGAGTTAGTATAGTTAGAGAAAATAATTCTCATCACTTCCTCTTTCCAAAGAGTCAAGAATCTCTATCATCAAGCTTCATCTTCCTCTCCTTCCACTCTCACAACCGTTAGCTTAGGGAGCCAAGGTAGGCGTTTTTGAAGCTTGTCACTCTTACTTTCTTTTCTTTGTTTTTAACCATGAATAGATAGTTATGAAATTGAGTATTTTTTTTTTGGTATTTTATTTGATGGGGCTGTGAGGGTTTAGAGGGTGAGGGATACGATTATATGATTTCATTCCTTATTCTCCATTGATTCAGGACTCCTTGAGCTTTTACTTGTTGTGGTTTGATAACATGAGCTTGTATTTGATGTGGTTTGATGATAAGAGCTTTATTTGTATGAATTTCATTTTTCTAATGAAGTGGCTGAAAAATCTAATTTTTAACAAGGTTATTAGTTTGTTAAAGGTTGAAAATTCATGTTTGGTTTATTGAGAATCTTAGGCTGAAACTTTGATAATTTTTTAGGCCAAATTCCTCTTAAAAATATGATTTTTGGGTCATGTAATGTCCAAAACCGAGGCGACTTTTTTTATTTATTATAATGTAACATCTTAATACCGTCAACCTAGTATATTTGACATACACCTGGATAAACAATATTAGTTATGCTACTTCTAACTTAAACTTCAATCTAACTCATAATATTTATACAAATAAATCATTATGGAGAACCTTGCGAAAACATACATACACATATATATATATAAACATCTTTGCCTCAAAGCGGCATGATGTAATACATAACTCTCTTTACAAACTAAAAACAAGAATTATACATAAATATGCAAGGTTTGACTACTAAAACATAAAACCAAACTATTCTTCATACTTCTTCTTCTTTCCTTTAAAGAGTTTTTTTCTGGATTTACATGGTAACACACGGGGTGAGAATTCATAAATTCTCAGTAAAAGTATACTAATACTAGCAGTTGTAATATTCATAAAGAATAAACAAGTCATTCACATAAAAAAATAAGATGATCATCAACGGTATAAGACAATACGTGGAAGTAGCAAATAAAAAGTTTGAAAACCATTCATTCACTATCCTCATAGAATATCACAAGGTTCAAATTTAACCAAGTGAAAGTAGAAAACTAGCAAACATGAGAATTCGACTCTACTCACTACACAAGGAACCAAAAATCATGTTTCTAGCATCCTTCTAACTCTACCTTGTATAACAAGGAAGCAAACCTCAAACCATCATAGTTATACTAAGTGGTTAATCACTTATCGGAATACCCTTACTAGTGTCTCCACACATATGATATACACATCACTCAAGTTCAACTTTACTCAATAAACGAGTATCTAGTTCAAATTTAATCCATAAAAGAACAAATACACTCTTACTACACTTTCATACTCAACTTCAACTATTAAAAGAGCTACTAGTGTTCCTAGGATTCAAACCATCACAAGCTGTCAGAGAATCCTGTAGAAACGTGTTTTGCATAATTGGTTATCTAACCAAAATCCAACTCATCCAACCAGTTCCTAGGTGATTTCCAACACCTCAAACATATTGTAACCTCTAAACACACGCCTAACTAATCAATCTTGGACCAATAATCTTGCCAAACTTTCACAAAATACCCATTTTCAAGCATCAAAACCATAGAAAAACAGACAATAATTATATCCTACATCACAACCATACTTAAAGCAAACTAAAACCAAACCTACTGCACCCTTGAAATCAAGAATCAACCATGAAAACAATAACCCAATCATGGCCAAAAGGCCTAGGGCACAAAACATCAATCAATTTCATAATCAATCTCATCCAATTGTTCATTACTAGAATTCATAAATAGGATATCAATTCATTCTTCCAACAACCAAAAAAAAAATTTGACCTCACCAAAATTCCTTCCAATTCTCAAAACTTAATATTATAATCATACAAATATATTATTAAACATTAAAAAAAAAAAAACCTCGATTTTGGGCATTACATGACCCAAAAATCATATTTTAAGGAGGAATGTGGCCTAAAAAATTACCAAAGTTTCAGCCCAAAGTTCTCAATAAACCAAGCATGAATTTCTAACCTTTAACAAACCAATAACCTTGTTAAAAATCAAAATTTTCAGCCACTTCATTAGAAAAATGAAATTCATACAAATAAAGCTCCTATCATCAAACCACAACAAATAAAAGCTTATGCTATCAAACTACAAACAATACAAGCTCAAGGAATCCTAAATCAATAGAGAATAAGGAATAAAATCATCTAATCTTATCCCTCACCCTCCAAACCCTCACAGCTCCATCAAATAAAATACCAAAAAAAAAAAAATACTCAATTTTATAACTATCTATTCATGATTAAAAACAAAGAAAAAAAAGTAAGAGTGGCAAGCTTCAAAAACCCCTACCTTAGCTCCCTAAGCTCACGGTTGTGAGAGTGGAAGGAGAGGAAGATGGAGCTTGATGATAGAGATTCTTGGCTCTTTGGAAAGAGGAAATGATGAAGATTATTTTCTCTAACTGTACTAATTCAAGATAATAATTTTAAGGTGTTCATAAAAGAGCTTAAAATCAAAAACTCATTTTTTTCTCCACCTGGTGCTGCTGTCCATCGCGAAAGAGAGGGAGAGAATGAGAAAAAAAAGAAGCTCGGTGGTAGACGAGAAGAATTCCACCAAATAAAACATGTGTTACTTTTTAACCAAATAAAACATGTGATTACTGTTGCTTGAAATAGATTTATCTTTTAAAGATAGTTTAATTTCTTAAAGTTGAGTTTTTAAGTTTCTATAAATATTAAGAAAAAAATTAAGACTCATCTTAGTTCTCAGATTTATATTTTTTTATAATTTTTTATATATTATTATTCATCAATAAGCTGTATATATTTTTTAAATTAAATCAAACTTATAAAATAAGTGAATATACATACCTTAAATTATTTTTTATATCAAAATATTTTTCATATTCAACTTATCATTTTTATAAAATTTTATAATTTTTTAAACTGCTTAACTGTTCGATTATTCTTCAAGATCTTTAAAAATATCAAATTTGCTCTATTATTTATCTAAAAATTTTCACAACTCTTATCATGATTCTTAGTTAAGAAATAAAATTTTCATATTTATTTTCATCATATCAACTAATTCTATAAATACTTTAATTATTCTCTTATATTTAGTATTATAAAAATTAATTAATTCAAAAAATTATCTGAATTAACAGATAATTTTTATCAGTATTACTGAGCTTCTATAATTCAAATTAGAGCTATTAGGTTAAGAAGGATGCCACAGATAATAGAAGGATTGGCAACCAATTCTACAACAATGGTGAGTCTTTTTCTTTGCTCAGTTGATAAACCATTTATTCCAGGAAGGCCAACTTGAAAATTCTACACTGGATGCAGCTCAACCAGGCCCACAACTTCCTTAACAAACCTCTGTAATACGAAGAGGAGA
This sequence comes from Ormosia semicastrata, assembly GCA_029884595.1. Classification (NCBI taxonomy): domain Eukaryota; kingdom Viridiplantae; phylum Streptophyta; class Magnoliopsida; order Fabales; family Fabaceae; genus Ormosia; species Ormosia semicastrata. The sequence goes on along the minus strand of JAQQTO010000056.1, from coordinate 46,692,210 downwards.
CTTCTTATGAATAATTCTGTTCACGAAGATGATGCTATATAATTTTATAATAAGGTAAAGCACAGTGCTAAGAAGGATGAGCCTTGGCGCAACAGTAAGTTTGCTGCCTTGTGACTGGTGGTCTTTAGTTCTAATCTCGAAAACAGCCTCTCTGCTCATGAGGGTAAGGCTGTGTACATCTGACCCTTCCTAGACCCCATAATGGTGGGTGCCTTGTACAATGAGCCTCAGCCACCCTTTAAAAACATGGTGCTAGAATTGAGAGATTAGTACTCTACAGATATGGGATAATGTGAATGAGCATGTATGTCGCAGTTGCTTAACCTATCACATTGCTTTCATTTCATGTGGCTTCACCCCAAATGAATATTATATGATCTCTATCATTTTCAAATAAATTAGAATATAAGATACTTATTGATCAGAACCAGCTTCTAGCAGTCAACAACTAAATGAGAGGACAGCACTTACAGAATAACATCCATTTACTCCTAAACAACTGAAAACCCAGCCCAGTGGCTGTTTCAAGAATTGAATGGCTTTCCATTCAATGATTTCATAGAGCCACCTGGACTTAGCATAGGTGGATGCATGAGGAATAGGATAATGCCTTAGATCATTCAAGTCATAGTGAAGCCTTACATGTCTATGAATTTGAATCTAGCAATGTCATCAACCACTTCGAAAATTTTCTTTTGAAAAGTTAAAAAGACTTATTCATCATGCTACTCTGGATTGAGGAACACCTACATCCTAGTATGTTTCAGTTATTTCTATTAATTGACAGTATGACACATATACACATGATGGTGGGACTAGGAGTCTAGGACCCATCACATGATGAAGTGGCCCATATACTATGTTTATGGAGATTGATGTTATGGAGATAGGCAAATATAATGTTTAGTATAGATAGACAATAAAGCATATGAGAAGGGTTTCAATATGAGAGTTAATTAGAATAAAGCATAGCTTCTTTGTTTCTCTCTTGACTTCCTTACCAAGACGCAGCCAAGCAGAAAATACAAGAGATTCATAGACTGTTAAATTTGGAGAGTGGATATCGTTTTGTTCACAATAACCACTAATCCTGGCAAAAGTTGCTTGGTTCTTTGGGTAACTAGATATGCTGATGCTTCCTTCAATATAGCCACCAGTTTTTCTTCCAGCAAGCACATCCATCAAGGTGGTTTTTCCAGCACCACTTACACCTACTAATGCTGTTAATACTCCAGGCCTGAAAGCACCACTGACATCTCTTAGTAATTGGAGTCTACTCTCTTCAACTCCTTGTTTCTTCATTTCCTCATATGAAAATACTGTTATGACATATCAAGGCATCCGATGATTAATATAGAAGTGAAAGTAGTTAATGAACACAGATATTTGGCATATGTAGGAAAATAGACAAGTGAAAAGCAACTGCTGAAGTGAATAATTATTGGAGATATTAAGAGTCTTACATTACCTGTCTCAATCTTTTGAGTGCGATTTATATATCTGTTAGGCCACTCTATTTAATGCTAATTGATTTTAGGTTAGAATCTTACATGGTATTAAAGCCAAAATCCCATCTCCGTCGCCTATTTTGTTAGGCTTGTTTCCGCCTACTTTGATAGGCTCGCCTATTCTGTCCAAACATTTGTGAAGGAAGGTGTTAAGAGTCCCACATCGCCTGCCTCAATCTTTCGGGTACGGTTTATATATCTGTTGGGCCATTCCATTTTTAGTTTAAGATTGGAATCTCACAAGAGATGCTTAAAATGAGAATAGTGTGTAGCAATTTACAGTTGGCATATCGATGTAGTAATTCATGTGATCAAAAGCGAGTGATAGGGTCAGAAAGGGTAACACCATTCCCATTTCTTGTTCTTCACTAGAGGATGATTCATCCATGCTTGTACTTTTGTCATTCTCCTCCACAATAGTACAGTCAGAGTCTCCAAAAACTGCAATAAAATATTAAGGCATTGTCTGACACAAAGTCATATATAACTAACAGAACGAAAGATTGGTAGGGGAACTTACAATTAAAAAATGTCAAAGCAGCATTGAGATAAATGTAGAGAAGCTGGCAAAATCCTAGGGGAGCACCAATAGAAAAAACATTTCAAACCATGCTTCTGATGAAACCAAGCTGTACTTAAACAAAGACTGAAGCAAGTATTTTTGTGGCAGCTGACTGTGATATGTAATATATCTATAAAGTTGATATTTTACCAGCAAGAAAATCTAGTTCTAGTAAGAGAAATTCTTTTACAGTATATTTGGAAGAAAGAAAAGGTAAGATTCAGTACGTGCAAATAATTTGGCAGTTGAAGCTGAACCCTATTTTGCAGTTCCATTTTTCTTGTTTTCCTCCTCCACAATAATAGATTTAGAATCTCCAAATGCTGCAATTTAATTTTAAGACCTTGTTAGTTATTAGAGACAGTCTTGTGGCAATAACAGAAGAGAAATATTAAATCCTCCTAAAATATTAGCCTAACAATCTTCCTAATTAATTCATGAAAGAAAAAACTAAAAAGGCATGTGCATTTATACTTTCAAGAATTCAAAAATTGTCTTTTTAGTCTTTTGTTTCTTCTTTAAGTAATTAGAAGGATTGTTACGCTGGTTTTTTTAGAAGGATTTAGCATTTCTCAAAACTAAAGGAGTAATATGGGAACTTACGATTCAGATATGTCAGAGCACCAATGAAACAAACGTTGAAAATCAGAGAAAAGCCTAGGAGAGCACCAATAGAAATCCAGTACCAATATTCTTCTGTAAACATGCCTCTAGCCTTGAGATGAGCCTTCCCAACTGTTGGCTCGGTAACTCTTGGGTCGATATTGGGCTGTAAAAGTGAGAAATGAATTTAGTTTTGCAAGAAAAGAAAAAAGAAAAAGAAATCCTCTACATAGGTTAAAGATCTTACAACACTCCATCTCTTGTCTAGGAATTCATTGATGGCTATAGCATTCTGTCCATACATCATAGGAGAAACATAATAACCCCATATCATCCATGGTTCAATGTCATCTGCAAAGGAGATTATTAAAGTTGCATGCACTATTAAGCTAGAAGCAATGAATTAAGGAAATCTTTATTTTTTGTCATGCATTTCATTTGACCAATGAAGAAGATATTGGGAAAAGAACAACTGCAGCTCACCTTTGGCAATATTGAACCCACCAAGTACAAAAACCATTAGCAGTGTAAAGGTACCAAGTGTGTTTGCCAAAATTGGTGTTCTTCCAAGTGCTGCAATGAATCGGAAAAGAGATAGACCTGTTTGATGAATAAAGAAGAATGCTAATAACTGACGAAAAGACCTGCAATAATTTTTTAGATTCATTATTGAATGTAGCTTGCAACTTGCATGTCAATAAAACTAAGGAGTAAAGAACTATAGAAGCATGGCAACTAATTGAATTCAATGTGTTTTAAAGTATTACTTCCTAAATAGCTGTTAGTGCAAAATGTTTCTAAGCATGCACCCACAACACTTTAGAAAGTAAAATGCAAAGTTGATAAAAATCAATAGTTTAATTTACTTTTTTGATTTTCTCATTGTCAGTGACCACTTGCACTTTACTATTTATAGTGCAGTGCTCTTTAGAGAAGAAAAACAATTCATTAGTCTACACCTAACAGTATAAACTTTTGAGTTAGTTGATTTCTTTGTATAAAGAAATTAGTACATTCTCATATCTACTTGCAGCTGGAGCAAACCTTACAGTGTAATAAGTAAGGATGATCCATATTCGTGACTCAATAAAAGAGAGAGGGATTCGAAGAAGCCATATGGGCAGTGCAAAAGCCCATGCCGGATAAAACAAGGAATCCCTCTGCTTGAAGAAAACAGGAAGTCTAATAATAGTCATTGCAAGCTCAGCCATTCCACTGAACATTACATTAATGATACCGAAGAATAGTCCCATCTTCAAGTTGGCCTTGTTTCATTTCTGTTCTAAAAAACGCTGTCATAGTAATCATAGACATTATCATAATCTGAGTAGTCTTAAATATATATATATATATATAAGAGTTGTGCTTCATCAGTAGCCACTCTCTTGCAAAGCATGCCTTGAAGAGTTCTGGTTTTGAGATCCCATATTTATCTTTAACCAATGCAGCAGGATGAGTTTTGGTATGGTCATAAGGAACCTGAAGCTCTTCAGTAAGTTGTTGGCCAATGCTGTAATTGTTGAAGTAGTTTACAAACCCAGGCATGCTGATATAATGGTATGTCCCTTCTGAACCAGTACTGCTCCTGGTCCTTTCTGGAAGTAACCTCCTGTAAAAAGTCAGCAACTCCTTTTCTTTCTGGGCATTTGAAGCCCACACTCTCAAAAAAATTAAGAACATTCTCACGCAGTCCTTGGTACACAATCTGACCTTCTGAGAGTACGATTATGTCATCGAAAAGGTCAAATGTTTCTGGTGCTGGTTGTAGAAGAGAGATCATCATTGTAAAATCCAAGATATGAACTAGCTGCCTCAAGAACCAGACAATTTGGAAGGTTGTGGTACTATCCAAGCCAGTTGAAATTTCATCCATGAAGAAAGCTTTTGCAGGTCCTACCAACATCTCACCTGAATCCAGTATATGAAAGCTGCTGCTAATGAGAATTGGCAAAATAGGATATTTTATAATAGAAAACAATTAAAACACAACAACATTTTCTCTTTAATAACTTAAAATTTTCTTTTAACTATTTTTCCTTACCAGTAGTTAATCTCTTTTTCTCTCCACCAGATATGACCCTTCTCATCTCATCTCCCAGCAAAACATCAGCACATATTTCCAATCCAAGAATCTGAACTCATTTCCTTGATATGTTAGATCGCATGAAACTTGGCATATTGACCAAAAGGACAGTAACCAAATAGAAAGAGGCATCAAACCTTTTGAACACAATCTGTAACAAGATTGTTTCTTCACCTTCTGTTTTGGACCGTGATCCGGGATCTGTTTAGATGGATCAATCCGGCACACGTATAACCGGACTCCGCCCTGGACGACGTAGTTAAGGCCTTGAAGGTAGTCCGAACTTCGGAGCCATACACATTGAGCGACGTTGAACCATAATATCAAGATTAATAGATACGTGCAAATGATATATCTCTAAATATCTGCAACTGTCAATCATCTATTTAAGATATTATAGGACTCGCTGTCTTAGATTGATAAGTAGCTCTCGAGTTAAGAGTTCCTAACTTATAGGAATTTATCCCAATAATATTAGGAAAGTAATCCTTGTCAGAATATTAATCTTAAATACTTACATTCAATACAGATTGCATAAAGATTCTATACACGTCTTATAAATACAAGACTAAGTAGCCTTAATCAGGTATCAGTAAATTACTCAATATACACTGTCATATTGAGCATCGAAGTCCCTTTGCAGGTACCCATCCCCCTGTCTCAACACGCTCGAACGCTGCTGTTCAGGGAGGAAACCACCATACACGTGCGTATCTCAGATACGCTCTTAATATACTTCAGAACACCTTCCATTGCTGTGGCTTTCATGAAAGCATCTAGCTCTGGATCTGGTTTGATACTTGCTTGCTTTTCTCGTCTTGACAATTCCACCAGTAGATCATACCTAGTTCCAATTCCCAAGCAGCATCCAGAAAAGTCCAGTGTCTCTCTGACTGTCATCTCTCCAACGTGAAGATCATGCTGACTAATATAAGCACATGTTCTTCGAGGAACAAACTCTGATAACTCATGACCACAGTAAGTGATTCTTCCTGATACCCATTGATAAAATTTGATGGACAGTTAAAACTATGAAACTACGGTTTTAAATAGCCTTTCTTGCAGGACTGTGGTCTATTATCCTGAGGTGAAAGGTACAATCTATTATTAAAATATTGGAAGGCATCCAATAATAATAACCGGTTCACCATATTTGTTAACACAATCATGGTTGAGGTGAGTAAATTACATAATGAAATACATAAAGCGGAGAGCAAGTACTTCACTCATTAGCAAATGACTGAATTGAAAGGAAAGTGGGAAACTATACTGTCTGACATGATAAATTTCTATAATAGTTTAAAAAATTCATTAACAGCTTAAAACGCAAATCATCAACCAGATTAATTATCATCTTAAATTCATTACTCTTAAAAGAAGAAATGATAGGAAATATTAGTGCATGGTATGTTAAAACGGAGCAAGAGGTAGACCGACCTTTAGATCACTGTCCATTTTCCCAGCAAGTGCCTGCAGCAGTGTGGTTTTCCCTGATCCTGGAGGCCCCAGAAGCAAGGTCATTCTGGAGAGTGTAAGAGAGACATAAATAGAAGAAGTTAAAAAAACCAAAAAAGAAGAAGAAGAAGATAGTTAGCAAAACACTTAAAATTATATTGTTGATGCATTTGTCAAAAAGCATTTTCACATGAGAAACATATAATACATTTTCTTCAAGAAAATAATTTTATATAGAGTTCAACTAGTGTTAAAAATTGAAACTTTGTAATTGAACTTCTATGGCATTCATCTACCTCAATGAGAGTTAAGAAATTCCGCCATAAAGAAAGAGCCAAAAGCTTTACCAATCTGGGGATGAATGATAGAATGAAGATGACTTCACCTAGTACCTGGATGGCCTGATGATTCCACTAACATCTTGGAGTATCTTTACAGCCTTTTTCTTAGACGGGACAAGCCTGATTGATCCAAAAACACCCTGTGTAACACAAACAAGAAGAAAACATGATAATTTGATGATACTTTTGAAAAATGTAAACAACTAAGTTTTACAAGGCAGCTGTAACTAGAAGTGTAAATGTCTGCAAACAAAGTTATATGAATCATGTGTGAGAGCTGTAAAATTCATTTCGAGAAATTTTGTTTGTGTTGAACACGTGAGGGAGGGGGTAATCCTATCAAGTGCTTGAAGAGGGTAAAAAGAAAAGAAAAAAGGAGTAAAAGTTGTTAGTTTTCAAAAAGTTGAAGATAGTAGACTAAATTTCAAGCTTTTCTCAAACTAGAAAGTAACCAGCTATTTAATTAGATTACCTCTATTGCATTCATGGCGGAATTCACTAGTGTTGGCAGTGCTCTGGTTCCAGTATATGCATACCCTTCTACTAACAAATGCTCAAATCTGACTTCAATCTTAGGAGTCTCTATTGCCACCCTAAACAACAAAAGAATATATGAAATTGCTAGTAAAGAAGTCTTGCGGATCATATAATAAATGTTCACCAAAATAGAGTCAAATAAAATCAAAATATGAATTGTAGTCTAAACATCAGAAATAGAATTATTTTTTTCTTTTTGTTGGGGGGCATGAAACACAAGATTTTGTGTTCATGTAGATCAGTAGAGAAAGCTGATAACCTATCAATCCTGTTCCTCAGCAAATGGCGAAACTCCTCATTGTCTTCAGCAGTCCTTTGTATACTCTCTAGGAGATGCTTCTTTTCCTGCATTTCAAGCTTGGTGATATTAACCTCCTCATAATTCACTCTCTCACGACCTAAATCTTGCTTTATGATGTCTTTCTTCATCCTATCAAATGTGGGAAGCCTCTCTATAGCTGCCCACTTCAGCTCCTCCTCCTCATCTTCCCTGCTGCTGCTCCTCCCAAACACTTCCCCATGTCCACTTCACACCTCATGTAAACTTGCTGAGGCCCAACTCCTCTTGCCGGCAGACCCAATGCTCATCCTCAGGCTTCTCATTGACCTCACAAGATCATTTGCATCCAAGGTTTCTTCCATTTCTATATATGATAACAATGAAGTGGGCAATGTGTTGGGCTCAAGAATCGATTCATAATGTAAACTAAATGAGATTGTGACATGACAAGTGAACACCAAAGAAGATCTAATAAAGCTAGATCAATAGACTTACACAGTGCAACGGTACTGAATGCATGCAAAGCATACAGAAAAAGAACACCAAATTTTAACGTGGAAAACCTTCCAATATTGAGGGAAAAGCTACAGGTCAAACTCGGAAAAAATTTTACTATATTAAGGATAATTACAATATTCTCTCCACATTCTCTTATACAAGATGTATAAAATATAGTATTTTTCAGTGAGACCTCTCTTCTCAAATACTACAATGTTATGTGATTGCAGTACCAAGAAGTAACAGAGATAATACCCAAATTTTTCTGATGTATTTTCCCACACCTCATTCTTTAAGATTTACTCACACTCTATTTTTCTCTCACTACCAGAAGTTCTCGTATTGCTTTTGCTTGATTGTTCTCGTATTGCTTTTGCTTGATTGTGTCTCGGTTGTAGGATTTGGTCTCTTTTTATAGAGACCCTCTGCATGCATTGTTATTAATGTAGTGCCTCACCATCCAACTTCCAACCACTACGGTAAAGCACTAAAAATTTGCCTCCAATTGTTGACAAAAACAATTGTCTCTGCATGCATCAAATGCATTGCTATTAAAACCACCACTTTCCAAATGGCTGGACCCCACACAATGATATGAAAATTCAAAACAACCCAAATGACTAAGGTGTTGAAGTTTGATGATACAGAGTTTTTATTCCCCTTCAAATGCCAAACACTGAGTTGTACATTTAAAAGCTGCAGTGTTAGAAGATGGGTGTAGGAAAACAAAGATTGCAATGTAAATTTACATGTAGCTAGATTTAGCTTCTAGGGACATTTGTGTATGTTAGTGTCACTATGTGAAAATGGCCAAGAGGAAATGGGCATGAGGTGTGACCAAAGTGGGGTACAGAGAAGCCTAAAGGGTTTTTGCATATGAGTAGCAACATCTTTCCACGAAGTTCCCTTGCCTTGCAATCACAAGACTAAAACAAGCAGTTCACAAATCTTGGGAGTAATTAACTGATTTTAGGACGGCTGAAAATTGACAAGGATGAAAACTGTTGAATCTAATTATTGGCCAATCCATGTTGCATTTGTTTAGAGAAAGGAAGGTCCAATTTAGAATGAATTTTGCTTATGGGACTCGTGAGTGTGACTTCAAGTAGGTACCATGGAATTGGAACGACATATTTGAAAACTACTGATACTATATTAACGAAATGAGATAAACTTCTACTATTGTCTATTATATGGTGGCTCCATTCGATTTTTTTTTTTTTGGTATTTGACCAGGTATTCCCACATGCAATTGCTGTGAGATAATCCTTGGGCAATTGTCTTCTAGGGCAATTGAACTTTGATGCTTTCCTTGAGAGTACAACTTGTTTACCACTACACCAAACTCTTATTAGTCTCCATTCAAATTTAACCAAAAGAAAAGTATTTAAATGATAACTTAGTTTTGAACATGTAAAAATAAAAATTGTTCACTACCATATAATGTGTTTTTCTACCTCAAAGGGAAAACTTTTAATAATTTAGTAGTACATGATTGAATGACAGTATCACAAAGTTCTATGTTTATCATTAAAATTGAACGGTAAATGATATAATTCAAGGGGTTGGCACAATCTACATATAATATGTAAAAAGAGAGTCCAATAATGGAACACTGCAAGAGCATTTTGTCACATGGTACATTAAATGACAACATGTATAAGATGTAATTAAGAAAAAATAATCTAAATTTTAGATAGCAATTAATTGTTAAATAATTTGAATTTGAATTTGCAACAATGCTGTCTTTTTTATTATTATTAAACTTCTACATAGCATGCAAGCATTAGACATTTGGACTACAATAACTCATTCCTATTTGTAATGATTCGTTCTCTTGAGGTTTATTACATCCCATTTTGTTATCGCACTATAAGAGGATTAAAAAAATCCGTCGAAAATATACTTTTCTAGCATAATCAAGGTGCCGAAAAAAGCCTCCATCAATTTTAGAGGCTTTCCTTTATTGTAGGAAAAGCCAATACGTTTGATTATGCAACATGATAAATGTTAGCATCACACTCTTTTGAACATTTCTTTTAACACTTATTTTAATATTGTTTCACCTCATACACTTGAAAAAATTATTAAGAGAGAGATACTAGCAATATTTAGTTTTAGACTAACTTAAAAACAAGTGTTAAAAGAAATTTTTAAAAAAGTATGTTGCTAACATTTTTCATGCAATATTTGTTTAGAAGGCTTTCGTTGACTATAGGAAAAACCAATAATTTATATTGCTTAGCTTTAGTTACGAGAAACCATGAAAAATGGTGAAGGCTCTCTATAAAAGCCATTAGATTATAAACATTCAAAATTAACTTAAATAGCATCATCTCTTGCAAAGAAAGTCTCAGTTTCAACATCTTCTCTTTTGTTTAATTTTGAGAGCTAAATGTATACATCGATGAAAAAATATTGTAAGGTAATTGGATGTATTTGAGATTTGGGTTTGAGTGAAGTGTGATCACTTCTTTTGTATTCTCCATCATATTTCAACTCAAAAGTGAGAATTTAACCTCATCAATATCAAGATGTTCGCGCCCATATATGAGTATTTCTCGAAAGTGCTTGTAAGAGGAAGGTAAGGAGTAAAGCAACATCATTGCTTGTTGCTCGCAAGAAAATGTCTCATCCATATTTTTTAATTCATGACGAGTGAAGTAAAACAAAAATGTATGTTTTGATGAATGTCCATTCAACTATGCGAAGCATGTACTGACGTTGCAATATACCAAGACGATTTGCCACCGTTTTTGTCATGTATAATGACTTCAACTTGGTCCACAACGTTGTTGCTGTTTTCTCTTATAAGACCTCTTGTAATACATCATCTGTTATGTATAGCTGGATAGTAGAAAATGCCTTTAGATCAATATCTTCCCACTCAGAGTCCTTCATTGTATTGGGCTTCTTTTCTTTGCCATCAAGTGCTACTTTTAGGCCTTGCTTTGTCTATTAAATTGTTGAATATCAAACTTCGCAATAGACATCTTTGAACAAATTTGCCTAAAACTCTATTAGAGCTATGATACAAGTTTTTTTATAAAATTAGCACAAAAAAGGCAGAAGTGTAAAATGTGGGTTTAGCTTATAGCCTACATTCACAGGCAAGGACGATTGCTATAATTTGATATGGAAATATGATGGAGAATACCAAAAAAGCGGTCACACTTCATTCAAACCAAAATTTCAAATATACCCAAATACCTTAGTATTTCTCACCGACGTATACACTCAGCTCTCATAATTAAACAAAAGAGAAGATGTTGAAACTGGGACTTCTCTGCAAGACATGATGCTATTTTAGTTTATACATAATATTACAAAATGATGGCTTTTATAGAGAACCTTCACCCTTTTTCATGGTTCCCCGTAACTAAAGCTAAGCAATATAAATTATTAGCTTTTCCTATAGCCAAGGAAAGCCTCCTAAACAAATGTTGTATGGTCAACAGTATTGGCTTTTCCTACAATAGAGCAAAGCCTCCAAAATTGATGGGTTCTAGTCAATATAAGTCAAGTCATCAAATAACAAATCTCCACCTTGGCTTGAATTTTCTTGTAGCCTCAAATTTCCTATGCAGCCTTTACCAAAAATGCCCATGAGGTTGAACTCACATGCTACGAACACCAATTAAGTTCAACCAGTGCTTGAACTTAGAAAGTAGAATTGGCTTTGTCATTATGTCTGATGGATTATCAAAAGTACCCACCTTTTTCACAATAATGGCACCTTGAGAAATAATCTCTCGTATAAAATGATATTTGACATCAATATGTTTGGTTCATTCGTGATATATTTGATTTTTGGTCAAATGTATGAGACTTTGACTATCATAGTAAACTACTGTAACATCTTATACCAAACCCAAAATGCCTACCAATCTACTAAGTCAGATGGCTTTCTTCACTGCTTTTGCTGCTACCATAAATTCGACTTCTATAGTAGTTAATGCAATAGTAGACTGTAAAGTTGCTTTCTAACTAATTGCACTACCCGAAAGCTTAAAGACATACCCTGTCAAAGATCTTCTTTGATTAATATCTCCAGCATAATAAGAGTCAACATAACCAATAATACTACCACTAGTATTATGACTCTTGTCATATAATAAACTGGTATCAGAGCTCTAATAGAGTTTTGGGCAAATTTGCTCAAAGTTGTCTATCACGAAGTTTGATATTCAATAGTTTAATGGACACATCAACTTTGGTATATAGAGGGTTCGAATGACAACTGTTCTCACATAGCAAGGCCTAAAAGCAGATTGATGGCAAAGAAAAAAAGCTTGATACAATGAAGGACTTTGAGTGGGAAGATATTGATCAAAAGGCTCTTTTTGCTATTCATCTATGCATAACAGATGATGTATTGCGAGAGGTCCTATAGGAGAAAACAACAGCAGCGTTAATTGTGGACCAAGTTAGAATCATTATACATGAAGAAAATGGTGGCAAATCATCTTATTGTATTGCAACATCTGTACATGCTTCACATGGCTGAAGGGACATCCATCAAAAAATATATTTGAGTTTACTTCACTCATCATGGAATTAAAAAATATGGATGAGACATTCTCTAGTGAGTAACAAGCAATGATGTTGCTTTGCTCTTTACCTTCCTCTTACAAGCACTTTTGAGAAATGCTCATATATGGGTGTGAAAATCTTGATATTGATGATGTTAAATCCTCACATTTAAGTTGTAAGAAAACGGAGCATGATATTGACAAACATGATGAACCCGCATTTGGCTTATTTGCTAGAGGGAGATCAAAGGAGATTGACTCGAGTAGTCGCAGAGGCAAGTCTAGATCTAAATCTAGGTATCGTAATGGCAAATGACGATACTGTAGGAAGGAAGGGCTTTGGAAAGTAGAATGTCCAAGGCTTAAAGAAAAGAAAGAGGATGATTCAAGTAATGCATGAAGTGTTACTGAAGGTGCCAAAAAAGTTCTCTCTGTATCAATTAGTTTAGTTGGTAATGCATGGATTATTGATTCTAGATGCTTCTACCACATGTGTCCGAACTAGGATTAGTTTACAACATACCGGTCAATTGATGGTGGTGTTGTCCTTATTGGAAACAATTTGTCTTCTAAGGTTATTGCCATTGGAACAATCCAAATCAAATCGCAATAACATTGACTAATGTTCGGCACATACTGTACTTGAAGAAGAATCTCATTTCTTTGGGCACTCTTGATTCTCAAGGGTGTAAGTATTTTGCTAAAGATGGAGTTCTAAGTCTCCAAATGCGCTCTCATTGTGATTAGAGAATCTCATTTCTTTGGGCACTCTTGATTCTTTTTCTATACAAGGCCCCTCCTAATACTACAAATTTTGATGCTCTATACTTAAACTTTCTATCTACGTTTTGACTTGGATTTTCCAAATAGCTTAATATTGGCTATCTCTAGTCATTAATTATTGAAATATCATTTTGTAGTACATTTCTTTCTTCTAATGGATATAAAAGTTCCCTAATTTCCATTAGATTTGTTAGAACCTTGGACGAAATTTTATACCTAGAGGCTATCTGTGCCAATTCATTAGCTTCTTCATTCAAATTTCTAGGGATATGTTCGACAGTCACTTTGTCGAATTTCTTTATCAACTTACTCGCCATAATGTAATATTTGGTCAGATTATAACTGACACATTTGTATTCTTGGGTGAGCTATTTGATGACTAGCTATGAATCCCCAAAGATATGCACATTACGTGCTTTCATTTCTATTAGTATTTCTAGCCCGACAATTAAGGCTTCATACTCAGCCTCATTGTTGGAGCATGTATATTTAAGTTCAAACATGAACTTAGTTGGAGTACCTTGATGAGAAACAATTAGAATTCCTACTCCAACTCCATTTTGATGTCTTGAGCCATCAAAATATAAACGCCAAGGTTTTAACTTGGCAAAATTTATACTATCAATACCCAAACATGGATGGTCAGCCAAGAAATCAGCAATTGCTTGGCCTTTAACAACTTTCATTGGAACATATTGTAAAGAGAATTCTAACAAAGCAATGGTCCACTTACTAATATGTCCATTTAGCACTGGCTTTGACAACATATATTTTATTACATCAGTCTTTGACATAATCAATACATTACAAGGCATCATATAATACTTGAATTTAGTACATGAGAAATATAATGCTAAGCAAAGTTTCTCTATTGCACTATATCTCCTTTCAGCATCATTCAAAACTCGACTAAGATAACATACGGCTCTCTTGATGCCATTTTCATCTTCTTGGGCCAGCATACTCCCAATAGTTTCATCTTATGCTGATATATACAACTTCAACGGTCTACAAGGCACTGGAGGCATCATGACTGGTGGGTTTGTCAAGTATTGTTTTATCTGGTCGAAGGCTTCTTAGTAGCAAGGCTCTCACACAAAGTTTTGTTCAGCCTTTAACTTGACCAATGGGCCGAAGACTCTAGTTCTTCCCGACAAATTAGATATGAATATCCTCAAAAAGTTCATTTTTCCTAAGAAAGATTGTAGTTCCTTCTTATTCGTAGGTGGTGCGGCTTCTAGAACTGCCTTGACTTTATTTTTCTCCACTTCAATACTTTTCTTATGAATTAAGAAACTCAAGAATTTAGCAGTAGACACTCCAAAATCACATTTCTCCGGATTCATTTTGAGGCTGTGCTTTCCCATCCTATCAAATGCCTGCCTCAAGTTTGTCAAGTTACTTTCCTTTGTCTTTGACTTGACAATTACATCATCAATGTATACCTCCATGAACTTTCTAATGATATCATGGAAGATAGTGTTCATTGCTCTTTGATAGGTGGCCCCTGTATTCTTTAAATCGAAAGGCATGACTACCCATTCATATATCCCAATGGCTCCCAGACATCTGAAGGTAGTTTTTGACACATCCTCCTCGACTATGAAGATTTGATTATAACTAGCATGGTCATCCATAAAACTTAACAATTCATGTCTAGATGCAGCATCAACTAACATGTCCACAATAGGCATAGGATATTCATCTTTAGGTGTAGCAGCATTTAAATTCCTAAAGTCTATGTATACTCTTAACATGTCATTTTTCTTAATTACGGGAACTACATTAGACAGTCATTCAACATACCTGGTTGTTCTAATGAACTTGGCTCTGAGCAACCTTTCGACCTCTTCCTTTATCTTTAATACCACCTCAGGTGCAAATCTCTTGTTGGCTTGCTTGATAGGTCTGCATCCTTCTTTCAATGGCAGTCTATGTTTGACAAGGTCTCTGCTCAACCTAGGCATCTCATCATAATCCTGTGCAAAGCAATCTTTGGATTCCTCAATTAAGTTGACAAGTTGTTCCTTGAACTCCTTTGGCAGAAATGAACTCACAAATATAGGCCTTTTATCTATTTCAGTGCCCAAATTTATCTCCTCCAAAGGATCTTTGACCTCTACACTTTGCTTTTCATCAAGTCTTTTCTCGAATCCTAAAGGACTATAATCTATTATGCAATCTGACAATACACCTTCAGTGGTGTATACTGCTCTATCGGCCAAATAAGCCGATAGTCTATCTAACTGATCATTAACACTCATGGCTAGTGCTTGATCGATCCTTTTCAGCCTTATTCACTAGTCGAATACTAAATTGGTCCATTAAGCATACTTGAAGTGCATCTTTGTCAATAACTCCATCACTTGCTGTGACTGGCTTGACATTTGGAGCATAAATTTTAAAATCAACATGAAGTTATTGCAAATAGAAAGGGCTATCGTCTGCCTCTACTATTTCCACCTGATCATCTGCATTCCAAAGGATGAGTTTCTAATGGACTGTCGAAGGTATTACTCTGACGACATGTATCCAATTTCTTCTCACCAGAAGATTGTAACTAGATTTTGTTGGAATTACAACAAACAATGTCGACCTCACAACGGATTCGACTTGCACATTCAGTATTACTACTCCATCTGATGAGGAAGTCTTGCCACTGAAGTCAGTGACAATCATGTTAGTTGACATCAGATCAGACTCATTCTTCCCAAGCTTCTTAAACATTGCCCTTGGGATCAAATTAATAGCTGCCCCCCGTCTATCAGGACTTTATTTATCGACTTGCCTTCTAATAAAACCTTGATGTGCAATGGGCGGAGATGAGCCTTCTGTTCTTCTATTGGCTTATCAAATTGTGCTATATTATTGAATACTGTTAACATGTTATCTTGAAGGAAAAGCCAATGATCATTGAGGTCATCTAGGTCTTCTTCATTTTCTCTAATATACTCAATTTCATGATACACTTCAAACTCAACAGGCAAAACTGAAATCAAATTCATACTCATTGACTTTAAGAACTCTTCATCAGTCAACTCTTCATCACTTCTGTACCCTCCAATCTTGAAGTAACCTTCCAACGAAAAATTTCTATCCATGACCACTATAATGTCATCCAAATCCTTGTCCAAATTGAAATCCATATCGAATTGATTATTATCATCAAAGCATAAAAGATCATCTGAATCATTCAAGGCCTCAATAACTTCATCAGCCATCAAATCCATGTTTATAGCTTGGCTGTCAAGTTTTGCCACTTTTCTCCTTCGCTTGATCATGCCAAGCATTTTCTTTCTCCACTCAATATCTTGGTCAGGATCTTTCAGGACTTCTATGATTTCTTCCTTCAACCAATCTTTAGCATCTTCACCACTTTCAAGTTCAATTTTGAGGACCTTGATCTCGACTATTCTCATTATTATCTTCTCAGCTTTTAATCTAGCCATTTCCTTGTTTTCCTTAACTGCTAGATTGCTTTTTTTTGCTTCTTTCTCTTCTGCTACTAGTCCAATTGGCTATTTTCTTCCAGATGTACTTGGAATAGGTCCTTGAACCTCTTTTCCTTTCTTTATCTCTTTAAGCTTTTCTTGTCGGAGACTATCATTCCTGTCCAATCGTCTAACTGCAATTGTTATTGGCTCAACTTGGATTGACCCCCTCGTAACTGCGGATTCTTTTCTGACAATACTCTTCAATTTCTTGTCATTTTATTTTTGTTTGGTGCTGGCTTAGTTTGGACTATTAAACATCTTGTTTATATGGGTTGTTCTTTGATAACTAAACCCTCAGCCATGTTCCTTCTTTTCTGCATTTGTCTCAACCTTTGCAGCCTCCTCTTTCGACTCTTTAACAATGGTAAAGACTTTGATGGCCCTACTACGTTCTGGCCAATCATAGCTTCATATTGGTTGATCCTACTATGTCTTTAATCTTTATTCCAGAATGGTCGATCTCTCTGAAACCTATTCTTCCTGGCAGCCACATTCTATCGAAATTGTGGGTGACACGCCATTGCAAAATTTTTAACCCACTTATCTACAGTAACATTGGCAGGTGGCATTCTGGTCCTAGCTGGTCTGACATAGCCCCTGGGAAATGAATTCCTTCCCACAGATTCACCAGTTACTCAACCAGCCAGCCATTCATGTTAGGCTTGGGCGTATAAATTGGCTTTGGTCTTGGAGTATAGAAGGCCTGTTGTGGTTTCCAAACTTTCTTGTCAAAAAATTTCTTCTTACCCTATGAGTTACTCTGTTGTTCCTCAGCAACTTTCTTCGCAGTAAATTCATCATACACTGCATTGCATCTTAGACATAACCTTACGTTGCCTTTCTCTTTCTTCCTCTCAAGGAATATTTCAAGAGATTCTCCCGGCTTTGGATAAATGTCCATTGTATCTTCCATGTCAATGTCGAATTCCTGCAAATTCCTTATGTTGATCAATCCAATATTTAGAGGAACCTGCTGGTCGACATAGGAAACTCCAGCCTGAAACAGATCTGTATTAACCTTCATATCCGCCTTTGGCTTTTCAGCAAACTTCAAACGCCCATCTATTAATGCTTTCTGAATTAAATATCTAAAACGAACACATTTATTAGTAACGTGACCGAAATTGTTATAAAACTTACAATATTTCTGATTTTTTATTTCATCAAGCTTTAATAGCCTATGACCTTCCAACAGTTTAATCTATTTATCCTTTAACAATAAATCAAAGATTTTATCGATTTTTGTTACATCAAATGTATATATTTTTCTATTGACATAATTCATTTTCTCCTTATTTCATTAGGCTGCAGAGCCTGACACACATAAGGAGAACCATTATGAAGTTCATCTTCAGTCTCATTGTCAGATTCACCTAATTCGACAAATGATACTTTCTCTCTTTTAAGGATTCTCTTTTGTTTCTGAGCCTTTTCAGCTTTCAATTGTTCTATTTGCCTAAACTTCTCACCTAGTTAGGCAAAATTAACTAAATGTTTGTTCACTAACTTTTTTCTTATGTAATAGTCTAAACCTCCTACAGTAATCTTCACTATTTCTACCTCAAGTATGAGAGTAAAATATCTACTTCTCATTTGTTGAAACCTAACAAGATAATCATCCACAGTTTCATTGTAAACTCTCTTGATATTGAAGAAATCTGTAAGTCCCACTTTCAAATCTCCTCTAAAGAACTGATCATGAAAACTTCTTTCTAATTGAGTCCAAGAATGGACCAAATTTGGTTTCAATGTCAAAAACCAAGAGAATGTATTTTTAGTAAGGGAACTTGGGAAGAATCTCATTTTAAGGCTTTCAATAGTGGTCACCTCCCCCATGTCCATAGTATATCGTGCAATATATTCGACGGTCGATTCCCCACTTTCATCAGCAAACTTAGAAAGTTTAGGAATTTTAATTCCTCCGAGCAATTCTTTTTGTTGCACCCACTTGGGAAATGTCGAAACAAAGTATGGTTGGTTGGCATATCCAACATTGAACCGAAACCTATTCAACACTTATTCCACCACTTGATTTACAATTTGCTTAACTACTTGGTGCCCCCCAAGATCTCATCGAAGCAATCTTATGCCTGCATCATTCTTAACCATTTCATCTTCATTACCTCGACGGAGTACATGGACATTACTATATTCTAAGCGCGGCTGATCATTTTGCCCAGGTTGACTGAGATTTTATTAGTTTTGTCCCATGTTTACTTAGGGTGTAGTCACTCTTGTATTTGCCCCAGGCTGGGCTCTTTGAGCGTTATGATTGGCCAATTCTTCTATTCCCAAGGGTTGGTTTAGCCTTGTCATTTATTGAGCTAATGTATTACAAGCAGTATTTGTAATTTCCATGATTGGCGTAATTATAGCACCCATTTGCTAAGTGAACATATACACCATTTCATGGTTGCTTTATCCATTTGTTGTCGAAAATTGGCCAAAGAATTCATTGTTGGCCCTATTACATTTTGAGGAGTGTCCCTCCACATATTTGGGAATATTGGTCCCAAATTCAATCTTTCCTGTCGCAAAGGAGTTGGATTACTTGCACTTGCAACCCTTGCTCCTTGACCATTGAAACTCACTAAGGCTGAACTTATTTGTGGTTGGCCTTGCGAAGCCGTTGTTTGGCCTACGGTATTGACCAAAGTACAGCCAAGTCTCATTTGTGCCAACATAGGAGGAGCATAGTTGGGTGGCAAACCATATTGTGGTATAAACCTTGAGTTTGAATTTATTATAGTTTGGTTACTTGGTTGACTTGGTGATAGCTGAGTTACTCCAGGCACTACTTGTTCTAACACTGAATTACCCCGGAGAGTACCAGTTACTATTGCATTAACCACAGGACCCGTACTAACAACGGTTGAGGGTGGCGCAGTAACGACTATTGAAAGTGGCACACTAACATCAATCGAAAGTGCATTTGACGCTTGGTTATTTCCATTACTAATGATTTGCATATTTTGAGAAGGGGAAGAATAAATAAACTTTCCACTTCTTAAACGCATAAAACCATTTCTTGTGAAAAGATGTTCGTGACACTACGAGTTACTCTGAACTCGTCCTACTAGGTGTGCCAATTTGTTTATGGTGAAATTTAGTTAAGACAAATTCCAACAAACAAATATTTATTTTCAGTCGAATGTAGGTTCAGAGTTATATGGTAATCTCATTTGAAAAAGCCTTTGAAAACAAACTGAAGGTAAATAACAGAAATTTGTAAAACTTAATGCAAGAAGTAAGAGGAAATAAATGAAAGTTCATAAAAGCTTTGAAACATTGCAGGAAAATAAAGAAACTGATTAATATTTTTGTGAAAAATTAAAATGCAGAAAATATAAAGTGCAGAAAATTAAAGGAAAGCAATAAAATAAAGCATGTAAAGAATGCAACGAAATGTAAAGAAATTTAAAGAACAAGACTTAAAAATAAAGGATTTTAGAAGAACGTTGCATTAAAATAAATGACTTGAAATGAAAATGGAAGGCATACTTGGATCAAATCTGTTAATCTGCTCAAGTGAGATATTAGGATTGTATATCTAGCAAAACCCCCTTTGTACATCGTGAACACTAGTATTTATAGGAAAACTATGAAAATAATTGACTCCCAAAAATTAGACACGTATACAGCAGTTATGCCACATATCTGACACTATTATTTTGCTCGACTATGAGAGTAACTATGAATCCTTTCAACAAAAATCAACACCTGACTATTAACACTCATGGCGGTCCAACACTTAGAAGATTTCTTCAATATCATCATCCAGCTATCAAATTAGAACTTGTAATTTTACCCCCAACATTTACCTTCAGTTTGTTTTCAAAGACCTTTTCAAACGAGATTACTATATAACTCTGAACCCATATTCGAATGAAAATAAATATTTGTTTGTTGGAATTTGTCTTAACTAAATTTCACCATAAACAAATTGGCACGCTCGGTGGGACGAGTTCAGAGTAACTCGTAGTGCCACGAACCTCTTTTCATAAGAAATGGTTTTATGCATTTTAGAAATGGAAAGTTTGTCTTTTCTTCCCCTTTTCAAAATACACAAATCATGAGTAACGCAAATAACTAGGCATCGAATGCACTTTCGATTGATGTTAGTGTTCCACCTTCGATAGTCATTACTGCATCACCCTCAACCGTTGTTAGTATGGGTGTGGTTGATGCAATAGTAACTGGAACTCTTCGAGGTAATCCAGTGTTAGAATAAGTGGTTCCTGGAGTGACTCAGCCATCACCAAGTCAACCACGTAACCAAAGTGTAATAAATTCAAACTCAAGGTTTATACCACAATATAGTTTGCCACCCAACTATGTTCCTCTTGTGTTGGCACAAATAAGACTTAGCTGTACTTTGGTCAATACCGTAGGCCAAACAGCGGCTTCACAAGGCCAACCACAAGTAAGTTCAGCTTTAGTGAGTTTCAATTGTCAAGGAGCAAGGGTTGCAAGTGCAAGTAATCCAACTCCTTTTCGACGGGAGAGATTGAATTTGGGACCAGTATTCCTAAATATGTCGAGGGACACTCCTCAAAATGTAACAGGGCCAACCATGAATTCTTTGGCTAGTTTTCGACAACAAATGGATGAAAGCAACCATGAAATGGTGCATATTTTCACTTAGTAAATGAATGTTGTAATTACGCCAATCATGGAAACTACAAATAATGCTTGTAATACATTGGCTCAACAAATGGCAAGGTTAAACCAAGCCTTGGGAATAGAAGAATTGGCCAATGATAATGCTCAAAGAGCCCAACCTGGGGCAAATGCAGGAGTGGCTGCACCCCAAGAATTGGCCAATGATCAACCGCGCTTAGAATATGGTAATGTCCATGTACTCCGTCGAGGTGATGAGGATCAAATGGTTAGGAATGATGCAGCCATGAGATTGCTTCGACGAAATATTGATGGGGCACTAAGTGGTTAATCAAAATGTAAATCAAGTGGTGGAATAAGTACTGAATAGGTTTGGGTTCAATGTTGGATATGCCAACCAACCCTACTTTGTTTCGGCATTTCCTAAGTGGGTGCAACAAGCAGAATTGTCCAGGGGAATTAAAATTCCTAAACTTTTTAAGTTTGCTGGTGAAAGTGGAGAATCGACCGTCGAACATATTGCACAGTATACTATAGAAATGGGGGAGGTGGCCACTATTAAAAGCCTTAAAATGAGATTCTTCCTAAGTTCCCGTACTAAAAATGCATTCTCTTGGTTTTCGACATTGAGACCAAATTCGGTCCATTCTTGGACTCAATTAGAAAGAAGTTTTCATGACCAGTTCTTTAGGGGAGATTTGAAAGTGGAACTTACAGATCTCTTCAATATCAAGAGAGTGTACAATGAAACCGTAGATGATTATCTTGCTAGGTTTTGACAAATAAAGAGTAGATATTTTACTCCCATAGCTGACGTAGAAATAGTGAAGATTACTGCAGGAGGTTTACACTATTACATAAGAAAAAAGTTACTGAACCAATATTTAGCTGATCTTGCCCAACTAGGTGAGAAGGTTAGGCAAATAGAATAACTAAAAGCTAAAAAGGCTCAGAAACAAAAGAGATTCCTTAAAAGAGAGAAAGTAGTATTTGTCAGATTAGGCGAATCTGACAATGAGACTGAAGATGGCAATGATGAATTTGAGGTTAACATTGTTGAACTTCAAAATGGTCCTCCTTATGTGTGTCAGGCTCTACAGCCTACAAAAAATAAGGAGAAAACGAGTAATGTCAATAGAAAAACATATATATTCGACATACCAAAAATCAACAAAATCTTTGATTTATTGTTAAAGGATAAACAGATTAAACTGTTGGAAGGTCATAGGCTACTAAAGCTTGATAAAATAAAAGACCAAAAATATTGTAAGTTTTATAACAATTTCAGTCACGTTACTAATGAATGTAATCATTTCAGAGATTTAATTCAGAAAGCATTAATGGATGGGCATTTGAAGTTTGCTAACAAGCCTAAGGCGGATATGAAGGTTAATACAGATCCGTTTCAGGCTGGAGTTTCCTGTGTCGACTAACAGGTTCCTCTGAATATTGGAATGATCAACATAAGAAATTTGCAGGAATTCGACATTGACATGGAAGATGCAATAGACATTTATCCAAAGCCAGGAGAATCTCTTAAAATATTCCTTGAGATGAAGAAAGAGAAAGGCAAGGTAAGGTTATGTCCAAGATGTAATGCAGTATATGATGAATTTGCTGCAAAGAAAGTAGTTGAGGAACAACAAAGTAACTCACAGGGTAAAACGAAGTTTTTTGACAAGAAAACTTGGAAACCACAACAGGCCTTCTATACTCCAAGACCAAAGCCAGTTTATATGCCCAGACCTAACATGAATGGCTAGCTAGTTGAGTTATCTGGTAAGTATGTGGAAAGCAATTCATTTCCCAGGGGCTATGTCGAACTAACTAAGACCAGAGTGCCACCTGCCAATGTCACTGTGGAAAGGTGGGTTAAAAATTCTGCAATGGTGTGTCACCCACAATTTCAGTGGAATGTGGATGCCAAGAAAAATAGGTTTCAGAGAGATCGACGATTCTGGAATAAAGATTACAAATATGGTAGGATCAGCCAAGATAAAGCTATGATTAGCCAGAATGTAGTAGGGGCATCAAAGTCTTTACCATTGTCAAAGAGTCGAAAGAGGAGGCTGCAAAGGTTGAGACAAGCGCAAAAAATAAGGAATATGGTTGAGGGTTTAGTTATCAAAGAACAACTCACAGAAACGGGATGTTTGGTAATCAAAACTAAGCCAGCACCAAACAAAAAAATGACAAGAAATTGAAGAGTATTGTCAGAAAAGAATCCGCAGTTACGAAGAGGTCAATCCAAGTTGAGCCAACAACAACTGCAGTTAGACGACTGGACAGGAATGATAGTCTCTGACAAGAAAAGCTAGCAGAGATAGAGAAATGAAAAGGGGTTCAAGGACCTATTCCAAGTAAAACTGAAAGAAAATAGCCAATTGGACTAGTAGCAGTAGAAAAAGAAGCAAAGAAAAGTAATCTAGCAGTTAAGAAAAATAAGGAAATAGCTAGATTGAAAGCTGAGAAGATGATAATGAGAATAGTCGAGATCAAGGGCCTTAAAAATTGAACTTGAAAGTGGTGAAGATACTGAAGATTAGTCGAAGGAAGAAATCATGGAAGTCTTGAAAGATCCTGACCAAGATATCGAGTGGAGAAAGAAAATGCTTTGCATGATCAAGGGAAGGAGAAAATTGGTGAAGCCTAACTACTAAGCCATTGACATGGATTTGATGGCTGATGAAGTTATTGAGGCCTTGAATGATCTAGATGATCTTTTAGGCTTTGATGATAATGATCAATTCGATATGAATTTCAATTTGGACAAGGATCTGGATGACATTATAATGGCCATGGATAGAAATTTGTCGTTGGAAGGTTACTTCAAGATTGAAGGGTACAGAAGTGATGAAGAGTTGACTGATGAAGAGTTTTTAAAGTCAATAAGTGTGAATTTGATTTCAGTTTTTCCTGCTGAGTTTGAAGGGTATCATGAAATTGAATATATTGGAGAAAATGAAGAAGACCTGGATGACCTCAGTGATCATTGGATTTTCCTTCAGGATAACATGTTAACAGTGTTTGACAATACAACACATTTTGAGAAGCCAATAGAAGAGCAGAGGCTCATCTCCGCTCGTTACACATCAAGGCTTTGTTAGAAGGCAAGCCGACAAATAGAGTCCTGATAGACGGGGGGCAACTATCAATTTGATCCCAAGGGCAATGTTTAAGAAGCTTGGGAAGAATGAGTCTGATTTGATGTCAACTAACATGATTGCAATTGACTTCGGTGGCAAGACTTCCCCGTCAAATGGAGTAGTAATACTGAATGTGCAAGTCGGATCCGTTGTGAGGTCAACATCGTTTGTTGTAATTCTAACAAAATCTAGTTACAATTTTCTGCTGGGAAAAGATTGAATACATGTTGTCGGAGCAATACCATCAACGGTCCATCAGAAACTTATCCTCTAGAATGCAGAAGATCAGGTGAAAATAGTAGAGGCAGACGATAGCCCTTACTATTTGCAACAACTTCATGTTGATTTTAAAATTTATACTCTAAATGTCAAGCCAGTCATGGCAAATGATGGAGTCATTGACAAAGATGCACTTAAAGTATGCTTAATGGACCAATTTGGCATTCGACTAGTGAATAACGCCGAAAAGGATCGGCTAAGCACTAGCCATAAGTGTTAATGATATGTTAGATAGACTGTCGACTTATTTGGCCGACAAAGCAGTATACACTACTGAAGGTGTATTGTCAGATTGCATAATAGATGATAGTCCTTTGGAATTTGAGAAAAGACTTAATGAAAACCAAAGTGTAGAGGTCGAAGATCCTTTGGAGGAGATAAACTTGGGCACTGAAATAAATAAAAGATCTATATTTGTGAGTTCATTTCTGACAAAGGAGTTCAAGGAACAACTTGTTAACTTAATTGAGGAATACAAAGATTGTTTTGCATGAGATTATGACGAGATGCTTGGGTTGAGCAGAGACCTTATTGAACATAGACTGCCGTTGAAAGAATGATGCAGACTTGTCAAACAAGCCAACAGGAGATTTGCACCTAAGGTGGTATTAAAGATAAAGGAAGAGGTCGAAAGGTTGCTCAAAGCCAAGTTCATTAGAACGACCAGGTATGTCGAATGGTTATCTAATGTCGTTCTTGTAATTAAGAAAAGTGGTAAGTTAAGAGTATATATAGACTTTAGGAATTTAAATGCTGCTACACCTAAAGATGAATATCCTATACCTATTATGGACATATTAGTTGATGCCGCATCTGGACATGAATTGTTAAGTTTTATGGATGGTCGTGTAGGTTATAGTCAAATCTTCATAGCCGAGGAGGATGTGTCAAAACTTCCTTCAGATGTCCGAGAGCCATTGGGACATATGAATGGATAGTCATACCTTTCGGTTTAAAGAATGTAGGGGCCACCTATCAAAGAGCAATGAACACTATCTTCCATGATGTCATTGGAAAGTTCATGGAGGTATACATTGACAATGTAATTGTCAAGTCAGAGACAAAGGAAAGTCACTTGACAAACTTGAGGCAGACATTTGACAAGATGAGAAAGCACAGTCTCAAAATGAATCCAAAGAAATGTGATTTTGGAGTATCAGCTGTCAAATTCTTGGGTTTCTTAGTTCATAAGAAAGGTATTGAAGTGGACAAGAATAAAGACAAGGCAGTTCTGGAAGCCGCACCACCAATGAACAAGAAGGAACTACAATCTTTCTTAGGAAAAGTGAACCTTCTAAGGAGATTCGTATCCAATTCGTCGGGAAGAACTAGAGTCTTCGCCCCATTGGTCAAGTTGAAGGCTGAACAAGACTTTGTATGGGAGACTTGCCACCAAGAAGCCTTCAACCAGATAAAATAGTACTTGACAAACCCACTGATCATGATGCCTCCAGTGCCTCATAGACCGTTGAAGTTGTATATATCAGTGTCAGATGAAACCATAGGGAGTATGCTAGCTCAAGAATATGAAAATGACATCGAGAGAACCGTATATTATCTTAGTCGAGTTTTGAATGATGCTGAAAGGAGATATAGTGCAATAGAGAAACTTTGTTCAGCATTATATTTCTTATGTACTAAACTCAAGTATTATATGATGTCTTGTAATGTATTGGTTATGTCAAATACTGATGTAATAAAATATATGTTGTCAAAGCCAGTGCTAAATGGACATATTGGTAAGTGGACCGTTACTTTTTCAGAATTCTCTTTACAATATATTCCAATGAAAGCTGTTAAAAGGCCAAGCAATTGCTGATTTCTTGGCTGACCATCTGATGCGTGAAATCCGCAAGTGTACGATTTCATCGTCAAGTAATAAAAGATCGAATCCACAGGGACTGTGTGTATGAATACCAATTAATTAATTAACTTAATTAAATTAAGCAAGAGAAAATATGATTATTGATTGATAAGAACTTAGTAACAAAATAATTAAATAAAAATTAAGAAAACAGAATTTAGAATAAAAACAGCAAGTTATCAAGAATGGGGTTTTCAAAATTAAGAAAGCTTCCAAGATTGGGATACCACAATGATACAAGATAAATCCTAATTGACAACCCTTTTATTAAATCTGAAATTCAATTGAAGGTGAATTACCCTAAATTAGTTAATGTTCTTTCTCAAGATACAAGATCCGTGCCCAATTAAACCAATTCCTACTCTCGTGGTAATTGAATTTAAATTGAACCCATTACGCTTTGTGATAATTCATTAAATCCTCGAAAGGCTAAAACTACTCTCGTGATTTAGACCTTAAGTTCAATTCTTATGGTTCCAACACTTAGGTTCACCTCTCAGTACGTCCCTAAATGCCTATGAGATGCAAATAAGTGGCCAGCAAATTCACATGAATAAGAGCAATAAGAATTGAATCAAAGAACATTCAAGATCAATAAAAGGGGAAACAACGTCAATTATTCATTATCAAAGTATCAAAGGGCATTGCCCAATCCTAGAAACAAGGAAACTACTCAGACATAGAGACGAAGGAATCAGAAAACATTGTTTAAGAACATCCAAACCCATAATCCAAGAGAGAAGAGGGAAGAAAGATCAAGAACAAAAGCCAAAGCCTCCAATGTGCCTCTCCCAAAACCAAGATTAGAACTAGGTTCGAACCCCCTAATTGCATTCAGAACATATATTAATAGCCTAGGGTTTTCGTGGGCCAAAATCCCCCAAAAGAAATAAAAACAGAAAAATAAAATCTGTTGCGCGCCCCAAACCACGGCCGTGGTGGCCACCACGGCCAGGCCGTGGTTGGTTCTGAGTTAGAGATTTCATTGCTGCTGTCTTCAAACCACGGCTGTGGTGTAGATCACGTCCAGGCCGTGGTTGGTTCTGGAATGGCCTTCCAAGCTCAATATGACCCATTAGATCTTCGAATCTGGAAAAGTGCTCAACATGAAAGTTGTAGATTTGGATCTTAGCTATCAACCATCAAAATTTCAGCTCATTTGACAACTTGTAGCTCGAGATATGTCATGAATAGTATACAAAGGTCAAGCTGTCAGGATCAGCACCCTAGTTCTTGCTTCAACTCCAATTTGAGTTATCCAAATGTGTGATTGAGCCTTTGAGGTCTTCATGAAAGTTGTAGATAATTGTCTTATCTTTCCCTAAATTAGTTCCATAAAGCTCCAACTTCAATCATGCAAGCTTCCATTCATTCCAAGGCCAATTTAGCACCAATCCTACACAAGAACACCAGAAACACGGCAGTTATCCGAACTAAGGGAAAAACAAACCAAAAGGGAAACTAAAACGCCTAAAATGCTCAAGAATGCATGTAAAATAAGAACAAAACATGATGTTGTTTCACACACATCATCATCCATGTTTACGTTTTGATAGTATAAATTTTTGACGGGTTAAAACCTTGGCTTTTATATTTTGATGGCTCAAGACATCAAAACGGAGTTGGAGTGGGAATTCTAATTGTTTCTCCTCAAGGTGCTCCAACTAAGTTCATGTTTGAACTTAAACATACATGCTCTAACAACGAGGCTGAGTATGAAGCCTTAATTGTCGGGATAGAAAAACTAATAGAAATGAAAGCACGTAATGTGCATATCTTTGGGGATTCACTGCTAGTCATCAAACAGCTCACCCAAGAATACAAATGTGTCAGTTATAATCTAACCAAATATTGCATTGTGGCGAGTAAGTTAATAAAGAAATTTGACGAAGTGACTGTCGAGCACATCCCCAAAAATTTGAATGAAGAGACTAATGAATTGGCACAGATAGCCTCTGGGTATAAAATTCCATCCAAGGTTCTAACAAATCTAATGGAAATTAGGGAACTTTTATATCCATTAGAAGAAAGAGATGTACTACAAAATGATATTTTGACAATTAATGACTGAAGACAGCCAATATTAAGCTATTTGAAAAATCCAAGTCAAAATATGGATAGAAAGTTTAAGTATAGAGCATCAAAATTTATAGTATTATGAGGGTCCTTGTATAGAAAATCCGTTGATGAAAATTTAGAGGCTTGCCTGAGTGAAGCAGAGGCTTATATTGCCTTAGCAGAAGTCCATGAAGGAATTTGTGGAGCTCATCAGGCAGGTAATCAGATGAAATGGGTCCTTGGACGACAAAGGTATTATTGGCCTACACTAGTCAGGGATTGTATAATATTTGCTAAGTCTTGTGAAGAGTGTCAAAGACATAGCCATATACAGAATGTTCCTGCTAGTGAATTACATTTCATAGTCAAACCTTGGCCTTTTAGAGGATGGGCTTTAGTCAAACCTTGGCCTTTTAGAGGATGAGCTTTGTATTTAATAGGCTAAGTTCATCTACATCGTTGAAAGGACATAAGTATATTTTAGTAAGAGTTGATTACTTTACTAAGTGGGTTGATGCTATAGCTTTAAAAGATGTAACCCAATAGGACGTAATTGACTTTATAGAAAATAATATAGTTTGTCGATTTGGAATACTACAAACTTTGACAACTGACCAAGGGACGGTGTTCATTGGAAGGAGAGTTGTCAAATATGCTAATTCAAGGAAGATTAAAATGCTTATGTCAACTCCATATTATGCTCAAGTAAATGGCCAAGTAGAGGCCATGAACAAAATAATCATAAGTTTGATTAAGAAGCATATTTGTCAACAGCTCAGAAATTGGAATAATACCCTTAACCAAATTCTATGGGCATATAGAAATTCACGAAGAGAATCGACGGGCACTTCAGCATACAAGTTAGTTTATGGTCATGATGCAGTGTTATCAGTCGAGATTAATCTTCAATCAGTTCATATTCAAAAACAAGATGAGTTACTAGTTGATCATTACTGGAACTTGATGTTTGATGAATTAAACGAATTAAGTGATGAAAGATTAACTAATTTAGGAAACTTGATTCGACAAAAAGAAAGAATTGCTAAATTTTATAACAATCGAATTAAGTACAAGTCTTTTAAGGTTGACGACTTGGTTTGGAAGGTGATTTTGCCCATGGATAGAAGTTGTCGAGAATATGGGAAATGGTCTCCAAAATGGGAAGGACCATTTAAAGTTACTCAAGTAATTTTTGAAAATGCTTATGCACTTTTCGAAGTTAATTTAGGTTTAAGAATTAAGTCTATTAATGGGAAATATTTGAAGCCATATAGGCTGACAATGTGTGAAGTAAAGATTGACAAAGAATGATTAAAATTAAATTTCATTCATATACTTAGCAATTACGAGTTACATTGTCAAGCAATTTAAGTTAATGACAATACTTATCATATTACAACTTGATTAAGTTGTTAGAACCTTACAAAGAAAAAATAAACTGACAATTAACTAAAATGGGGAGGAGAAGAGATACATTTAAGTTTTTTGTAAAACCTCCTAAGAATCTTTCAAGAATTGTTTATCGGTGCAAGCTGTGTGATATTCTGCTTCAAGGGAGTTTATCTTCGCTAACACTACCTTGGTTTCTATAGCCTATTGTTTGGAGTTGTTGGCAATGCTTTGTTGCTTAGCTATCCCTTGTTGTAATGCAATGTTAAGCTTTTGCTTCCAATGTTGAGTCTCTTCAAGTTTTTCTCCAAATCTTTAATCTCTTTGTCTAGTTCTGCCTCCTTATTTTTCCCTTTGACGAGATAATCTTTTAATTTAGCATTCTCATTCTTCGTGTTGGTCAACTGCTTCAACATCTTGGACTTTTCTTGAACTTCTTTGGTATAAGCAAGAATGACTCGACGGATAATAGGCATTTTTAATGACAAATTTTAGAGAAAATATTTGACAGTCATAGGAAGAGCTCGATTGGCTATTAGCAGTTGTTGAGAGAGGGGTTCCAACTCAGTCACAATGGCCGTCATCCTTTCTCGAAGAGGTTAATCAGAATTTAAGTGTTCAAAAGAATAAGTGAAGGCATTCTTCAGCTCAGCCAATAGTCCAGTGACATAAGAGTCACTAGAATCTTGTTCATGTTGTGTAGAAGAGTGAGCTAATTGTGGAGAGCTTCTGTGACTACCCGACAGCATGGTTATTAGTTCATCTAAATCTACTTCTATGTCTTCAATATTTTCTGGTCCTGCAGCAATTAAATTTGTTGGAGAAAGTGGAGGTGGATTGATAGGGGCAAATTTAGCTATAAGGGTGTCCATGTCGAATTCATCTGTGAAGATTTGGACAGGGTTATCTTTATCTGCCTGAGAATGACTCCCAGCGCCTGAAGGAATTTGAGTTTTGTTTTAAATTCATGGCAGTTTGAACTTTTGCCAAAAGAAGTAGAGAGATAACTGGCATTATAAGAATCAGAGAAGTTTGAACCTCCGAAAAAGGATTCTCATTACCCTGCCTAGCAGGACTGTCGGATGTAACAAGATTTATTGATTTCTGTAGGCAAATAAGGGAAATGTTAGAACAAATGAAATCATGAAAACTAAAGTTGAAATTTGATGTATTTTACCTCAAGAGACTATCGAATTTATTTTTCAGTATTTAGTTCGATATTGGGCCCTGAAGGATTTTCAGTAGTTTGTTCAGCCTCTGGGTCCTGAAGTGAAAGAGAAATATGATCTTGAATAGAATCCAAGTCTCAAAGTACTTGAGGAAATGAATTATTGCGACTAAAATTTACCTTGGATAAGATTGAGGTGGCTTCTGTCAAGTTCAACGGTGGGTTTCAAGCTTTTTCTTCTTCTTCTACTTTTACCTTTAAAGAGTGCTCAAAAGATGGGCTTGGAGACTCAATAAATTCAACAAAAGAGACAAAAATGGAGATTAAGTCATCTTCTTCTTCTTCTTCTTCTTCTTCTTCTTCTTCTTCTTCTTCTTCTTCTTGTGGCTGTTTATACTCCAAAGGTCTCTTTAATGAGATTGCTGTAAAAAGAGAAGCTCTTTTTTAATGGGATTATTGCGAAAAAAGAAAATAATTAGTAGATAAGATAAGAATTAAAATGACAGAATATAAAAAGAAATACCTTTCAGTATCTTAGTGATGATTCAAGTATCTTTGGCAAATTGTTCATGCGACAAGGCAAACCAATGGGTAAAATTAACTTTTGGAGTTCTTGTAAGAAAGATATTACTCACAGAATAAATCCTATCAGAAATAGGGAAGTTACCAGCCTCAGTAGGTTTACTTGGGAATTCGTCGTCCAAACTAAAACGAGCACAAGGAAGAAGCACTGGTTTTGGAAAAGGGACTTGAAAAGGTTCAAGTCGTGCCAAAGGATTTTTTATGGAAACTGCAAGGAAATTAGAGGAGTATTTTTCCTTATACGCTTATTTTAGTTTAGCCACAACTTCTTCGTAGTGTCGAACAATTAAGCCAGGATACCTGGAGCCCCATTTGATCTTGTAGTACTTTTCAAAAGCCCTAATATCTTGAATATGCTTATCTTTGGTTTTTGTTGAAGGCTCTTGACCCTACACAGGAACAAGAGTTTCAGTAATACGGCTTCGACAATCCTCAATATCGTCATGGTAAGGACTATAATATTTAGTCTACCATTCGACAAAATCTTTGGAAACCCCCTATAAGAAGTGAATGCAAAAATCAAGAAATGTTGCTTGTGCCTCTCATTCTTCATAGCCACACGTACAAGGTCTATCATGTTTAGTAAGTGACCATTGAAGAGGTGCTCTTTGGATTTTGGAGAGAATGGTGCTAGAATGGCCTTACAGAATCCTAGTTGTCGAGCTACCATGTTTGGCAGACACAGCTTTAAGGATTTATCCATTGAACCGGGGAGACCAACAATTAGAATTTGCTGACAAAGAAAATTAGACTAGATAGAAATATTATAAGCTTGAGTAGAAGGATCATTGGAAATTAGTGGTCAAGTAAACCACTCGGGACCAAGAGAACGGTCAGCGAACGGTGCAAAATAGATGCCTTCAGTGTTAAAAGAGATGGAATGAAAAATGCTGAAGAAATGCATAAAATTCTCCAAGTTTTTTCCATGGATTTTTTCATGTTTGATATGGCAAAGCTTTATGCCATAGATAACAGGAGAAACTGTTGGAGGCAAAGTGTCAACCAGATAATCTCCTAAGATGGCATTTAGCCAAACCTGAAGTAGTCATATTGGGCCATTAGAGTTGGTTTTCTTTATTTAAGATCGAATGCTTTGAACAATTTTGCCAATGCTAAGGTAAATATTGGCAAGGAGGAATTGGATGAGAGCCAATTTTTGACCTTCATGAAGAAGATTGGCAAGTTGAAGATAAGACTTGGACACTTGAACTGACCTAGTACTCAGGGCATAGGCTGACAACCAGAGAAGAAGAAAAGCCACATGTTCTTTGTCGGATATAGGGCCTATTTCTATAAAGTGGAAACTAATGAAGTTTGAAAAGAAGTTGGGGCATTCGTGTAAACATCAATAGTATTCAAAGGTTGGAGGACAGGAATTATGATTTCCCCATTTGGTCGAAGACCAGTTATGGCAGCTACGTTGAAGAGCATAGGACCCATTATGCCATAAAGGAACTGAAAAGAATTGGTGGCTTTATTCTAGAAGAAAAACGATGCACCCAACATGCAAGAATACATTTTTATGGAATAACGGGAGAGTTGAATGCAGTCAAAGATACCTATGTTCCTCCACAAAACTTCTTTAGCGGCTTGAATTCTATCAAGCTAATCAAGATACCCATTGATGTGGATAGGAGGGGTTCTAAAATGCCTCTTAGATTTGCTGAGATAACTGTTGGGAATGGAAGGAAAAAAAAGCAAAGATAGCTTCTTGGGGATTTTTACAAGGAAAAAAATTGTGTATTTCATTGGTAATGGATTCTTTGGGCAGAACTGGGCCCAAGAAAGTAGCTGAAGGATTTAAAGAGAGCGAAGAGTCTTCGATAGGAAGAATTACTTTAAAGAGGTTCCATAGTTCAAACTTCTTCAAAATTGGGTATTGTACAACAGCATGGTTGCCTAAATCCACTGATGGTTCGTTAGGAGATTGAGAGTCATAAGCCATTGCAGAAAGTGAAGATTTGAAGAGGAGACACACAAGAATGAGGTTGAGGATGATGAACCGTAGAGAAAGGAGTGAAAAGACGTGTGATTTTGTGAATTTAAAAATCTATTTTTTTTTACATAGGCGTAATTATGATCTATAATCCTTATTGAGAAATGGCTATTTAATGTCTGAAGTAATTGTTTCAATTGTGGCCTTTGAGAATTCTACAAAAGATTTTACTGGACTTTTGAAAATAAAAAAAAATTAAATACATTTGGGAGGATTTTGATAAGGTATTAGTGTCGAGATTGGAACTAGAAGATGAGAGATTAAAATTTATCTTTCTTCCAGCAATGTCAAAAGAAAAAAGTTGGGGGGCATCTATTGGGGGTAAAATTACAAGTTCTATTTCGATAGCTAGATGATGATATTGAAGAGATCTTCTAAGTCTTGGACTGTCGTGAGTGTTAATAGTCAGGTGTTGATTTTTCTTGAAAGGATTCATAATTGCTCTCATAGTTGAGCAAATTATTAGTGTCAAATATGTGGCATAATTGCCGTATACATGTCTAATTTTTAGGAGTCAGTTGTTTTCATAGTTTGCTTATAAATACTAGTGTTCACGATGTACAAAGGGGGATTTTTGCTGGATATACAATATTAATATCTCACTCGAGCAGATTACCGGATTTGATCCAAGTATGCCTTCCATTTTCATTTCAAGTCATTTACTTTAATGCAATGCTCTTCTAAAAATCCTTTATTTTTAAGTCTTATTCTTTAAATTTCTTTACATTTCGTTACACTCTTTACATGTTTTATTTTATTTTTTTCCTTTAATTTTTTGCACTTTACATTTCTGCATTTTAATTTCCTACAAAAATATTCATTAGTTTCTTTATTTTCTTGCAACGTTTCAAAGCTTTTATGAACTTTCATTTATTTCCTCTTACTTCTTGCATTAAATTTTACAAATTTCTATTATTTACCTTCAATTTGTTTTCAAAGGCTTTTTCAAGCAAGATTACTATATAACTCTGAACTCATATTCAACAGAAAATAAATATTTGTTTGTTGGAATTTGTCTTAACTAAATTTCACCATAAACAGGTATGTTTGGTATGGAAGTAAAGAAAGAATAAATTTTAGGGGAGTTAAAGTTTAGAAAAAATAAATGTTTGGTTTGGGAGTAAAAGTAAGGAAAAAAATGGAAAATGCTAAATTACACAAACAATTTCGTAAAACACACAAAATCAAGAAAATACTGTTGGGAAACTTGCGTTTTGTTAGCTAAGGGTGTTGGCTTTTTTAAAAACAAAAAATTACAGTTCTCTTTGATGCGTTTATGTGGCCTGAATGGGTGTCACGTCTTTCATGAATTATTCAGGAATAGATTAGAATTATTCTAAAATTAAATTTTAAGTACAAACAAATTTGTAATAATTTCTAACAAATAAAACTTAGATTTTTCAAGAATTCAAATAAAATTTTCATAATCTAAATTCAAAATATGATTTTGTGTAAATCAATCTAATTTTTTCAAAATTAACAATTACCAACTTAAGGATCACATAATAAGATAGCAGTCCAAGAAAAAAATTTAAGAGGAGTAAAACTTCTCCTAGTTTTGGGATAAATCTTAGTTCACTTTTCATTACGGTAAATTTTCCTCTCTTATCCTATCTATCTCTTTCTTTCTCTTATCTCCATGGATACAGTCGTTCACAGATTTGCACCATATCTTCCACAACATAATAACCTTTGCCAGTGTCACCACTCTCCCATCTCAGCAAGCTTTCGCCCTAACTTTTGCTAGCACTACCAATCCTCTTTCGTACAAAGGGTGCAGGTGTTGGAGGTGAAAATAAAGATTTGGCAATTCGTCGGTTGGATGATGGTATTGAAGAAGTTTTCTAAGTATTGAGCCGACAGAAATGCTAAATAGTGAAATCGACAAAAGTGTTGAGTAGGAGGAGGACTCTAATGTGGCAATTAGGTATTGATGTCGGACAGAAGAATAATTCAACAGAAAGGTTGCATTGAGTCGATGAAGAATGGTCAAAGCGGTCAAGTGCTGATTCTGTCGGAAAGTGGGTATATGCTGATGGCATAACTACTAAAGACGTGTTAAAGTTTTAGGGTGTCAGTTATTTTGTAATTGTCTATAAATATAAGTAGTCACGATGTAAAAAAAGGAGGTTATTTGCTGATACATAATCCTAACATCTTAACTCGAGTAGATTAAAGGATTTTTATCCAAGTACGCCTTCCCTTTTCATTTCAAGTCATTTAAATTAATGCAATGTCTTTTTAAATTCATTTGCTTTTCAGTCTTGTTTCTTTAAAATTCCTTTATATTTCTTTGCACTTTTTACTTACTTTTCTTTACTATTTTCTATTTAAATTGTGCACTTTAATTTTACACCATTTACACGCTTTCAATTAATTTTTTGCATTCTTAAATTTCTGTTCAGTTTCTTTAAATTTTTTTAATCTTTTCAAAGTTTTTTTTCTGCATTTTCTACTTATTTATTTCAAATCTCTTAAATCCCTCTTGTTGACTGTCAAAACCATTTTTAAAATGAGATTACCACATAACTCTGAACCCACATTCGTTTTGATACATTTATTTGTTTGTTGGAATTGTTACTAAATCTTTAAACCAAAATTCCACTTAAACAAATTGGCATGCCCGGTGGGACGAGTTTAGAGTAACTCGTAGTGTCATTGGAAATGGTTTTATGCATTTAAGAAGTGGAAGATTTATCTACTCTTCTCAAAATACGCAAACCATAAGTATTGTATGTAGCCAGGCATCGGATATACCTTCGACAGCC
This sequence comes from Ormosia semicastrata, assembly GCA_029884595.1. Classification (NCBI taxonomy): domain Eukaryota; kingdom Viridiplantae; phylum Streptophyta; class Magnoliopsida; order Fabales; family Fabaceae; genus Ormosia; species Ormosia semicastrata. The sequence continues at coordinate 46,655,664 of JAQQTO010000056.1, read as the reverse complement.
GTTACTGGGCCACCTTTGACCGTCGCTAGTACTGGTTTGGTGGATGATGTTATAGCAACTGGTACTCTCCGGAGTAATCCAGTAGTAGAACAAGTGTTACCTAGAATGACTCAGCCATCGCCGAGTCAGCCAAGTAACTAAAGCATAATAAATTCAAATTCAAGGTTTGTTCCCCAATATAGGTTGCCATCCAATTATGTTCCCCCTATGATGACACAGATGGGACTTGGCTTCACTTTGGCCAATATAGTCAGCCAATCAGTAGCTTCACAAGGCCAACCGCAGATAAGTTCAGCCTTAGCAAATTTTGGTAGTCAAGGAGTAGGGATCGCAGGCACAAGCAATCCAACTCTCTTTCAACAAGAAAGATTGAATTTGGGACCAATTTTCCCAAATATGTCGAGAGATTATCCCCAAAGTGTAACAGGGCCAACTATAAATTCTTTGGCCAGCATTCGACAATAAATGGATGAAAGTAACCATGAAATGATGTATATGTTTACTCAGCAAATGGGTGCTGTGATTACGGCAATCATGGAAAATACAAATAATGCTTGCAGTGCATTAGCCCAACAAATGGCAAGGTTAAACCAAGCCTTGGGAGTAGGTGATTTAGCCAATCACAATACTCAAGGAACCCAGCCTGGGGTAAATAGAAAAATGGTTGCACCTCAGGCAAATGTGGGGTAAAATCAACAAAACTTAGATCAACCTGGGCAAAATGATCAGCCACGCTTGGAATATGGAAATGTCTACGTGCTCCATCGAGGAAATGAAGATCAAATGGATAGAAATGATGTAGCCATGAGATTGCTTCAACAAAATCTTGGGGGGCACCAAGTGGTTGAACAAAATGTAAACCAAGTAGTGGAACAAGTGCTGAATAGATTTGGGTTTAATGTAGGATATGTCAATCAACCCTATTTTGTTTCAGCATTCCCTGAATGGGTACAACAAGCAGAGTTGCCTAGAGGAATTAAGATTCCATAACTCTCTAAGTTACAGGAGAGAGTGAGGAATCGACTGTCGAACATATTACACGGTTTACGATAGAAATGGGAGAGTTGGCCACTGTTGAAGGCCTTAAAATGAGATTCTTCCCAAGTTCCCTTACAAAGAATGCTTTTTCCTGGTTCTCGACATTGAGACCAAACTCAGTCTACTCCTAGGCTCAACTGGAAAGAAGCTTTCATGATCAATTTTTTAGAAGAGTTTTGAAAGTAGGACTTACAGATCTCTTTAATATCAAAATGATGTACAATGAAACTGTTGATGACTATCTTGCTAGGTTTCGACAAATGAGGAGTAGATGTTTTACCCCATTACCGAAGTTGAAATAGTAAAGATAGTTGCAGGTGGTTTAGATTAGTAAAGATAGCTGCAAGTGGTTTAGATTATTATATAAGGAAGAAATTAGTGAATCAACATTTGGTTGATCTTGCCCAACTAGGTGAAAAAGTTAGGCAAATAGAACAACTAAAAGTTGAAAAGATTCAAAAACAGAAAAGATTTCTTAAAAGAGAAAAGATGATATTTGTCGGATTAAGTGAATCCGACAATGAGTTAGAAGGTAGCGATGATGAGTTCGAAGTTAACATTGCTGAACTTCAGAACGGTCCTCCTTATACTTGCCAGGCCTTATAGCCTACTAGAAATAAGGAGAAAATAGGTTATGTCAATAGGAAAAGTGATGAACCTGTAAAAATTCATATTTTTACGGTTCAAAATCTTGGGTTTTCATTCTTTTTTAATCTTTTTGATTGAGTTTGTTCTCAAGTTTCTTTTATTTTTAGTTATTCTAAATTATATTTTAATTATGTGATTTTATGTGTTTTTGTTAGGTATTTGCATATGAAAAAACTGGACACTTGAATGATGAAGAAAAGCTGAAAAATCAAGTTAGGAGCTCGTTGAGCGCCTGAGCGCTAGAATCCCACCACCTAAGCGCTAGTCGAGCGCTTGAGCGCTGGCGGTGGGCGCTTGAGCGCTGGTTGCGAATACTACATCGTTACTTGAGTGACTGAGCGCCTGAGCGCTGGAGAATGAGCGCCTGAGCGCTGGACGCGTAACAGCAGCGTGAAATTCTTATAAAAAAGAAAGTTTTGCCAAATTGAACATATCTTTTCACACTTTTCTTTTTACATACTCTTAGACACTTGGAGAGAAGGCAGTAGACGTCAAGAGGCACAAACCCTAATGTGGTGTGGGCGCAATTAGGATTGAAGATTAGGGATTTTCTTTAACCTTTCCACCTTTCTACAATGGAGTTTGTCATATTCTTCCTTTTGTGTTCTTCTTTTTCCATGTGTAACTAATTTCCCATTGTTAGGGGGATGATAGATCTTGTTCTTGGATGATGTAACTTTCTTTTATGGGTTTAATTTATGTTTCTTTTTCATGATTTACATTTTTATCTCTATTCTTAATGCTTTTCTGAATCTGACCAATTTGGGAATGATCTTTTGGGTTTATGTATGATTTGGGAAAATTTGCATGAACTTAAAACTTGTGATAAACACCATAACTTCTGCAATCGCTAGGGATAGACATTGTGGGTTATGTGGTCTTTCTTTTAATTCCTTCGTTCTTGATAATGCCTTTCTAATTGGAGTAAGACTAAGGGATTAGTTAATTTCAATCAGCGTAAGAGGATTAATATACCAATGGATTGAGTATTAATTAATTTTGAGAATTGACCATAAATCATTGAAATAGAACGTAGTTAAACCAATATTTGAGTGTGCATCTAAAGAGTTCAAGTGAAATCTGAACCCTAACGCTTTAACATTATTATTTTTCACCCCTTTGATTTATTGTTTGCTGATTTTTATTTTTATTTTTAATTTAATTTTTACTAACTCTCTTTTTGTTAGCTTAAATAGTATTATTTTCAGTTAATTTAGTAATTAATAACTTAATCCTCGTGGGACGATACTCTACTCACTTTTTATTACTTTTGTCGATTCGGTGCACTTGCCGATATCCGCATCAAGTTTTTGGCGCCGTTGTTCTGGGAATTATTGTTATTAATATTAAATAGTAGTTGAAAAGACACCAATTTAAGCATTTTTTAATTGTTTAATTTTATTTTTAATTGTTTATTTTTAATTTTTTTATTTAAATTTTTTTTATTTATAGATAGTTGTTTTTCTTATTAAATTTCATTTTTTTCATTTAATTTTCTTTTTAATTTGTTTCTTTTATTTTTGTTTTCTTTGTTTATTTTTATTAGTCATTTATTTTATTTTATTTTATTTCATTTTTATTTTTAATTTCCTTCCTTACTTCACTTTGGTTTGCTTGTTTGTTTGTTTATGCAAGGTTCTCTAGAATCAGAATAATTACTTTTTGATCCAGAGATAGAGAGAACAACTAGAGCAAACAGAAAAGTAGCTAGAGAAAGGAAGAAGCTTGAAGAAGTAGAGGAAAGATGACAGAAAAGAGTTGTAATCACAGAGCGAAGACGTACATTGGTGACTATGCTACCCCATCTGCTGAGAATATTTCTACCAAGATTGTGTGTCCTGCTATTCAGCCAATAATTTTGAGATTAAACCAAGACTTCTACAAATGGTGGTACAACAGAATCGGTTTGGGAGGCCATGCAGAAGATCCAAACTTACATATTGTGAATTTCTTGCAGCTCTGTGATACTTTTAAGTATAATGGCGTTATCGATGATGCCATTAGATTACGACTGTTCCCATTTTCGCTCATAGATAAAGCAAAGAGTTGGCTATAAGCCCAGCCACAAGGGAGCATCTCTACTTGGGAGGATTTGGTTAGCAAATTTTTGACTCGATACTTTCCTCCATCAATGTTTGTGAAGATAAGGAGTGAGATTGCTTGCTTTACTCAGAATCAGGGAGAATCTCTCTATGAAGCATGGGAGAGATTCAAGGAGCTATTAAGGAGATGTCCTCACCATGCATTTGAGGTTTGGCAATAGGTACAAATATTTTATAATGGTTTAAATCATTCCACAAGACTTATGGTGGATGCATTGCAGGTGGGTCTTTAAACACTAAGACTCCTGAAGAGGCTCAGGAATTATTTGAGGTTATGGCCACTAATGAATATCAGTTGCCTAGTGGGAGAGCATTAGTTAGACAAGGAGTGATGGAGCTTGGTACTTTCGATGCCTTACTTACTCAAAACAAAAGTATTTCTCAGCAGTTGGCCAACCTAACTAAGCAAGTGGAGAGTAAGCAGGTAAATTCTGTGAACCATCAAAGGTTAATTTGTGACTTCTGTGGAGGTAATCATGCTAATGGTGGATATGAGGCAAGCAATTTTGGTTTTAGTTCTCAAGAGCAGGTAAATTATATGGGTAATCCTTCCAGACCTCAGGGTGTTCCATTTTCAAATACATATAATCCAGGGTGGAGGAATCATCCCAATTTTTCTTGGAGTAATCAAACAGTGCCATTGAATCCTCAACCAGAGAAGAAATCTCCTCTTGAGATTACAATGGAGAAACTCTCTTTGCAGACCTCTGTTTTTATGCAACAGACTTCAACTTTTATGGAAGAGTCGCGGGCCAATTTTAAGAATCATGAGGCGGCAATTAGAAGTTTAGAGAATCAAGTGGGGCAGATAGTAAAACAACTTCAAGAGAGACCTCCAGGCACCCTCCTGAGTGATACTGTTGTCAATCCAAAGGAACAATGTCATGCAATTACACTGAGAAGCGGCAAGACTTTGGATGGACCAGTTAAGGAAATTGATGTTTCTATTGCAGATGTCCCATCTTAAGAGTGCTGTAATGAAGAAGCTAAAGAGGAGCAACCAAAGTGGCATAGGAAGAAGAAGGAATGTGAGAAGAAAATAGTTGATTCTTCACTTTATGCTAAACTTCCTTATCCTCAAAGATTCAGGAAGGAGATTCAAGAAAAGTAATTTTCCAAGTTCTTAGAAGTCTTTAAGAAGCTGCAAATAAACATTCCTTTTGCTGAGGCACTTGAGCAGATGCCCTTTTATGCAAGGTTCATGAAAGATTTGCTCTTGAAGAAAAGGAAGTTGAAAGAAGATGAAATTGTGGCATTTTCTGAGGAGTGCAGTGCTATAATTCAGAGGAAACTACCACCTAAATTAAAAGATCCAGGTAGTTTCACTATTTCTTGCACCATTGGCAAATTGACTATTGAGAAAGCTCTATGTGATTTAGGAGCTAGCATCAATTTAATGCCATTGTCAATTCTCCGCAAGCTTGGGATTGATAAAGTGAAGCCAACTACAATGTCTCTTTAACTAGCTGATCGGTCAATTAAGCACCCATATGGTATAGTGGAAGATTTGCTAGTGAAGGTTGACAAATTCATTTTCTCAGCTGATTTTGTGATTTTGGATATGGATGAGGATGTTGATATTCCTCTGATTCTTGGAAGACCGTTCTTGGTTACTTCAGGAGCGTTGATTGATGTGCCTAGAGGAGAGCTTATTTTGAGGGTGGATGGTGATCAGGTGACTATTAATGTTTTTGATAAATCTGCACCGACATCAGATCTTTATGCCCCTGTCAAATGCATTCAAACAAGCCTCTACACGATTTGGCTAGTGAGAGTCCTTTGTCATCAATCAATGCTGATTTTCTAACTCCTAAGATGGTTGACGAAAAGGAGAAAGGACCTCCTCTTTCTAAAAGTGCTGCAAGTGAAAAAGATCCTCCAGCTTCTACTGATTTATTACAAATTAATTCCAGAGGTAGTGACAGAGTATGGAGGCAAAGAGCCGACAAGAGAAAGATGTCATCCTACTTCTCTTGCTTCAAGTCACCTTGATGAAAAAAGGCAACGTCGAGTTAATGACATTAAACAAGCGCTTTTTGGGAGGCAACCCAAATTTTCTCACTTTTTCTCTTTTATTTTTATTTTTATTTTGTTATTTTCTTATTTTATTGACTAACATTTCTCTTTGTCTTGAAGTTTGCTAATGTTGAGTCGGCTTAAACGCCTCCCTGAGTTTGGAGCCTTTGTAGGGGGATGTATATAGTTGTCGGCTGCCAAAAAGAGTTTTTCTTTTCCTTTCTTGCATTTACTCATTTTGTTATTTGTTCTTTTTATTTTGTCATCATCATCCCTATTGTGTTTTGAGTCATTTTATGCATGCCGGTGTGTTGAATTGAATATCCAATGATTGTTTGAATTGTGGATTGATTTGATTTATTGGGGATAGCACATGATAATTTATGAGTTACATTTATCTCTATTGTTTCAATTGTGTATGGATGTTCTTCCCATCTTTATGATTGATAGACTTTGGATTTTAATTGCATGTCAAGCTTAGAGAAAGTTTATGGGATTGCATGTGTGTGGATGATTTACATCTAGAAGTTGTTTGATTCTTTCTTGAGGCGAAATCCTAGGCAGTGCATGATTAAGGAAATGATAAGGGCTTTCTTTGGACCGTTTGAGCCTTTCAAGCCAACCTGTAAACACAGTTTATCCTTAGGTCCCTTTTGTAGCCTTGTTATTATTTGGCCTCTGTTTCTTTTCTTTACCCACATTTTCCTTTTCCCATACCCATATGAAAAAAAAATTCTTTCTTACATAACCTCTATTGAGTGCATATTTTGTATTATTTTATTATTCAAGTCTTCATTATTTTGGTGCATGAAGTTTTATGGAGCTGAAAAATTTTAAAGAAAAAAGAAAAAAAAACAAAAAAAAAACAAGAAAGTTCACCCAAAGTATTACAAAGAAATAAGTCTGGGGTGAAAATTGTTGAAAAAGAAAAAAAGAAAAAAAAAGTGAATGTTGTGTTGTTTCTTATGCTCCGTTTTGCACTTGTCTTGTATTTTGAGGCTTGAATTGTGAAATTTACATGATTTTGTATCTCAACTTTTGGTTTTCATTTTCCTACCACTTCTTTCTTAACCCATACCCTTAACTTTACATTACAAGCTTATAAAGTCCCTTTTGATCCTTGGTTGTGTGTTGTTTACATTAGTGGAGAGAGAGATGAAAAATAACCCTATAGATGTGGGTTTGATGTGCACTTGCAGTTTTATAAACCTATCTGAATTTGTACTTTATGAAGATATTATGTCTTTCATTTATGTTTTTGGGAAGTCATTTGTGCATAAGAGTTGCACGTGAGAGACGATGTGATAATTGGGTTGTTCATATGTGACACTTTGAAATTAGATTGTGAAGCAGTTTCTGAGGATATGTATGATATTCACTACCCGGTATTGCCATGTTTGAGTCTATTTTGAGTTTTAGATTATTTTATTTTGTTTTGATTTTCTTTTACTTGAGGACAAGCAAAAGCTTAAGTTTGGGGAGTGATGAACCTGCAAAAATTCATATTTTTACGGTTCAAAATCTTGGGTTTTCATTCTTTTTTAATCTTTTTGATTAAGTTTGTTCTCAAGTTTCTTTTATTTTTAGCTATTCTAAATTATATTTTAATTATGTGATTTTATGTGTTTTTGTTAGGTATTTGCATATGGAAAAACTGGACACTTGAATGATGAAGAAAAGCTGAAAAATCAAGTCGAGGAGCTCGTTGAGCGCTGAGCGCTAGAATCCCACCGCCTGAGCGCTAGTTGAGCGCTTGAGCGCTGGCGGTGGGCGCTTGAGCACTGGTTGCGAATACTACATCGTTACTTGAGTGACTGAGCGCCTGAGCGCTGGAGAATGAGCGCCTGAGCGCTGGACGCGTAACAGCAGCGTGAAATTCTTATAAAAAAGAAAGTTTTGCCAAATTGAACACATCTTTTCACACTTTTCTTTTTACATACTCTTAGACACTTGGAGAGAAGGCAGTAGACGTCAAGAGGCACAAACCCTAATGTGGTGTGGGCGCAATTAGGATTGAAGATTAGAGATTTTCTTCAACCTTTCCACCTTTCTACAATGGAGTTTGTCATATTCTTCCTTTTGTGTTCTTCTTTTTCCATGTGTAACTAATTTCCCATTGTTAGGGGGATGATGGATCTTGTTCTTGGATGATGTAACTTTCTTTTATGAGTTTAATTTATGTTTCTTTTTCATGATTTACGTGTTTATATCTATTTTTAATGCTTTTCTGAATCTGGCCAATTTGGGAATGATCTTTTGGGTTTATGTATGATATGAGAAAATTTGCATGAACTTAGAACTTGTGATAAACACCATAACTTCTGCAATTGCTAGGGATAGATGTTGTGGGTTATGTGGTCTTTCTATTGATTCCCTCGTTCTTGATAATGCCTTTCTAATTGGAGTTAGACTAAGGGATTAGTTAATTTCAATCAGCGTAAGAGGATTAATATACTAAGGGATTGGGTATTAATTAATTTTGAGAATTGACCATAAATCATTGAAATAGAACGTAGTTAAACCAATATTTGAGTGTGCATCTAAAGAGTTCAAGTGAAATCTGAACCCTAACGCTTTAACATTATTATTTTTCACCCTTTTGATTTATTGTTTGTTGATTTTTATTTTTCTTTTTAATTTAATTTTTACTAACTCTCTTTTTGTTAGCTTAAATAGTGTTATTTTAAGTTAATTTAGTAATTAATAACTTAATCCTCGTGGGACGATACTCTACTCACTTTTTATTACTTTTGTTGATTCGGTGCACTTGCCGATATCCGCGTCAAAAACATATACATTCGACGTAACCAAAGCCAACAAGATTTTTGATTTGTTATTAAAAGACAAACAGATTAAACTATCGGAAGGACATAGGTTACTAAAGTTTGATGAAATAAAAGACCGAAAATATTGTAAATTTCATAATAATTTCGGTCATGTTACTAATGAATGTGTTCATGTTTAAGTGGAATTTTGGTTTAAAGATTTAGTAACAATTCCAACAAATAAATAAATGTATCAAAACGAATGTGGGTTTAGAGTTATGTGGTAATCTCGTTTTAAAAATGGTTTTGACAGTAAACAAGAGGGATTTAAGAGATTTGAAATAAATAAGTAGAAAATGCAGAAAAGAAACTTTGAAAAGATTAAAGAAATTTAACGAAACTGAACAGAAATTTAAGAATGTAAAAAATTAATTGAAAGCGTGTAAATGGTGCAAAATTAAAGTGCAGAATTTAAATAGAAAATAGTAAAGAAAAGCAAGTAAAAAGTGCAAAGAAATATAGAGGAATTTTAAAGAAACAAGACTGAAAAGTAAATGAATTTAAAAAGACATTGCATTAATTTAAATGACTTGAAATGAAAAGGGAAGGCGTACTTGGATAAAAATCATTTAATCTGCTCGAGTTGAGATGTCAGGATTATGTATCAACAAATAACCTCCCTTTTTTACATCGTGACTACTGATATTTATAGATTATTACAAAATAACTGACACCCTAAAACTTTAACACATCTTTAGCAGTTATGCCATCAGCATATACCCACTTTCCGACAGAATCAGCACTTGACCGCTTTGACCATTCTTCATCGACTCAATGCAACCTTTCTATTGAATTATTCTTCTGTCCGACATCAATACCTAATTGCCACATTAGAGTCCTCCTCTTACTCAACACTTCTGTCGATTTCACCATTTAGCATTTTTGTCGGCTCAATACTTAGAAAATTTCTTCAATACCATCATCCAACTGACGAATTGCCAAATCTTTATTTTCACCTCCAACAGATGCCCCCCAAAATTTTTCTTTCGACACCGACAGAAGAAAGATAAATTTCAATTGAAAATCCCTTCAATATATATATAAAAATCTAATAAATCCAATAGAACCTTCCACAAGTACCTGGATAGCTATAATCAAGCCTATCATTGCAAACAATAAATAGTCGTTCCTAATAAATAGGGCTCATAATTACCCCTATTTTCTCACAAAAAAATAACTTTTTAAATTCACGCGACTTTTCACTCCTTTATCACTGTTTATCATCTTCAACCTTTCACCTCTCTTTACTGTTCATCACCTTCAACTTTACCTTTGCCGGTTTCCTTTGCAAACTCTTGCCTTCTCCCATGGCTTCCAGCTCTCAAACTCCTAACGTGCCAACAGCAAACTTAGGCAACCATGCTGTAGTTCAAGACCCAGTTCTACAAAAGTCTGAACTCTGGCATCTCTCGAAGGTAATTCTCCCCATTAACGACTCCCCACTTTCCTTGGATCCTCCGGCTGCTTTCTTGGGCCCAGTTCTGCCCAAGGAATTTATTACTGATGAAATAAATTCTTTCTTTCCTTGTAAAAGTTCCCAAGAAGCTATCTTGGCTTCCCTTCCTTCCATTCCTATCAGTTATTTCAGAAAATCTGAAAGGCTGTTTAGAACTCCTCCTACCCATATTAATAGGTATCTTAAGTGGCTTGACAGAGTTCAAGCTTCTAAAGAAAGCTTATGGAGGGAAATAAGTATTTTTGATTGCATCCAGCTTTCTCGTTATCCCATAAAAATAGATTCTTGCATGTTGGGTGCCTCTTTCTTTTTCTGGAACAAAACCACCAACTCCTTCCAATTTCCCTATGGTATGATGGGTCTAACTCTTTTCGACGTATCTGCCATAACTGGTCTTCGACCAGATGGTGAAATCATTACGCCTGTTCTTCAACCTTCAAACACCATCGACGTATACACAAAAGCCCTAACTTCCTTTTCCAACTTCATTGGCTTTTATTCCCTTGAATCAAGTCCTGTGATCGACGAAGAACACATAGCTTTCCTTCTTCTCTGGCTTTCAGCCTATGCTATAGGTTCTAAGTCGGTTCAAGTATCCAGATCCTTTCTTCAACTTGCTAACCTTCTTCATGAAGGTCGACCACTAGCTCTTAGTCAATTTCTCCTTGCCAATCTTTATTTGAGTATAGGTGAAATTGTCCAAAGCATCAGAGTTCAGGTAAAGAAAATCAATTCTGGTGGTCCAATGTGGCTACTCCAACTTTGGTTGAATGCCATACTGGGAGATTTCTTGGTCGACTCTTTTCCTCCAACAGTCTCTCTTGCTACATATGGCATTAAACTTTGCCATGTAAAACATGAGAAAATCCACAAACAGAGCTTAGAAAATTTCTTGCACTTTTTCAGTATTTTTCATTCCATCTCTTTTAACACTGAGGATATATATTTTGCTCCCTTTGCCGACCGTTATCTTGGTCCCGAATGGTTCACTCGACCAATTCTTTCCAATGATCCTTCTACTCAGGCCGATAATATTTCTGTCTGATCAAACTTTTTCTGCCGACAAGTCCTAGTGGCTGGTCTACTTGATTCGACAGATAAATCTCTAGAGTTATGTCTGCCAAACACGATAGCTCAACAGTTAGGATTTTGTTAAGCTATTCCAACACTTTTCTCTCATAAATCCAAAGAACATCTTATCCATGGCCACCTGCAAAGCATATCGGATCTAGTTCGAGTAGCCTCAAAAAATGAAAGGCACAAATAACATTTCGAGATCTCTGCATTTACCCCCTACAGAGGAGTTTCAAAGCATTTTGTCAATTGGTGGACTAGATATTATAGTCTTTATTATGTCGACATTGAAACCTGTCGAAGCCACATTATTGAAACTCTAATTCCTGTGCAGGGTCAAGATCCTTCATCAAAGACCAAAGGTAAACATATTCAAGATATCAAGACTTTTGAAAAATATTACAAAATCAAGTGGGACTTCAGGTTTCCTAGCTTAATTGTTCGACATTGTGAAGAAGTCATGGCTAAGCTAAAACGAGCACACAAGGAAAAATGTTCTACCAATTTTCTCTCAATTTCTATAAAAAAACCCTTTACCACGGCTTAAACCTTTTCAAATCCCTTTCCCAAAGCCAGTGCTTTTTCCTTGTGCTCGTTTTGGACTGGCCAACCCTGTAAACCTTCTTCCCTATTTCGGATAGGATATAAGTAATATCTTTCTTACAAGAACTCCGTAAGTTTACTCGTATTTCCTTGTCGTACGAATAATTTTCCAGGAATACCCGAGTCATCACTGAAATACCTGAAGGTATTTTTCTCTTTGCATTCTGTTATCTTTAATTCTATACCCTATTTACTAAATACAATTTTCTTCTTGCAGCACTTCCATTAAAAAGACCTTTAGAATACAAACAGCCTCAAGGAAGTGATAATGAAGAAGAAGATGAAACCACTTCTTCAAAAAAGAAGAAAAGCAAGAAAACCCAAAAGCCTCCTATTCCCAAGGCTTCAAAGGTCAAATCAGTTGCATCAATACCGACAAAGAGCTCTTCGAAGCATGATGCTGCTACTACAAAGCTTCCAAAATCAAAAACCCTCAAGGTATACATACTTTTTCGATCATATATTAAAACGATTTTTAATTTTGTTCAAGTCTAAATTATTGTCGAATTCAGATTAGTGAATCTGCTCCTACCACTTCTGTTTCTCCTGTCGAATCTTCAATCTCATCTCCAGAATAGCATCTAAAGGTATGCCTTGTATTATTGTACATTCCCTAATACCAGGCAACAATCTCACCCTTTTACCTTTACAGAAAAAGAAGAAGAAGATTCAAACCACCATTTCTACTTCGAATCCTCCTATCGAAGAAACAGAAACCATCTTTCTTTCATTTGAGGTATATTTCAATCCACACGCACTTTTTCTTTTATATTCTTGACTCTTTCCACTCATTTAACACCTGATTCTATCATTTCAGAATTTGGAGGCTGAACAATCCGCAGACCATCCTCCTGAACTAGTTGTCGAACCAAGAGTGGAAAAGCCAATTCGATGATCTCTCGAGGTAATGTTTCTTACCAAACTCAACTATTTTCAAAGTATTATCTATTCTGAAATTTCCTCTAATCATCTGCAGGATTCAGCAAACTTGGCTATATCTAATAACCCATAAAGACTAGGAACCAAGAATCCTCCAGAATCTCACACTTCTTTGGCCTTCGCTACACTTGCTGTTTCCTTACCACTTCCGACAGAAACCTAGACTATCAAAGCTTTAGAAAAAACTCCAATTCCCCCAGGCATTGAGGGTTTTTCTCCTTTAGACAAAGCTAATCCTGTTCAATTTCTCTCAAAAGAATTTGACATGGATACTCTAATGGCAGAATTCGCCCCAATCGATCCACCTCCATCTCCTCCAACCAACTTAATTGTTACTGTGCCAGAAGATAATGAAGATATGGAGGCAGATTTAGATGAATTGATAATAATGTTGTCAGGCGGCCACAGAAGTTCTCATTAATTGGCTCCTTCTTCGACACAACTTGGACAAGACTCCAGTGATTCCCATATTATTGGACTCTTAACTGAATTGAAGATGACCTTCACCTATTCTTTCGACTACTTAATTTCTGACCAACCTCTCCAAGAAAGAATAGTGGCAATCGTAACTGAACTTGAGCCTCTTACTCAGCAATTACCAATAACCAGTCGAGCTCTTCCTATGACTGTTAAAGACTTTCTTCAAAGCTTAACGGCAAAAATGCTATTCATTCATCGAGTCATTCCTGCTTATACAAAAGAGATTCAAGAAAAGTCTAGAATTTTGAAGCAGCTGACCAACGCAAAAGCAGCTGACCGACGCAAAAAGTGAAAATGCTACTTTGAAGGAAAATCTAGTAAATGGAAAAGCCAAAGAGGCAGAGCTCGACAAGGAGATTGAAGATTTAGAGAAAAAACTTAAGGCAGTCTGTCATCGGAAACAAAAACTTCAAACGACATTGCAACAAGGGGCCACCAGACAGCAAAGTATTGCCAATAATACTAAACAATGGGCTGTCGAAGCCAAAGCTGTATTGGCAAAAATAAATTCCCTTGAAGCAGAATATCAAACTGCCTGTTCCGACAAGCAATCTTTAGAAGATTCCTGGGGGGTTCTTCAAAAATTCTAAGTGTAGCTTTTTTTTTTATTTCTAGCTAATTGTAAAGCTTTAGCAATATCAAGTTGTAACATCTGTTTAGCATTTTATTTTGACAATGTAACTTGTAATTACTAAACACATGAATAAAGATTTCTCATTTTTTGTCAATTTTTACTTCACACATTGTCGGTCTATATGACTTTAAATATTTTCCATTAATCGACTTAATTCTTAAACCAGAATTAATTTCGACAAGTGCATAAGCATTTCCTGAAAATTCTTTAGTCACTTTAAATGGTCCTTCCCACTTCGGAGACCTTTTCCCATATTCTTGACACTTCTTATCCATGGGCAAAATCACCTTCCAAATCAAATCATCAATTTTAAAAAATTTATACTTAATTTGACTATCATAAAACTTTGCAATTCTTTCTTTCTGTCGAATTAAATGTTCAAAAGCAATTAATCTTTCATCACTTAATTCGTTTAATTCATCAAACATCAAGTCCCAGTAATGCTCAACTAGTAACTCATCTTGCTTTTGAATACGAATTGATTGAAGATTAATTTTGATGGGTAAGACTGCATCATGACTATATACCAACTTGTATGGTGATATGCCCGTTGCTTCTCTTGGTAAATTTCTATATGTCCAAAGAACTTGATTAAGAGTATTATGCCAATTTCTAGGTTGCCGACCAATATATTTTTTAATCAAACTTATGATTATTTTATTCATAGCCTCTACTTGGCCATTTGCCTGAGCATAATATGGCATTGACGTGAGCATTTTAATTTTCCTTGAATTGGCATATTCGATAACTTTCTTTCTAATGAATACTGATCCTTGGTCGATTGTCAAAGTTTGCGGTATTCCAAATTGACAAACTATACTATCTTCAATAAAGTCAATTACATCCTGCTGGGTTACATCCTTCAAGGCCACAGCCTCAACCCATTTGGTGAAATAATCGACTCCTACTAGAATATATTTATGTCCCTTCGACGAGGTAGGATGAATTTGGCCAATTAAATATCCAAAGCCCATCCTCTAAAAGGCCATGGTTTAACTATAGAATGCAATTCATTAGCAGGGACATTTTGTATATGGTCATGTCTTTGACACTCTTCACAAGACTTGGCAAACATTATACAATCCCTAACCAGTGTTGGCCAATAGTACCTTTGACGTTGAAGGATCCATTTCATCTTTTCACCTGCCTGATGAGCTCCACAAATTCCTACGTGGACTTCTGCTAAAGCAATATAAGTCTCTGCTTCACTCAGGAAAACCTCTAAATTTCCATTGAAAGACTTTCTATACAAGGCTCCCCCTAATACTACAAATTTCGACGCTCTATACTTGAGCTTTCTATTCATATCTTCAGTTAGATTTTCCAAATAACTTAGTATTGGTTGTCTCCAGTCATTATTTGTCGAAATATCATTTTGTAGTATATCTCTTTCCTCTAATGGATATAAAAGTTTCCTTATTTCCATTAGATTTGTAAGAACTTTGGATGAAATTCTATATCCAGAGGCTACTTGTGCTAATTCATTAACTTCTTCATTTAGACCTCTTAAAATATGTTCGACAGTTACGTCATCGAATTGCTTCATTAACTTACTCGCCACAATATAATATTTCATTAGATTTTCACTAACATATTTATATTCTTGGGCAAGCTATTTAACGACCACCTATGAATCACTAAATATATGCACATGATGTGTTTTCATTTCTACTAGAATTTCTAATCCGACAATTAAGACTTCATATTCAGCCTCATTGTTGGAACAGGTATACTTAAGTTCAAACATGAACTTAGTTGGAGTACCTTGAGGAGAAATAATTAAAATCCCCACTCCAATCCCATTCTAATGCCTTGAACCATCAAAATATAAACACCAAGGTTTTAAATCGACAACATTTATGTTATCTATATCCAAACAAAGATGGTCGGCCAAGAAGTCAGCAATTGCTTGGCTTTTTACTACTCTCATTGGTACATATTGTAAAGAAAATTCTGACAAAATAATAGTCCATTTTCCAATACGATCATTTAACACTGGTTTTGATAACATATATTTTATTACATCAGTTTTCGACATAACCAGTACATTACAAGACATCATATAATATTTAAGTTTAGTACATGAGAAGTACAATGCTAAACAAAGTTTCTCTATTGCACTATATCTTCTCTCAAAATCATTTAAAACTCGACTAAGATAATACATGGCTCTCTCGACGCCATTTACATCTTCTTGAGCCAGCATACTTCTTATGGTTTCTTCTGATGCTGATATATACAATTTCAACAGTCGACGGGGCACTGGAGGCATCATGACCGGTGGTTTTGTCAAATACTGCTTTATATTATGCTCAGGCAAATGGCCAAGTAGAGGCCATAAATAAAATAATCATAAGTTTGATTAAAAAACATATTGGTCAGCAACCTAGAAATTAGCATAATACTCTTAATCAAGTTCTTTGGACATATAGAAATTTACCAAGAGAAGCAACGGGCACATCACCATACAAGTTGGTATATAGTCATGATGCAGTCTTGCCCATCAAAATTAATCTTCAATCAATTCATATTCAAAAGCAAGATGAGTTACCAGTTGAGCATTACTGGGACTTGATGTTTGATGAATTAAACGAATTAAGTGATGAAAGATTAATTGCTTTTGAACATTTAATTCGACAGAAAGAAAGAATTGCAAAGTTTTATGATAGTCAAATTAAGTATAAATCTTTTAAAATTGATGATTTGATTTGGAAGGTGATTTTGCCCATGGATAAGAAGTGTTGAGAATATGGGAAAAGGTCTCCGAAGTGGGAAGGACCATTTAAAGTGACTAAAGAATTTTCAAGAAATGCTTATGCACTTGTCAAAATTAATTCTGGTTTAAGAATTAAGTCGATTAATGGAAAATATTTAAAGTCATATAGACCGACAATGTGTGAAATAAAAATTGACAAAAAATGAGAAGTCTTTATTCATGTGTTTAGTAATTACAAGTTACATTGTCAAAATAAAATGCTAAACAGATGTTACAACTTGATATTGCTAAAGCTTTACAATTAGCTAGAAATAAAAAAAAAAAAGCTACACTTAGAAGTTTTGAAGAACCCCCCAGGAATCTTCTAAAGATTGCTTGTCGGAACAGGCAATTTGATATTCTGCTTCAAGGGAATTTATTTTTGCCAATACAGCTTTGGCTTCGACAGCCCATTGTTTAGTATTTTTGGCAATACTTTGCTGTCTGGCGGCCCCTTGTTGCAATGTCATTTGAAGTTTTTGTTTTCGACGACGGGCTGCCTTAAGTTTTTTCTCTAAATCTTCAATCTCCTTGTCGAGCTCTGCCTCTTTGGCTTTTCCATTTACTAGATTTTCCTTCAAAGTAGCATTTTCACTTTTTGCGTCGGTCAGCTGCTTCAAAATTCTAGAATTTTCTTAAATCTCTTTTGTATAAGAAGGAATGACTCGACGAATGACTGGCATTTTTTCCGTTAAGCTTTGAAGAAAGTCTTTAACAGTCGTAAGAAGAGCTCGACTGGTTATTGGTAATTGCTAAGTAAGAGGCTCAAGTTCAATTACGATTGCCACCATTCTTTCTTGGAGAGGTTGGACAGAAATTAAGTGCTCGAAAGAATAGGTGAAGGCATTCTTCAATTCAGTTAAGAGTCCAGTAATATGGGAATCACTGGAGTCTTGTCCAAGTTGTGTCGAAGAATGAGCCGATTGATGAGAACTTCTATGGTCGCCTGACAACATTGTTATCAATTCGTCTAAATCTGCCTCTATATCTTCATTATCTTCTGGCACAGCAACAATTAAGTTAGCTGGAGGAGATGGAGGTGGATCGATTGGGGCGAATTCTGCCATTAGAGTATCCATGTCAAATTCTTTTGAGAGAAATTGAACAGGATTGGCTTTGTCTAAAGGAGAAAAACCCTCAATGCCTGGGGGAATTGGAGTTTTTTCTAAAGCTTTGACAGTTTGGGTTTTTGTCGAAAGTGGTGAGGAAACAGCAAGTGTAGTAAAGGCCAAAGAAGTGTGAGATTCTGGAGGATTCTTGGTTCCTAGTCTTTGTGGGCTATTAGATATAGCCAAGTTTGCTGAATCCTGCAGATGATCAGAGGAAATTTCAGAATAAATAATACTTTAAAAATAGTTGAGTTTGGTAAGAAACATTACCTCGGGAGATTGTCGAATTGGCTTTTCCACTCTTGGTTCGACAACTAGTTCAGGAGGATGGTCTGCGGATTGTTCAGCCTCCAGATCCTGAAATGATAGAATCAGGTGTTAAATGAGTGGAAAGAGTCAAGAATATAAAAGAAAAAGTGTGTGTTGATTGAAATTTACCTCAGATGAAAGAAAGATGGTTTCTATTTCTTCGACAGGAGGATTCGAAGTAGAAATGGTGGTTTGAATCTTTTTCTGTAAAGATAAAAGGGTGAGATTGTTGCTTGGTATTAGGGAATGTACAATAATACAAGGCATACCTTTGGATATTGTTCTGGAGATGGGCTTGAAGATTCAACAGGAGAAACAGAAGTGGCAGGAGCAAATTCGCTAATCTGAATTCGATAATAATTTAGACTTGAACAAAATTAAAAACCGTTTTAATATGTGGTCGGAAAAGTATGTATACCTTGAGGGTTTTTGATTTTGGAAGCTTTGTAGCAGCAGCATCATGCTTTGAAGAGCTCTTTGTCGGCATTGATGTAGCTGATTTGACCTTTGAAGCCTTGGGAACAGGAGGCCTTTGGGTTTTCTTGCTTTTCTTCTTTTTTGAAAAGTGGTTTCATCTTCTTCTTCATCATCACTTCCTTGAGGCTGTTTGTATTCTAGAGGTCTTTTTAATGGAAATGCTGCAGGAAGGAAAGTGTATTTAGTAAACAGGGTATAGAATTAAAGATAACAGAATGCAAAGAGAAAAAATACCTTCAGATATTTCAGTGATAACTCGGGTATTCCTGGCAAATTGTTCGTATGACAAGGTAAACTGACAAGTAAACTTGACTTCTGGAGTTCTTGTAAGAAAGATATTACTCACAGAATATATCCTATCTGAAGTAGGGAAGTTACCAGCCCTTGTAGGTTTACTTGGGAATTCGTCGGCCAGTCTAAAACGAGCACAAGGAAAAAGTAATGGCTTTGGGAAAGGGATTTGAAAAGGTTCAAGTTGTGCTAAAGGGTTTTTTTTATAGAAACTGAGAGAAAATTGGTAGAACATTTTTCCTTGTGTGCTCGTTTTAGCTTGGCCACGACTTCTTCACAATGTCGAACAATTAAGCTAGGAAACCTGAAGTCCCACTTGATTTTGTAATATTTTTCAAAAGTCTTGATATCTTGAATATGTTTACCTTTGGTCTTTGATGAAGGATCTTAACCCTGCACAGGAATCAGAGTTTCAGTAATGCGGCTTCGACAGGTTTCAATGTCTACATAATAAGGACTATAATATCTAGTCCACCAATCGACAAAATCCTTTGAAACTCCTCTGTAAAGGGTAAATGCAGAGATCTCGAAATGTTGTTTGTGGCTTTCATTTTTTGAGACTACTTGAACTAGATCCGACATGCTTTGCAGGTGGCCATTGATAAGATGTTCTTTGGATTTATGATAGAAAGGCGCTAGAATAGCTTGGCAAAATCCCAACTGTCGAGCTACCGTGTTTGGCAGACATAACTTTAGAGATTTATCTGTCGAACCAGGTAGACCAGCCACTAGGACTTGTCAGCAGAGAAAGTTCGACTAGACAGAATTATTATCGGCCTGAGTAGAAAGATCATTGGAAAGAATTGGTCGAGTGAACCATTAGGGACTAAGAGAACGGTCGGCAAAGGGAGCAAAATATATGTCCTCAGTGTTAAAAGAGATGGAATGAAAAATACTGAAAAAGTGCATGAAATTTTCTAAGCTCTGTTTGTGGATTTTCTCATGTTTTACATGGCAAAGTTTAATGTCATATATAGCAAGAGAGACTGTTAGAGGAGAAGAGTCGACCAAGAAATCTCCCAGTATGGCATTCAACCAAAGTTGGAGTAGCCACATTGGACCACCAGAATTGGTTTTCTTTACCTGAACTCTGATGCTTTGGACAATTTCACCTATACTCAAATAGAGATTGGCAGGGAGAAATTGACCAAGAGCTAGTGGTCGACCTTCATGAAGAAGGTTAGCAAGTTGAAGAAAGGATCTGGATACTTGAACTAACTTAGAACCTATAGCATAGGCTAAAAGCCAGAGAAGAAGGAAAGCTATGTGTTCTTCGTCGGTCACAGGACCTGATTCAGGGGAATAAAAGCTAATGAAGTTGGAAAAGGAAGTTGGGGCTTTTGAGTATATGTCGATGGTGTTTGAAGGTTGAAGAGCAGGCGTAATGATTTCACCATTTGGTCGAAGACCAGTTATGGCAGATACGTCGAAAAGAGTTAGACCCATCATGCCATAGTGAAATTGGAAGGAGTTGGTGGTTTTGTTCCAGAAAAAAAAAAGAGGCACCCAACATGCAAGAATCCATTTTTATGGGATAACGAGAAAGCTGGATGCAATCAAAAATACCTATTTCCCTCCATAATCTTTCTTTAGAAGCTTGAACTCTATCAAGCCATTCAAGATACCCATTAATATGGGTAGGAGGAGTTCTAAACAGCCTTTCAGATTTTCTGAAATAGCTTATAGGAAGGGAAGGAAGGGAAGCCAAGATAGCTTCTTGGGAACTTTTACAAGGAAAGAAAGAATTTATTTCATCAGTAATAAATTCCTTGGGCAGAACTGGGCCCAAGAAAGTAGCCGGAGGATCCAAGGAAAGTGGAGAGTCGTTAATGGGGAGAATTACCTTCGAGAGATGCCAGAGTTCAGACTTTTGTAGAACTAGGTCTTGAACTACGACATGGTTGCCTAAGTTTGCTGTTGGCACGTTAGGAGTTTGAGAGTTGGAAGCCATGGGAGAAGGCAAGAGTTTGCAGAGAAAACAGGCGAAGGTAAAGTTAAAGGTGATGAACAGTAAAGAGAGGTGAAAGGTTGAAGATGATAAACAGTGATAAAGGAGTGAAAAGTCGCGTGAATTTAAAAAGTTATTTTTCCACGAGAAAATAGGGATAATTATGAGCCCTATTTATTAGGAACGACTATTTATTGTTTGCAATGATAGGCTTGATTATAACTATCCAGGTACTTGTGGAAGGTTCTGTTGGATTTAAAAATATATATATATATATATATTGAAGGGATTTTTGATTAAAATTTATCTTTCTCCTGTCGGTGTCGAAAGAAAAATTTTGGGGGGCATCTGTTGGAGGTGAAACTAAAGATTTGGCAATTCATCGGTTGGATGATGGTATTGAAGAAATTTTCTAAGTATTGAACTGACAGAAATGCTAAATAGTGAAATCGACAGAAGTGTTAAGTAGGAGGAGAACTCTAATGTGGCAATTAGGTATTGATGTCGGACAGAAGAATAATTCAACAGAAAGGTTGCATTGAGTCGACGAAGAATGGTCAAAGCGGTCAAGTGCTGATTCTGTCAGAAAATGGTTATATACTGATGGCATAACTGCTAAAGACGTGTTAAAGTTTTAGGGTGTGAGTTATTTTGTAATTATCTATAAATATCAATAGTCACGATGTAAAAAAAGGAGGTTATTTGCTGATACATAATCCTAACATCTCAACTTGAGCAGATTAAAGGATTTTTATCCAAGTACGCCTTCCCTTTTCATTTCAAGTCATTTAAATTAATGCAATGTTTTTTTAAATTCATTTACTTTTCAGTCTTGTTTCTTTAAAATTTCTCCATATTTCTTTGCACTTTTTACTTGCTTTTCTTTATTGTTTTCTATTTAAATTCTGCACTTTAATTTTGCACCATTTACACACTTTCAATTAATTTTTTGCATTATTAAATTTCTGTTCAGTTACTTTAAATTTCTTTAATCTTTTCAAAGTTTCTTTTTTGCATTTTCTACTTATTTATTTCAAATCTCTTAAATCCCTCTTGTTTACTGTCAAAACCATTTTTAAAACGAGATTACCACATAACTCTGAACTCACATTCGTTTTGATACATTTATTTGTTTGTTGGAATTGTTACTAAATCTTTAAACCAAAATTCCACTTAAACAACAGGATATTGTAAACTTTAAAATTAGATGAGTAAAAGTTACTCGGATTTGGATACTGAACAAAATGAAAACAATAAATTTAATCCATTAATTTTTATTCTAGAAAAAGTTATTCCTTAAATTTTCTCCTCTTAAATTTTAATTATGTACAAAACATAGCTTAATTATAAACCCATAAGCAAGCTCGAAGCAACAAATAAAAGAAAATTCCGATGCAAGAATGAAATCCTATTCAAGCAAACCTTAGACACCAAAACACTGGCAACCCAAAGATAAAGTAAGAGATGACTTAGCTAGTATCTCCATTGTTGCTTAGTTTCCTTTTGGGCGGGTGCTCCACTTTGTAGCCTACCCAGAAAAAAAAAGGTAAAAGATAGACCCGAAATCAACCAATTAACTTTTTTTTTTAAAAGAGTTAAATAAATAAATGAATAATTTAAAATGAAAGAAAGAGAACTGTGGTGACACAATATCACGAATGGCTCTGCTGTAGCACAAGAAACGCAAATTCGGTTTGGGTTTCGCGACTTCTAATAGAGGTTGTTCAAGGCACATGAGTTGAGGGCACTTGTAGAAGATTACGTGCAATATAGCATGAAGCATGATTTTAAATTGCAGTCTGCAATTATAATTACAGTCGTAATATATAATTTTAGTGGTCTTTGTAACTGTCACATGTGACAATTTAAAATCATGTTATGAAGTATACAAATATAACTGAAATATTGGCATCACCGAGCACCTTGATGGTTTCACAATTCCACTGACCTCTTTGAGAATCTTGACAACCCTTTGCTTAGATGGCAAAAGCTTGATATATCCCAGAACTCCCTATTTGCCACAAATAACCTCCTGTTTGATCAAATACATTCAGGGTAGAATTCAGTAGTTTTGGCGGTGCCCTGGTAGTGTGGTACCAATATATGCATCCCCTTCAACTGATAAAAGTTCGAACCGGACTTTAATCTTGGGAATCTCAATTCCGACCCTTGAATAATGACAAACAATACATGAAAAACCAGTTAGTCAAATCTTGCAGAAATGAGATAAATTAAACGTAAAACCAAAGCAATTCAGAAATTAAACCAAAATATGAAAGTGTGACCTGAACATCAGACACACAGAACCAAAATAATTAGAAAGCAAGCCTATCAATCCTGTCTCTCATCCTATGCAGAAACCTCTCATTGTTTACTTCAGCAGTCTTCAAATATTATCAATATTTTAAGATTTAAAAAAAAAAACAAGGAAAAGGGGTGGGGCGTGATGAGTGCAGTGCTGTACGAATTGGAGGCATGATGGAGTTTTGATCTCGCATCATAGGTGACAATGCGTGGCTGTTCAGATCAGAGGTGTAGTAACGGTGGGTTTGATTTGATAGGTTTAGGGTGGAAGCTAGTGCAACTGGACATGTGCAAAGGCTGAAACGGTTGAGTGTGATTGAGTGATCTAGGGTTTGGTGTATTTTTAATGGTGTGAGATTTTAATTTAAAATTAATTAATATTAAACGAAGTGATTGTATATAAACCACATATAGAATATTGAAATAGATAGTGTGAGACTCTAACAATTTTCTCTGCAAATAATAGGTTGATCGTGAATATGAGATCTTGTCTTAAAAGGTATGTGAGATTTCAATCTAAAATTAATTGATATATAATTCTAATTTAAAAGCTAATTGATTCAGAATAAGTATATAAAACAAATATTAAATAAATAATGAGACTTTAACAAATGGAATAGTGTTGCTACCGTTGTTCATGCAGGTAGGAGGGGCAATGTGGGACCCTAACAAATGCTGCCGTTGTTCATGCGGGTAGGAGTGCGTATCCCTTTTGAAGATGAAGATGTAGGAGTGTTGTAGGAGGCCTGAGACTGAGTCAGTCACCTAGTTGTAACAAACTCTGTGTATAAGCCTCACTTAATTATAGGGATTAGATTTCATTAGCTTTTTTGGTACAACGGAAAAATAACAAACGAACTAACACGTAGGAACAGCAATACCCAGCTAGAAGCAAAGACCCCTTCGTACGAGGAGGATGCAGCCAAGTCTTCATCACGTCCGATTTCGTAGCAGAAAAAGTGGAGTAATTATTTACGACAATAAAATAATATAGTAATGTATAAACTTCAATTATTGAAACTAACAATTAAATTTAGGAAAATGCTATTTTCACAAACAGCATTTTACAAAATGCACACAAAAAGAAAGATAAAAATTTACGTTCTGCGAAATAATATTTAAAAAAAAAATGAAAGCAGTTACATTTCTTATCCAACTTATATCCATCTTGATATTTTCATAATTATTTTACGAATCTCAATTCATGATATATAGCAGTGCTCTTAAATTTAAAGGATATATCATCAATTATCTTTTCTATTCAAATAAAAAGACATAATAATTACAGCGTTCAGAGAAATCAACGTGATATTATGTTTTTTAAATAAAAAATCTCAAAAGATCTAAAAGCAAAACAAAAAACTCATCATCACACTCGTATGGTTGAATTTAAATCCAAATAAAAAAAAAAACCACTTCAAAAGCAACACAAAACTTGCCAAAGCATTCTGTCATGAAAGTAGCATACCAAATTGAAGTCTCCATGAATAACAGTATAATTTGCCAGGATACTGAATACCAATTTCAAGAGTTTCATTATATATTTTGTTTCTCGTTTCTATATTATATGTGATTTACAAATAGACTGAATCTTAAAACAGATGCATTATCTGTAGAGGTTTTTCAATTAACAAAGTTCACAGCGTTCGACCTCATAATTTAAGTAAATGGCATATTTCTCAGCCTCAATTGCAAACTATAGTACAAACAGATATCTGAGATAAGGAAGGTAAACGACGCAAAACTATATATAAATGGAATAAAATCCATAATTATATAGTAAAACAACTATACAATAAAATCGAAGGAAATATCTCATTACATAAAATTAGCTGAATTATATGTACAAATTCCCAGCGAATAAGAGAAATGCACCAGTATATTTAGCTATCCATTATTAGAGACCTAATCCCAAGAAGTACGCATGATACCGTTGTTTATCAAAGAACAAATAAAGAAATTAGCGTCTTATCATATCATATAATATATAATATATAAAAAAAGAATATATAATAATAATATATAATATATATAAGTAAAGTACATGTCATAAAATCTCAACATGTGTCATCCCAATCAATAATTATATACATTATTTTTTTTATATATGAAAATTATAATAACTAGTTTTTTTTTCAACTTGAGACATATGTTAAAAACAATGATCACATGTACAAAAACAAAACAATTAATCTAAAAAACATTACAAAGGGTTATATAACCTGAAGACTAAAATAAAAACGAAAAAAAAAAATTCACGTGGGAAAATAAGTAAGAAGAAAAATCAAAATTGTTAAAAGAGATAAAATTTGGAAAAACAAATAAGAAAACCCATCATGATATTTAGGAATAGCAATTCGGCCAGACCCACCCTGTCTCAATCTCTCTTAATCCAAATGAGTCGATAAATTCAACGGTTGACCAAGTTTTAGAACAAATTCAAGTAAAATTCAAATATATTGTCTTCAAGTACGAGGCGGGGTCGAGAATAGGGTGTCCTTTTCGTTACCCACCCCGAACTATATATATTTAAATTATACAACTATAATTTTTATTTGATGTCAATTATAAAATTATAATTAAATTATATATATATATACACACACACACACATTGTATTAAAATTGTAATAAATTTGTTATTTAAACAATTTATTAAAAATTCTATAACAAAAAATGTGATTCAAGGTAAGTAAGTAGGGTAGGGTAGGGTAGGGTAGGGGGTAGGGCAGGGGCAGGGTGGGGCAAGGACAGGGCAGATAAATTCTCACGAGTTTGGGTTTAAGACCAAAAAAAATAGGCTCTGCTAGGTAATGGGGGCAGGGAACGCGACAACATGTGAGTGAACGGGACGGAAACAAGTAGTGAAAAAGTCATCCAGATCGGCTCTATTGTCATCTCTAACGATATTCAACCCCAAAACAAAGAAGAAAACCCATAAGCATAATGATTCCATCGCACATACAACGCATCATATTGAGAAAGCATTTCAGGAAAGTAGAAATTGGATCATCGTGTCAAGGAAACGGTCCAGCGATATGTGTCTCTAATCATCGCACTGGTAGGTAACCCTCTTCATCCCATTGCGCATATATTTTGCGCCACCCAATGTCTCTGATTTCTTCATATGCTGTCAACATGCAATGGAGCCATGGTTAGAGGAGTCTCTTCAAATTCGCTTCCATTGGTTAAGTTGCTTTAACCAACCATTGCTTTTATGATTTGAATTTAATTCTTTTTTTTTATCAATTCTGAGCTTCTACGGTAGGGATTTGCAAGCATGGGGTGGCGTGAATTTGGAGGCTGCATGGGTTCAAAGCGCGGATGGAGCAAGCAGATGATGATCCTCGTAAGATTATTTTGGTTGCCTTTTTTATTAGATTTTTTTTAAAAAATTTAGGATTTTTAAATTGATTCTTAAGATTTTTAAATTGATTCAATTATATTGATTTTTTTAAAACTTAGGATATCACTATTTAATAAATTAATTTTGCCTTATCTGGTTAACCATTATATTTGTAATTGTGAGTGTAATATTTCAGGAATCAATTACTTAAAATTTTGAATGCAATATGGTAACTTACTATATA
Organism: Ormosia semicastrata; assembly: GCA_029884595.1. Classification (NCBI taxonomy): domain Eukaryota; kingdom Viridiplantae; phylum Streptophyta; class Magnoliopsida; order Fabales; family Fabaceae; genus Ormosia; species Ormosia semicastrata. Next base: position 46,629,067 of record JAQQTO010000056.1, on the reverse strand, counting down.
AAAACAAAAAATAATTAGGATAGATTTTTCCAAATGCTGTCAACAAATAAGTTTAATTAAGTTTAATGGATTTAAAAATTTCCTATTTCTAAATGAAATTAGGAAATGATGATCTATTAATATTTGATTTCTTTAATCCTTAATTCCTAATTCCTCTAATTAATGATAACCCTATTGTCTTTATATTGGGCTTTGCCATATGTTTTTTGTGGCATTCTGTCTTATACAAATATGCTTCATTTCTATGCATAAGGGTTTCTCTACCAAACGACATAGGATTGATCTCACATATATATATATATATTTCAGATATCCTATGGTGCGTCCTCTCCAAACTCATTGAGGTTTGTTTTCCTTTAACTTTTGATGCAAAATTAGATTAAGATTATTTATGATTTTGATAATTTAGGATTTTATTGATAATTATGTTATTTAAAGATTTTATTTTATTAGTTAAGAGATTTTATCTATTTTAAGATTTCAATTATAATTAAGTTTTCAATTTTAATAGGATTCTATCCAAATCTCAAATCTTATCATAATCTAATTATATTTGATTTGTATTTGGTTTATTTTGTTTCAGAGCTAAAAATACTTCTCCTATTAGACTTTAGAAGACTTTGTTATTGATTATTGAATTTAGTTAAATATAATTCTATTTTTGAGATCGAGTCTCTTGCTACTGAGTACCTTTGTCCTTTGGTTCTACATCAATTTAGTATCAAAGCTCTTTTACGTTAGCATTCTGAATTTTGTTTGTGTATTTAAGGTGGTTTATAATTATTTTTATCTGCACTTCGTCTAGTTAGCATTCCTATACTTCATGTTGCTCCTTATTTAGGTTTTTCTTCTTGCTTTACACTTTGCATGACCCGATCTCGCAACCAACCTGTAAAAGACCAGTTTGCTTCCTTCACTATTGATTTTCATTCATTTGTTACTGCAACTATAGATAATCTCAATACAGCTAATGAGCGTCTTACCACTTTAGATACTAATCAAATTGCCCTCAGAGATGAGGTTGCTTCCCTTAGGACAGATATTGTTACCTTTTAGGATAGTCAAACAATTATTACTACTAGGCTTGAACAAATCCTTGAATGTCTTAATTTAGAAGATAATACTAGGGAAGAAAGAGTTCCACCGTCTGATGTCGATGATGAGCTTGCTGAATATGAAAGGCGTGAATGAAGATTTCATAACCGTCAGGGCAGAAATAATTGAAGAATCCATAACAGAACAGGAACAATAATGACGAATTTAATGTCTTTAAGATAGTTAAGATAGATGCCCCGTCCTTTGATGGTCAATTAGATCCTGATGCTTTCCTTTATTAGGTTCACAACATTGATGACTACTTTAATATATATGCCCTTCCTGAACATCTGAGAGTTCTAGTTGCTAAGAAGAAGCTCACTGAGTCCACTACACTATATTGGGTAGCTGTTGAGAGAGATCAAAATCAGAGGGGTCTCGAGCCTATATTACCAGTTGGGTGTGGAAATAAGTTTGCCCTAAATGGTTTAATATGTTAAGTTTTGATGATGACAAATACAAGACAAAAAGAATGATACTTATACTTAATAAATGTGTTTTATAGATAACAAATTCATCACAAAAGAATATTGATCATATTACATAAATGTGTTTAATGAGATATATTATATCATGCATGATTATGTACTTTATCTAATTATATTTCACTTAATAATCATGCAATGAGATATATGTAACATTCATCATATAATATATCCAATAATATTTTATATGAGTTATAAATGAATTAATATTGGATATGTCTATGAAAGTCTTGTATGCATGTTAGACTAACTAGAGTTATACATTTATGAATCATGCATATGAAGATATTGAATTATGAATTTGGACTAACTATGTTTAGTTAAGTGAGCAATACTTTGTAGGATAGTCCAAGTACCAAGAGTGAGCATTGCAACAAGAAAGCAAAAAATCGCAACTATGCTCAACTCAAGGAGAATAAAATGAAAAGATGTTCCAAGTATTTGCAAGTCTTGAAGAGAAGATTTTCTTTGGAAGCTTGGATTACATCAAGAAATGATGGTGGCAAAAGATCTAGTCTAACATCTTCAAGAATAGCTTATAGGACTTAGATATTGTGTAAAGGTAAATGAGATTCACACTAAGCTCAAAATATGTTTTAACATCTTTAAAAGTGTTTCTTATATTCTAAAATGCCCAACAAACTATTTTTGGAAAGCTAGTCATGGTGGTAGTTCATTTCTATGAAAAATAGTAAAATTTATGTTTTGTAAAATTGACCTTTAGTTACTCTTTTAATCATAACTTTCAAATTACTTTGAGTTTTGTTTTGAAACTTATTTCATATGAAAATAGACTCAAATATCTTTCCAATGAGTGGTCATTTGCTTTAAACGGATAGGAAACGAAAAAGTTATGACCAATTAAAGTTTGAGTTTTGAAAATCTGACCTTTGGTTACTATTTTGATCATATCTTTCAAAATACTTTGAGTTTTGTTCTGAAACTTCTTTCATATGAAAATAGACTCAAATATCTTTCCAATGAGTGGTCATTCACTTTAATCGGATAAGAAATGAAGAAGTTATGACCTTTTAAAGTCAGTTTTCAAAACCAGAAATGGTGTAATCGATTACACAAGTCATGTAATCGATTACAACGTTGACAGAAGCCGTGTAATCGATTACACAAAGTATGTAATCGATTACAAAGTACCCAGAAAGCTTGTAATCGATTACATGAAGCTTGTAATCGATTACCAAATGCCCAGGACCGTTTCTAACGGCTATAAATGACTAATTTTCATATAAAATCATTATAAAACACTACCAATGGCTATTTTATCACTTGGGCTCTATATATAAGTGTTGTATGAAGCTTATACACCTCTTGAACACTAGAATTGATCCTTGAATCATAAAAATCATATTTTGAGCTTTAAAGTGTGAATCCTTTATACCCATTGAGCTTCAACTTGTATTATCCACTCTTGAGAGAGTTTTCTTATTATCCATACTTTGTTCTTCAAGTTGTATATCTACTCTTGTGAGAGTTTATATTCTTTCTATTCATCTTGAAATCATTGTAAGAGGGTGAGGTATCCTTCAAGAATTGTAAAGGGTGAGGCATCCCTTGAAAGTAGAGGCTCAAGCACAAAGGGTGAGGTATCCCAAGGTATTAAGTGCTCAAAATTGTAAAAGTCATCAAGCACCTGTGAAGCTTGAAGAATTGGAGGCTCTAGCACAAGGGTGAGGTATCCCAAGGTATGAGGAGTGCTCTTATATGTACAAAGGTTTTCCTAGCACCCGTGAAGTCTAGGAGATAGTGAAGAAAATCTCAAGTTAAGCTTGGGGACTGGATGTAGGCCACAAGTGGTTGGTGGCTGAACCAGGATAAATTCTTGAGTTTGATTCTCTCTTCCCTACACTCTTTAAATTCAGTATTTGGTAAAATATATTTATCTATTGCATATCTTGATGTTTTGATTGTTACAACTTGATATATAGCTTATTCACTTAGTTCATCATATATCCCAAGTTGTATTTGAGTAATCATCAATAGTTGTATATTTATTGCACTTATTCCGCTGCATTTATTAATTGAGTTATTCAAAATGCATAATTTGTCAAAGTTGTATTAAAATTTGTAATTACCCAATTCACCCCCTCTTGGGTAATGGTTGTCATGGCTAACAAGTGGTATCAGAGCTTTGTACTCTGGTAAAAGCTTAACCGCTTGGAGTTCAAGATCCTTGTTTGTTTGGCAACCATTAAAAGCTTTTCAAAATGAATGGTTTTAAAATTAATAAACCACCATTCTTTGATGGTGCGAATTTCGTTTATTGGAAAGCTAGAATAGAAATTTATATGCAATCTATTGATATTGATTTGTGGGATATTGTGCTTGATGGATTTACTTGCAAATCAAAACAACCTTGGAATGACTATGATAAGAAATATTTTTCCTTGAATATTAGAGCAATGCAAATATTGAAAAGTAGTTTAAATGATGATGCTTATGTTAAAATTAAGAGTTGTTCTAGTGCTAAAGATATATGGGATGCTCTTGATTCTATCTATCTTGCTAATAATAATTTTGTGCATAAAGTTGTATATAGAGAGCAAGAAGAGGAAAAGTCATTGAAGGAATCCTGTTATGCAAAATATTTTCAAAATGATGCTCAATTTGAAGAGGTGGCAAAGCAAGACAACAATGAGGAAGATGATGATTTCCTTAAAGAGCCAAGTATGCTAGGAATGGAGACTACTTCATATATGGCTAAAAAGGACTTTGAGGTAAATAATGTTAAACTAGATTATAGTCCTTCCTATGATGAGCTACAATGTGCATATGATGAATTATATGATGGTTTGTTGAATTTAAAAAATAAAAATTTATCTTATTTGAAAAATATTTCCTCCATTGAAAATGAAATTGAGATTTTAAAAAATGATTATGTTTTTCTTGATGAGGAAATGCATTTGAAATGTGAAACCTCAACTTCTTGTGAAAAATGCATTTATTTGGAAAATCATGTTGAGAACTTATATTGTGAATTTGCCAAAGCTAATGATTCTAATTGCTTACAATCCATGATTGTTAATAAGAATGAAATTGATGTTATTTCACATGGAAATTCAAGTAAGCCTTGTGGCAAAAATGACATAGAACATAAAAACAACAAAAGGCTTATGTTTTCCAAAAATGATCTTCAAAAGACCAAGCCATCATTAAATTCACTTGTTTGTAATTTTTGTGGTCATCTAAGACATATTTCTCATTTGTGCAATTATAGAAAAAATTCTTATATGAGAAATAACATGGTTTGGGTTCTTAAAAAACATAAAGGCTCTAGTACTAACATTCAAGGACCCAAGATGAAGTGGGTACCAAAATGTCCTCCTAGCGTTTCAATTATGCAGAAAACTTCTTAAAAGGATGGACAAATTAGTCAAGTGAAGAATGAATCATCAAGGGGAATGCTTCCAAAGCCCAATGGTAGAAGTTTTGATCAAAGAAGGAAGATGACTCCAACCAAAGCTTCTCAAGTATAAAATGTGGAACTTGCAAAGTTCAAAACACCAAAAGAGAAGCAATGGGTAAAGAAAAAAGTTTCCTTAATCAACAAGGCCAAGGTATCAAAAGTTTTTACCTCTCATGAACATTCACTTGTAAAGTCAATAAATTTAAGATATATTCCTTGTAGGCATTAAGTGATTAATAGAATCATGTGCTCTTGGTAAAATCTCAATATTTTGTTTAGCATATGATTATGTTTTTTCTTATTGTACCATAACTCATTAATTTGTTATATATCTTAGTACATGAGGTTCTATAATGTTTAGGTATGCTTGCTATATTTTGAATTGTCTATATATTATGAAAGCTAGCATGTTATTGGCTATGAGCTTAATGGTAATTGATTGTTTAATTTGTTGTGCTCAATTTACATACTATGAAAAAATTAATTTTTATGAGAGCATAATGGATTAATAATCAATGACTAACCCCTATGGATCCAATATTGGTAGATACCAAAGAAATTACTTTGAATTGTGTTGTAGGGTGACCATTAGCTCAAGCATGCAAATGAAGTGAAATACAACCGTGCTACTTGAGGATGGAAAAACTTAAAATGGTCAAAGTTCTCCAAAAGTGATGAAAAACATAAAAAGAAAGACATGGAGAACCACAACATTCTTAAGGGGCCTTGAGGCATAGAAGTTAGAATCACCTACAAAAACTCAAAGAGTACACTTTTGGTGATATCAATCTCTTATCCTTACTTATACTTTAAATTAAATATCATGTGATATTTGGATAAGTAGAGATTTGTTTTTATGCCTTATCATGTCTTAAGTTATGCTTTTCTAACACTATGTTTTAAAAATATTTTTATATATGCTAACATGTTAGATATGCACACATTTTACTTAGAATGACATGTTATGGCAATATCTATATTCTTGAGCTTGTGACCAATTCTCTTTGCTCAAATATGTAAATTCACTTGCTCATAAGTAGTTCTAATCCTTTCTCTTTGATGCTTAATTTGCTTATATGCTTACTTGGGGATTGGATAGTTAAAAGTTATTTGTCTTCTTATTTGAAATTGTTTGATATGTTCATATCTTGAAAACAAGAAGTAAATGATTTTTTTTTTTTGTGCCTTGAACTTGCCTTTGAACTTTAATATTCTTTTTAATAAAGTATATCTTAAAATGAATCATAAATGGTCTCAAAAGTTATAGTTCCATGATTTTTCAATTCTTTCATTACAATAAGGGACTTTTTGTTCTTAACTGGCATGTGTGCATACTAAAATTTCTTACTTGATATTACATGCCTAACATGATCATTATTTGCCCCAAAATGCTTATATAAGTTTTGATATTGATCATGTATTTCTTGATAAACTTGAATCATGCCTTAAAATATTTAAATCATATTTGTGGATTCAAGTGCATGTGCTTCATGCATTATTGTTAGAACTAACATTGTATAGTTGATAATGTAATACATGTTTTACATTATATATCAATCTAAATTATGCTTGTAAATGAGATTCAATGATATTTGATGCTAACCTATGTTTTAGAGAATTTTTAAAGTTGACTTTGCAAGTGTCTCTATGTGCTTCAAGTATAACCATCAAATATTAAACTGTCAAGCATATGTGGATAAATGAGAAGAGTTGAATGAAAAGGGACATGAGGAAACTTTCTTCAAATGCAATGGAATGAAATACTCAATGGAAGAAAGTACAAACTCAAAGGACCTATAAATGAAGAACATTCTAAAGGAGCATTACTTTCTATCTAACCCAATCAGTATCTCTATCCATAAATTATTGTGATATTCTATATGCAATAGATTATATGATACTTGTTGATAAATTGATCTTAAAATATTAAATGCTTTCCTTACATGAGAAGTATGCTTAGCATTGACAAATTGCTTAATTGGATATTAACTTGCTAATTTTGTCATTGCATATATGGTTGATATTAGTTCTATACATTCTTTGATCCCTATAGCATATTTTATCAAGATGAATGTTTGATATCTATGATTCTCTTGATTTATGGTTTCTTAGTGATATAACACCTATGAGAATCATGCTCTTGTTTTGAAAAGAATTTATAATTTGATTAAAAATATTTTTTAAAAGAAGCTTTTCAAGTTCCATATCCTTGAGAATCTTTTGAACTTGTCTTAAGATTTAAAAAGTATTATCATCTCCTAATTGTCTTAAAAAATTTGAAAGTCATTCGATTTGTGCTATAAATATAGTACTCTCTTCATTGCTTTGAAATGTTTATTAAATCTTGAGAGAGTATTTAAGAAAGTTTCCCAATAAATCTTTTGAAATGTTCTATAGAAATCAATCTTTATACTTCAAAAGATAAGTATTGTTCTTCAAAAGTGTTTTATCTTTTCAAGGCTCTTGTTCAATGTGAAAAAGAGGATATGTACTTTCAAATACTCTTTTGACTTAGATTTGATCACTCTCAAGGAATATGTGGTTTCAATATAAAACTCTTCTACCCTTCTAAAATGGTTTTAGAAATGTAATGTGTTATTATAAAATTCTTTTTGAAAGGAGGAGAAGTTTTTAAAATAATTTTTGATTGAGGGATTAAGAATATATATCTTTGTCTTACTTTTTGGTAATATGCTTACATGATCTTGGCATACATATATCTCTCTATCTATCTTGTGCTTCAATAAGGAGGAACTTATCTTACTTATCTTACATATCTTACTTCCATATCCTTGTTGGCTATAAATATATGCATGACTATGTTGAAATATTATGTTTTATATCTTGAAAATATGCATATTTTGAGGGGGAACCTAGCTCTTAAATTGTTACTTATATCTCTTGACTTACATCCTTATTTAACATGAAGTGTTTTATTGTTAATACTATTAACATGTCAACAAAGATTCTCATTCATTCTCTTTCCCTCTATCAAATGAAAGAAGGTAAACATTCTTAAACTTCATATCCTTTGATTCTTTCATTAAGAAATGCTTGATATGTGACAAGTTGTATGATCTTCCATTTGAAAACCTTAATTCCATGATCTTACACGAATATTTTGTAACTCCTAACAAGTGATATCAAGTGGTACTTATTTATCATGTGGTATGCAAGATATTATAAACTAGACATAACTTCTTAAGCTTGTTGCTATCATATGCTAAATGTTGAAGTACCAAAATATGACAAGTATTACATGAATAATCTTTTATATCTTAAAAGCATACTTGTTTCATTTCCCTCTTCTTGAATCATGTGTAGAATTAAATAAGGGGAGATAATTATGTTTTGAATAACTTAAAGAAGTTTTTGGTTTTGATGATCCTACTTTTTTTGACAACATCAGTTTTTATCTATAAATGGAGTGAAAATATTACCTTTTCTTCTTACGCCTTTTTGTTGATGTCAAATAGGGGGAGAGAAAATTGAAAATAAAAATATGATCTTGTACTTATTGTTTGATATACTTACATGAATATCTATCCTTGTATATTGCTAAACATATTTTTTCTTTGGTGATTTGTCATCATCAAAAAGGAGGAGATTGTGAAAATAAGTTTGTCCCAAATGGTTTAATATGTTAAGTTTTAATGATGACAAATACAAGACAAAAAGAATGATACTTATACTTAATAAATGTGTTTTATAGATAACAAATACATCACAAAAGAATATTGATCATGTTACATAAATGTGTTTAATGAGATATATTATATCATGCATGATTATGTACTTTATCTAATTATATTTCACTTAATAATCATGCAATGAGATATATGTAACATTCATCATATAATATATCTAATAATATTTTATATGAGTTATAAATGAATTAATATTGGATATGTCTATGAAAGTCTTGTATGCATGTTAGACTAACTAGAGTTATACATTTATGAATCATGCATATGAAGATATTGAGTTATGAATTTGGACTAACTATGTTTGGTTAAGTGAGCAATACTTTGTAGGATAGTCCAAGTACCAAGAGTGAGCATTGCAACAAGAAAGCAAAAGATCACAATTATGCTCAACTCAAGGAGAATAAAAATGAAAAGATGTTCCAAGCATTTGCAAGTCTTGAAGAGAATATTTTCTTTGGAAGCTTGGATTACATCAAGAAATGATGGTGGCAAAAGATCTAGTCTAACATCTTCAAGAATAGCTTATAGGACTTAGATATTGTGTAAAGGTAAATGAGATTCACGCTAAGCTCAAAATATGTTTTAACATCTTTAAAAGTGTTTCTTATATTCTAAAATGCCCAACAAACTATTTTTGGAAAGCTAGTCATGGTGGTAGTTCATTTCTATGAAAAATAGTAAAGTTTATGTTTTGTAAAATTGACCTTTAGTTACTCTTTTAATCATAACTTTCAAACTACTTTGAGTTTTGTTTTGAAACTTTTTTCATATGAAAATAGACTCAAATATCTTTCCAATGAGTGGTCAGTTGCTTTAAACGGATAGGAAACGAAAAAGTTATGACAAATTAAAGTTTGAGTTTTGAAAATCTGACCTTTGGTTACTATTTTGATCATATCTTTCAAAATACTTTGAGTTTTGTTTTGAAACTTCTTTCATATGAAAATAGACTCAAATATCTTTCCAATGAGTGGTCATTTGTTTTAATCGGATAAGAAATGAAGAAGTTATGACTTTTTAAAGTCAGTTTTCAAAACCAGAAATTGTGTAATCTATTACACAAGTCATGTAATCGATTACAACATTGACAGAAGCCGTGTAATCGATTACACAAAGTATGTAATCGATTACAAAGTGCCTAGAAAGCTTGTAATCAATTACATGAAGCTTGTAATCGATTACCAAGTGCCCAGGAACGTTTCTAACGGCTATAAACGGCTAGTTTTCATAGAAAATCATTATAAAACACTACCAATGGCTATTTTATCACTTGGGCTCTATATATAAGTGTTGTATGAAGCTTATACACCTCTTGAATACTAGAATTGATCCTTGAATCATAAAAATCATATTTTGAGCTTTAAAGTGTGAATCCTTTATACCCATTGAGCTTCAACTTGTATTATCCACTCTTGAGAGAGTTTTTTTATTATCCATACTTTGTTCTTCAAGTTGTATATCTACTCTTGTGAAAGTTTTTATTCTTTCTCTTCATCTTGAAATCATTGTAAGAGGGTGAGGTATCCTTCAAGAATTGTAAAGGGTGAGGCATCCCTTGAAAGTAGAGGCTCAAGCACAAAGGGTGAGGTATCCCAAGGTATTGAGTGCTCAAAATTGTAAAGGTCATCAAGCACCTATGAAGCTTGAAGAATTGGAGGCTCTAGCACAAGGGTGAGGTATCCCAAGGTATGAGGAGTGCTCTTGTATGTACAAAAGTTTTCCTAGCACCTGTGAAGTCTAGGAGATAGTGAAGAAAATCTCAAGTTAAGCTTGGGGACTGGATGTAGGCCACAAGTGGTTGGTGGCTGAACCAGGATAAATTCTTGAGTTTGATTCTCTCTTCCCTACACTCTTTAAATTCAGTATTTGGTGAAATATATTTATCTATTGCATATCTTGATGTTTTGATTATTACAACTTGATATCTAGCTTATTCACTTGGTTCATCATATATCCCAAGTTGTATTTGAGTAATCATCAATAGTTGTACATTTATTACACTTATTCCGCTGCATTTATTAATTGAGTTATTCAAAATGCATAATTTGTCAAAGTTGTATTAAAATTTGTAATTACCTAATTCACCCTCCCTCTTGGGTAATGGTTGCCATGGCTAACATTGGGTAGTCATGAAACAGAAACTGCGTGAGAAATAATTCCTTACTTATTAAAGGAGTCACTTGTTGGACTAGTGGATGAATGTTAAGTAGTTGTCTATTTTTGCCTCTAAGTACATTGTTAAGTTTGGACAATTGATGCTTAAGTGTGATGTCCAAGAAGATACCTTGGTTACTCTTTCTCGTTTCCTCAATGGGCTTAAGGAAGAAATTAAAAGAGAAGTTCATCTTCAATACCCTTCCACTCTTGAACAAGCTTACAACAAAGCTTGTGAGGTTAAGAAGTTTCCTAGAAACCCTGTCCCTAGGTGTTTTGTTACTCAAACCTTTTCTACTCAACTCTCTAATCGTTTGATTTCTTAGTCTTCTCCCTTTAGGGGTCGTTCCACATCTACTCCCAGTACTGGTTCTAATTCAACTTCCATCCTAAACTTTATTGATAAGGGTAAATCATAAGTCTTTAATAATGCTTTTTTTCCTATAGAATGTTGTTACTGCCATGCTAAAGGTCACAAAGCTTCTCAATGCCCTCATAGAACTCTTACTATTAGAACTAATCATATTGCTTTCATCGAATAAGAGAATTTCGTGAACGAGGTTATCAAACTTGTCGATGGTTTTTTGAGATTGAAGAGGATGAAGAAAATGTTGAGGACAATCTATCCAATTCCCACAATGTCATGAGGAGGTGCATTTTATTCATTCCCATACCTAATAGTTCTGGGAAACTGACTAACATTTTCCTTACCTACATCAATTTGGTATCATATCCTTGTTGATCCCTATACTTTGAGTTATTTGAGAGTATCGATTTTTTGCAGCCAAAGTCATTTCACTGCTTATCATTCACTAGATCTTTGCAAAACTCACTTGAAATTGCTAGAAAGTTATTGGAACTTGTGATTATTTTATCCTAATTTCCAAACTCCATCTCCTCTCGCTTTTGTGCTTGTTCTTCATTTTTCTCTTCACTGTTTGTTCTATGATCAATGGCTCATACGTAGCAAAATGCTCGTAAGTCCAATGGTAGGAAGGCTCCTAGGGAACAACTAGCCACCAAGGTGATAAGAAGATCTGCTCCACACTCCTCCATTATCTTGTAAAATGGAAGAAACAACCTAACAGTGATGCTACTTGGATTTTCGAGGATGATCTCCGCCTACTAGAGCCTCCTCTTTTGGAGGAGTACCAAATTTCTACATCTCCAGAGGAGAGTCCTCTCAGAGGGGGAGAATGATGCAGAATAGATTAGGATTATTTATGATTTTAATAATTTAAGATTTTGCAAATATCTATGTTATTTAGGGATTTTATTTTGTTAATTAAGAGATTTTATCTATTTTAAGATTTCAGTTATAATTGGGATTTCAGTTTTAATAGGGTTTTATCCAAATTCCAAATTGTTATCATCATCTAGTTATATTTGATTTGTTTTGTTTGAGTGCCATAAATACCCCTCATATCAGACTTTAGAAGATGTTATTGATTAATTAATTCAATTGAATTCTGTTTTTGAGACCGAGTCTCATGACACTAAATGTCTTTGTCCTTTAGTTCTACATCAACTTTATTGAAAGCGTTAAGGCTATATATATATGTAAAAGTTTTTATTGCGCGATGGTGAGAGGAGTGAATATTAACCATACAACCATACATGGATAGTTAAAATTAAAAGTTACGTAATGGTCATGTTATCACTTTAAAAAGTCACATGTATGTATGTTTTAATCTTAACCATTCGTATAAGATTCAATGGTCAAGATTCACTCCTCTCACCTCTAAGTGTTTATTGTAAGAGATGAGAGGAATGAATCTTGACCATTAGATCTTACATGAATGGTCAAGATTAGAGCATAAATGTATGTGACTTTTTAAGTGATCATGTGATCTTTAAGTAACTTTTAATCTTGACTATCCATGTATGGTTGTATGGTCAAATTTTATTCCTCTTACCCTCTCACAATAAAAATTACTCTCACTATATATATATATATATATATATATATATATATATATATATATCATATGACATTTAAGTAACTTTTAATCTTGATCATCTATGTATGGTTGTATGGTCAAGATTTACTCCTCTCACCCTCTCACAATAATTACCTTTAAGTAACTTTTAATCTTGACCATTCATGTATGACTGTATGGTCAAGATTTATTTCTTTCATCCTCTCACTAGATATGTCATATATATATATATATATATGCTTGTTTTCCTTTTCCTTTACCCTTTTTATTTGTATATGTTATTAATTATGTATGTATATATGCAAGTATGTTCTTTTGATGTTTTCTTGCTAAATTTAACTCCTTTGAGAATCGTTTGGGATGGTTAAATCTTTTTTATTATATTTATGAACTAATCGAATGAAAATGTTTTCTCCCAATGGTTCCATTTACGCTTCATTTTATTTTTTTTCCAGCTTTTGCCTTTTCTCTTGTCATTCTCATAACTCCTATACTTTCTCAAAATTTGTATTCAATCGTGGTTAGTTGATTTTAATGTCTTCGTAACATTTAAATATACCCAGTTAGGGAGCAGCTTCCATATCTAGAGGTAGGAAATGGATATAGAAGGCAGTAAGCAAGCAATATTTTAGTTATTTTTTTTTCTCTTTCTGGATACAATAAAAAGAGTAGGTATTATATGGTTTGAGCTAATGATTTGTCATTGGAATTTTATATATCAACAACTAAAGAGAAAATTATTATGTTCATAAACAAAAGATCTTTTTTTTTAAAAAAATATTAAAAGAAAAGAGAGGAAAACAGTGGAAATGCTGATATTTTAATTCCAATGTCAAAATTGGAACTCACGAGTCTGCGAGAAAACCTTTTATAGGATACAAAAAGGCCCCAAAAATGATTAATCAAAGCATCTAAATTTGACCTGATTCACCTACCTTTAATGAGGAATAATGCTTCAATATGGCATAAAGATGATAGTAATACCAGAAGGACGGTAGAATTGCATTTCCTTTTCTTGAATTATCAATCTCCTCACAACTTGAAGTTGTGAGGACTTGGAGGTGAGAAGGTTTTAACTTGAAACAGTAAATTAGTGAGAAAGTTTAAAATAATCAAGCAGAATAGGGTGAGAAAGTTCTGAGATAGTTTGTTAGGTTGATATAAATGAATTTTCTCACAACAAAATAAGAATGTAGATGTTCTTTTCAAAAATTAGATTTAAATTTCCAATTCTCTTTCTATTGATAACACCTTTTAGAATGAATAAATCAACTTAAATGATTAAGTAAACAAACTTATATTCAGACTGATTAGGTTATGTTTCTTTGTAAAACTTCAGTAGAATATTAGTTTGCTTGATGATTAGTTTTATCCTTCAAAAGTTACCTAAGCTGATTAGAATAAACAGAGAGAAGGGAAGAGTAACTTGATATCAAAATTTATATTGGTTCATCCCAAAGACCACATGAGACTACTAAAAAGATTTGTATCATTCATTTCATTTAACAAAGTACAACAGCAGCCTATATATACTTACAGATTGAAGTTTGAATAATAAAAAATAATCCCTACAAACTAGGAACAACCGAAGATCAGTATCAAAACTGATGAGGCTATACAATCTCAACAGAGCAAAGTAATCTCAACAATAACAAACTAATTCTAATTTAAACAATCTTATCTCTTTGACTAAGTCCATGCTATCTATTATGCCCACTCAAGATTGGGTCACCATCAGTGACACCAAGCTTGTCTCAAAGAGGAAGGAATCTGGCATGTGACAGTGGTTTAGTAAGGACATCAGCAAGTTGATATCTAGTAGAAATATGAGAAACTCGAAGTCGTCCCATTTGAATAAGTTGTCTCACAAAATGATAGTTTAGAGCAATATGTTTCATCCTTGAATGGAATACAGGATTGGAACAAAGATAAGTGGCTCCAATGTTGTCACAAAATAGAATAGGAGCGGATGTTGAAATAGCAAGCTCACCAAGAAGATTGAGCAACCACATAACCTCAGTAGAAGTATGAGCCATAGATCAGTATTCAGCCTCTGTGGATGAACGGGAAATAGTTCTCTGCCTCTTAGACAGCCATGAAACAGGATTGCCACCAAGAAAGATTATATAAGCTGAAATGGAGGTTCTATCATCCAGATTACCACCCCAATCAGCATCACTAAAGGCTTGTAAGTGTAGATGAGAAGGCTTCTTAAGTGTGAGACCATGATTAATTGTGAACTTAAGGTACCTCAACATACATTTGAGTTACTGAAAATGAACCTCAGTAGGCCGATGCATGAACTATGACAATTTGTTGATTGCAAAAGACAAATCTGGCTGAGTAAGTGTCACATACTGCAAAGCTCCAATAATGCTGCGAAACAGTGCTGAATCAGTAGCTGCAGTGCCATCCTGCAGTTTTAATGGAGTTTTGGTGCACAAAGGAGTACTAGTTGGCTTGGCTCCAGACATGTTGAACTTGTCCAATAAGTCCCGAATATAACCATGTTGAGAAAGAAGAAGACCTTCCCTAAAAGGAATGAGTTCAATACCAAGAAAATAATGTGGGAAGCCAAGATACTTTAGTGAAAATTTATTAGACAGTTCTTCCATGAACTGCTTCAGAAATGATAAATTGCTCCCAGTCAGTAGTAAATCATCGATATAGACCAAGAGAAAGGCCTGCATACCATCTTTAAGATAAATGAACAAAGATGAATCACTCAGGCTAGTTGTAAAACCATAAGAAAGTACAAATGATTTAAGTGAATTATGCCAGGCACGTGGTGCTTGTCTTAGCCCATAAATTGCCTTTTGAAGTTTGCAAACATGATTGGGAAATTCAGTATGAACAAAACCTGAAGGTTGTTGCATGTAAACATGCTCAGATAGCTTGCCTTGCAAAAATGCATTGTTGACATCCAATTGATGCATGGACCAGCCACGGGCAAGAGCAACAGTGAGAACTACTTTGATTGTTTGTGGCTTCACAACTAGAGAAAAGGTCTTCTTGAAATCAAGACCCGGGGTTTGTGTAAACCCTTTAGCCACTAGCCTGGCTTTGTACCTAGCAATGCTTCCATCAGGATTCCTCTTAATTCTGAATAACCATTTACAGCCAACCACATTTTTTGCTTCATGTCTTGGAACCAAAGTCCAGGTGCCATTATTCATCAAGGCATCAAATTTTGTGAAACATGCTTGTCTCCAATGAGGAATTTTAAGAGTTGAGTCACAGTAGAAGGCTCAAGATTCTCAAGTATGGCATGTTTAGTAGCAGCAAGAATTTTCTTTAGTTTGAAAATATTGTTTTGAGACCTGGTAACCATGGTGTGACTACGGGATGGATTAGTGGTAGTAGAAGAATGAAAAGGCAGAGAAGGAGAATTATTACCTAATTGAGAAGGTTGTGAATTTGTTGAACTATGATTAGGCACCACTGCAAGGACATTTTCAGGTATGGATGTTACTGAAGCTGGTTCAGGAGATGCGTGTGTGGTTACTGGAGTGGGAAATGGAGAAGAGTTAATAGGAATGGAGGTGTGCAGGGAAAGGTCAATTGGAGGAATAAGATTGGAAGAATGAGAAGGTTGGATGGGGGAGTGATATGGAAAGGAATTCTCTACAAAATTGACATGTCTTGAGACATAAATGCGACTAGAGAGTGGTTCAAGGCAGAGATAGGCATATTGGGACTGAGAACAGCCTAAGAAAATATATGGAAGTGATCTGTTTTGGAGCATGTTTTTAGTGTATGGCCGTAACCAAGGGAAACATAAACAACCAAATGAATGGAGTTTGTTATAATCTGGTGATTTCCTGAATAGAACTTCAAAAGGAGATTGCATTTTAATTGTTGGAGTAGGCATACAATTTATTAGGTAGGTAGTTGTGGTGAAAGCAAAAGACTAAAGTGTTGTAGGCAAATTTGCATGATGTAGGAGAGCACGACTTGTCTCCATAATATGTCTATGCCTCATTTTTGCTGTGCCATTAACTTCTGGAGTGTGAGGAGGTGAAGACAGATGAGATATGCCATGCTTAGTCAAAAAAAGTTTTAGTTTAATGAACTCACCACCATTATCCGAAAACAAAGAAACAATAGGCAAATTGAAATATTTTTCAACAATGGATTTGAATTGAATGAAAATAGAGAATACATCTGACTTATTTTTCATAGGATACAGCCATGCATATTTGGAGAAATGATCAGCAAAAATTAAATAATACAAATAACCATCTAAAGACCTAACAAGAGCTGGTCCCCAAACATCCGAATAAATGAGCTCCAAAGGTTTGGTGCTAGTGAGATGATGATCTGAGAAGGGAAGCTTGTTACTTTTAGTACAATAACAGTAACTGCATTCATAGGATGAGTGTAACCTTATTGGAATATGATGACTGTCTACCAGATGTTTGATTATTTTGGAGGAAGGATGACCAAGTTTGTGATGCCAAGTGGAGATGGATTGGATGCTGGTAGTGAGAGCTTGAGGGTGAATGGAAGTGGTGGATGTGGAGGGCAAGTGATAAAGATCTTGTTTAAGTGGTCCTTGCAGCAGAGCTTGACCCAAGCTCAAGTCCTTCACAACAAAACAATCAGGGAAAAATTCAATAGAGCTGTTGTTAGATTGACATAATTTAGAAACAGATAAAAGATTGGACTGAATATTTGGGACACGTAACACTTGATTAAGATAAAGAGGTTTAATTTGTGTAGGAAGTGCAGTGTGACCAATATGAATGATTTTCAAACCTATGCCATCACCAACCATGACCTGATCTAACCTTGGATAAGGATTGGCCAAAGTTAGTTATTGAAGGTCCTGAGTGACATGATGAGAAGCTCTTGTGTCCATGATCCAGCTAGAGTTTTGCATTGCATGCTGATGAGTGGCTATATTTGCAGATGACCTATTCCCATTGCATTTAGGATAACCCTTAATATTGTAGCAGTTGCGAGCTATATGACTATCTTTGTCATAGAACTGACAAGTGACAGTGTTGTTAGAGTTGGAAGTAGTGGAGGATGGACTGTGAAATGAATGATACCGTGGACGTTGTTGTCCTTTGTTGTGTGTGGCTGCATTGGCTGTAGCAATAATAGAATCTGAAGAAGCAGTGTCCTCACAATGGAGGATAGTTTCAAAATCCATGAGTTTCTCATGGAGTTCAGCAAAATCAATTGGAGTTTCCCTGCTACAAAGAGCTGCTAAGACTTCACGATATTCAACACTCAAACCATTCAAAGTGTGAATAACTAAATCAGTATCATCAAGGGGATGATCAATAATAGAGAGCTAATCAGAAATTGATTTAATACCTTGAAGATAAGCAGCCATGGATTGATTACCTTTACTGAAGGTTGAGATATGTTGCTTCAAGGCCATGATACGAACTCTGGATCTACCAACATACATTGTCTTGAGAACATCCCAAGCTTGTTTTGCTGTTTTGACAGTACCAAGGTGGGTGACCACCGTGGTGGCAACAGATGAGACAATGCCATGGAGAATCGGTTAATCTTGTCGAACCCAATGTGTATAAGCAGGATTAACCACAGTAGTGTTGTTCTCCACATGTTTCGATGGGCATGGTGTGCTTCCATCAATATATCCCATAAGGTCGTAACCAGTTAAGAGAGCCAGGAACTAAATACGCCAAGTTGGATAATTGTCTCCATCAAGTTTGATAAATAACTGAGAGCCAGCATTGAGAGCAACCAGTTTGTCAACGGAAGTGGAAATGGTGTTTGTGGGGGTAATTTCAGTCTCAGAGGAGGAACTCATAGTGAAAAGAGGATAAAAAAAATTACTGTTAAGCTTGGATAGCTCTTGATACCATAAAAAGATTTGTATCATTCTTTTAATTTAACAAAGTACAATAGTAGCCTATATATACTTACAGATTGAAGTTTGAATAATAAAAACTAATCCCTACAAACTAGGAACAGCCAAAGATCAGTATCAAAACTGATGAGGCTATACAATCTCAACAGAGCAAAGTAATCTTAACAATAACAAACTAATTCTAATTTAAACAATCTTATCTCTTTGACTAAGTCCATGCTATCTATTAACTATGTCCAGTACTTAGCAACCACTAAGATTTTCTGCTATCAAGAGTATTTTTTGTCAACCAAACCTCTTCAAGCTTTAATACAAGTATTCTTTTACCACAGCCTCTTCAGGCTCAACACAAGTATTCTTTTAATACAACTCAGGCTTAACCTCACAAAGGTTCCAAGTGACTTATACAACCCACAAGCTCACTTTCAACACTTAAGAATCAATACAAAAATTTAGGTGTTTGTTGCTAATGGGTAGCTCTCGAAAACATTTAAACAATGGATTAACACATTTTAGCAAAGCTCACAATATACCCACAAAGGATTTAATAGAATGATGATTAAGTAGGTATAGATGAGAAGGTTGTGTTCTTCGTGTTCCCTATTAGATTAGCTTCAAAGCTCATAAACTTCAGTTCTTCAAGCTTAGATGTTTATATAGACTTCAAAAATATAGTTGTTAGGCACTTCTAATGATAACTATCCTTTCGTATGGTATGTTACTATTTTCTTGTCTTTTCCTGATGAGTCAGCATAAGTGACTTTAGTGAGAAGGTTCATCTAAATGTTCTCACGAATAACCTCCTCATTGAATGTTCTCAGCTAACTTTCTCATCCAACTTTTTTATGCTTGAATTTCTTTAGACTTCTTAACTTTCAATTCCATCATCTTATTGATGTTTCTTCTTGATGATTCAGATGAGATATGCTTCATATTAGTGCTTGATTTGCGATTTGCTCTTCAATTTTAGCTCTTATGGAAATTCTTCATTCTTCTGAACTTTTTCATAACATTTTGTGGAAATAGGTTTGCCCCAATGATTTAATATGTTAAGTTTTGATGATGACAAATACAAGACAAAAAGAATGATGCTTATGCTTTATAGTTGTACTTAATAAATGACAAATGTATCACAAAAGAATGTTGACCATGTTACATAAATGTGTTTAATGAGATATATGTAACATTCATCATATAATATATCCAATAATATTTTATATGAGTTATAAATGAATTAATATTGGATATGTCTATGAAAGTCTTGTATGCATGTTAGACTAACTAGAGTTATACATTTATGAATCATGCATATGAAGATATTGAATTATGAATTTGGACTAACTATGTTTGGTTAAGTGAGTAATACTTTGTAGGATAGTCCAAGTACCAAGAGTAAGCATTGCA
This sequence comes from Ormosia semicastrata, assembly GCA_029884595.1. Classification (NCBI taxonomy): domain Eukaryota; kingdom Viridiplantae; phylum Streptophyta; class Magnoliopsida; order Fabales; family Fabaceae; genus Ormosia; species Ormosia semicastrata. The sequence goes on along the minus strand of JAQQTO010000056.1, from coordinate 46,609,010 downwards.
ACAAGAAAGCAAAAGATCACAACTATGCTCAACTCAAGGAGAATGAAAATGAAAAGATGTTCCAAGCATTTGCAAGTTTTGAAGAGAAGATTTTCTTTGGAAGCTTGGATTACATCAAGAAGTGATGGTGGCAAAAGATCTAGTCTAACATCTTCAAGAATAGCTTATAGGACTTAGATCTTGTGTAAAGGTAAAAAGAAATCACATTAAGCTCAAAAAAAGTTTTTAAACATATTTATAAGTGTTTCTAAAATGTTTATATGCCCAACAAACTATTTTGGAAAGCTAGTTATGGTAATATTTCAAATCTATAAAAAATAGCCAAGTTTGTGTTTTGCAAAACTGACATATAGTTACTCTTTTGATCATAACTTTTAAAATACTTTGAGTTTTACTTGAAACATATCTCATTTGAAAATAGACTCAAAAATCTTTCCAATGACTGGTCATTTGCTTTAAACGGATAAGAAACGAAAAAGTTATGACTAATTAAAGTTTGAGTTTTGAAAATCTGACCTTTGGTTACTATTTTGATCATATCTTTCAAAATACTTTGAGTTTTGTTCTGAAACTTCTTTCATATGAAAGTAGACTCAAAGAGCTTTCCAATGAATGGTCATTTGCTTTAATTGGATAAGAAATGAAGAAGTTATGACCTTTTAAAGTCGGTTTTGAAAACTAGAAATGGTGTAATCGATTACACAAGTCATGTAATCGATTACAACGTTGACAGTAAGTTGTAATCGATTACACGTAGTATGTAATCGATTACAAAGTGCCCAAAAAGCTTGTAATCGATTACATTAAGTTTGTAATCGATTACAAAGTGCCCAGGAACGTTTCTAACGGCTATAAACGGCTAGTTTTCATAGAAAATCATTTCTAAACACCTCCAACGGCTCTAAAACTCATTGGGCTATAAATAAAAGTGTTTGGGCATCAAAAACAAGTTGGAGAACATTCTGAAAATTACCCTTGAGCATTGAAAATGAAATTCATCATCTTTTTCTCTAAATTCTTTTTTTTGAGCTAAGTGTGTAAATCCTTTATACCCATTGAGCTTCAACTTGTATTATCCACTCTTGAGAGAGTTTTCTATCATCTATACTTTGTTCTTCAAGTTGTATATCTACTCTTCAAGAGAGTTTCTATTCTTTCTATTCACCTTGAAATCATTGTAAGAGGGTGAGGTATCCCTCAACAGAGAAAAGGTTGAGGTATCCCTTATAGTGAGACTCAAACACAAAGGGTGAGGTATCCCAAAGGTGTTGTGAGTGCTCTTCATTGTAAAGGTCATCAAGCACCTGTGAAGCTTGAAGAATTGGAGGCTCTAGCACAAGGGTGAGGTATCCCAAGGTGTGAGGAGTGCTCTTGTATGTACAAAGGTTTTCCTAGCACCCGTAAAGTCTAGGAGATAGTGAAGAAAATCTCAAGTTAAGCTTGAGGATGGATGTAGGCCACAAGTGGTTAGTGGTGAACCAGGGATAAATTCTTGAGTTTGATTCTCTCTTCCCTACACTCTTTAAATTCAGTATTTAGTAGAATATATTTATCTATTGCATATCTTGATGTTTTGATTGTTACAACTTGATATCTAGCTTATTCACTTAGTTCATCATATATCCCAAGTTGTATTTGAGTAATCCTCAATAGTTGTACATTTATTAGACTTATTCCGCTGCATTTATTAATTGAGTTTTTCAAAATGTATAATTTGTCAAAGTTGCATTAAAACTAGGCATCACCCAATTCACCCCCTTCTTGGGTAATGGTTGCCATGGCTAACAAGTGGTATCAGAGCTTCGTGCTCTGGTAAAAGCTTAACAGCTTGGAGTTAAATATCTTTGTTTGTTTGGCAACCATTATAAGCTTTTCAAAATGAATGGTTTTGAAATTAATAAACCACCATTCTTTGATGGTGCGAATTTCGTTTATTGGAAAGCTAGAATGGAAATTTATATGCAATCTATTGATATTGATTTGTGGGATATTATGCTTGATGAATTTACATGCAAATCAAAACAAACTTGGAATGACTATGATAAGAAATGCTTTTCATTGAATATTAGAGCAATGCAAATATTGAGAAGTGGTTTAAATGATGATGCTTATGCTAAAATTAATAGTTGCTCTAATGCTAAAGATATATGGGATGCTCTTGATAATTTTTATCTTGCTAACAAGGATTTCTTGCAAAAAGTTGTATATAGAGAGCAAGAAGAGCAAAAGCCTCTAAAGGAAGACAATATTGAAAAATGTCCTCAAGAAGATGTTCTTGAATCCTTGAAAGACAACAATGAGGAAGATGATGATTCCTTTGAAAAGCCAAGTATGCTAGGAATGGAGACTACTTCATATATGGCCAAAAAGGACTTTGAGGTAAATAATGCTAAACTAGATTATAGTCCTTCCTATGATGAGTTACAATGTGCCTATGATGAATTATATGATGATTTGTTGAATTTAGAAAATAAAAATTTATCTTGTTTGGAAAACATTTTCTTCATCGAAACTGAAATTGAGATTTTAAAAAATGATTATGCTTTTCTTGATGAGGAAATGCCTTTGAAATGTGAAACCTCAACTTCTTGTGAAAAATGCATTAATTTAGAAAATCAAGTTGAGAACTTATATTGTGAATTTGCCAAAGCTAATGATTCTATTTGCTTACAATCCATGTGTGTTAATAAGAATGCAATTGATGCTATTTCACATGGAAATTCAAGTAAGGCTTGTGGCAAAAATGACATAGAATATAAAAACAACAAAAGACTTATGTTTTCCAAAAATGATTTTCAAAGGACCAAGTCATCATTAAATTCAACTGTTTGCAATTTTTGTGGTCATCTAGGACATATTTCTCATTTATGCAATTATAGAAGAAATTCTTACATGAGAAATAATATGAAATGGGTTCCTAAAGATCTTAATGCTCTAGTACTAATATTCAAGGACCTAAGATGAAGTGGGTACCAAAAAGTCCTCCTAGTGTTTCAATTATGCAGAAAACTTCTCAAAAGGATGGACAAATTGGTCAAGTAAAGAAGGAATCATCAAGGGGAATGCTTCCAAAGCCCAATGGTAGAAGTTTTGATCAAAGAAGGAAGATGACTCCAACCAAAGCTTCTCAAGTACAAAATGTGGAACTTGCAAAGTTCAAAACATCAAAAGAGAAGCAATGGGTAAAGAAAAGAGTTTCCTTGATCAATAAGGCCAAGGTATCAAGAGTTTTTACCTCTCATGAACATTCACTTGTAAAATCAATGAATTTGAGGTATATTCCTTATAGGCCTTAGGTAAAGGGTAGAATCATGTGTACTTGGTAAAATTTGAATATTATGTTTAACACATGATTACATTCATTCTTGTTATACCTTTTGCTCACTATTTTGCATATTTCTTGATCATATGATATTCTATGATTATGGATGCTTTCTATGCTTTAAATTTTCTATATATTTCTACATGTGATAATATGCTAGATAAGTTCACTTCTTGTTTGAAGTAGCACATTTGATAAAAATATTTTAGAACTTGGCATATTGGATAAAACATAACTCTTGCTAAAAATCATAACTTTTGCTGCATAAAGTTACATTTTTCTGCATAATTTGTAGTTTTTGCATAAACATGAGCTTTGGATCAAGAACTGGTTAGTTTTTATGCTTACATGATGTTTGGAATTGTTTTGGAAAGTTTTAGAATTAATTTGAAAGCTTTGAGTTCGGACCCTTACTGTTTGAAGTGCAAAAACTAAATTCAGCAAGCTTGTAATCGATTACAAGACCTCTGTAATCGATTACAGAGGCTCTGGCAAGCGTTCCAAGCAAAGTCAGAGAGCGTGTAATCGATTACACATACTATGTAATCGATTACAACGTCTCCAGAACTCGTGTAATCGATTACACCAAACATGTAATCGATTACATGGATTCCAGAGGGCTGGTAATCGATTACACACATATTGTAATCGATTATACAGGCTTTAAAAATGGTTTTCAATGCTAAAATGATCATTTTCACTTAAGATTGTCTATATATCATGAAAGCATGCATATTTTTGGCTATGTGCTTAATGATAATTGATCGTTTACATTTGTTGTGCTCAAATTATATACTATGCAAAATTTAATATTTATGAGAGCATAATGGATTAATGATCAATGACTAACCCCTATGGATCCAAAATTAGTGGATACCAAAGAAAATGCTTTGAATTATATTATAGGGTGACTATTAGCTCAAGCATGCAAGTGAAGTGAAAATATGCTACTTGAGTTTCGAAAACTTGAAATGGTCAAAGTTTTCTAAGAATCATGAAGACTTGAAACTTGGAAGTTGGAATCACTTACAAAAACTCAAAGAGCACACTTTTGGTGATATCAATTTCTTATTCTTATTTATGCTTTAAATTGAACATCATGTGATATTTGTATAAGTAGAGAGTCATTTTTTAACATGCTAGATATGCATATGAAAATTCACATGCTCATAAGTCATTCTAATCCTTTCCCTTTGATGCCTAATTGTCTTACATACTTACTTGGAGATTGGAAAGTAAAATGTTTTATGTCCTCTTGTTTGAAATTGCTTGATATGTTCCTATGTTGAAAAACAAAAAGTGAATGATTTCAAAAGTTATAGTTCCATGATTTTTCAATTCTTTCACTACAATAAGAGATTTCTTGTTGTTGATTGGCATGTGTACATACTAAAATTCCTTACTTGATATTACATGCCTTACATGATCATTGTTTGCCCCAAAATGTTTATATAAGTTTTGATGTTGATCATGTGTTTCTTGATAAACTTGAATCTTGCCTTGAAAATGCTTAAACTATGCTTTTGGATTCAAGTGCATATATCATTCTTTTGTTCTCTTTAGAGCTAACAATTCATGGTTGATAATGTGGTATATGTTTTACATTTTATATCAACCTAAATTATGTTTGTAAATAAGATTAAATGATATTTGATGCTAACCTTTTTTTTAGAACTTTTGAAATATAATCATCAAATATTGAAATGTCAAGCATATGTGGATAAATGAGAAATGTTGAAGGAAGAGGAACATGAGGAGACTTTCTTCAAGTACAATGGAATGAAATACTCAATGGAAGAAAGTACAAGGACCTATAAATGAAGAACATTCTAAAGGAGCATCACTTTCTATCTAACCCAATAAGTATCTCTATCCCTAAACTATTGTGGTATTCTATATGCTATGGATTATATGATACTTATTGATAAATTAATTTTAAAAGATTATATGCTTTCCTTACATGAGAAGTATGCTTAGCATTGACAAAGTGCCTAATTGTACATTAAATTGCTAGTTTTGTCATTGCATATAGGGTGGATGATATTAGTTCTATATATGTTTTAATCTCTATAGCATATTTCATCAAGGTAAATGTTTGATATATATATGATTCTCTTGATCTATGGTTCTTAGTGGTATAAACTTATGAGAATCATGCTCTTGTTTTGAAAAGAATTTCTAGTTTGATTAATATTCCTTTTAAAAAGAAGCTTTTCAAGTTCCATATCCTTGAGAATCTTTTGAACTTGTCTTAAGATTTAAAAAGTATTATCATCTCCTAATTGTCTTGAAAATTTAGAAATCATTCAATTTGTGCTATAAATGTAGTACTCTCTACATTGCTTTGAAATGTCTATTAAATTTTGAGAGAGTATTTAAGAAAGTTTTCTAAATAAATTTTTTGAAATGATCTATAGAGATCAATCTTCATACTTCAAAAGATAAGCCTTGTTTAAAAATATATATATATATTTTATCTTTTCAAGGCTCTTGTTTAATGTGAAAAAGAGGATATGTACTTTCAAATACTCTTTTGACTTAGATTTGATCACTCTCAAGGAATATGTGATTTCAATATAAATCTCTTCTACCCTTCTAAAATGCTTTTGAAAATGTAATGTGTTATTATAAAATTTTTTTTGAAAGGGGGAGAAGTTTTTTAAAATGATTTTGTTTGAGGGATTAAGAATATGTATCTATGCCTTGCTTTTCTTTATAGTAATGTGCTTATATGATCTTGGCATGCATATTTTCCTTTATCTATCTTGTGCTTCAATAAGGGGAACTTATCTTACATATCATTCTTCCATATCCTTGTTGACTAAGAACATATGCATAACTATGTTAAACCATTATATTTGATATTTTGATAACATGCATATTGTGAGGGGGAGCCTAGCTATTAGATTATTGCTTATATCTCTTGGCTTACATCCTTACTTGACATGAAGTATTTTATTGTTAATACTATCAACATGTCAACAAAGATCATCGTTCATTCTCTTTTCCTATATCAATGAAAGAAGGTAAACATTCTTAAACTTCATATCTTTTGATTCTTTCATTGAGAAATGCTTGATATGTGACAAGTTGTATGATCTTTTATTTGAAAACCTTAATTCCATGATCTTACATGAATATTTTGTATCCCTTATCAAGTGATATCAAGTGGTACTTATTTATGATGTGCTATGCAAGATATTATATGTTAGACATAATTTCTTAAGCTTATTGCTATCATATGCTAAATGTTGAAGTAACAAAATATGACAAGTATTGCATGAATAATCTTTTATATCTTGAAAGCATACTTATTTCATCTCTCCTTTCTTAAATTAGGTATATAATTAAATAAGGGGAGATAGTGATGAGTTGAATAACTTGAAGAAGTTTATGGTTTTGATGATCCTACTCTTTTTGACAACATGGTTCTTATCTTTAAGGGGAGAGAAAAATATTATCTTTCCTTCCTAAGCCTTTTTGTTGATGTCAAATAGGGGGAGAGAAAATTGGAAAGAAAAATATGTGCTTGTGCTTAATTGTTTGATATGCTTACATGAATATCTATCCTTATATATTGCTAAACATATTTTTTTTTTGGTGATTTGTCATCATCAAAAAGGGGGAGATTGTGGAAATAGGTTTGCCCCAATGATTTAATATGTTAAGTTTTGATGATGACAAATACAAGATAAAAAGAATGATGCTTATGCTTTATAGTTGTACTTAATAAATGACAAATGTATCACAAAAGAATGTTGACCATGTTACATAAATGTGTTTAATGAGATATATGTAACATTCATCATATAATATATCCAATAATATTTTATATGAGTTATAAATGAATTAATATTGGATATGTCTATGAAAGTCTTGTATGCATGTTAGACTAACTAGAGTTATACATTTATGAATCATGCATATGAAGATATTGAGTTATGAATTTGGACTAACTATGTTTGGTTAAGTGAGTAATACTTTGTAGGATAGTCCAAGTACCAAGAGTAAGCATTGCAATAAGAAAGCAAAAGATCACAACTATGCTCAACTCAAGGAGAATGAAAATGAAAAGATGTTCCAAGCATTTGCAAGTTTTGAAGAGAAGATTTTCTTTGGAAGCTTGGATTACATCAAGAAGTGATGGTGGCAAAAGATCTAGTCTAACATCTTCAAGAATAGCTTATAGGACTTAGATCTTGTGTAAAGGTAAAAAGAAATCACATTAAGCTCAAAAAAAGTTTTTAAACATATTTATAAGTGTTTCTAAAATGTTTATATGCCCAACAAACTATTTTGGAAAGCTAGTTATGGTAATATTTCAAATCTATAAAAAATAGTCAAGTTTGTGTTTTACAAAACTGACATATAGTTACTCTTTTGATCATAACTTTTAAAATACTTTGAGTTTTACTTTGAAACGTATCTCATTTGAAAATAGACTCAAAGATCTTTCCAATGACTAGTCATTTGCTTTAAACGGATAAGAAACGAAAAAGTTATGACTAATTAAAGTTTGAGTTTTGAAAATCTGATTTTTGGTTACTATTTTGATCATATCTTTCAAAATACTTTGAGTTTTGTTCTGAAAATTCTTTCATATGAAAGCAGACTCAAAGAGCTTTCCAATGAATGGTCATTTGCTTTAATTGGATAAGAAATGAAGAAGTTATGACCTTTTAAAGTCGGTTTTGAAAACTAGAAATGGTGTAATCGATTACACAAGTCATGTAATCGATTACAACGTTGACAGAAGCCGTGTAATCGATTACACAGAGTATGTAATCGATTACATGAAGCTTGTAATCGATTACAAAGTGCCCAGGAACGTTTCTAACGGCTATAAACGGCTAGTTTTCATAGAAAATCATTTCTAAACACTTCCAACGGCTCTAAAACTCATTGGGCTATAAATAAAAGTGTTTGGGCATCAAAAACAAATTGGAGAACATTCTGAAAATTACCCTTGAGTATTGAAAACGAAATTCATCATCTTTTTCTCTAAATTCTTTGTTTTGAGATAAGTGTGTAAATCATTTATACTCATTGAGCTTCAACTTGTATTATCCACTCTTGAGAGAGTTTTCTATCATCTATACTTTGTTCTTCAAGTTGTATATCTACTCTTCAAGAGAGTTTCTATTCTTTCTATTCACCTTGAAATCATTGTAAGAAGGTGAGGTATCCCTCAACAGAGAAAAGGGTAAGGTATCCCTTATAGTGAGACTCAAACACAAAGGGTGAGGTATCCCAAAGGTGTTGTGAGTGCTCTTCATTGTAAAGGTCATCAAGCACCTGTGAAGCTTGAAGAATTGGAGGTTCTAGCACAAGGGTGAGGTATCCCAAGGTGTGAGGAGTGCTCTTGTATGTACAAAGGTTTTCCTAGCACCCGTAAAGTCTAGGAGATAGTGAAGAAAATCTCAAGTTAAGCTTGAGGACTGGATGTAGGCCACAAGTGGTTGGTGGCTGAACCAGGATAAATTCTTGAGTTTGATTCTCTCTTCCCTACACTATTTAAATTCAGTATTTGGTAGAATATATTTATCTATTGCATATCTTGATGTTTTGATTGTTACAACTTGATATCTAGCTTATTCACTTAGTTCATCATATATCCCAAGTTGTATTTGAGTAATCCTCAATAGTTGTACATTTATTAGACTTATTCCGCTGCATTTATTAATTGAGTTTTTCAAAATGCATAATTTGTCAAAGTTGCATTAAAATTAGGCATCACCCAATTCACCCCCCCCTCTTGGGTAATGGTTGCCATGGCTAACACATTTTCATGATAAACTTTCTCATATTCTTTAGGAATCTTCTTAAGTCTTACTTGAACTTTTTCAAGTTAGAATTTGATCCTCTTAGTCCTCTCTAATCACCTAGAAGACTTACTTCATACTTGTTTTGTCTTGCATAGGTTAATTCTAGCAAGGAAACTCTATATAAATCATGTTAAACTAATTGAAACATTAAGAGCAATTATACTAAATTTTCAACATAGTTAATTTTCATCAAAATATATTATTTTCAACATAGTTAATTTTCATCAAAATATATTATTTAAGCCTGAATATGCTTTTGGTTCAACTAGGTCACCTTAAGAATTGGCCACTTTTCCTCCCAATTCCATTGTGTACTATGAAGTTGAGTTGCTTTTTTTTGTAAAGGTGAGTAAAATATGTCTTCATCTTCCTAAAGTTTTTTGTTCTTACAAATATGTCTTCATCTTGAAAAGGAATCGTAGGATCTGAACACACAAGAGAAAATTGAGGCAGTTGGAAAGAAGAACGAGGCTGGTAAATATGAATTGAAAGAGCATGTCACGATTGGGATCGCGATGGGAAGGTAACTCAAAATTATAAATAAATAAATAAATTTAAAGGGAGTCGCTACCAACTTTATTGAGTTAAGAAAAAGTTGAAAAACCCAAAAAAAATTGAAAAACTAGTTTGCGCAAATCAAATTAGTTTTGAGAGTCGATTATATATAGAAAATGGTAGAAACTTAATCTTACAATATATCTATACATCTATCCTAAGACGATTACACTAAAGTCAATTATGCGAGTTAAATAACTTAAAAATATTTAAATTACCCAAAAAAAGAATAGATAATCAACAAAATTAAAATATTTACAAAATAAAATAAAAATAAAATTTAACATAAAAATAATCACAATTAAAAAAATTGATGACAAATAAAATAGTTACAACTAATGTAAAAAAATAAAGAATCCAAGGTCAAAGAATAAATTAAAAATAAAATACGTATAAAAAAATTTACAAAAAATTACAATGAATAAATTAAATAAAAAAAAAAAAAAAACTAAATTATGAAAATTTAATTTTTAGCTTGACTTTCGACTTACGTATCTCTTAAGCGTAAGCAATGAATAGTTTAAAGTCAACGTAGTTCTTTAAAAAAATGTGTGTTAGTTAGTTTTAATGGACTTTGAGACTGATAAGCTATCGCAACCGACCTTCCAAAAAGTCACAGGATTAACAAGCTGTCACAACTTAACTAACCCTTCTTTATTATTGAATTAAATTTAAACTATCTAAAAAATCAAGAACTAATAAATATATAAATAAATCAAACTAACAAAAAATGCTAAAATAAACAAAATAAGTATATATAAAAAATAATTACATAAAAAAAAGGAAAAAAAGAAGAAAGAATTGTATATATTATAATATTTTAATATTTATATAATATAATTAAATTTATAAATAATATAATTTTTTAAAAAATCTAAGTCCGCTAAACTATTCGATTGACTTATTTAAAGACATGTTTATTGACTTATTTACAGACTTTATTATAAAATAAATCTTTAAATAAGTTTTTAAATCAAGTCAAATTTTAAAAATTAATCTATATATGTTAAATAAATTAGACATAAACTTTATATTTAAAAAATAAATTAAACTTATTTAAGGTAAAGACTAATCTCCATTTTTATCCCAATCAACATATATATAGTCACTTTTCAAATGCACAAACTTAGCTGTTTTATTTATTGTTGAAATATCATCATCATTACCTTTTTCAAAACATGATTGTTGGGTGTTTTATCAATGCATAAGATCATTTTATTAAAGTTAAAAATTAATTATTTGAGAGAGCCGGTAGAAAGATATCACGGATATGTCCGGATAGTACAAAAATATATTGGGGCCCACTTTATGGATGGGGTCTACCATCATGGGCTCACACCATCAGCCAATAAGCTTTTCTCCTGCTCCAATCCCTGATACAATTCACCATGTTATTTAAATTTGGAAAAAATTTAAATAATTTTTAAAGTATTTGTAGTATTTTTTAATAAAAATATAATATATATGTATTTTTTATAATTTATCAATAAAATTTTTAGAAATAATGATTAAATAATTAAAAAATAAGACATATATTATATTTTTATTAAAAAATATAACATATATCATATTTTTATTAAAAAAAATATTACAAATACATAAAAATAATTTACTTAAATTTTATCCTTCAACTTTTTCTATAATATCTATCTTTACTTATGAAAATTCATAAAAGAGAAGTTATATTATCTTTTTGGTTCTACTTTTTTAAAAGTAGTTTTCTGTTTCTTAAAGTTAGGAAATTTTCATGGCACTCTCAAATTTTTTAGAAGCACCAGTACTCCATGATCAAATATCTTTGATTTATTATTAAAATAAATTAGTGATCTTAAATTATTACCTATAACTTATACAATAAGTAATAAATATGATCTTTATTATACATATAAAAAACTTTATAGAAACTAATTATTAATATTTATACACACACAGATTTACAATTTAAATCAATCTTTTTTTTACTATAATTAACTGTATACATGAATTTTTTTTTTATAAATTTTAACTAATAATATTTATATATTTAATAGTAAAATTTTAAAAAAAATAATTAACCAACTATAAACTATAAATTTAGTTAGAGTATCGATACTCCAAAAGTTTTTTAAAGCATCATAAACGTCGCATTTAACTGATCCAAAAAAAAACGTCGCATTTAAAGTAGGAGAACAAAAGTCTTGTTTGGATAACTATTTTCTACTGATAGCTTTTAAAATTAATTTCAAAAACAAGAAAACGGGAACACTTAAGATATTTCCTTACTTTTGTTTAGAAGTGGAGGACAAATTACCCTATTGTAAGGCAAAATATGCCGCAAAGTCTCCATGAGGGCTTACATTTACATTAATACATACAGATAACCTACAAATAAAAAGATACCATAAAAAATTGAACCCAATAAGGGTGTACTGAAAAGGGCAAATTTGTTAACTCAAATAGATAAAATTAGGTTAAAATATGTTTTTAGTCTTTATATATAACATTCATTTTTAATCTAGTCTATATATAAAAAAAGTTTTTAATTTAGTCCTTACATGTATGGTTGTTTTCAATTTGGTCATGATCATTTGTTGCCATAAATATAAAGATCAAATTACTATAAAGTATAATGATCAAATTGAAAATTTGTGTCATGTATAGAGACCAAAAATATATTTTAACATATATTTTTTGTTCTTATATATAACATTCATTTTTAATTTTGTCTTTACACTTCATTGTGTTATAAATGAAACAGACAACATTTTAATTTAGTCTCTATATGAAAAAAAAATTTAATTTAGTCCCTACATGTATAACTGTTTTCAATTTGGTCCTAATAGTTTGTTATCGTGAGTATAAGGACTAAATCACTACAAAATATAAAGACCAAATTTAAAATAAGTTTCACATATAAAGACTAATATTTTAACATATATTTTTTCTCTATACGTGACACTCATTTTTAATTTGATGTCCACACTTTATTGTGTTATAAATGATTACAAACAGTGAGACTAAATTGAAAATAGTTGTATATATAGAGATTAAATTGAATTTTTTTTTCATAAAATGACCAACTTAAAAATGTATAGAGACTGAAAATATATTTTAACCATAAAATTAGAACCAAATCAACTCAACTTAAATCCAACCAAATAAAATGGTTTTCTAAAAAACATACAACTTAAATTGAAAAGATTTCAAAATTAAATCAATTACCATTTATAACTTTTCAAAAAAAAACTTTTAATTATAAATCAAATCCATTCCTAAAGTTTATTGTTCCAAACACTCCGCATTATCTAAAAATTTAATGTAATCCATTAAGTATATATATGCAGTATATTAATCATAGATTCATAGTATATTTACTCACCCATTTGTCATGAATTCATCATTATCAGAACTTAACATAGATAACAAAACTCACCATAAAGCAAATTGAGATTTATTAGTCAAATTGAAGATAGAACAATAATTTAATTACAGGATATAATTTAATTACAGGATATAGGTTGTGCAGATTTATTCTATTGGTACTTTTACTCAATGTCCTTGGAACAATATTTTTCATATTCATTCCTGTCTGCTTTTTATCTTTTCTGAAAATTTAGGAACTTGATGCCATATGCAAATACAAAAAGGAAGAGGAGGGCAAAAGTAATGTGAGTAACTGCAACGACTCCAAGGAAGCCATGTTCAAAGCCCAACTGCCTCTCAAGGTAATGTCTCACTGTCATTAGTCTACTAAAGCCAGGAACCTCTATTGGACTGTTTTTGTCACCCACCAGAGATGTAACCAGGCCATATAAAGTCCAAGACACAGGGGACACCCAATAATACCACCTCCACCATATTGGAATTTGCTGCAAATGTCAAAAGCAACTAATGGTTTGAGAAAGAAGGTATTGAATTCAACATATAGATGATCAGTTGAAAATTAGAATATTTTCAAATCAGTGATTCTTGCCAGGAGCATTGATTCATAGATTGAACCCCAACCAGGAAGCGATCTGAAGTATATGTGGGGCCCACATATACAGCAAGTTCCTCATTGGTTGGGGTCCACCTACTTTGGGTCCATTCCATATTTTATTTTCTAAGAGCACTCCAATTTAGCCCGAGTGAGTATTGACGGGATGAGCACTCCTAGTCAATGCTAGCTCAGGCTGCACAGGAGTTTTGTATTTTCTAATTTCAAGAGATGTGAATAGGTGCAGTAATTATGTGAACTATTCTCCCTGAATTGAATAATGCAGGTTAATATGCACTATCCATTTTTGTTAATCCCAGGGTACAATTGATCATTGCTATGATACACATACCGTTCTTGGGATAAGGAAACCAGAGAACAGGTTCCAGAAACTAATGAAGAAAGACATAACGATTGCAGCAATTTGGTGGTTTGGAGTCAGAGCTACTGTCATCATTCCGTACAGTGTGAAGTACATAAAGCTCATGAATATGAAGTAGTAGAACCACAAGAAATTGTCAACACGCGGTTGGAACCCAATCATCCAGTAGAGGATAATGGCATAGGCTAGACTTTGGATAGCAACATAAATGACTTCTATTGCTACCTGCAAGGCAATAGTTCTTTTAATGAATTGTGTAACTTTGCGAAGTTATTTTGTTAAACGGTTTTGCTTTGTTAGAAGTGAAGGGATGAGCTGGTTTTACCTGACCAAATGTATAAGGCAGTTCTGAGTACATTCCAGCTGCTCTTTCACGGTAGAAAACTGTTCTTTCTGTTGCAACAATAGGTTGCACAGTGCTAGTGTTGGAGGCTCCAAGGAAAATAACAGCTGCATACATAGCTCCAAGGAGATTCAACAGGTCTTGTTCCTTTTCCCTGTAGACATGATATTTTGTTCTCACATAATATATACAATTTTGAATCCGGTATGTATAAAATAACTTTATCATGGACATGCTGAAAAATAAATTGTTGAATGCATCTTTCTTAGATAAGGAAAGCAAGAGTTCTTACTGATGGCATGCAGCTAAAAAGAGCACCAAGATGAATCTTTCTAAGAATAACTTATCCTCAAGGCATTGATGATTTAGACCAATAATTCAATCCTTCTATTCTTTTGTTTATTTTCTGGATTAGAGAATTTGATAGTTATCATACAATATCAAGAAGGATGTTTATTGTTCCCATATTTTCTAACTAACGATTTAAGATTTTATGTCGGTAATTTGCTGAGTGAGTAAATGTGTATAGACAACCATGGATCTGATCTTAAGAAATGGGTGTAGAGCGGTAGTAGAGCACCCCAAGCAAGTTGCAGGTCACATAGTAGAGGGTGTATGCCTAGAGAACGAAAAAGAAGGATCTTCAGCCATAGACAATCATAGGCTTGAGCTCATGGGTAAGCGTAAAGGGAAGAGTATAAAGGGGCTAAGAAGGTACGTAACAGAACTTGAGAAAGGTTCACAACACGTGTGCCTAAGGTATGTAAATCATTCAGAAATTTGAGAAAGGGGAACCTGTCAAACTTTCTGATGCAACTTGCTTGCGTGGCTGGAAGAAATCTCTCAAGGTAAAGCCTCTATTCAAGGCCTAGCACAACACATTTTGGGGCTATTTCCTATTGAAAATAAGGGAAGAGAGATTTTTGCTCCCCACAAGATCTTGAGCACTGTCCTGCTGGGGTTTTGTAAGAAGAGGCAGAGTGCCCCTTTGGCTATGATGATTTTCTCAAGCAGAAAGAGGGACAATGATAAACAAATTTCTCAAGGCAGATGCATTTGGTGCCAGCCTCACTGGGAAGACTCTTTTGGGTGGAGTATGATGACATGACACCATTTAGGTTCCCAAACAAAGAGGTTGCTGCCCTAAGCTGACTTTGGCAACTTGGTCCTATAATAATATCTTGGGGTAGTCATGCGATGCTTCAAACATGTCATTATTTATTTGAGTTAGAAACAATAAAGAAGTTAACAGGTATTGGTGAAGTGTAATACTGACAAATAACTTCTGGACTTACGTCTTATCTCCTTTGTTCCAAAATATAAGTCCAAATATGACACCAATAATTATTGTGATGAAGAATCTGATGGCATTGTACTCAGGATTCCTCCAATAGGAGCACTTCTGTTTCCAGAAGCAAGCTTTGCATTGAGTAAGAAAGGATTGGGAGTACTTAGCTGGAAAGTAAAGGTCCTTTGTTCCAGGTACTGGTGTGCTTAGTTCCTTAATAAGTTCCTGATTCTTTCTGGAAAAGTGTTAACAAAGTATGGAAAAGTAAAACTTCATGAAAAATTTCAGATAAAAATGTGCAAAAAGAAGCAGGAATCTCTGGGAATATGGCTATAACTGCCACTTACTGGTAAAGGTCTGATTTAGAGTATAATTCTGCAAAGTCTATATCAAGCTGAGACTCAACTACTGGAGAAGTGATCTCCAACATCCATGTGGCTGGATTATATCCATCTTTGATCTTAGGAACTCTTGTAATAGCCTGAAAAATATTATACACATTCAGTAAGAATAGTGACATCTTACTGATTCAAGAATTTATACATTATCAGGGTAGAAGATTCACTTCAAAATACTCTATAAGGTTCTGAGAATTTCGACCAAGGGGACCACCATATATCACTTGTCCACCTCTCTTCATCAAAAGCAGCTGAAGGCAAGATGTAGTTAAAGGGTGAGAACGGTGCCTTCAAAACCATTTTAGAAACAACAGTTTTATTTGCAAAATCTTGATATTCATATATACCTCATCAAAAGCTTCAAATATGTCAATGCTCGGTTGATGAATTGTGCAGACAACAGTTCGCCCTGTATCCACTGTATTTCTAACCGTACGCATAACAACTGCTGCAGCTCTAGCATCAAGACCAGTTGTTGGCTCATCCATAAAGATAATGGAAGGATTTGCAACCAATTCTACAGCGATGGTAAGCCTCTTTCTCTGCTCAGTTGATAAGCCATCTATTCCTGGCAGACCTACTATAAAATTCCTTATTGGGTGTAGCTCAACCAGCTCCATAACTTCCTCCATGAACATCTGTAAGATAGAAAGTAGAGTAGTAGACTACTAAGAACAATTCTGTTGGAGAGCCCTTGTGATCTGATGTTTTGCATTGTCAAGTTTTCTCCATTTTTCTTTCTTGTTTTCTCTTATATGAGGATACATTGTTTTTTTTTTAAAATAAAAAATAAAAAGGAGGATTCCTTATCATCCTGCCATGTATTTCCTTTCTCTCTTACTGAATTCTTCTTTTAGCAAAAAGAACAACTGCACTGCTAGAGATCATAAACTATATTTTTTTTTATCATCAATTAGAACAAAATAAAACAATTGTAGAATTGTTGGTTACATATCTACACTGAGTTATTACAGTTATACTGATAAAAAATATCTCAACTTCTCGTGATGTTGGCTACAACCTTAAGCTAAAAAGAAGTATGGATTTTGGAAACAAATAATTAATTGCTCCCAAACCATATATGAAATAACCTTAATGCATTTTAAACTAGTATAACTGTCTTGTAAGTCTTACAGAGGGAAAGTCTTGCAACATAACTAGTTTGTCTTTAGGATTGTCCCAAGCAGTTCATAATTTCATATTCAGCTAGTTAAAGAAAAGTCTTACTAACAGTAACTCAGAATCTACTAATCTCAAGAAACTCCTGGAATATTTATTGTTGAAACTTTAACCTATATACAATCGTGCCATTTGAAAATGGGAAAAACACCTAGTATGTTTTCACTTTGAAAGTGTCGATTACGATTGAAATATTGGGCTGGTCTTTGATTATGTTGATTATGATTAAGATATTATGAAATAATATCTTAACTGATTGTACATATCCTCTTATATTCATTGTAAATATTCTGTATATTCTGTTTTTATTGTTAGCTGATTAGTTTCCTAAGTTAGAATATTCACATTGATAGCTTCCTATTTTTTAGAGATTTGTTTTTCGTTTCTGTTTTGTACATCTCTTCTATAAAGAAAGACTTGCTGTAGCTGTTCAATATCATATCAGTAATAAAAAAACACACTTCAAGTTGGTAAAAGAGCAATGTTTAGCACTGCCGGCCCTAATTTATCGAGATGTCTGATGGGTCCTCAGGCACTGATGGCTTATTGATTGTACATATCCTCTTATATTCATTGTAAATATTCTATATATTCAGTTTTTTTTTGTTAGCTGATTAGTTTCCTAAGTTAGAATGTTTCTTACTACAACAACAACAACAACTAAGCCTTTTCCCACTAGGTAAGGTCGGTTATATGGATTAAACGACGTCATTGTGCCATATCATAAACCAAGTCTTCAGAAATGTCATTCAAATCTAAATTTTTTTAATCGTTTCACCTATAGTCTTTTTTGGTCTCCCTCTACTTCTAACTATTGAGCTATCGTCCACCTGGTCTACTCTCTTTACAAGGACTTCTAAAGGTCTTCTCCTTACATGTCCAAACCACCTAAGGCTAGATTCTCCTATCTTTTCTACAATAGGTGCTACTCCTACTTTCTCTCTAATGCATTCTATTGAATATTACATTAGTTAGCATGGAAAATATGATAGTTAGTTTTTGGAAACAATAGTGTCATGGGAAATGGTTTAAGTCTTTAATTATTCTTCTTGTAATAGAACTTATATTTAATTTCTCATGTATATAAATACTTGTATGCTGAGTGAAATAAACTCAAGCAATTCAACCATTATCAGTTGTTCCTTATTTTCAAGTTGGCATCAGAGCGGGTTCCGACCTGGCTCTGGTTTTCCTTCCTTCCGGTTGAACCACTTTCAGCCGTGTCAGTTCTTACTTTTTTTTCCTCTGCGTGTCCATTTTCTCTCTCTTCCCGCGGCTGTCTTTTCTGATCTGTACCTCTGCACTCCATTTTTCCTCCGGCCGACCACACCACTGTGTTCGCCGCCTTCCGCTCGGCTTACCACTGGAACCAGGCTGCCGCTAGAGCTTCGACCCGTCGCCATGCGCCGGCATAACTTCAATTTTTTGCGCGTGTGGGAGCGCGTGAGACCCTTTTTCCGACAGCTGCTTCCACCGGCCAACTCGCCGTGCCATTTTCGGTAAAGCCCAATCCTCGCCGGCCTCTTCCACCACCTGTTTGGCCTCTGTCTTGTGCAAATCCCCTGTTTGGCCCTCTGTTTCGCCTCTGCTACTTTGTTCTTGGATTTGCTACTAGTTTATCTTGCCTTTTTCTCTCTCCATTTGGATTATTGGTAGTTTTTGGTGGTGGTTTATTGCTTTCTGCTGTGTTGTTGTTATTCAGCATCCTTTGCAGGTTATTTTTGGCCTTTATAAACCTCTACCCAGCCTCTTTATTCTTGTTCCAGCATGTCAGAATTAGAGGTAACATCTTGCAGTGGTGAGAAATCACCTGTACTGACCTCTGTTGTTTCTGGAAGTACTACTATGACTACTGAAAAGTTGATGGATGGTAAGAATTATCTAGCATGGGCTGATTCTGTGGAACTTTGGTTTATGGGCCAAGGATATGAAGATCATCTCTCTATGAAAGAAGATGATATTCCAGCAGCTGATCAAGCAACTTGGAAGAAAATTGATGCCTAATTATGTAGTTTGATGTGGCAGTCTATTGATCCAAAGAAAATCTCAATGTTTCTGGCATATAAGACATGCAAAAAGGTATGAGATCGTGCTAAAGCCTTGTATTCAAATGATATTGCAAGGATGTATAACATTATCCAAAAGATGCATAGTATGAAGCTTGAGGGTACAGCTATGGAATCGTATGTTGGAGCTATAGAAGCTGCTATGGAGGAATATTCAAACTTGTTTCCCTATGCTGTTGATGATAATGCTCATAGTGCTCAACAACAAAAATTATTTTTGATAATTACTCTATTGGGGCTTCCAACAAAACTTGAATCTCTTCGGCAACAAATCTTGGGCACCACACCTATTCCCTCCATTGAAAATGTCTTTGCACGACTTCTGCAATCAGGCCCCTCACTTGAAGCTAGCAATGTTAATCATGCCGCTTTAGCATCCCAATCCACTTCCCAGGTTTCCACCTGAGGAGGACGTGGAAGTGGTCGTGGTCGTGGTCGTGGTAACAGTCATGGTAATCGTGCTTCACGACTCACTTGTACTTATTGCCATCAAGTAGGCCATACCCAAGACTAGTGTTATGCGCTTTATGGTCGTCCTCCAAAGGTCGCTAATGTGGTACAATCTGATGAGACTTTTGATGCTCCTTCCAACCCACAAGAAACACATGGTGTTTATGTTTTAGGAAATGACTATAATGAGTTTCTCAAGTACCAAGTATCTAAGCAGGCTTTTACTCCCATTGCTTCGGTTGCACATTCTAATAATCCTGTTGCCTGTATTTCTCATTCTTCCTCTCTTGGACCATGGGTCCTTGATTCAGGTACTTCTGATCACATTTCTGGTACTTCTTCTGTCCTTTCTAAACTTGAACAACCTGTTTTTCTTCCATCCATTACTCTGGATAATGGTTCTAAAATTTGTATTAAAGGGATAGGTCAAGCTAATCCTCTTCCCACATTACCTTTAAAATATGTTCTCTATATGCCTAACTGTCCCTTTAATTTAATTTCTATTAGCCAGCTTACTTGTTCTCTTAATTATTCTGTTACCTTTTTTGCTGATTCCGTTATTGTGCAAGATCAGGAAACAAGACAAACGATTGGTACCGGATGTGAATCTCAAGAATTATACCATCTGACCATACGAAGTTCATCAGTATCTTGTGCCGCTGTTGAGTCTTCAAAATTGATTCATTGTCGCTTGGGACATACCAACCTATCCAAGCTCCAAACTATGGTTCCTAGTCTATCGAGTCTTAATAACTTAGAGTGTGAGTCCTGTCAATTAGGAAAACATGTTCGCACTTCTTTTTCTAATCGTGTCAATAAGAGAGTTGCGTTTCCATTTGCCATTATTCATTCAGATGTTTAGGATCCAAGTCGTGTTCCCTCTTGTCAAGGTTTCCGTTATTTTGTTTCCTTTATTGATGACTATTCTCGTTGTACTTGGTTATATGTAATGAAAGAAAGATCTAAATTGTTTTCTATATTAAAATCCTTTTGTTCTGAAATTCGTACACAGTTCAATACTACTATTAAAATTTTGCATAGTGATAATGCTCGTGAATATTTTTTTGCATCTTTTCATCTTTTATGGCTTCCCATGGTATTCTCCATCAGTCTTCTTGTCCACAAACTCCACAACAAAATGGAGTTGCTAAGCGCAAACACCGCCACTTACTAGACACCGCTCGCACTCTACTTATTCATACTCATGTTCCCTTTTGGTTTTGGAATGAAGCTATTCTTACTACGTGCTACCTTATTAATTGTATGTCCTCCTCTGTCTTGCAAAATCAAATCCCTCATTCAATTTTATTTCCTCATGAGCCTATTTTCTCTCTTCCACTACGCATTTTTGGTTGTACTTGTTTTGTTCATGATCTTACACCAAGGAAAGATAAGTTAACTGTTTGTTCTATTAAATATGTCTTCTTAGGATATACTTGATTCCAAAAAGGATATCGATGTTTTTTCCCTGAGCTTAACCGTTTTATTGTGTCTACAGATGTTACTTTTCTTGAAAATACTTCTTTTTTTCTCTACATTTGATGTTATCTCTCCACCTGTCACTGAGGTTTTACTTGTTCCTTACTTAGATGGACCACATGTCCTTACTCCGGATTCTACCCCATCTGTCCTTGCAGATAAACCTCTCCAAGTTTATTATCGTCGACCTCGTACGACTTATGGTCCAAATGCAATCCCTGTTGATTCACAACCAAAACCAGTGGCTGAACCCTCCTTAGATCCTGCTCCGGATATTATCTCCAGTTGATAACACTGTATTTTATACATTTTATAAACCTCTCACTAGGTTTCTTAAGGTTCAATTAAGCTTAATTTAGTTGGTTTTGACACATTTTATGATATTGGACCTTATTGGATCATTGAAAGAATTATTGCATAAATTAGCCTTAATTTATCTTTTTGGCAGTGTTCAGTAAATTGGCTATAACTTGAGTTTCAAATATTTGGTTGATGTGATTATGGTCTTGTAGGAAAGCTAAGACAATTCTCTACAACTCTCATGAAGACCTCAAAGCCCAAATCACACGTTTGGATAACTCAAAATTGAAGTTGAAGCAAGAACTAGGGTACTGATCCTGACAGCTTGACCTATGTGTACTGTTCATGACATAGCTCGGGATATAGGATGTGAAATGGGCTAAAATTTTGATGGTTGATAATTAAGACCAAAATCTACAACTTTCATGTTGAACACTTTTCTAGAATCTGAGGTCTAATGGGTCATATTGGGCTTGGAAGTCAGAACAGAGGAGTTGTCACTAGGCCTGAGCAGTATGCAGTAATCAGATCATATCTTGAGTTATAGAAATGGTTTTTGAACCAAACTAACGGCAATTGAAAGTTAAGATCCAGGCCTACAACTTTCATGAAGACCACATTTCTCAAAAATGACGAATGCAATGACTTCAGAGCTTAATGATTTCGGGAGATAAAGAATCTCTATAATTTTCCTCTCATCAAAAGTCATTTGGCATTTTCCACTCATTTTCCACTCATCCACCCACTCATGAATCAGCCCCCTTGTCATTTTGTATCCCTAATCCTCTATAAAAGACACCATCGGCTGCTCATTTAGGAGTCTTGGTCCTAGATGCCAAGATCATGCTATTATGTTGTTGTAGTTTTCCTTTGTTCTAAATTGAAGTTATGTTTTTCTTCTTCTTCTCTCTTTCTTTCTTCTTGTTTATAAGTAACTAAGTTTCATTTTACTTGGGTGAAAGGGTGAAGCTCTTGGTAATAAAGTAAGGTTAGACTTATTTCTTTCTTGTGCTTCAATGATTTATTTTTCAAGCAGTCATTATACGTATTGTATTTTGTTTCCAATCAATTTAGAAACCCTCCTTGTAAAGTGGAGTTCTTGACTTGTTGTAAACAAGAGATTGACACAATGAATGTTTGAACTCATTTACAAGTGTTGGTGTTAGAAACTCTCCTTGTAAAGTAGAGATCTTGATTTGTTGTAGACAATATTTTGGCACAGTGAATACTTGATCCCATTTATAAGTGGTGGTATTAATAGATGATTAAATGAAGCATAATATAATTACGTATATAATTTTTAATGAACTTTGAATGATGTATCTTCCGATTGGAACCTCCGTTATGTGTGGATTCTAATTGAGTTATAAAAAGAATTAATCTTGTTCTTATTTTATTTACCAAGAATGGATCTCTTAACCCAAATAAATCTTTTTTATTTGTTGTGACAAAATATTTACTTTACCTTAATTAATTTTTTTTCATCAAGTCTCTGTGATTCGACCTCGGATTCATCGAGAATTTATTACTTGAGATAACCTGCACTTGGGTTTGCAACTTTTAATCCCACATCAAGTTTTTGGCGCCGTTGCCGGGGACTTGATTTGAAGAACAAATTTCTGGTATAAATATTTTATATATATTTTCTACTCTTTTAATTTTTTTTCTTTTGTACATACTAGCTTACTAACTTAGTGGAGGAACCTCTCCCTTTTATTTTCTTTGTACATATTAACGTAGTTGGGATAATTCTCCCTTTTAATTTCTATATAGTGGGAGTATTTCTCCCTTTTATTTTCTTGTACATATTAATTTAGTGGGGGAAACTCTCCCTTTTATTTTCGGTATATACTAACTTAGTGGGGGGAAACTCTCCCTTTTATTTTACGCACTAACTTAGTGGGGGAACTGATCTGTTGATTATTCTTATATTTTAATCGCCTTGTAATTGATTCATTGAACTCCATTTGTGCTTAATTGTCATCATTTAGCTTAGTTTCTGATATCAAACTCTAATTGGAATATTATTGTGAAACTTTGCTTAAATGTATTCTCAGATGCTAATACTTGAACTTTTCAGGAAACCTTTGAATGGCGGAGTTCATTTAACCTAAATCAGGCTTGACATCCGCTTGAAGAAGGGCTATGGATTCATAAAGATCAATTTCTCCCTTTGAAGCAATGAAAGAAGAGTTTCTGAGAAGAATCCAGGCCGAAAAATGAAGAAGTCAAAATACAGGGCCTGCGTCAAAATACAGAGCCTATGTCAGAATACAGGGCCTAGGCTGCGTAAAAATACACGGCCGTGTGAGAGTACACGGTCTAGGCCGTGTACTCCTCTGACTTTTGTAATTAAAATAGTAAATTTTGATCCTCCAGGCAGTGTCATACACGGCCTAGGCCGTGTATGCATGCACGGCCGTGTATTTGTGTCAGAAACTCAATTATTAAAACTTCTAAGAGAAATTTGTGTTGGAGGCCTATATATTGACACTCTTGGCACGTTTTGAAGGGAGTTCTGACCTAGGAGAGCAGTTGTAACTCCTTAGAGAAGGAGAGGGGAGGCTCGGATCAAAGATTGGAGTCTCGGGTTTGAGCAATCGGAGATCCATCATCCTCAATCCTCAAAAACTCATTTGCTATTTAGTTTTTCTTCTGCACTTTGTTTCTTATGTTGATCTCTTTCAGTTTTTCTTGTGATTTCCTTCTAGCTATGTGTAACTAAACCTCCCTTGGTTAAGGGGGTGATGAAACCACTAGTATTGATGTTGTGAATCTTGTATATTTGATTATTTCAACACAGTTATGTTTTTATTCATACATTTCTGAATCTATTGTTGGTATGAAGGTTTTCGTACTTATTCCCACTTTCAAAGTGGTAGATCTAGGTTTATTATGCGTGGTTGCGGTAGTAGATCTAGCAGAATATATGATGTTCATGTGGGTATAATTATCTTTGTGCTATTTGCCAGTTATAAAAGTAGTAGATCTGGGTTTATTATGTGTGGTTGCGATAATAGATCTAAAAAAATATATGTTCTAAGTAATTTAATCCCGGTGTGTGATTAGATCTTAGTGTAATTGGTTTTTTAAAACTTAATGCAATTATTGGATAGTTGTAAGAGTGGTTGTTTTATGACTAATCAATGATCAGGAGTTAATTTGAGCGGTTACTGAATTGGCCAACACGTAAGGAAAACAGAGATCTACTCTCACAATTACGTAAAAACATAATTGAGCATGTTGGAATAAAAGGATATGTGGGTTTACATCATCATATAAATCTAGTGGTGGATTCAATCTCTTAATCAATTTTCTTATATTGTTGATTTGAGTCTGTTTATTGTTATTATTTTTTAAGCTGTTCATTGTTCATCAAAATTCCAAAAACCCCCTATTTACTATTTATTGTTAATCAGAGTTTAAATTGGGAATTACTTGATAGTGTTAATTGAATTGATTCTCTGTGGATCGACTCTTACTAACTACAACTAGTTGTAAGGTTTTTATTTTCTGGTGGGCCCGACAACCGATTTTTATCAATTTTAATCACTATATCCTCACGCATCGAATTTTGGCGCCGTTGTCGGGAACCAATTTTTCAATTACACTTTGTTGATTTATTTCCTATTTTTACTTTGTTTTTATTTTTATTTTTATTTTTATTTATTTATTTTTAATTTTTTATGCTTTCTTTCTGAGTGTCTTGTAGGTGTTGATGTCTATTAATCATGGATGCTTGTGGGATTTGTTTATCACCTGGACATATCACTGATTTGTGTCCTACTTTCCTAGTGGACACAAATGAGGAGGTAGAGGCAGTATGGGGATATTCTGAACCTTCCGAAAACTATAACCCTTACTCTAATACATATTATCCAGAGTGGTGGGACTATCCTAACTTGAGTTATGGACAGCAGCCTCAGAATCAACCTCTAGCCTATGAACTTCCAAAATTTCAACAGAGGCAAACACATTTCCTTCCAGGACAGCAGCAAGTTCAAGATCCTTGGCAACCTGAACCTTCATTGGAGGAACTAATAAGACAATTTGCCATTGATACTATGCAGTTTCAACAAGAAACAAGGGCCGCAATCAATAACATGCAAAACTCTTTGGAGCAGTTAGCCATAGAACTCAGCAATATGCAGAGCTTAAATTCTGAAGGACTTCCCTCACAACCCGAAGAGGATGTGATGGAAGATCCTAGTGCTGTCACATTACAAAGTGAAAAGACGTTGGATGAACCCACCTCTCCTCCACAAACCACTACAGAGAAAGACCAAGAGCCTAAACAGGTAAATGATGAAGGAAAAAACTCTGAAGCCCCCAAGGTAAGTCATCCTGAACCCCTTCTTAATGTAGTGGAGGAGCAACATGATGAGTTGTGTGATGAATTTCCTGATTTTATTGGTTTCAATAATTATATTCATTGCCACTCATGTACTGATATCATATGTGCTAGTCGTGCTGAGATTTCTGCAGAGTTGAGAGTTGATGATTCTGTTTGCAAAGCAGAATCTAAGACCCAAAGGGAGGTGGAATTACAGGCCATAGAAGAATTTTTAGAAAAGGAAGAAGAGCACCCAATGACGGTCACTACTGAAGTGGACTTTGTTTTTGGGCCATCGTTCAGTAGAAACAATGCACATGAAGCTGATAATGTGCACATAGTACTTTTCAGTGGTGAAGCCAAGGAAAATAAGGGCCAATGGGACCCTGGTGGAAGCCTTTATACTGCAAGCTTAATTTGGTCATCACACTTCAACCAATGGGATCCTGGTGAAAGCTCTCATATTGTTTCAACTACATCTTGTTCATCACACTTCAACCAATGGGATCCCGATGAAAGCTGTCATGTTGTCTTAACTATAGCTTGGTCATCATGTTTCAACCAATGGGATCTTGGTGGTGGAGTCTTTTCACCTACCTCACTTGATAAGGCCAATAAACATCGTCTCAAGTCTTTCTATGAGCTTCCGGAAAGTGTGGAAGTGAAAGTGTTGACCTTTTACCATCCATATTATAAAGATCAATAAAGGTGTCACAACGTCGGACTGAGGACAATAAACTAAGCGCTCATTGGGAGGCAACCCAACCAGATTTGCTTTCTTTATCCTTTTTATTTTGTGTTTTTATTAGTTTCTTAGATTATGTCTTTATCTGTTTGTTGATTGTGAGCATGTGAATCTTTGGAGAACCTTGTGTTTTGGATTGATTAAATGTGTGTTTGAATGCATTGATTGTTTGATTGATATTTGTGTGGACAAAGTATAGTGGAAACCAAGCGAAACTGTAGGAATTTCTTCTTTTGTGGTGTTGATGTTTTGTTCTTCTGAATGCTGAATCATGTTCTTTGGGAATGATTTCCTTCAATTGAAATTTAAATTGTATTTTATAATGAATGGACTGAGTAAAGAGTCAATCTCTTGAGACGCATTCTTATGAATTGGTGCCTTATGAACTTCATCGATTTTTGGGAATCCCCTCAAGCATGATGAGTTTTAGTCTTAGGAATCTGACTTTAAAAGACCCTGACTTGTGTTTTTGAACTAATTTCTTATTATTTTTCAAAGAACATCATCATCCATAGGAGTTTTCCTATCATCGCAGTGTTAATCGAGTCATGCAGTAGATTTCCCCTCATTTCCCCATTAATGTACCCCCCTTAGTTTCCATTGTATTTTCATTCTCTTGTATTATGTACATTTTGGATTTGATTTGCACTATTGATTTGCTGGTTTCATTCATAGTTGATTTGTTTTTGCTTTCGGTTGTGGTATAGTTGTTTTTGCTTATCTTCCTTTTCTGGATGTGTGTAGCATTCTCTTTGTCATTATTTTTCCTTTTCTGGATGTGTGTAGCATTGAGGACAATGCTTGTTTTAAGTGTGGGGGTGTGGATACTTTGATGTTCTATTATGGATATTTTGATGTTCTGAATTGTTCTCCTGAGGATTGAATGACTGATTGAACTAAATTACCGTTCTTGGAATGAGTGCATGTGATCTTAATTATGTAATTTTTCTTGTGGATACTTTCTATTGGGCTTTAAGTTTCTGATAAGTTTTCAAGTGTTGTGATTATTGAGCAATTGACCCAAATTTTTGGAAAAAAAATAATAAATAAAAAAAATTGAGCATGATTGAATGAACTTTCTGGTTATCGATTTTGTCGGGTGAAATTCTAAAAAGTAAAGGGTTTAATTGAAAATGATGAATCGAAACCTAGTGAGTTTTTGGGCTTTGTTGTAAATGGCTAATTTTAGGCCATTTTGGATCCTTGATTGTGTGATTCCACTCATGATTATTGTGCTTTTCAGAACTTGTCTTGGTTTCCTTTTAAGCTGCTAATGACCACTGCATGCATTTGAAATGATAAAGGCATTTTCTTTTAAATAACTACTGGCCAAATAGTCATCCTTGCATTTTATCCATTGATTAACCCCTTTGAGCCTAATTGACCCTATTTCCTTCTATCTAAGCTCAATTTAAACCTTAAAGAAAAAAAAAACAATTTTACTACCTTACCTTAGGGAGTAGAAGAGCTTAAGGATTGCATTGGAAAGTGACTTTTAAATAAGTGTGGGGGTGTGATTCATGATTTTTTTTTTGCCTAGTTATGTCTGTGTATAAAATATCTCATATTGGTAAAATGTCAGGTTGAATTGAATGCAAGGTGTACATATATATATATATATATTAAAAAAAAGTCAGAACAAGGATAAGGTACATAATAGGAATTTGAATTTGAAGACTATTGGGAAATTCTGTGTAATGATTGAATATCTTTCCATTTTGCTCTTCTAGTTCCTATGGTCTAGCTTTGTCTATCTTTGATGTATCCTACCTTAACCCTGACCCCATTACAACCTAAATAAAGTCCTTTTGATTTCTGTTTGCATGTGGTCTGAGTAGTGGAGAAGTAGAGGCTTGACAAGCCTATGGTAAAGCATATTCTCATGAGTTAGTTGAGTGAAAACACAAGCCTGAAATACTTGAGTGAGAGAGCATTTCAGTGAGGATTTATCATGTTGATTGAACCCTGAAATTTGATTGATTTTGCTTGTCAACTTGGATTGCTAAGAAAGGGAATTTTGAATTGTTTGAATGCTTTGAAAACTAAATGCACAAAGGTCTTTGCTCATTATTCTACATTTGCTTGGCTTGTTGTGAAACTGTGTTGAACTGTATATTTTTGCCCAAGAGTGCAAAAGGCTAAATGTGGGGGTAATTGCTCTGTTGATTATTCCTATATTTTAATCACCTTGTAATTGATTCATTGAACTCCATTTGTGCTTAATTGTCATCATTTAGCTTAGTTTCTGATATCAAACTCTAATTGGAATATTATTGTGAAACTTTGCTTAAATGTATTCCCAGATGCTAATACTTGAACTTTTCAGGAAACCTTTGAATTGTGGAGTTCATTTAACCTAAATCAAGCTTGACATCCACTTGAAGAAGGGCTATGGATTCATAAAGATCAATTTTTCCCTTTGAAGCAATGAAAGAAGAGTTTTTGAGAAGAATCCAGGCCGAAAAATGAAGAAGTCAAAATACAGGGCCTGCGTCAAAATACAGGGCCTGCGTCAGAATACAAGACCTAGGCTGCGTAAAAATACACGGCCGTGTGAGAATACACTGCCTACACGGCCTAGGCCGTGTACTCCTCTGACTTTTGTAATTAAAACAGTAAATTTTGATCCTCCAGGCAGTGTCATACACGGCCTAGGCCGTGTATGCATGCACGGCCGTGTATTTGTGTCAGAAACTCAATTATTGAAACTTCTACGAGAAGTTTGTGTTGGAGGCCTATATATTGACACTCTTGGCACATTTTGAAGGGAGTTCTGACCTAGGAGAGCAGTTGCAACTCCTTGGAGAAGGAGATGGGAGTCTTGGATCAAAGATTGGAGTCTCGGGTTCGAGCAATCGGAGATCCATCATCCTCAATCCTCAGAAACTCGTTTGCTATTTAGTTTTTCTTCTGCACTTTGTTTCTTATGTTGATCTCTTTCAGTTTTTCTTGTGATTTCCTTCTAGCTATGTGTAACTAAACCTCCCTTGGTTAAGGGGGTGATGAAACCACTAGTATTGATGTTGTGAATCTTGCATATTTGATTATTTCAACACAGTTATGTTTTTATTCATATATTTTTTAAATCTATTGTTGGTATGAAGGTTTTCATACTTGTTCCCACTTTCAAAGTGGTAGATCTGGGTTTATTATGCACAGTTGCAGTAGTAGATCTAGCGGAATATATGATGTTCATGTGGGTATAATTATCTTTGTGCTATTTGCCAGTTATAAAAGTGATAGATCTGGGTTTATTATGCGCGGTTGCGATAATAGATCTAGAAAAATATATGTTCTAAGTAATTTAATCCCGGTGTGTGATTAGATCTTAGTGTAATTGGTTTTCTAAAACTTAATGCAATTATTGGATAGTTGTAAGAGCGGTTGCTTTATGACTAATCAATGATCAGGAGTTAATTTGAGCGGTTGCTGAATTGGCCAACACGTAAGGAAAACAGAGATTTACTCTCACAATTGCGTAAAAACATAATTAAGCATGTTGGAATAAAAGGATATGTGGGTTTACATCATCATATAAATCTAGTGGTGGATTCAATCTCTTAACCAAATTTCTTATATTGTTGATTTCAGTCTGTTTATTGTTATTGTTTTTTAAGCTGTTCATTGTTCATCAAAATTCCAAAACCCCTTATTTACTATTTATTGTTAATCAGAGTTTAAATTGAGAATTACTTAATAGTGTTAATTGAATTGGTTCTCTGTGGATCGACCCTTACTAACGACAACTAGTTGTAAGGTTTTTATTTTCTGGTAGGCCTGACAACTGATTTTTATCTGAATTTTAATCACTATATTCTCACGCATCAGGAACCTCTCCCTTTTATTTTTTCTGTACTTTACTAACTCAGTGGGGGTAATTCTCCCTTTTATTTTCTGTACATACTAATTTTGTGGGGGAAATCTCTCCCTTTTATTTTTTTGTACATACTAACAGTGGGGAAACTCTCCTTTTACTTTTCTCGTAATTTACTTTTCACATTTTATTTTCTCAGTATGTTATTTTTTTTATTTGGTGGTTGGTTCATACCAAACCTTTGTTATTTATTTATTTGGTGGTTGGTTTATTACCACACTTTAGTGTTAATATATAATTGGTGGCTGGTTTATACCACATCTTTGTTAATATTTAATGGACGGTTTATACTGCTAGCTTGTACATTTTCTTTTCTATTTTAAGTTACTTATTTATGCTTAATTGGTATCGTGATTCAAATTCTGGTCGTTTGGTTAAAGTTTATCCTAGTACTTTATATATTGATTTGTTTGGATCACAATCACACACATCAAACACAATGGCTGAAAATGAAAGTGTGCATGATGAACATGAAAATCAACTGTTGCAAACCATGCGTGAGTATTTGCAACCATCTCGAAATTCTAGTCCATCATGTTTTATCTTTCCACTCAATGTTAATAATTTTATATTCAAGTCAGGTATGATTTCTTTACTTCCTAATTTCCATAGTTTAGAATCTGAAAGCTCATATTTACATTTAAAAGAATTTGAGGAAGTATATACTATTTTTCATGATCAAACTTGCACTGAAGAGATTGTTAAGCTTAAATTGTTTCCTTTTTCTTTGAAAGATAAAGCAAAAACTTGGCTTAACACTTTGAAACCAAGATCAATTGGCACATGACAAGAAATGTAAGGTGAATTTTTAAAGAAATTTTTTCCAATACATAAAATCAATGCTTTGAAAAGACAAATCCAAATTTTTTTCCAAAATTCAAATAAAGCATATTTTCAAAGTTGGAATCGTTTTAAAGATTTGTTGAATTCTTGCCCGCATCATGGTTTTGAAAAATGGCGCATTATAAGCTTCTTTTATGAAGGGTTAACACTCAAAACTAAACAATTTGTGAAAACAATGTGCAATGGTAAATTTCTTGATAAAGAACCTGATGAAGCTTTAGACTATTTAAACCAGTTGGCTGAAAATTTTCAATCTTGGCATGATACTAATCCTTCTGAAAATTCAATTAGATCTAACCTTGCAAGTGCTAGTAAAGGAAAATATCACCTTAGTCAAGAAGAAGATCTAAATGCAAGGTTTGCCAGTTTGGCTAAAAAGGTTGAAGCCATGGAATCAGGAAAAGTAAAAGAAATCAAATCTGTGCAAAATGAAGAAATTTGTAGCATTTGTGATGAATTAGGACACTCAACAAATGAATGTCCAAAAATTCCTGTTTTTAAAGAAGTTGTGCATGAGCAAGTAAATCCAATGAACAATTTTAAAAAGCCATTCACTTCTTCTTTTTCAGATACATACAATCCGGAATGGAGAAATCACCCGAACTTCAGTTGAAGGACCAACAATCAAGCACAATTTATGCAACCACCACCTCCTCAGGCACAATAAGGCTATCAAAATTCTCAAGGATATGCACCTTTTGTCCCACCATACAGGAATAACCTTGAAGAAACATTGCATGCATTCATAGAAAAGTAAGATGCCATTATTAATCAAAACACTCAAGCCATGATTGACATAAAAGACACTCTTGCTAAACTTTCTTCTGCACTCACCATTCACAAGAACGCAAAATTTCCTTCTCAACCTCAACTAAATCCCAAAGATCAGTACAGTTTAAATGAGGATAGTCCAGAAAATCAACAAATAGATCAAGTCAAGTCGGTGATAACCCTTAAGAATGGAAAAGTTGTTGAAGAAAGTAAGGAGATAAAGAGCCAAGTGTCCAAAGTGATGGACTCCTTAAATGTGAATGAGCTAGAGGATGTGGAAAAGAATCAAGATAGTACTGATGCTGAACTACCCAAGGAACTTGAGGTGACAAAAAGTCTTGTTAAGCCAGAAAATGATGACGAGTGCCACCAGATATACATGATTGACTCAATCATGGATGGGGGAGTTTCTACAACCCATGATTTTGATTCCCTTAAGAATTTTCTTGTCAATTCTGAGTTTGATTCTATCAATAATCCCTCTGATGTAGTTGATATTTCTACTATTTTTTATAGAATTCGGGATCATGACACTCAGGCTTAGCAACCAAAGTTTAAGGAGTTTCCTAAGAAGGGTTGGAGCATTGCTGATAAAAAAGGTGTTCGTCCCTTGGTCTGTTCTTATAAATTAATTTGGAAGATGGTAAATAGTTAGCGGTTGAAGCTATAACTTGAGTTGAAGGATCCAGATGTAGCAGAGACTCTGGTAGATGATCCTATCTACCAAAGCTGAGGTAAAATTTTAGTATTTCGTATTTTTATTGAGTCGGCTTAAGTGCCTCCCAAATTTCGGAGCCTTTGTATGGGGATGTAAATAGTGTCAGCCAACAAAAAAAAATAAAACAAAAGAACCAAAAAAAAAATTTGTTTGTTTGCTTGTTTATTTCATTTTACTTTATTTTTTTTATTTTTGTCATTGCTAACCATTGTCAAGATGTAGTTATTCTCTTCTCGTCTAAGCATTTCGGGTATGTGACTTCTCCCCATTACTTTGTTTAATTTTGTCATAATAATTTCTTTGATGTATATTGATGATTATTTCTTCAGTCTGAATTTAATTTTTAACATTGAGGACAATGTTGTGATCTGATTGGGGGAAATGATAGTTGTGTAAATAATTGTAAAAAAAAAAGACCAAAAAATAAATAAATAAATAAAATTAGGATGTATGTTAATTGATATGATTGTTAGAAACCTATAACAAAATCAATTAGGAATGACAGAGTAAGGATTAATTTTACTCTTGAGACGCATCTAAATTAGGGTAATAACTAATTTGTGTGGAAGTAGCAATTCAAATTCAGGAAAATTTGTATGATTGAGTTAATTGTCTTCTTTCTTAAAAATCATATGTTTGGTTATGAATGTTGAATTGGTGGACTGAGAATGATAGAATTATGCCTTGTGAGATTTTGAGCCTATTGATGAATGGATTGAACATTTGTACCATTCTCTTCTTTCTTGTATGAATCTCACTCATGGAATTGCTACTCTAGAACTTACTTTGATTCTTTTTGAGACTACATTTTCATATGCATACATAAATATGATTGAGGCATTTTTCTTGAAATAGCTACTTTAATCAAATAACACTTTGCCTTGCTTAGCGTATTGTCTCAATATGATATCAAGTACTCTTATGATTTCTTGGAAATTCTCTGATTCCTAATATGATATCAAGCACTCTTATGACTTCTTGGAAATTCTCCGATTCCTGCCAACGTAAAGCATTGGAAATGACCTATTTCCCCTTACTTAATCCCTTTGAGCTTATTTGACTATTATTTATTTCAAACTCATTATGTGCCTTAAATGAAAAATTATGTTCTTACCTGACCTTAGGGAATAAGAGAGCATTGGCTTTGTTATTGGATGAGTTCTTGAACAAGTGTGGGGGTGTGTGTGCAGAATGGTTAAAAAAATGTATATATGATGTTCTTTTTGTAAAAAAATAAAAATCAAAAAAATCAAAAAAATCAAAAATCAAAAATAAAAAAAATGTAAAAAGAAAAAGAAAGTTAATAAGGTAATAAAGGAAAGGAAAAGAATATGTAAAGGGAATTTGTATTAGGTGGAGTTGGGATGATCTTTCATGCTTGTTAATTGAACTCAGCTTTTATGCTCTTTTATTCTCTTTGGTATTTAACTTGTCATATCCATATTACCTTCTCATTTACTTTGACCCTATTATAACATTGAATAAAGTCCTTATGATTTGTCTATGCATGTGTTCTGAGTAGTGGAGAAGTAGAAGATAAGCAAGCTTATGGTAGTGCAATTTTCATGGGTTGAATTGAGTGAAATACCTACATTTTAAACACTTAAGGGATTGAGAGCAAATCTTATGAAGATTTATCATTCTTAATTCATTCTTTTCAACTAAAGTTTCTTTGCTTGTTGGTTTGAGATGCGAAGAAATGTTACCTCATGAATGTTTTGATCCCTTGAATGTCTAGTTGCTCTTCTTGATTCATTTAATCCTTTAAAGTTTTTAGTTTTTGAGTCTGTGTCATTTTTCTTTGTTCCCTAATTTTTGTTTCTTGTGTTTTGCCCAGGAGTGCAAAAATTAAGTGTGGGAGAATTTGATAACACTGTATTTTATACATTTTATAAACCTCTCACTAGGTTTCTTAAGGTTTAATTAAGCTTAATTTAGTTAGTTTTGACACATTTTATGATATTGAACCTTATTGGATCATTGAAAGAATTATTGCATGAATTAGCCTTAATTTATCTTTTTGACAGTGTTCAGTAAACTGGTTATAACTTGAGTTTTAAATATTCGGTTGATGTGATTATGGTCTTATAGGAAAGCTAAGACAATTCTCTACAACTCTCATGTAGACCTCAAAGGTCAAATCACACGTTTGGATAACTCAAATTGGAGTTGAAGCAAGAACTAGGGTGCTGATCCTGACAGCTTGACCTATGTGTACTGTTCATGACATAGCTCAGGCTATAAGATATTAAATGGGCTGAAATTTTGATGGTTGATAGTTAAGATCAAAATCTACAACTTTCATGTTTAACACCTTTCCAGAATCTGAGGTCTAATGGGTCATATTGGGCTTGGAAGTCAGAACAGAGGAGCTGTCGCTGGGCCTGAGCAGTATGTAGTAATCATACCATATCTTAAGTTATAGAAATGGTTTTTGACCCAAACTAATAGCATTTGAAAGCTAAGATCCAGGCCTACAACTTTCATGAAGACCACATTTCTCAAAAATGACGAATGCAATGACTTCAGAGCTTAATGATTTTGGGAGATAAAGAATCTCCATAATTTTTCACTCATCAAAAGTCATTTGGCATTTTTCACTCATTTTTCACTCATCCACCCACTCATGAATCAGCCCCCTTGTCATTTTGTATCCCTAATCCTCTATTAAAGGCACCATTGGTTGTTCATTTAGGAGTCTTAGTCCTAGAGGCCAAGATCATGCTATTATGTTATTGTAGTTTTCCTTTGTTCTAAATTGAAGTTATGTTTTTCTTCTTCTTCTCTCTTTCTTTCTTCTTGTCTATGAGTAACTAAGTTTTATTTTACTTAGGTGAAAGGGTGAAGCTATTAGTAATAAAGTAAGGTTAGACTTATTCCTTTCTTATGCTTAAATGATTTATTTTTCAAGCAGTCATTATACGTATTGTATTTTATTTTCAATTAATTTAGAAACCCTCCTTGTAAAGTGGAGTTCTTGATTTGTTGTAGACAAGAGATTAGCACAATGAATGCTTGAACTCATTTACAAGTGTTGGTGTTAAAAACTCTCCTTGTAAAGTGGAGATCTTGATTTGTTGTAGATAATATTTTGGCACAGTGAATGCTTGATCCTATTTATGAGTAGTGGTATTAACAGATGATTAAAGGAGGTATAATATAATTACATATATAATTTTTAATGAACTTTGAACGATATATCTTCCGATTGGAACCTCCATTATGTGTGGATTCTAATTGAGTTATAAAAAGAATTAATATTGTTCTTATTTTATTTACTAATAGTGGATCTTTTAACCCAAGTAAATCTTTTTTATTTGTTGTGACAAAATATTTACTTTACCTTAATTAATTTTTCTTCATCAAGTCTCTGTGATTCGACCTCGGACTCACCAAGAATTTATTACTTGAGATAACCTGCACTTTTGTTTGCAACTTTTAATCCCGCATCACTAGTCCTCCCATTGCTACCCGAAAAGGTATTCGTTCTACTCGCAATCCTCATCTCATTTATAATTTCTTGAGTTATCATCGCTTGTCTTCTTCCCATTATATCTTTATCTATTCTTTGTCTTTTGTGACTATACCAAAAACAACAACCGAAGCCCTTTCCCATCTAGACTGGCGCCAAGCAATGTTAGAAGAGATGACTGCATTACATGCCAATGGTACTTGGGAACTTGTTCCATTGCCACCTGATAAATTTACTGTGGGTTGTCGATGGATTTACATAGTTAAGGTGGGACCTAATGGAGCTGTTGATCGATTGAAAGCTCGTCTTGTTGCTAAAGGTTTCACTCAAATTTTTGGCCTTGATTATGGTGATACATTCTCTCCGGCTGCAAAAATGGCGTCAAGTTCGTCTTTTCTTTTCCATGGCAGCCATCCGCCATTGGCCACTTTATCAACTTGATATTAAGAATGTATTCTTATATGGTGATATCCAAGAAGAAGTGTACATGGAGCAACATTCAGGGTTTGTTGTTCAGGGGGAGTCTGGCTTGGTCTGTCATTTGCATAAATCTTTATATGGCTTGAAACAATCTCCTTGAGCTTGGTTTGGTAGATTCAGTACTGTTATATCAAATTTTGGTATGGTCCGCAGTGAGGTCGATCACACAATTTTCTATCATCATTCCTCCTCTATAACTTCCATATATCTGATTGTTTATGTTGATGATATTGTTATCACTGGAGATGATCAAGAAATAATTGTGAAGTTAAAACAACACCTATTTGATCACTTTCAGATTAAGGATCTTGGAAGGTTGAAATATTTCCTCGGAATAGAAGTGGCAAAATCTGATGCAAGGATTTGTATCTCACAGAGAAAATATGCATTAGACATTCTCAAGGAAATTGGAATGTTGGATTCTAGGCCAATAGATACACCAATGGATCTTAATGCCAAACTCAGTCCAGATCAAGGAGAATCATTATCTGATCCAGCCAAATATCGTAGGTTGATTGGCCGATTAAATTATTTAACTATTACCCGAACAGATATATCCTTTGCTATGAGCA
Source organism: Ormosia semicastrata (assembly GCA_029884595.1). NCBI lineage: Eukaryota > Viridiplantae > Streptophyta > Magnoliopsida > Fabales > Fabaceae > Ormosia > Ormosia semicastrata. The sequence continues at coordinate 46,571,660 of JAQQTO010000056.1, read as the reverse complement.
TCCTTAGTCAATTTCTCGACTCACCATGTGAAGGACATTGGGATGCAGCCATTAAAATTCTTAGATATATCAAAAGAACTCCAGGAAATGGCTTATTGTATGAAGATAAAGGACATACTCAAATTGTGGGATACACAGATGCATATTGGCCAAATTCTCCATTCGATAGACGTTCTACATTAGGTTATTATTTCTTTTTGGTGGAAACCTAATATCCTAAAAAAGTAAGAAACGAAGTATTGTGGCAAGATCGAGTGCAGAAGCAGAGTATCGTGCTATGACACTTGCAACATGTGAGCTAATATGGTTGAAACAATTAATCAATGAACTCAAAGTGTGTGAACCAGGTAAGATGGAGCTTATATGTGATAATCAGGCAACCCTACATATCGCTTCTAACCCGGTGTTTCATGAGAGGACCAAATACATTGAAATTGATTGTCATTTTGTAAGAGAGAAGATACAAAGTGGAGAAGTAGTAACTGCCTTTGTCAGCTCAAATAATCAGCTTGTAGATATTTTCACCAAGTCTTTTAGGGGTCCTCGGGTATAGTTCATATGTAACAAGCTTAGTGCATATGATTTATATGCTCCAACTTGAAGGGGAGTGTTGAATATTACATTAGTTAGCATGGGAAATGTGATAGTTAGTTTTTGGAAACAATAGTGTCATGGGGAATGGTTTAAGTCTTTAATTATTCTTCTTGTAAATAGAACTTATATTTAATTTCTCATCTATATAAATACTTGTATGCTGAGTGAAATAAACTCAAGCAATTCAGCCATAATCAGTTGTTTCTTATTTTCAAGTCATTCATTCCTAATCCTATCTTGTCTTGTATGGCCACACATCCATCACAACATCCTCATCTCCATGACACTGATCTTCTCTCTAATCCTATCTTCTCTTTAATGCAATCATTTCCTAACTTAGAATGTTTCCTAAGTTAGAATATTCACATTGATAGCTTCCTATTTTTTAGAGATTTGATTTTCATTTCTGTTTTGTACATATCTTCTATAAAGTGAGACTTGTTGTACGCTGTTCAATATCATATCAATAATAAAAAAAAACATTTCAAGTTGGTATTAGAGCAGTGTTTAGCACTGCCGACCCTAATTTATCAAGATGTCTGATGGGTCCTCAGGCACCGATGGCTTCAATGACCTCCAAAGGAGTGACGCCTTTGTTCTGGATCAGACCAGCCAACAGAATCAGAGTGTTGCACCCAAGTTACCTATGGGTGATTCTCACTCGATTCAAATCACCACAATTCGCCTCAATAGTACGAATTTCCTACGCTGGTCACAATCTATCCATATGTATATTCGTGGAAGAGGGAAAATTGGATACTTGATTGGTGACATATAGTCACCAGCCAAGACCAGCCCTTAGTACACTGTTTGGGATGCTGAAAACTCCATGATCATGACCTGGTTGGTCAACTCCATGGATGAAGACATCAGTTCTAACTACATGTGCTATTCTACGGCCAAGGAATTGTGGGAGAGTGTTAATGAGATGTATTCTTTTCTTTTTTTTTTGATACAAAAAGAATTATTATTAGAAGAGAGAAGAAAAGTACAAAGGAGGATAAGTATCATGTAACAAAGCAAGCCAATCTCTCTACATGTCTACCAAAGAAACACCAACAAAGAAACCATGAGCTGAACACCAAAGAGAAGCTAAAAGGAGAACCCTATCCCAAATAAAGTCTAAACTTGAGGAAAGCCCCTTAAAAATTCTAGCATTCCTTTCCAACCATAAACACCACAAAATAGCGAAGATAGAGCACTGCCAAAGGATCTTTACTTCTTTGCGGGAGTCAAAACCTCTAAACTTAGTTAGAATAAAATGATGCAAATCCTTAAGGCAGACCCAAGCCTCTCCAAAAAAACCAAACAACTTATTCCAGAGATATTTGCTGTAAAACAATGCAAAAAGAGGTGATCCCCTGATACCGAAGCAGAGCAGCACATTAAACACATATCATGAGACAAAGTAGTGATAGGTCTGCGCTTCTGAAGCATGTCGTTAGTGTTAATTCTATTAAGAATAGTAGTCCAGACAAAAGCTTTAACCTTTAAGGGAACTTTAGACTTCCAAATGGGTTTTTCCAAAAGGAATATTTCTCTATTAGGTGAATGAGTCAAGAATTGAAAATAAGATTTACAAGAGAAAAATCTAGAAGATTCAAGAGTCCAAGTTCTAGTATCAGGAAGAGAAGAAAAATGGACAGATTTAAGCAAAGACAAGAGAGTTTGAAGCTCAGTAACCTCTCTATCAATTAAGTTTCTAAAAAAATGAAAATTCCAAGAGAGATTAGTTTAAGAATAAAATTGACAAACAGGAGCATTGTGTAAGGAAGAAAGGCGACAAAGTCTCAGAAAAGCCTCAGAAAGAAGGATACTACCAACCCAAACATCTTCCAAAACTTTATATGAGATCCATCACCCAGATCCAGGGATAAAAGAGTAGAAAAAGAAGGCAATCCCTGAGAAATAAATTTCCAAGGACTAGCATGAGTCGCTCTACCTGCAGAGTTAGTGTCCCACCCATTCGTATGCAAACCATATTTACTTTTAATCACCTGATGCCATAAAGAAAACGGTTGAAGAGGAAAATGCCAAAGCCACTTAGCTGCCAAAGCAATATTCTTAGACACCAAGTTACCAAAACCCAACCCCCCTCCTTCTTAGGTCTACAACAAACCTCCCAACTAATAAGGTGATCCCTATTATTTACCCCTGCCCTCGACTAAAGGAAATCCCGCATTATTTTCTCAATTTTTTGTGCCACAACCACGGGAATGCCAAAAAGGGAAAGAAAATATAAAGGGATGCTGGACAAACACGACTGAATAAGAGTGATCCTATCCCTTAGAGAAAAAAAAGGCACCTTTCCAACTATCTAACCGCTTGGAAATCTTACAAACCACGGGATCCCAAAAAGATATAACATGGGAATTACCTCCTAGAGGAATGCCGAGATAAGTGAGAGGCCATTGAAGAGATTGGCATCCTGCCAAAGTAGCAAACACGGTCATAATTTGACTATCCACATTCACACCCGCTAAACCACTCTTGGCCCAATTAATTTTAAGACCAGAGATGACCTCAAAGAAATTCAAAATAGACAGAATGTTAACAAAAGTCTCAGCATGTGGCTCTAAGAAAAAAATAGTGTCATCAACAAATTAAAGATGGGAAACAAGCACTCCCTTCGAACCAACTGACAACCCTTTAACCAACCCATTATTAATAACTCTAGAAACTAAAAGACTAAGCACATCAACCACAATAGTAAAGAGAAAAGGAGATAAAGGATCGCCTTGCCTCACACTCCTTTGGCCCTTAAAACAAGACTTTGGTTCTCCATTAATAATGACAGCAAAAGTAGAAGATAAACAACCCGAAATTCACTTTCTCCATCTAACCCCAAAACCTTTCTTGTCCATAACTTTATCCAAAAAACCTCAACTCACACGATCATAAGCTTTCTCAAAATCTAACTTAAACACCAGACCTTGTTTCCTCTGAGTTTTAACATCATCCACCACCTCATTAGCAATTAAAGCAGCATCAAGAATCTGTCTACCTGGAATAAAGGCACTTTGATTGTCCGAGATGGTATCGGAAAGGATCTCACTCAACCTAGAAGAAAGAACTTTCGCAATGATTTTATAAACACTAGAAACCAAGCTAATAGGGCGGAAGTCGTTAAACTTCATTGACGTATCCTTTTTAGGAACAAGAGAGATGACAATGGAGTTCATACTAACTCCGATTTTACCATTATTGAAAAATTCATCAAACACTCTAAGAAGGTCAGGTTTAACAATATCCCAATACTTTTGAAAAAAACCAAAAGAAAAGCCATCTGGACCAAGAGCTTTGTCTTTCCCCAAACTAAAGACAGCCTTACGAATTTCATTCTCCTCAAAAGACCTTTCCAGCTAACAAGCCTTATCAGGATTGGTGGGGCACCAATCTAAGTTTTCAATGAAGGGTCTAACAAGCATATCCTCAGTAAATAAATCTGAGTAGAACCTAGTAATTTCAAAGGCAATGACCCCCATGTCCCTAACAATTGTACTGTCCTCCAATTCCAATTCTTTAATAAGGCTTTCCTATGCCTCCCAGAAGCCACCCTATGAAACAACTTTGAGTTAGCATCCCCATCCTTAATCCATTGGAATTTCATCTTTTGTCTTCTACTTATTTCTTCCTTAAGTAAAATTTCATCTAAATCAAGCCTCAATTTCTGCCTTCTAACACAGAGATCCTCAGTCAGATTACCCTCTAACTCCAACCTATCCAACAAATCAAATTCTTTCAAAATAGCATCTTTGCTAAACCGAATGTCATCAAAAACAGACAAATTCCACTCTTTCAAGCTTTCCTTGAGAAGCTTCAATTTTCTCATAAATTTATATCCTTCTCAACCCTGAACTGAAGTTGTCTCCTACACTTTCCTTAATAAAAGGAATAAAAGAGTGAGGAGTAAGCCACATGTTTTCAAAACTAAAAGGGGAAGGAGCCTATTTCACCTTACTAGACTCCAGAATAATAGGAAAATGGTTAGAAACTGGATGAGATAAACTCTCTTGCACAAGATCAGAAAAAGTATCGTCCCAAGTAGTGGTGAACAGGAATCTATCTAAACGGGTAGCCACAGTGTAGTTTCTTCTAGCAAACCAAGTGAAACGAGCGTTAGAGAGAGGAATGTCTCTAAGACTACACTCCCTGATAAAACTATCAAAATCCGTCATAGAGGAAGTGAGATGATCACCCCCCAACTTTTTAGATGGAGACCTCACAACATTAAAATCCCCACCCAGACACCAATTCAGACCACAAAAACCAGATAAGAAACCTAATTCCTCCCAGAAAAACGAATGATGCCTAGGATTGTTAGGACCATAAACAGATGTTAGCCACCAATGACCTCTCCCTTTGATATCCAACAAAACCGACACTGAAAAAACACCATGAATAAAGTCTAACTTAGAAGCAAACCTATTGTCCCAAGCCACAACCATATCACCCGAAGCCCCAAGAGAAGACACTCCAAATCCTTAAACCTAGAATCCCATATATCCCTTATTACCAAAGCATCCAAAACTTCTGCTTTAGTTTCTTGAAGCATAACAATATCAGGCGTTGCCTTGTTGATCAGCTCTTTAACTCTCTTCCGCTTCAAGCAACTACCTAATCCCCTCACATTCCAACTAAGGATCTTCATTAGGTAACTTACCCTCCCGCCTGCCAGCCTTTCTTCCATAATTAATTGTTGAAACCAAACGATCAAATTCCCTCAACAGTTTCTTTTTCTTACGAGCATAAATATTAGGTGACTCAACTAAGGAACTAGACACCCCTTTTTGATTGAGCACCTTAAGCCCCAACTCCTGAACTAGAGGATGGGAACCCAGGTCATCCTTAGCATTGTCAAGGCAGCCAGAGACTTTGGTGATTTCCTCCACCTTGTCTTCTTTGACGCCATTTTGAAAAGTGGAAGGTTTTACCAAAGGAATGGGTAGAAGACCATCTCCTTGAGGTAAATCCCCAAATAAGTCACTTGAGAAAATAGTAGATGACTGAGGACACAAAGGTTTAAGAGGAATAATAGGATGAGCAGATAAAGAAGGGAAGGACAAGTGAGGAGATAGATTTAGACAAACACTCCCTGGCTTGGTCAAATTTCCAGGATGAACATTAATGTTCTTATAGAATTAACACTAACTCCTAAGCAAGAAAGAGATGTATTCCGATATGGATAATAAATCTCAAGTCTATGAATTGACCTTGAAAATTGGAGAGATCAAGCAAGGAAGCAACAACGTCACCAGGTACTTCAATACCCTGAAACGGGTATGGCAAGATCTGGATCTATATAGTAATTATGAATGAAAATCACCTGATGATGCAAAACATCATAGTCAGATTGTGGAAGAAGGCAGAATCTTCAAGTTCCTGGCTAGACTTGATGATGAATTAGATGAAGTTCGGGCTCGAATCATTGGAAGACAGATTTTTCCCTCACTTGGTGAGGTATTCTCAGAGGTAAGAAGAGAAGAAACTAGAAGAAGTGTTATGCTTGGGAAACACAAGAAAACAAAAACAAATTCAACTGACACCACTGCATTGATGGCTACTGATGCCTCTACTAACAAGAGCAACTATTCCAACCTGAGAAGGATGGATGAGCCAAACCGTGTATGGTGTGAGTACTACAACAAGCCTCGTCATACCAAAGAAACTTACTGGAAAATTCATGGCAAACCAGCACATTTAAAGGATGGCTACTAAACAGGTCCTAAACCCAACCGAATTTTTCCTACTGCTCATGAGGCCGAAAAGAGTTCCATTAGTATTATCTAGCAAAGAGCAAATTGATTAACTTTTAAAACTTCTACATTCCAGTTCATCATCTAGTATTCCTAGTGGCTCTCTAGCAAAAATAGGTAATTTCAATAATTATAGTACTTTATCTTGTAATTTAAATCCAATACCTTGGATCATTGCTGCAGGTGCATCGGATTATATGACAAATCTTTCTTCTTTATTCAAAACTTATTATCCTTGTCCTAGTAGTGAACAAGTCAGAATAGCAGATGGTAGTTTCTCTTTTATTGCAGGAAAAAGGTATTGTCACTCTATCTAAATTCATAGACTTAAAATCAGTCCTCCATGTTCCTAAACTTTCTTGTAATCTTTTATCAGTAAGTAAACTCTATAAAGATTCTAATTGTCAAGTCCTTTTCTCGAATTCTTACTATGTGTTTTAGGACCAGATCTCGAGGATAATGATTAGTAGTGCTAGGATGATTGATGGGCTCTCCTATTTCAACAATGATTTCTACAAGGATAAAGTAACTCAAGGTCTTAGTGGTATAAGTTCTCAATTTGTCCGAGAACAAATATTGCTTTGGCACTATAGATTAGGACATCCAAGTTTTCAATATTTAAAACATTTGTTTCCAACTCTATTTCAAAATGTTGATTGTTCATCTTTTCAATGTGAAAGTTGTGTTCTTGCCAAAAGTCATCGCACTTACTTCTAAACCATACTGTGCATCTAAACCTTTCTATTTGATTCATAGTGATGTTTGGGGTCCCTCAAAAATTTCCACTCAGTTTGGAAAGAGGTGGTTTGTGAGTTTTATTGATGATCATACACGATTGTCTTGGGTATACTTGATGCATGATAAATTTGATGTGGCAAGTTTATTTGAAACTTTCTATAATATGATTGAAAATCAATTTGATACAAAAATAAGTATTCTTCGTAATGACAATGGAATTGAGTACTTCAATAAGTTCTTAGGGGATTTCCTAAATAAAAAAGGAACTCAACATCAATCTACATGTCCTAATACTCCCCAACAAAATGGTATTACTGAAAGAAAAAATAGACATTTACTTGAAGTAGCTCGTGCTATCATGTTTGCTATGAATGTTCCTAAATATTTGTGTGGTGAAGCTATCCTGACTGCATCTTATTTGATAAATAGAATGCCTAGTCGTGTCTTGAATTTTGTGACACCCCTTGACAAGTTCAAATGTGTCTATCCAACTTCAAGTATGCTGACTTGCCTTTAAGAATTTTTGGATGTACTATCTTTGTTCATTTGAACAGCAACTCTCACTCAAAACTTGATCCTAGAGTTGATAAGTGCATTTTTACTAGTTATGCTCCTAATAAAAGGGGATATAAATGTTTTAATCTAACAACCAAAAAGCATTATGTTAGTATGGATGTCACTTTTTTGGAAACCGAATATTTTTGTCCTAAAAACTCTCTTCAGGGGGAGATAATGACAAATGAAGATAATTTTCTACAGAGTTCTTTACCCTACCCTGTTTTTCAAAGTATTCCTCCAATGGAAACATTGGTTCAGGTTTCTGAAAATAAAAAAAAAATAGTGCCAACATTAGATGGTTCATCGACAATGGGAGAAATACCACGGTTAAATAAGGAGCTATAAGTTTATATACTGCGAAATCAACAATTGAATACTGTTGAGCCCATTATCCCAGCACAAGGACAATCAGATTCTCTCGAAATTCCAGGTAATACTGAGTTCCCCGATTCTCTTTCAAATTCTGATATTCCTATAGCTCTTAGGAAAGGTGTTAGAACTTGTACTAGAAAAGATGCCAGAATTTGCAGCACCTCTCATCCTATCTCTAAATATGTTTCCTATCAAAAACTATATCAGAACCATAGAGTCTTCACTTCTAGGATTACCAACCTGTTTGTCCCTAGAAACATTCAAGAAGCTCTAGATGATCCAAACTAGAAATTAGCAGTTTTAGAAGAAATGAATGATATAAACAAATATGGAACTTGGAAAATTGTTGACTTACCAAGAGATAAGAGGACAGTAAGTTGTAATTGGATTTTTACCATCAAATGCAACGCTGATGGGAGTGTAGAAGACTGGTTGCAAAAAGATTCACTCAAACCTATGGATTTGATTATTAGGAAACTTTTACTCCAGTAGCTAAAATTAATTCTATTAGAATTCTGCTATCCCTTGTTGTAAATTTTGATTGACCTTTACACTAATTAGATGTAAAAAATGCTTTTCTAAATAGGGATTTGGAAGAAGAGATCTTCATGGATCTTCCCCTTGGCTTTGAGGAAAATCTGGGTAGAAATAAAGTATGCAAACTAAAAAAGTCTTTATATGACTTGAAGCAATCCCCAAGAGCATGGTTTGAACGTTTTGGAACTGTAGTTAAAAGTCTTGGCTATTGCCAAAGTCACGCTGACCACACTCTATTCTACAAGCATACATTGAATGGTAAAATTGTTGTCTTGATTGTGTATGTAAATGATATAATTTTAACAGGTGATGATGACAATGAACTCAAATCTTTGAAAGAGAAATCGGCTGATGTTTTTGAAATCAAGGAGCTTGGCCCTTTAAAATACTTTCTTGGAATAAAATGTGCTAGATCTAAAGAAGGTATATTCATTAGTCAACAAAAATATATTCTTGATTTGTTAAGTGAGACAGGTTCACTAGGATGTAAAGCAGCAAAAACCCTCATTGAATCCAATACTAAACTCCAACCAACCAAGACTGAGGAAATAGTGGATAAAGAAAAATTTTAGAGGCTTGTTGGGAGACTGATCTATTTGTCTCATACTCATCCGGATGTAACCTTTGTTGTAAGCATGGTAAGTCAATTTATGCATTCTCCTGAACTTGAACATTTTGAAGCAGTGACCAAAATTCTAAGGTATCTAAAAAGATCACCTGGAAGAGGACTACTTTACAGAAAACATGGGTCTTTACAAGTGGAGGTGTATACTGATGTAGATTGGGTTGGTAGTGTTACTGATCGGAGGTCCACTTCAGGCTATTGCACCTTTATTGGAGGAAATCTAGTTACTTGGAGTAGTAAGAAATAAAACGTGGTTGCTAGAAGTAGTGCAGAAGCCGAATACAAGTCAATGGCTCAAGGGATCTGTGAAGTCTTATGGATTGATAAACTATTAAAGGAATTAAAGGTATACAATCCAGCACCAATGAAACTATACTGTGATAATAAATCTGCAATTGCCTTTGTTCACAATCCAGTTCTACACGATAGAACCAAACATGTGGAGGTTGACAAACATTTCATTTAAGAGAAAGTGAAGAATGGGCAGATTTGTATCCCATATGTATCTACAATAGATCAGATTGCAGATATTCTGACCAAGGGATTGCCTAAGAAGCTTTTGTCAAGAAATTCTGACTTTGTTATCCGCTTTGATTCTATTCTCATGTTTAAATATTACAAGCTCATTTACACCTATTAATGGCACAATCATTCAAATTCCTATTTTGTACAACCTAAATCAGGGATCCTAATAATATACAATAAAATGGTTGATTCTATTCTTAATACTTAGCCTATATATTAGGAAATAGTAAATATTAGAGATTCTCTGTCTAACATTCCCCCTCAAATTGATGCGACTAGTCAAGAAGCATTAATTTGCTAAGTAGAAATTGGTGACGTGGTTGAGGGACAGCTTTAGTAAAGATATCTGCAAGCTGATTCTGGGAGGCAACATGGGGAAGAGAAATAACATGATCATCAAGAGCCTCTCGAATCGAGTGACAATCCACCTCAATATATTTAGTACGCTCATGAAAGACCGAATTGGCAGCAATCTGAATGGCACTAGTGTTATCAGGGTGTAAAGGTGTGGGACTGTTTTGAGGAACACCAAGTTCAGCCAACAGCCCACGAAGCCAAATAATCTCAGAACAAGCTGTAGACTTAGCTCTATATTCAGACTCAGTGGATGACTTGGAAACTCGAGCCTGCTTTTTTACTCTTCCAAGAAATTAGAGCAGGGCCGAGGAACATGGACTAACCAGAAACAGACTTTCGTGTATCGGGACATCCTGCCCAATCCGCGTCACTATAGGCAAGCAAGGTAAGAGATGTATTTGCTGGAAAAAATAGACCGCGATGAGAAGTACCTTTCAAGTAACGCACGATGCGACGTACAGCTGCCATGTGAAGATGACGAGGAGAATGCATAAACTGGCTAACTTGCTGAACTGCAAAGGAAATATCAGGGCGTGTAATCGTCAAATAGTTAAGACTTCCCACCAATTGACGATACAACAAAGGATCGGACAAAAGATCACCCTCTTCACGGCGGTATTTGACATTAACCTCGAGAGGAGTATCAACAGGTGCAGCAGATTGAAGTCCAGCAAGAGAAATTAAATCCTCAGTATACTTGTGTTGATTGAGAAAGATACCCTTGGAGTTAGAGTGGACCTCAAGACCCAAAAAATAATGAAGACAACCAAGATCCTTCATATGAAAGCAAGCTTGGAGCTGCTTTTTAAGTTGTTCTATGGACACCTGATCGGACCCTGTAATGACCATGTCATCAACATAAATAAGGAGAAGAACGATGTCTGTGGCCCTGTGGTGAATGAATAAGGATGAGTCATATTGACTTTGAGTGAAAGAAAATCCAAGAAGAGTAGATCGAAATTTCTCAAACCATGCCCGGGGAGCTTGCCGCAATCCATATAAGGATCGTTTTAGTTTATATACACCTTGAGAAGAGGAGAACAAACCTGAGGGAGGATGCATATAGATATCTTCTGCCAGGTTTCCATGAAGAAAGGCATTTTTCACATCCATTTGATGTAAGGACCAATTTTTGGAAGCAGCAAGAGAGAGAATAGTTCGGACAGTAGTCATTTTGGCCACCGGGGCGAATGTCTCATCATAATCTACTCCATATTCCTGTTTATTACCCAAAGCAACTAATCATGCCTTGAAACGATTTAGAGAACCATCTGAATTCAGCTTCACAGAGTACACCCATTTGCAGCCAATGGGTTTGGCCTCCGCGGGGCAAGGAACAATATCCCAAGTACAATTCTCCTGGAGTGCCTGCAACTCATCCTGCATTGCTTTTACCCATCTTGAATCTTTAACTGCTTGAGAATAATGTGTAGGAATATATATCCTAGATAAAGTAGCAGTAAGAGAAGTGAGTTCAAATTCATACCTTTTCGATGGATGGATAATCCGAGTGGACCGGCGTGGTGCTACTGGTGGAGGATCAGGCTGCGGGACAGCATCGATAGGGGGCGGATCACGTGGGCGTCTGACAAAGAAATGTCCTGGTTTCCATCATTGTGTAGGATGATGAACCTCGGAAAATTGAGGAAGGGAGACAAAATTAGGAGAGCCAGAGGAAACCCCTTGAAAAAAATATTGATGATCAAAGAAAACCACATTTCTAGAGACACACAACTGTCTGGCAGTAGCATCATAACATAAGAACCCTTTCTGATTGGAAGCATAACCCATAAAAGCACACTGCACAGATTGGGCGCCAAGTTTGTGACGCTCTAGTGGTGGCAAGTGGACAAAACATACACAACCAAAAGTGTGAAGAAAATCATAACGAGGTGGCATATTATAGAGACGAAAGAAAGGAGACTCAAAATCCAGAACCTGAGATGGAAGGCGGTTGATCAAGTATACAGTTGTGGACAAAGCTTCTACCCAAAATGAAGAAGGTACAGAAGCTTAAAGAAGCAACGTTCGAGTAATATCAAGTAAATGCCGATTCTTTCTTTCGGCAACACCATTTTGTTGGGGCGTATAAAGATAAGAGCGCTGGGAAATAATACCTTTTTGCTGCAAGTACTCCTGAAATTCATGAGAAATATATTCCTCACCAGAATTAGTGCGTAAGAATTTGATACTCGTGTGAAACTGATTTTCAATATATGCCAAAAACTTCTTAAACATGGTAAAAACCTCTGATTTTGAACAGAGAAAATAAATCCATGTAAATCGACTGTAATCATTGATAAATGTTACAAAGTATTTATACTTGGCATGAGATAAGACCGGTGCTATACCCTAAACATCACTATGAATGAGATCGAAACATTTATCAGCATGGTGAGCCGTAGATGGAAATGGAAGAGTTTTGCTTTTAGCAAGTTTGCACACAGAACAATCAAATGAGGAATTAGAAATATCCATTTTATTATGCAGCTGGCGACTTTTCAATAAATGAGACAAAACAGTGGAATTGGAATGGCCCAACTTTCTATGCCAATCCTCAAACTTATTCGGAATACCATTACAAGCAAAAGACAAAATATTCGGTAGAGAAAACTGTAAAGGAAATAGTCTGCCCACTTTAGGCCCCCTCGCGATCACTTTCCTGGACACCTGATCCTGCACAGAACAACCAGCACGAGAGAAATTAACATTACAATTGTTATCCACCAATTGTCCAACCGAAATTAAATTAGAAACAAGACCAGGGGATACAAACACATCCCGAAACGAGGAATTAATATCTCCAACAGCAGTAATAGAAAGAGTATTACCATCAGCAATTTGAATGTTTTGAGTGCCATTGTAAGTGTAAACATTGTGTAAATGCTCAGAGGAACCAGTCATGTGATTGGAGGCCCCAGAATCAACAAACCAAGGTTGAGAGACGTCATTAAGCTTACCTTGAATGCCCAAGGCAGAAAAAGCGGATAGTACCATTTGTTGCACGCTCTCAGGTGTCAGGACACTAGCACTGGGGGCTGCAGGAATAGATGTCTGGCCTTGGGAAGCAGTACTGGTGTGAAAGGCCTGCACTGGCTTGTGCACTGGTCTGGTCGGACAATTTGTAATGATGTGACCACGTTGCTTACAATAGTTACAAAATTTCTTGTTGCAATTGCGAGCAATATGGCCAAACTGCTTGCAAGAGAAACATTGAACTTGTCGCATATCACGACCTTTTCCTTTACTTTGGGTAGAGTAGGCAACAGAGACTGCATCTGAAACAAAGTTGTCATGGGTCATGGCCCCTTGAGTCAGTAGACGTTGCTCCTCCCGAAGTAGCTCCCCAAGACACACATCCAATGAAGGAACCAGAGTGCGATTTAACAGTGCTGCACGCACAACTTCAAATTTAGGGCGCAGCTTCATGAGGAATTGATCACGCTTACTGACTTCATAGACCTTTTGAACAGCAGCTAGCGATTCCTTAGAAACATCAGCGTGCAAAATAGAAGAATGTTCAGCCCATAGATTAAGAAACCCAGAATAATAGTCTTGAATCGAAAGGCTTCCCTGACGATAAGTAGCGATGTCAAGCTCCAACTGAAACCTTTTAGCAGCATTATCCTGATTGTAAACACGTTTCAGGTAATCCCATATATCCTTAGCCGTAGTATAGGAACGCAGATTATTAACCATTTGAAGCTCCACCGAAGCTAGGATCCAAGTGACAATCTATGCATCCTTTGTCTGCCATGTCGTAAGTTCTGCATTGTCTGTCAGAGCAGTCGAGGTCCCGTCCACATGCCCCCGCAAACCTTTTCCTTTCACGAACATCTTGAACTGAAATTCCCAGGCTGCATAATTTTTGCCAGTAAAGCGCATACAAAAATTCTCTGTTGCCATGATAAACCAGCAGCGAACCCACCAAGAAATAGGGACTGATGGAGAAGACTAAAAGACCTAGAAAGCCACAAACCAGAAACCCAAGAGCGCAAAAAAAAAAACCAGAAAAGCCACGAACAAGATGGAGACTGAGAGGAGAAATAGGGACCACGAACCAGGATATGAAAATGAACCAAGAAGAACCTCGGAGACGGCGGAGACGACAAGAACCAGGAACCAGAGATGAAAACTAACCAAGAAGCACGTCGGAGACGGCGGAGACGACACGAACCAGAAATGGAAACAAACCAAGTAACACGGCGGAAACGGCGGCGACGACAAGAAACAAGAACCATGAAGCCAAGAATGCAAGAGAAGGACGTCTCTAGCTAGGAGACTCGTGATACCATGTCAAGAAATTCTGACTTTGTTATCCTCTTTGATTCTATTCTCATGTTTAAATATTACAAGCTCATTTACACCTATTAATGGCACAATCATTCAAATTTCTATTTTGTACAACTTAAATCAAGGATCCTAATAATATATAATAAAACGGTTGATTTTATTCCTAATACTCAACCCATATATTAGGAAATAGTAAATATTAGATATTCTCTGTCTAACAGCTTTTTGATAGTTTAATTAGCAAGCTGTCCATAGAAGATATCTTCAAGCTAGCTTGAGGGAGAGTGTCGATTATGATTGAAATATTGGGCTGGTCTTTGATTCTGTCGATTACTATTAAGATATTATGAAATAATATCTTAATTGATTGTACATATCCTCTTATATTCATTGTAAATATTTTGTATTTTCTGTTTTTTTTTTTTTTTTTGGCTGATTAGTTCCCTAAGTTATATGTTAGAATATTCACATTGATAGCTTCCTATATTTTAGAGATTTGTTTTTCGTTTCTGTTTTGTACATCTCTTCTATAAAGAGAGACTTGCTGTACGCTGTTCAATATCATATCAGTAATAAAAACACACATTTCAAGTGAAAGTTACAATACAAGGGCCCTGGCTTGAGAGTACAAATTATTTTCTTTTTTATAGTAAATAATTAACACATACATACACACTGGTGGTATGAACCCATGATCTCACTGTCCGCTCTTGTCCTTGAAGAAAAAGAAGGTGCACTAGTTCCATAGATCATTGTCAAGTTTCTTACTAAGGGGGGGTGGATACATATTTAAAATAGACAGACATAAGAGCCTGTGAGAGGATGTTTAACATGAGAATTGGTTAGAAGATAACATACCTTCCGTGTTTCTTTCTTAACCTCCTTACCGAGACGCAGCCAAGCAGAAAACAGAAGAGATTCATAGACTGTAACATTTGGAGAATGGATATCATTTTGTTCGCAATAACCACTAATCCGAGCAAAAGTTGCTTGGTTCTTCGGGTACCCAGATATGCTGATGCTTCCTTCAATATAACCACTAGTTTTTCTTCCTGCGAGCACATCCATCAACGTGGTTTTTCCAGCACCACTTACACCAACTAATGCTGTTAAAACTCCAGGCCTGAAAGCACCAGTTATATCTCTTAGTAGTTGAAGTCTACTCTTTCCAACTCCTTGTTTCTTCATTTCCTGATAATAAATCATCAAAGTAACATTTTGAACATTTGGGAGCTGTGATAACATAATATAATTTCAAAATAATTTTGAATTTACTGTTTAAGTTATATGATTTTATTATACAAAACTGTTATCATGA
Organism: Ormosia semicastrata; assembly: GCA_029884595.1. Classification (NCBI taxonomy): domain Eukaryota; kingdom Viridiplantae; phylum Streptophyta; class Magnoliopsida; order Fabales; family Fabaceae; genus Ormosia; species Ormosia semicastrata. Next base: position 46,555,987 of record JAQQTO010000056.1, on the reverse strand, counting down.
AAACTTTTAATTTTTAATGTTCTTTAAGCAATTAGTTCTTTCCTATGTTCCAAATGTTTTCACTTGTCTTTCAATAATGATAGGAATAAACTGATTACACACAAGTCGTAAAGGTATGGTGGAATTTTAGTTATAAATGTGAGTGTAGAAAAAAGAAAGTCAATTCAGATATTTAGCAAAGCCAGAAAAATACAAATGCGAAAGCAAATGTTAAAAAAATTCATTATATAAAATTGTATCTGAAGAGAGTAATACTGAGACATGATTAAAAAGGGACAAGAAGGTATTGGAATTTACATTTGGCATATCAATGTAGTAATTCACATTTTCAAAAGCAAGTGACAGAGGCAGAAAGGGCAACACCATTCCCTTCTTGGATTTTGCATTCTCTCCTGCTTTAGGAATTGATCTATCTGTGGTGTTTCTTACTTTCATATCAATACCTGTAATAATTACAATTATCTTTGCGTTTATTGCCAAGAGAGCTTAGAGTAAATTGCACAATATTAAAACAACAATGCAAAGGTCATACCAGCATTTCAAGATGTGGTACACTGGAAATAAAGGTAGATGAGCTACACATTCTGATGAAGTTAAACTTTTTTCAAGTATAGAGGCGGCATTTCTTCTGATTAGAGGCTATAATGTACTTTATATAATAATTCAATGTTATTTTTCTTATGATCTCATTAAGGGCAGTTGTTTTACCGTTTATATGCAGAGAAAAAGCTAAGATTACCTTCAAACCATTTAGAAATTGAAGCTGAACTCTGCTCTGTAGTTCCTGTTGCCATTTCTTTCGCTGAGGATGATGCGGTTATGCTTTTGCTTTTGTCTTCCTCTTCCACTATAATAGATTTAGAATTTCCTAATGCTGCAATTTAATTTTAAAAGTTAAAACATTATCAGAGGGAGTTTTTAGATATTGAGTTTTTCAGATGGTCACTGTCAGCTATGCAGCAGGATTGGTGGCTTTGCTTTCTTGATGTGGTTTTCTATTTGGTTTTCTTTCCTTCTTGTTATTTTATCTTTAAAATTGGTATATTTCTCTCTTCCTTTATACTTCTCTTCTCTACTAAAACTTCTTCTTCTATCGAAAAGATTTTAGAACAATTTAAGAAACAAAGTCTTATAGCTGCAGGGCAGAGAAAGATGAGTATGGAAACTTACGATTCAAAAAAGTTAGAGCAAGAACGAAACCAATGTTGAAAAGCAGAGAAAAGCCTGTAAGGGCACCAACAGATATCCAGTACCAATAGTCCTCTGTATACATGCCTCTGGCCTTGAGAAGAGCCTTCCCAACTGTGGGCTCAGGAATTCTTGGGTCATTATTAGGCTGTGAAAGGTGAAGAATCAACAATAAACTACTAATGATGCAGTGCTATAAATAAAGATTATAGAACAATAATTCTCTCCACATCTATAAGATCTTACAGTACTCCATCTTTTGTCTAGGAACTCATTGATGGCTATCGCATTTTGTCCATACATCATAGGAGAAGCATAATAGCCCCATATCATCCATGGCCCAATGTCATCTGTAAAAGGAGAGAGAGGTTACACTCATTAGGTTAAACGAAACAATTTCACATGAAGAATGGAAAATCTCATTTAATACTAATATAATTCATGTGAGTATAGTACAGATGGTATAACGAGAAACTGCTAGTTACCTCTTGAAACAATAAATCCACTTAGGACAAAAACAATTAAGATTGAAAAGGAAGCAAGTGTGCCTGCCATAACTTTTGTTCTTCCAATTGCAGCAAGCAAGCGAAAAAGAGATAGACTCATTTGATTCACACAGAAGAATGCTAATAATTGACAGAAAAACCTGTAACAGGTGTTTAGTTACATCATTGAACAAAATTTGCAAGTCAATAAAACTAAGGAATGATAGAAGAGTATACCAATTAATCATTTCTATGTTCTTGACAAATTCACTTTATACAAATTGCATTTTCATACCTGCTAGCTGCAGGAGCAAAGCCGATAGTATAATAAGTAAGGATGATCCATAATCCTGACTCCAATAAAGAGAGAGGAACTCTGAGGACCCAGATGGGCAATGCAAAAGCCCACGCCGGATAAAACAGGAAATCTCTTTGCTTGAAGAAAACAGGAAGTCTAGTAATAGTCAATGCAAGCTCTGCTGTTCCATTGAACATTACATTGATAAGACTGAAGAATAGTGCACCATAATATTTTCCTCCATCTTCAAGTTGACCATGCTTCATTTCTGTTCTGAAAAATACTGTCATTGTAATTACAGATATGGTAATAATCTGAAAAGTCTTAAATATATATATGAAAGAGTTGCGCTTCATCAATAGCCACTCTCTTGAAAAGCATGCCTTGAAGAGTTCCCACTGTGAGATTCCATACTTTTCCTTCACTAATGCAGCAGGATGAGTTTTAGAAGGATCAAATGGAATTTGAAGCTCTTCAGAAAGTTGTTGACCAATGCAGTAATTGTTGAAGTGGGCTACAAACTCAGGCACACTGATATATTGGTAAGGTATGTCCCTTCTGGACCAGTACTGTTCTTGGTCCTTTCTGGAAGTTACCTCCTGTAAAAAGTCTGCAACTCCTTTCCTTTCTGGGCATTTGAAGCCCAAACTTTCAAAAAAGTCCAGAACGCTCTCACGGGGACCTTGATAGACAATCTCACCTTCTGAAAGTAATATTATGTCATCAAATAGGTTATATGTTTCTGGTGCAGGTTGCAGAAGAGATGTTATCATAGTAACATCCATGATATGAACCATCTGCCTCATAAACCTGACAATTTGGAAGGTTGTGGAACTATCCAAACCAGTTGAAATTTCATCCATAAAGAAAGCTTTTGCTGGTCCTACCAACATCTCACCTGTATTCAGTATATGGAAGTTACTGTTTATGAAAACTGACAAAATAGGTGATTCTGTGAAGACACATGAAAGTAACACACTAACACTATGGCTTCGCATGAAATTTCCAGTCCACATACCAGTAGTTAAACGCTTCTTTTGTCCACCAGATATGCCCCTTCTCATCTGATCTCCCACCGAAATATCAGCACATATTTCCATTCCAAGAATCTATTTATTTATCTCAATAAATTAGATGAGAAAAAGGTGGCCTCTATTGACTAAAACAAAGGAGTAAAATAGCATTTTGTACATGAAATTGTACCTCACTCGCAATTTAGTTTATATGATGATTTAGTCCTTAAATTATTCAAACACGTTTCACATTGGTCTTTTTGCTATAAGTAATGCTACTCATCTAGAAAAATTTGACAGAATTCATTACTCAACCATTGTTGGATAAGTCAAAATGGTACAGACTACTTAAGCATCCAAGAATAAACAACAGTACCAACTCATTCGGGCAAAAATCTTGACTATCTAGTATTTTCCTTTTGCTATCTGGCAGGGACTAATACGAAAGGAGTTTGAATAACTCAATGACTAAATGGTACACATAATTTGAACCGGAGACTAAATTGCGAATGAAGTACGTTTTCAAAGACTAAAATGTCATTCAACTCAAGAAGAAAGTAATTAAAAAGAAATAGCTGCTCCAAACCTTCAGAATATAATCTGTAACAATACTTGTTTCTTGACCTTCCATTGCTGTGGCTTTCATGAAAGCATCTATCTCAGGATCTGGTTTAATACCTTGTACTAGTTCTCGTCTTGACAGTTCTGCCAGTAAATCATACCTTGTTCCAACTCCCAAACAGCGTCCAGAGAAGTCCAGTGTCTCTCTGACTGTCATTTCTCCATGGTGAAGATCATGCTGACTGATATAAGCACACGTTCTTTGAGGAACAAACTCTGACAATTCATGACCACAGAAAGTGACTCTTCCTGATACCTGTTGATTAATTTTCTGATGTAGAGTTAAATGTTGAAAATCATGTTTTAAACAGTTTGTCTTACTAGGCTTGGCCCATATCCAGAGGTAAGAGGTATAATCCATTATTAAGTGGCTTGAAATGCAAATCATAGTTGCCATAATTATGAACATACTCATGACTGTGTCAGTGTGTTAAGCTAATAAGTTTATAGGGGAATAATATCACAATTTAATTCAAAAAATAAACATAATTAATCACTAATAAATAAGTTTTCGAGTTTAGTTCATATATATATATATAGTAAGATTATAAGGTGTACCTACACTCTTTAGATTAGGGGTGCTACACTCTTTAAAAATGTCCAAACCAATCAAATAAGTAGCCGACCCATGAATATTTTTCAATAGAAATTACTCAAAAACGACGTCGTAATCGCGGGTCATCGGCTTGGTTCAAAGTCAGTGGGTTTCGGCATTCAAATGTAGAACTTCCCGGCTTGTTTTCTCGGTCAACATTCAAATCTTTTGTTTTCTATCTCCTTTCTTGTCCCCACAATTAAATGCTGACCCAGAACCTCAGAATGGGGATATGTGTCCCCATCAGATTCAGTGCTTTGGAAAAATCTGGCTTCTCTTATGGCCAACTCTGTTGAACAACATAATTTTCATTGTTGGGGATGGTACGGAAACCAGGTTCTGGGTAGATAGATACATGGTTAAAGAGATGCTACGAAGCACGAGTATTTCATAATATTTGTCGTACTTATGTTGGATATATATCCGTATCTGTACTGAATATTTAGATACTTAATAAATATTAATTTAATTTTTTATCAAAAGTCATATCTCCATATTATACCAATATCCGATACTCATACTCGTATCCGTGCATCATAGAAGCCATGTGAACCCCAAGCTAGAGCGACTCTGACTAGCAAAGATTTGGAGAGAAAAGTCACTGACTTCTCGACTCTTATCCTTGATACTACGGTTTGGCATATGAATCAGTTCCACTATTGTTCCCCCTTCTCCCGCTGATGGAAGGGACCGTTTGGGATTGGGGGGCACCTTAAATGGTACCTTCTCCATAAAGAGTGTATTGAGATACATTGAGATATATCATTGTTATTTATTGTTGTTGCCGTTACATTTTGAGGATATGATAATTGTTAATATAGCATCATATCTTCTATCTTAGGAGTGTAAAGGTTGTCTGTTATCCTTTGCTAATTATGGGTGTTTATGGGTGTGTTTAGTAGCTGGTAGTGGCTGGAATTCCTAAAGCCTTGTAACAATAGCCTTGTTATGTGTATAAATGGTTGTCCTGAGGACTGAAATAAAACAGAGGATTATTTGTGGTGAAACTTATCATGGTATTAGAGCTAGGGAATATCCTAGGGAAAACTAAACACAATTTTTTTTTTCAGATCCAGCACCATAAGAGATTATGGGTGAGAACAGTGGTAATAGCGAGAAGCAGGGGGACAACAATGGAAATGGCGAGAAGAAAGTCGATTTAATTTTTTTTCTCGGCTCGAATGACAATCCTGGCAACGTGATTACCCCAATCCAATTGCGTGGTTCGAATTATGATGAATGGGCCAGGGCAATTCAAACCTCGTTACAAGCGAAGCGAAAATACGGTTTTGTGGAAGGGAAAGTCACAAAACCAATGACACCTGAGAAGCTGGAGGACTGGACCATGGTGCATTCGATGCTCATATCGTGGTTGCTCAACACCATTGAGCCATCGTTGCGCTCTACTCTTTCCTATTATGATGATGCGCAATCCTTGTGAACACATCTCAAACAGCGCTTTTGCGTTGTGAATGGAACTCGTATCTGCCAATTAAATGCATCTCTTGGAGAATGCAAGCAAGGCAAAGGTGAAGAGGTGTCGGCCTACTTTGGTCGTCTGTCTCGTATTTGGGACGAACTTGTGACTTATGTCAAAAAGCCGACTTGCAAATGTGGAGGATGTACATGTGATATCAACAAACAAGTGATTGATTTGCGTGCCAAAGACTATCTGCATCATTTCCTTATGGGTCTCAATGGGGCTTATGCAACGATTCGCTCAAATTTGCTTTCTCAAGATCCATTACCAAACATTGATCAAGCATATCAGTGAGTCATACAAGATGAGACGCTGCTGCGAGGAGAGTCTTCAATTCCTCAGAACTGTGACAATGTCATGGCTTTCAATGTTACACCCAATGCGCGAGGTAAATCTAAAGTTGTGGACAAATCTGCCAAATTCTGTACTCACTGCAACAGAGAAGGACACGACGAACGCTCGTGTTTTCAGCTTCATGGGTTCCCAGAGTGGTTGGGGGATCGTCCCCGGGGTGGACGTGGACCGGGTCGTGGCGGAGCACCGGCAGGGAGAGGAGCAGCAGCCCGTTCTGGAGGGCGTGGCAGGGGCAACTACAACGCACATGTGCGCGCCAACAAAGCCACCACAAGTAGCAGTAGCAACAGTGCTAATGGTGGGCAGTCTCATGCCCCACCGCACTCGAGTGAGGCAGCAGGTATATCAAGCATTAGTCCGGCACAGTGGCAACAAATTCTTGACGCTTTGAATATTCCCAAAACCAAGGATCGCCTTCACGGTAAGACTGGCATTCCTTGGCTTATTGACACGGGAGCCTCACATCATGTGACAAGAAATTTATCTAGTCTGATTAATGTGAAAAAGATTGCAAACATACCGGTGGGATTGCCGGATGGGAAAGATGTGACTGCTACAAAGGAGGGCAGTGTGATTTTGGATGGTGGTTTGCGGCTGGATAATGTTCTTTTTGTGCCTCAATTAACTTGCAACTTAATTTCTGTGACTCAACTAACAGATGACTCCAATTGTATCATTCAAATTACTAATGCATTGTGTGTAATACAGGACCGGACGACGAGGAAGTTGATTGGAGTGGGTGAACGGCTCGATGGACTTTACTTTTTTCGGGGTGTTCCGAAGGTGCGTGCCTTGATGGTGGAAGGGGATTCGACAATGGATTTGTGACATAAACGTTTGGGTCATCCGTCAGAAAAGGTGTTAAAATTCATCCCTCCTATAAGTCAATTTAGTAGAAGTAAGAATAATAGACCATGTGATGTATGTCCACGTGCTAAGCAGCATCGGGATAGTTTTCCATTAAGTGAGAATAATGCGAATAGTTTGTTTGAATTAGTTCATTGTGATTTATGGGGATCTTATCGCACTCCTTCATCATGTGGGGCACAATATTACTTGACAATTGTTGACGATTACTCGCGTGCAGTTTGGGTTTACTTGTTATGCAATAAGACTGAGATTGAGACTATGTTTATGAACTTTGTGGCATTTGTTGATAGACAATTTGATAAGCAAATCAAGAAAGTAAGAAGTGACAATGGCACCAAATTTAGTTGTCTACGTGATTATTTTTTTAAGAATGGGATTGTGTTTGAAACGTCATGTGTGGGTACTCCACAACAAAATGGGAGAGTTGAAAGAAAACATCAACATATTATGAATGTGGCACGGGCACTTAGATTTCAGGGTCATTTACCAATACAATTTTAGGGTGAATGTGTGTTGGCAGCCTGTTATTTGATTAATCGAACACCGTCCAGTGTGCTGAATTATCTGACACCTTATGAAAAATTGTTTGGTAAAGTCCCTAAATTTGATAACATGAAAATTTTTGGTTGCTTATGTTATGCCCATAATCAACGACGTGACAGGGATAAGTTTGCAAGTAGAAGTCAAAAGTGCATCTTTGTGGGATATCCCTATGGGAAAAAGGGATGGAAATTGTATGATTTGGAATCCAAAGAATACTTTGTCTCTAGAGATGTGAAATTTTATGAACATGAATTTCCATTTGCTGAGCAACAAGACACAACTCATTCTACTCCTCCTATTAATTATGATATTGAGTATGCTGCTGATGATATTAGTTGGGAGACTTATGATGCATCACTTGGAGGGGGGTGCATCCATGGCCTTGCAAGAAGATGAGCAGACGCAGCTCTAGGGGGGTTGCGTGGGGGCTGTAATGGAGCTGCTGTGGCAGCCGATTAGGGGGTAAGTGGGAGTGGTGTGGATGGCAGGGCAACATCCACACATGGAGTTGATGGGGCCGATGTTGTGGATTCCGGGGAGCCAGAGGTGGTTGCTGTAAGCGAAGAAAATGTGGAACCAGAAATGGGAAGAAGGATGCGAAATAAAATTCCACCGACAAGATATAAGGATTTTGTCACTCATACAATCCGAAAAGTAAAGTCCTCGGAAAGTTCATCTACTCAACAACATGCCTCAGGTACTCCTTACCCTATTACTTACTTTGTATCTTGTGAACGATTTTCTGTTAGACATCGAAATTTTGTTGCAGCTGTGACAACAGGGAAAGTACCTAAGAATTTTAAGGAAGTCGTAAAGGATTCTGGTTGGCGTGATGCAATGTGCAGCGAGATACGAGCCTTGGATGAGAATGAGACATGGGTTATAGAGAAACTGCCGCCCGGGAAGAAAGCACTCGGAAGTAAATGGGTGTACAAAATAAAACATCACTCAGATGGGAGCATAGAACGATTGAAAGCAATACTTGTTGTATTCGGACATCATCAGATAGAGGGAATAGACTATGATGAGACATTTGCCCCGGTGGCAAAAATGGTGACTGTTTGTATCTTCTTGGCAGTGGCAGCAATTAAAAAGTGGGAAGTACATCAAATGGATATGCACAACGCCTTTCTCCATGGTGACTTGGAAGAAGAGGTGTATATGAAAGTTCCTCCAGGTTTTAAAAATGATGATCCGAATCTGGTTTGCCGGTTGAAAAAGTCGTTGTACGGCTTTAAACAAGCTCCTCGTTGTTGGTTTGCTAAGTTGGTCACGGCATTGAAGCGATATGGATTTGTTCAATCCTATTCAGATTACTCACTCTTTACTTTGCACAAGGGAGAAATACAAATCAACGTGCTAGTTTATGTGGATGACTTAATTATTGCAGGGAATGACATTGCAGCCCTGAAAATCTTTAAAGCTTACTTGGGCACCTGTTTTCATATGAAGGACTTGGAAGTCTTAAAGTATTTTTTGGGGCTGGAGGTAGCTCGTAATCCCGAGGGGATTTATCTATGCCAGCGAAAATATGCGTTGGAAATTATTGAAGAAACAGGTTTATTAGGCGCCAAGCCTGCAGATTTTCCAATGGAACAACACCATAAGCTAGCATTGGTTTCTGGTTCGCCCCTTGAAGATCCAGAACCCTATCGAAGACTTATCGGGCGGTTGATCTATTTTTCTGTGACTCGACCTGATCTTGCTTATTCTGTGCACATTTTGTCTCAGTTTATGCAGCAACCTCGTGAAGAGCATTGGGAGGTAGCCTTAAGGGTTGTTAGATATTTGAAGAAAAATCCGGGCCAAGGTATTCTACTTCGGTCTGACAGTGCACTGAACCTGGAGGGATGGTGTGATTCGGATTGGGCGAGTTGCCCACTTACGAGACGTTCTTTGACTGGATGGTTGGTGTTGCTTGGTCTTTCTCCAGTGTCTTGGAAAACTAAGAAACAGCCAACCGTCTCTCGTTCTTCTGCAGAGGCTAAGTATCGCTCTATGGCGGCGACTACATGTGAGTTAAAATGGCTCAAACAGTTGCTTGGTGATTTGGGAGTTAGTCATTCCAAAGAGATGCGATTATATTGTGATAGTCAATCAGCGTTACACATAGCTCAAAATTTAGTGTTTCATGAAAGAAAGAAGCATATTGAAGCTGATTGTCACTTTGTACATCATGCAGTGATGGCAGGAATTATTTGTCCCTCGTATGTTCCTACAACGATATAATTAGCGGACATTTTTACTAAGGCCTTGGGAAAAGCACAATTTGAGTTCCTCCTTCGCAAGTTGGGCATTTGAGATCTTCACGCTCCAACTTGAGGGGAGGTATTAAGATACATTGAGATATATCATTGTTATTTATTGTTGTTGCCGTTACATTTCGGGGATATGATAATTGTTAATATAGCATCATATCTTCTATCTTAAGAGTGTAAAGGTTTTCTGTTATCCTTTGCTAATTATGGGTGTTTATGAGTGTGTTTAGTAGCTAGTAGTGGCTGGAATTCCTAAAGCCTTGTAACAATAGCCTTGTAGCTGGTAGTGGCTGGAATTCCTAATTCCATAGAGAATGCTGTCTGAACTGCAGAAGACACCAACAATGATAAAATCTGGGGTCTCATTTGAAATGAAAAATGGTCGTACGTATCGTATTACTTAAATACTTTTAGATATTTTTGTATCAAAGTGTCGTGTCCAGTCTTTGTACTTCCTAGATAAAAATGTTAAGATTCTAGCCCCCAACAAGGAGTATGTTAAAAAGGAGCCGCTCAGAGGATTATTGGTTTCACCCAACGCCTGAGTGTCGTGTCCAGTCTTTGTACTTCCTAGATAAAAATGTTAAGATTCTAGCCCCCAACAAGGAGTATGTTAAAAAGGAGCCGCTCAGAGGATTATTGGTTTCACCCAACGCCTGAGTCCTTGCTCTGCGATTATGGCAGAAACTTTGGGGCATTCTAAATGGCATCAAGATAGCTTGGAAGTTGGGGATGTCGTAGATCATCATGGAAAGTGACTCTCACGTGGCCCTTTCCTTGATCAAAAACCCCTCATTCAAACACCCCCAGATTGGCAGGCTTTCGAAACTTATTCTTCGTTGGAAGAACAGAGAGTGGTAACTCACATTCTCTCACACCAACAGGGAAGGAAATTGCAGTGCCTGTGCACATTGGATGGCAAATTGGGCTCTCATGATTTAAATCTGGAACTCGCCACCGGAGGAGGCTCTATCCAGCCTTCTGTCTCTGTTATTTTAGTCTTTCCTTTGGGCCTTGGTCGTCAAAAAACAAATATCACTTAATTTGGTAACAAGTAACAACTTCTCACTCGTTAAGTTTATTTTTTTGTAGTTGTTAGCATTTCATAGCCCAAAACAAAGACCCAATAAGTGTGGGTACAGACCCATATCCAATATGTATAAATGGATAAAGGTGCAAGTATCCATAACGTGTGGCCACTAGTGCCATGCATGATGACTCAGAAAAGTGAATATATAATTAAGTAAAAATAGTATGGGACAAGGATAATTGTATTGATATGAATTGAAGGAGTTTAAGTTTGTTAAATATGTATTTTTAAGTTTAGTATTAAAATTTATATGTATAAAAATAATATTATTAAAAATAATTTTTATTTAAGTATTTGAAAATATCTTAAGAGATCAATTTTTCAGTTATGAAGTAAAGATCTTTTAGTATAAAAAATAATTGTATGTGGCATAGTAACATGATACGTGCATTTCCTAAACAGTGAAATTTATTTGCTTGTTTAACTCGTAATTCAAAGCATCAGCTACTTGTAACCGAAAATGAAAAAACACAACTTTTTTTGTACGATAAATTTATCATTGCTAAAACGGAGGAAGAGGATGGATGACCAACCCTTAGATCCTTGTCTAATTTCCCAGCAAGTGCCTGCAGGAGTGTAGTTTTCCCTGATCCTGGAGGTCCTAGAAGCAAAGTCATTCTGGAAAGAGAGAAAGAGAACAAAAACTAGTTATCAAAATAATTATATTATTTGAATATTTAGAATATGACATTCAGAAGACACTTGACGTACATTTATAAATATCCAATTACACTCAAATCAGACACAATATCCCACACATGTATTATATTTATGTGTAAAAAAAACATTTTCCTTACCAAAATATCAACTCATCTATTCAGAAATACGATTGATGCAATTTTAGAAAGCAATTTCACATTAAAGGACAAAACAGAGACTCCCCACATAAAGGGAATTTTATGTAAACTTTGACTAAAGGGAATTTTGGGTCCTTTGACCAAGTACCTTGATGGTTTCACAATTCCACTGACATCTTTAAGAATCTTGACAACCCTTTGCTTAGATGGCAAAAGCTTGATATATCCCAGAATTCCCTATTTGCCACAAACAGGAAGCAGATTCATAAGATCATTCTTCAATAAATTTCAAATAACGCAGGAACCATGTTTTGCAAAGCATATTCATCTACATGTTTGTAAAAAATCAAAACGAAAAAAAAAATTGTAATTGAGGTTCATTGCTTCACATTTCATCCTGTCTCAAAATAGTGTAAATATTAATTATTATATTTATATCATACATGCTTCAAATATTATCAATATTTTAAAATAAAAAAAAGGAAAAATAAAATCCATATCAAATGATGGATCTATAAATTCACTTCACAGTTTCATCTTTTGACAGATGGGGGTGCAGGTAATGCTGTGAAGCACTCAACCAAGAAAAAGATGGAACAACTGAGATCTCCCATAAACTTCAACATATTAGGCAACATGAGGTTGCCTTCTATTCATTTATTTTAATAGAAACTAAATATGGACTTGTACAAAATAACCTCCTGTTTGAACAAATACCTCTACTGTATTCAGGGTAGCATTCAGTAGTGTTGGCAGTGCCCTGGTACCAATATACGCATCCCCTTCAACTGATAAATGTTCAAACCGGACTTCAATCTTGGGAATCTCAATTCCAACCCTTGAATAATGACGAACAATACATGAAAATCCAGTTAGTGAAATCATGCAGATTGCAGAAAACAGATAAATTAAAACCAAAGCAATTCAGATTAAGCCAAAATATGAAACTGTGACCTAAACATCAGGACACACACAACCAAAATATTTAAAAAGCAAACCTATCAATCCTGTCCCTCATCCTATGGAGAAACCTCTCATTGTCTTCTTCAGCAGCCTTCAATATGCTCTCAAGGAGATGCTTCTTTTCCTGCACTCCAAGCTTGGTGATGTCAACCTCTTCATAGTTAACTATCCCATTATCTAGAACTTGCCTCAGAATGCTTTTCCTCAACCTATCATATGTTGGAAGCCTCTCTATAGCTGCCCACTTCAGCTCCTCCTCTTCATCTACTTCCATTCTACTTCTCTGAAACACATTACCCTGTTCATCCATTGCCTCACTCAAGCTTGCTGAGGCCAAGTTTTTCTTGCTGGGTGATGAAAAGCTTTTCCTTCCACTGCTCATTGACCTTGAAAGATCTTCTCTAGCCACTACTTCTGCTTCCATATCAGTCAAATGTGGTTTTCTTTTTGTTCTCCCTGTAGTTGTAAGTGAGTACTGTCTTTATGTGAGCAATGAAAAGTCAAAATGAACCAAAGGAACTTGAACAGAAACAATGAATGATTACTCACACAAATATATATATAATTTATATATGTATATGCATGGAAGTTTCAAGTTCTTTTGGCTCCCAAATCCTGAACTCTGATGAACTCTAGATATACAGGCTATAATTTGGGGTGAAGGGTCTAGGACAAATATTACTATTTGACATCACAGGAGGATCTGGCTCCAGGGATAACGTTTCTGCAGGTGAAAAAGGTGAAGAGGAGGCACACAGCGGTGACAGAATTGGGTTATATAATAACTCTGTAGGAATCTATATTGAGATAGTAACTTGCAATGAGCACCAAACCATGTTCAAAACTAGATGAGAACCGACTCAGAATATTTTGTGAGTTGTAATCTCCATTAACACTAGGACAGTGGAATGTGACAAATAGAAACTCTTGATTCCAATTGGCGGCAATCCCTTGCTGTCTTGCGTTTCAGAAGAGAAAGAGGGGATCATTCTTATGTGCCGATGAAGTAAGAAATTTCTCTTTATTATTGAATGCCTATTAAAAATATGGTTAAAATTAGAAAGGGTTTAAATATATTTTTGATCTTTTTAAATATATTTTTTGTTTTGATCACTTTTTAATTTTGTATTAGTTCGTATTTCTGTAATTTTAAAAACAAGTAAAATTAATCTTATTTTTATTTTAAAAGTAAGTAAAATTGACTTAATTCAATTTCATATTAAATTTTTCTTAATTATTAAACGAGAAAAGGTTTTATATGAGATGGTTGAATTGAGTCACTTTCACTTACTTTTAAAATAAGAGCATAAACTAATTTTACTCATTTTTTAACATGAATACAAAAAATTTTGAGAAACCAAAACTAATATATTAAAAGAACCAAAAACATATTTAATTCAAATTAAAAATAATGATGTCACATGTCAATAATATTTTTTGCATGCTATTTCTTTTATACAATTCTCACACTACCTTCTTTTAGGTAATAAAATAAATGATATATACTTTTCAATACATTCTTCTTTTTTTCAAACAAGTAGGTGTAAATAAAAAATGTATAAAAAAAAGTGTTCCAAAATCATTTTCCTGTTAATAAAGAAGTAATGTTTTATACTAATTCAATAATCAGTTTTGCTGTTCACACTTCAAGATCTGCATACTATTTTTACATTGATAAATAGATAATACACACTAAACATTACATAATATATGTTAATCATCACATAATACACTAGTTATCATATATAGTGAATGCACATTAATTATTAATTATTTATATACTGATGACGGATGTAAGTGATCTACAAAATTTGTGTGCAAATATCTTTTTCCTTTCAAAGATATGGATCTCTTCCTCACTAACACTTAATTTGGGGAGAAAGAGAATGAACACTATGTAATTTATGCGTGAAGAAATTCTTGATTACACACAATTGTAACACGTTATTCTTACATATATTCATAAAAAATTAAAAAAAATAACTTTTTATAATGAGTAAATTTAAAAGAACTTATTTTTTCTTTCTCTAATTTTTTATGTGTATATAAAAATAATATTGTATAATTATGTGTATGGAAGAATCTATCCATGCGTGTTTCACACTTCATAGTGTGAGGAGACTTTCAGTTTTGACTAGGTTATCATAGGAATGACGTGCGGGGATTCGCTACTAAGTGGTGCCAAGACTTAACTAATAAAGTTGGAAAAAGAAGACATAAAGTCATTAGAGGTTAACTGAAAAGAAGGGAATTGTTACGGTAATCAAAAGAAGACGTGGAAGTTTATAGGATGAAGCGTTTATCACTAGTTAAAATTTTGAGTTACAGCACATTTTAGTTAAACTCTACAACTTTATTTTTTTTATTTTGAAAGTGCATATATAGCTTTGCATCTATAATATATTACGGGTAAATATAAAAGGCTTCACAATGTAAACGTAATATACTACTTGTAAGATTAGACGCTTATCACTAGGTCAAAAATTATAACTTTTAGTCAAAACGTAACTTTATTTCCTTATTATAACGATGCATAACCCTGCATTTGATAACGTGTTGTAGGTAGGCATAAAGGGCTTCGTAGTACACACATGACGCATCAGTAGTGTAATATTACTTGTAAGATCATACGCTTATCACTAGGTTAAAAGTTATAACTTTTAGTTAGGACGCAACTTTATTTTCCTATTGTAGCAATGCATAACTCTGCATCTATAACATGTTGTAGGTAGTCATAAAGGGTTTTGCAGTACACACATGACACATCGATAGACTATTTGTTAATTACCTTTGATGTACACTCATATGCACATATAAGTATCTTAAAGTAATTGCTAGACTCTCATAAATCCAACAAAATCATTAGAAGTTGAAAAGATGGGAATTGTTATAGTCAGTTTAGGATATTGGTATCTAACTGAACTGTTAGCTATTTTCCAAAATAAAAAAATATATTAGATATCTATTAATTGTTAGTTCTCATAGTAATTATCTAAATTTAATAAAATAGAATATGTAACGAATAAAGGTTAAATGTCAAAGTACTAACGATAAGTTAATTTTAAGAGCCAATATATATATATATATATATATATATATATATATATATATATATATATATATATATATAGTGTAAGAGATGAGAGGAGGGCATATCTAGTGAGAAGTCTTTATTGTGAGAGGGTGAGAGGAGTAAATCTTGACCATATAACTATACATGGATAGTCAAGATCAAAAGTTACTCAAAGGTCATGTGAGAACTTAAAAAAATTACATGCATTTATATTCTAATCTTAACCATTCATATAAAATCTAATGATCAAGATTCACTCTTCACACCTCTTATAATAAACACTCTTCTTACTAGATATGCTATATATAAACCCTAAACCCTAAACCCTAAACCTCCGCGGCAACGACGTCAAAAACTTGTTTGTCCCTTTATAGGTCACAAGTGCACAGATCAAACAAGTAATACAGTGTAAAGTAGGATATGTTCCCACGAAGATAATGTTACTTCTAATATTAATTATCAACCAATAGCTTAAGTAATTCTATTCAAGAACATAAAAATAGGGGAAAACATATAAACTAAAGACTAAAAAGTAATAAATTAGAAATAAAGATAATGTTTAGAGTTTAGGGAATCCTTCTTCACCCTCTACTTCAACTGATAACATGCAACTCTTACAAGCAACATGAATGAATTGTTTAGTTAGCTTGAGAATCTACTTTAATTAAAAGTCTATATCTAGGTCAATCAATCATGCTTCATTTACCTAACTCACTATGTTTCCATAAGAGCTAGATGCAAAATCCACTCATTAAGGTTTATTCCCAAGCACCTGCTATGCATGACCAATGTGTATATTTCTATCACATTAGCGAATCAACTCATCCCACCATGAGAATGAAATCGAACATTCATTAACCATACATATGATCTCAAATCCAAATTCCTATGTCTAGGTTCATCATATTTCAACAAATCATTAAAATTCATATGATTAAACAAAATTAAACATCAATATAAACTCAAAGAAGTATAAAATTATCAATATCCATAGAATGATCCAAAGTAATTTCTAAATACAACTCAGCTACTCATTGAACACAAAATCATAACACAAAAATCATGTTCATGATACAATGAAGAGAAGAAAGTAAAGAGAGAATGAAGGAAGCTCATGGATATGATCTTTGATGCTTGAATCCTCCTCCATGAGGAAGATGGCCTCCAACCTTGCTCCCTTTGACTTCCTCTCAGCCTAAAACGTGAACCCTAGCCGCAGCTTCTCTAAAACTAAAGAGCCCTCTCGACTAAAACTAATAAAATAATATTTATAAGCTCAGAAAATAGGTTCACGTCGCAGCGCCACACATATCACGTTGCGACGCGTATTCAATTTAGGTCACCACGTCGCAGCGTACTCTCCTTTGCGCCGCGACGCTCTAGCCTTGGGTCTTCTGTATGCAGCAGGGGAATGTACCACGTCGTGGCATAAACATGCCTACGCCGCGGCGTGAGATGCTGAGCTTCACACTTGGCTTTCTTTTCCACTTTTAGTCCAAATCCTCCAAATTTCTATTTGTTTAAAGCCCTTTATGTAATAGAAAAATCACCAAGTCAATAATAATTACAAAGTCACTTAATCACTTACAGAATATGCATAATTTGCTCAAAATTATATAAGAAGATATCAAAATTAGAATTTGACAATTATAAGCCTAAAATCTTCTATATATGCATCACAAATAAGGACTAAGCTATCAATATAGCACAAATATAGGGTACAAATAACTATATTTTATGGAGTTATCACACCCCCAAACTTAAATTTTTGCTAGTCCTCAAGCAAAACAAAGTATGACTAAGTAAACTTGCTTGACAATTCATGCTTAAACATTCATTCAGTATCTAACATAATTTTAATTTTCAATTAACCTCAACCAATGTATAATGATTGTATAGCCCTTTAAAAGTGCAAATGACTCATAATCAGCTCCACACATACACAATCTTTAACATGCTAACAATCTGAGCCTCTTTTTTATACAATTCACATTTTCCACCAACATGCAAGATAAACTTTTCTTAGTTAAGTCATACATATCCAGATAAGTTTATGAGCATACATGTATGTGAATCATATAATCCACAAAATTGAATCTAAACTCTCTCTACTAATGTAAATCACGCACAACTGATGATCAAAAGGGACTTCAACAGCTTGTAATGTAAGGCCAATGGTTATGGGCGTAAGAAAAGAAATAGAAAGGATATAGTACAAACATTGAGAAACATAAACATACTATTTTAAGACTTGAGCCTTCAACTGATATTGGTAGGGTATTCAAAAGTGAAAGAAGAAATCTCGCCAAACTATTCAATGTTTTTCGTACTTTTCTTTTCTTATGTCATTCCCTTGCTTTTATTTTATTTTATTTTTATTTTTATTTTTATTTTACAAAGCAATGCTTTTTTTCCTTTGATTGCACCTGGTACCTTCAGGCTCATTTTGTATTGAATATGCATTAATACCCTTAATTACTAGACTCACTTCAAGAAATAATATATTATGTACTCAACAAACAATGATGATAATAAGAAAATGTAATATTTTCACATGCATTAGAATGGTTAACAAGTTAACGAATACAATGGTGGTGAAAAACATATAAGGCCAAACAATTATAAAACTTCAAAAGGGACCTATGGATACTTCATTTCAGGATAAGCTTGAAAAGCTCAATCGGTCCAAACAATGCCTAATCATTTCTTCAATCATGGACAATCTAGGATTTCGCTTCAAGGGAGTTTAAAAACAATTTCTAGGATAATTGAATCTCTTCATGTACATCCATAAACTTTCTCTAGACATGCACTTTTATCATTTTCAAAGTTACACATGCATATACGTGGGATGTAAATCATGCATAAAAAATGACTAGATTATTTCACATGCTTCTTGATTGCATAAGGTTTCACTCAAAAGGGAGCAATTTGTAAACTTTTATATCATTGGACAACCAATTCTACACTAGCAATTAGCAATATATCATGCATTCGAATAGATCCAACTTTTTTAATTCAAGCATGCATAACATCATTTGTAGAATGTTAAAAATTGAAAAAATTTCATCATTACCCATAAAAAAAATAATAGCCAAAGTAATAGAAACATAATAACATGGTGGCTATCACTACTGCATACAGTAAACATCATCACATGTTATACATTAAACATTATATATCCAAAACATGTAATGATACTCCCTCAAATCGAAGTGAGACAACGTCCTCACTTTACATGGCACATAGGGTACCTAAACTTGTCAAAAATATTCATACTATTAGTCTGAGCATACAAAAATATAAAAAATACAAAAAATAAACAAAGTATGTACAAAATAGGGTGACACGCCCGACATGCACAGCTGTGTCGCGACACTCATAAAAAACCTAGCAACGCCGTGGTGTACAGCATCCACGCCGCGACATTCTTCAACATTCAAACTTACGCTTAGCATTCACATATATGTTGCGACATTCATCATCAATCTTTTTATTTAAACTTTCATAGGCACGCCGCGGCGCAAATATGTGCACGCTGCAGCAACCATGATCACGGCGAAAAATAGCAACTCATAGGATTTCAAAATATGAAAAATAGAGTAGCCACCAATTTTATTTAAACTTAGGAAAAATTAGAAAACCTTTCTTTGAAAATGGTCTTTGAAAATCAGATTAGATTTGGAAGTCGGTTATGCTTAGGGAAGGGTGGAAACTTAATTCCACGGCACCCCTAACGCACCCGTCCTAAGACGGTACCTTAAGTCAATTGTGCAAATTCTTAATAATCTCAAATATATTTATTTTACTCTTTTTTTTTTTTTGAAAAAAGGCAATGTAACTGTTTTTTATTTTTTATTTTTTATTTTTTATTTTACATTTTTATTTAAAAAAAGCAAGAAAGAAAAGAAATAATCAAATTGTGAAAATTTATTTTTTTTTTGCTTGAAGAATAAAGATTCTGCTCCTACGTATCTTCAGGTGCAATGAGGAACTCAAAGTCACGTAGTTCTCTAAAAAATACTTGTGAGTTGGTTGATTTAAAAAAAAACTTAATTTTGAAAATTTTAATTAACAAGTCGTCGCGATTCAGTTAATCAAATTAAGAATTGAATAGGTGAAACTCGGCGTCACGCTAGAGACGTCACTCATTACACATCAAGTTTGTTGCGAAAATTTTTATTATTATTATATTTTTTTTAAAAATTTTTTGAATCTATATCAATTAGCGATTTATTTTATTTTGAAAAATATTTGAATCATCAAGTTGTCACAACTTAGATGATTCTAAAAGGTATAGGATTAACAAGCTGTCTTAACTCAACTAATCCCAATTTACTCTTGAATTAATTTTAAAATAAAAATTATACAAAAATAAATAAATAAATAAACCAATCAAACTAACAAATGAATAAGTTAAAAATAAACAACACTTATATTAAAAAAATAATACAAAAAATAAAATGTAATAAGCAAGCTTACCTCCAAGGAGTAAAAAATGTTATGCTCAAAGTTATTGCACAGAGCCCCACGCGTTCTCTTCAAATCAAACTTTGAAAAGTAACCCACTTGCAAGAAAAAAAAAAATTTACTAAAGTCTCGAGCTCTTATACTTAGTGTTAAGCTCAAGTAAAAAATTTTACTAAAGTTCTCGGATTCTTATACTTAGTATTAAGGCCAAGTATAAAAAATTTTTGGTATCCAAAACAAAAGAGAACCACCTCTATATATAGGAGGAAGGGAGGGAGAAGGAGCATGGCTTCTCCAATGTGAGACTTAGACACTTTATTTTTTTCAACCTTTTTTTTTCATTTTTCATTTTTTTGTTTTTTTTTTTTTTTTTTTTTGTTTTTTGTTTTTGCTTTTTTTTTTTTTTTTACTAAGGTGGGCCTATGTGTTTGGGCTAAAAAAAAGCCAACAATGTGAACTTGAATTAATTTTTTCTTTTTTTCTTTATTTCAAATTTTTTTATTTATTATTTTTTTGAGTCCGGTCAAAATTGGGTGTTCACAGTTACCCCTCTTTACTTGTTTCTTACTAGATAAAAAGAAAAATTGTGGTTTTTCATTTTATCGTCGTAAGAAACGAGTAAAGGCATGAACTCCAATTTTGTCCGGCAATGCATAAGAGGATAAATGCAAAACAAAGTAAGAACAAAGATAGGAAGTTAAAATGCAATGAGCCGATGTGCTCAAAAGTAAATGATGGAAATTTAAATGACAAGAGCGGATGCGCTCAAAAAAAAATTTGACAGAAATTTAAAATGCATGGAGTTAATGCGCTCAAAAGAATTGACATGAATTAAAAATGCATGGAATGCGTGGAGCCGATGAGCTCAAAAGAAATTAAAATGCACGGAGCCAATGCGCTCAACAGAAAGTACAATGCATGGAATGCATGGAGCCGATGCACTCAGAATTGACAAAAATTAAAATGCATGGAGCCGTTGCGCTCAAAAGTAAAGACTGGAGCTGCTGCGCTCAAAAGTAAATGACAATGAGCAACTGTGTCCCGAAATTTAAATGACAATGGGCAACTGAGTCCTTGAATTTAAATGACAATGGGCAAATGTGCTCCCGAAACTTAAAAGATAAGCGGACGACTGTGCTCCCGAAACTTAAAAGACAAGCGGGCTACTGTGCTCCCAAAATTTAAAAGACAGGCGGGCTATTGTGCTCCCGAAACTTAAAAGACAGGTGGGCTACTGTGCTTCCGAAACTTAAAAGACAGGAGGGCGACTGTGCTCCCGAAACTTAAAAGACAAGCGAGTTACTGTGCTCTTAAAATTTTAAAAGACAGGCGGGCTACTGTGCTCCCGAAAGATAGAAAGGCAGGTGGGCTACTGTGCTTCCGAAACTTAAAAGACAGGCGGGCGACTGTGCTCCCGAAACTTAAAAAACAAACAGGCTATTGTGCTCTCAAAATTTAAAAGACAGGTGAAGACTCTTGTGCTCTAGAAAAATAAAAGACAGTGAACTCTTGTGCTCTAAAAAAAAATTTAAAAAGGCAATAGGCATCTTGATCCAAAAAGATTTTTCTTCTTTTTCTCATTTTTCTCATTTTTTCTTTTTCTTCTTTTTCTTTGTTTTTCTCTCTTTTTCCTTTTTTTCTTTTTTTTTTCTTTTTTTCTTTTTTTTTTTTTCTTTCTTTTTTGTTCTTTTCTCTTTATTTTGTTTTATTAAAAGTCCTTTGAACCAACAACGACTTTTGGAAAGCTTTGACTAATCAAACCCCTTGTTCACGTGTCTTTCTTCCTTAGACCCTTCGGTTCTTTCCTTCTTCTTCTTCTTCTTCTTTCTTTCTTTCTTTTTTTTTTTTCTATTTTTTGCTCTCAGCTCTTCTTTTGAGAAATGAAATGGACCCTTACTTGGATGATTCCTTGAGAGAAAATGTTGCCCTAGTATTTAACTTTGTCTATCATCCAGTTGATTCCCTGCAACTGCTTGACAACTTAATCGTTGTTTCTATTGCTACTTCATTCAACATACCCTTTCCTTAGTCATTCAGAAAATTTGCCCCAATGTGACCAACAAAGTTGCCAAAAATTGCCCTAGTTTAAGTAATTCTAATTAATTGGCCCTAACTTTTGCTTAAACTGCCCTTTCGGGTTTTCAGACTAACGAGCTCTTTTCTTTTTTTTTCTTTTGCTTAGGTCGTACTTTTGGGTTTTCAACCTAACGAGTCCCTCTTTTTTTTTGCTCGGGTACCTCCTCTTCCATCAATTGGGAATTCCAAGTTCTCTTCAATATGAATTGCTCATCAGGAGATTACCATTAGATGGTCAAACCATAGTGTTGTACTCATGTTCACCTTACCTGAAGCATTACGTAACAGACACCCATGAATTCAAAAGTACAACAGAGAAGAAGCGAACAACTTCCAGATTGTTCTTGAAAGTTTGACTACAGAAAAAGTATTATTTACAAAGGATAAAGACACAAGAAGTAGAATAACAATAAAGCTAAAGGTTTTTTTCCAGGTATCTACAAAAATCTACCCTCGTGTAGGGTATCAAATGAATTCGACTCAGGATATGTCATTTACGAACAAAATTGCCCCAGTGTAGGCCATTTAACAACAAAAATTTGCCCCAGTGTGGGGCGATTGAGAAAATTTTCTTTTTTGCCCCAGTTTAGAGACAAATTGAATAGGATAGAGACTTGCTCCAATTTAGAGCCACATTGAACCAAAAATTTTGCCCCAGTATAGGCCAAATCGAGCTAGAGAGATTTTTTTTTTTAGTATAGGATCAAATTAAACAGAGTAGAAATTTGTCCTAGTCTAGGACAGAATAGGGCAGAAACTCGCCCTGGTGACCAAAAGATTTGTCCCAGCATAAGTTAAATTGAACCAGGGAAAAGAATGCCCTAATGTAGGGCCAACTCGAATAGGGTAGAAACTTGCTCTGGTGTAAGTCTCTTTTTTTCTTTTATTTTTATTTTTTTAATAATAATAAAAAAAGTAATGAACTAGGGAAAAGAATGCCCCAATGTAGGGCCAACTCGAATAGGGTAGAAACTTGCTCTGGTGTAAGTCTCTTTTTTTATTTTTTTTTATTTTTTTAATAATAAAAAAAAGTAATGAACTAGATACTTGGATGAGCATGACCTTTATCTCAAAATTAAAGTTAATGAAAATGACAACAACCCATCATCGATCAGAATGGACTTTTTGAGGCTTGTAACGTGGCCAAGGTTCGGGGTTATGAAAGAAAAGATATAAGGCTCAAACAAGTGTTTAAGGGTTGAATGAGACCAATGATCATTGTTCAAAGTTAAACTTTGTCAATTGCCTTTACGCTTTCAAACACACTTTTCTCTTATTGTTCCTCATTTCTTCCCTTTTCTTTTCACTTTCTTTCATTCGCCTTTGTCATGACTCATTTCATTTCATTTTCTTTCTTCCTTTTTCCTTCTCTCTTTATCTCTTTTTTTTCTTTAGTTTTACTTTCTACCCATTTCACATCTTTTCTTTTCTCCTTTTCCATTATACTTCCAAATAATTGTCATGACAATCAACCTTTTGTTTTGTGCTATCCCCCAGTATAGGGGTGATCCTTGTCCAGGGTTTATTGAAGAAAACTTTCAAGCTCAAAAAGGGACAACGAGAGATAATGAAAAGATGAATTCTTGTGAAGGATATGGAAAGATGGCCAATCTTCATTTCAAATCTTGATTGTTCATTTTCAAAAATTTTAATTTAGAAACAAAAGGATAATGCACACTAAATAATTACTTCTTTGCTCCCCCTTTTTTTTATATTCATTCTTTTCTTTTTTTTTTATTTTTTTGTTTTTTTTGTTTTTGCAAATGTCACCTACACACATGGGATTCATGACCACCAAGCAAGTAAAAGAAAGAGAAGAATAAGATGAAAGACATGACAAGAACATGAATGCTAAGAACATAGGAAAAGGAAATACGGTACGTTGAAATCCATACAAATTCATTACATTAATGCTTTAAGAAAGTTAACATGAGTTCAAAAACCCAAAAGTCTAACATGATAATCACATCAATTAACACCTTAGATCATCAATTGTTCAGAAGTTTCAAGTTGTTAGAGGGCGAATGACTTCTTCAGATATGATTATCTCGACTAGTGCTGGGAATATTTCCTTCAGATGAGGAATATGCTGCATTATTTTCTTCTCCCAGAGTTATACTCCTCACTATTTCCTCCAACTCTACATTGACCTCTTCAGAGGAATCTACATCTTGCCCAACTTGTATTACCCTTGAAACGAGTAATTCTTGGATTTGCACCTTAAAGTCCCAACAATTCTCAACATCATGTCTTATCCCCCCACAGTGATAAACACAACTTGACTCTTCATCCCGCTTCTCTTCTTCTTTCATAGTTACAGCTGGTGCAGTGCTACTATAACCTGCTTTCTTCAGCCCCTCGAATATTTCAGCCATTGGCGTACGCAAGCTCATGACTTTTCTTATGGGTGATCCTTCCCTCTCTAAAGCATTTACCTCATCCCCTCCATCATGATTAGGAATTGGGTTATTGAGAATATTGGGTCCAGCTACTTCTTCAATGTCAAGCTTTCCATAAGCAATTAGCTTCCTTACTACAATCTTAAAGGATTCACAATCTTCAATTGAGTGCCTTGGGATATCCATGTGGTATTTGCAAGTTAAACTCAGGTTATACCATATTGTGAATGGTGGTTTCAGGGGACGTACAGGATTCCCAGAAATGAGGTGAACATCAAACAGCCTTTGGAATAAATCTGTGTTTGAAATGGATAGTTTTGGGAAAGGGGGTAGGTTTTGGGGACAGAAACGACCTTGATTTTGGAAGTCAGGTCGAGGCTGTGGGTGGCTTGAGTGATTTTGCAGAAGTGAATGTGGATATCGGGTATAGGATGGGCGAGTTGGTTCATATGGTTGTGGTATGGGAACATTGTTGATTTGGAATTGTGGAGTTGGGGTGTTATTTGTGGTTGGCACAGTTTGGCGGGAGGGGTAACAAGGAGGTGTAGGTGTGGGTGTTTGGTGTGGAAAGTGAAGGTTAGGGTTATACGGTTGTTGATGACTTAGGTATTGTGGTGGATATCGAGGTCCGAAGGTCTGTTGGTGTTGGACATGATTCACTTTAGATTCTTTCTTTTTCGGCTGGAATCTTTTCTTAGGAGCAGTATCCTCTGAAGCACTATTCAATGCCCTTCCCACAACAGGCATCTCAGTAGTGATCCCAGGGTTTGTCCCCATGGAAGGGATATTTGGCAGGCGCGGATGTGCTCCAATCACTCTTGTGCTTCCAGCTGCCCCAATCAAGGTGAGGGTCTCTCTCATGGCTGACAACATTCCCTCCATTCTTCTCTGAGACTCTGCCATTTCATTCATCCTCTCTTTCATCTCATCTATTTCTATACTCAGGTTTCTTCCTTCATTTTCAGCTACCATCTTTGCGAGCCTTGCTCGAGCCCTTGTATTGTGAACTCGGGTTTGATTGGTGTCTTCTTTCCTTAGTCGCACAATGATTACTGAACACAATAACATTATACAAGGAATGAGATGAAATGAATGAGATTAATGTCAGACATAAGATTAGATAAATGAAATGAAAACATTTTTTCAAATGCATAAAATGAAAATGCATGATTTATTTTTTTATATCATTTTTAGAATGCTAAAGATACCATGAAAATGCATGATTTTTTTATGAGAATGCATGATTTATTTTTTTTATTTTTAATGTCAAGGATGTCATGAAAATGCATGATGATTTTTTTTTTGAAGAATGCTAAGAATGTTATAAAAATACGAGATGATGTATTATTTTTTTTATGCAAAAATGAATGACATGATGAATAGATAGATAAAGAAGTTTTTTTTTTTTGCTAGGAATGAAAATGTAAGATGATTTTTTTTTAATGCAAGAATGAATGGTATGAGGAAGAGACAAAGAAAAAATACACTCTCTTTGTGTACTAATGGGATGGCTTTAAACTTAAGGATTTCTATCTAAAGGATTTATGGGTCATTCTAATTCGTGAGAACTTTCATTGGGTGACACTTTTATTCTAAAGGCCTCTAGAGCTCAGTCTCATTTCAGAATATTGACCACAAACAGTGAGTAAACCACTAGGTGTGAGACATTCGTGAAAAAGGCACACTCTAGATGAGGTTTTCGTGATAGCCAAATAGGATGTACATCCAAAATGGCTACCACTATGCAACCTCTACTTAACTTAAGCTTCACTCAGACCCGGGTATAGGACCCCACTCAGATGTGTGTGATAAACGTGTAAGTGCAGTGTGTGTAAAGAGCATACAAACCTGTACAAAAATTTAAAAAGATAAAAAATTACCCCCCAACCTGCAAAAACATATATACAACAGCCAACCAACAATGATCTACCCTATGGTTTCAACAATTAAGCACAAGGTATATATACAAGTCACAATATACATAGAATAATGCTATCAGATATTTACATAAAAGTACTAAATAAAATCTATTTACAAATAATAAGAAAACAAAAAAAGAACAAAAAGGGGTAAAATAAATAAATAGAGATCGTTAATAATTTGCACAACTAACAATAACAGGCCTGACTCTCTAAATGTCCCCAGTGGAGTCGCCATCTGTCGCAACCGTGATCGTGGTGAAAAATAGCAACTCGTAGGATTTCAAAATATGAAAAATGGAGTCGCCACCAATTTTATTTTAACTTAGGAAAAATTAGAAAACCTTTCTTTGAAAATGGTCTTTAAAAATCAGATTAGATTCGAGAGTCAGTTATGCTTAGGGAAGGGTGGAAACTTAATTTCACGGCACCCCTAACGCACCCGTCCTAAGACGGTACCTTAAGTCAATTGTGCAAATTCTTGATAATCTCAAATATATTTATTTTACTCATCTTTTTTTTTTTTTTTTTTAGAAAAGGCAATGTAACTATTTTTTATTTTTTATTTTTTATTTTTTTATTTTATTTTTTTATTTTAAAAAAAGCAAGAAAGAAAAGAAATAACCAAATTGTGAAATTTTTTTTTTTACTTGACAAAATAAAGATTCTGCTCCTACGTATCCTCAGATGCAATGAGGAATTCAAAGTTCTCTAAAAAATACTTGTGAGTTGGTTGATTTAAAAAAAAACTTAATTTTGAAAATTTTAATTAACAAGTCGTCGCGACTCAGTTAATCAAATTAAAATTTGAATAGGTGAAACTCGGCGTCATGCTAGAGACGTCACTCATTACACATCAAGTTTGTTGTGAAAATTTTTATTATTATTATATTTTTTTTAAAAAAATTGAATCTATATCAATTAGCGATTTATTTTATTTTGAAAAACATTTGAATCATCAAGTTGTCACAACTTAGATGATTCTAAAAGGTATAGGATTAACAAGCTGTCTTAACTCAACTAATCCCAATTTACTCTTGAATTAATTTTAAAATAAAAATTATACAAAAATAAATAAATAAATAAACCAATCAAACTAACAAATGAATAAGCTAAAAATAAACAATATTTATATTAAAAAATAATACAAAAAATAAAATGAAATAAGCAAGCTTACCTCCAAGGAGTAAAAAATGTTATGCTCAAAGTTATTGCACAGAGCCCCACGCGTTCTCTTCAAATCAAACTTTGAAAAGCAACCCACTTGCAAGAAAAAAAAAATTTACTAAAGTCTCGAGCTCTTATACTTAGTATTAAGCCCAAGTAAAAAAATTTACTAAAATTCTCGGGCTCTTATACTTAGTATTAAGCTCAAGTGTGAAAATTTTTTGGTATCCAAAACAAAAGAGAACCACCTCTATATATAGGAGGAATGGAGGGAGAAGGAGCATGACTTCTCTAATGTGGGACTTAGACACTTTAGTTTTTTTTAACCTTTTTTTTTCATTTTTCATTTTTTTTTTTTTTTTTTTTTTTTTTTTTTTTTTTTTGTTTTTTACTAAGGTGGGCCTATGTGTTTAGGTTTAAAAAAAAAAGCCAACAATGTGAACTTGAATTATTTTTTTCTTTTTTTCTTTATTTCAAATTTTTTTATTTTTATTTTTTTGAGTCCGGTCAAAATTGGGTGTTCACACACGCCGCAGTGTGTAGCTCTATGGAATGTGGCCTAAAATATTGTGTGTCGTGGCGTCAACATGGCTTGCGCCACAACATGATCAATTTGTCTACAGAATTCTACAGCAAATATAGTTTTGCTGCTGGTTCTGCTCCAGCACCTATAAAACTTGTCCAAAAGGTTAAATTACATTATTTATAATAAAAATATAATAAAACTACAAAATCAACATACTACCTATTTAATGCAAAAAGTAAAGACAAAAAACATAAACTTGGGTTCCCTCCCAAAAATGGTCTAATTTCTAGTCCCGACAAAACTTTGTCAAAATTATTTGTGTGAATGGGTGGTATTCTTATACTTAATTGAAGGTTTTCCTTTTGAGGAGTCGCGAACTCCTGCAAGGTCCTCGTATGATTATGGTCATCTGCCATTATTATTGTACCTAAAACACCAAAGAATGAAAACTTAAATTAAAGTGAACTACACAAAACTTGAATTAGAACTAACTAAACTCGTTATCAATATTAGCAATACTGAAATTAACTGTTGTCTCCTGCAATGGCACTAAAAACGTGTTCGATCCGTGCACTTATGGTCTAGAAAAGGACAAACCAGTTTTTGATTTTCCAATTAAACTACAACTAGTGCATAATAGTTGTTTGTTCCCGGCAACAACGTCAAAAACTTGTATGTCCCTTTATAGGCTGCAAGTACACGGATCGAACAAGTAATACAATGTAAAGTAGGATATCGTTCCTACGAAGACAACGTTACTTCTATTGTTAAATATCAACTAATAGCTTAAGTAATTCTATTCAAGAATATAAAAATAGGGAAAATCATATAAACTAAAGATTAAAAAGTAATAAATTGGAAATAAAAATATTGTTTAGAGTTTAGGGAATCCTTATTCACCTCCTACTTCAACTAATAACATGCAACCCTTACAAACAACATGAATGAATTGGTTAGCTCGCTTGAGAATCTACTTTAGTTAAAAGTCTATGTCTAGGTCAATCAATCATGCTTCATTTACCTAACTCACTATGTTTCCATAAGAGCTAGATGCAACATCCACTCATGAAGGCCTATTCTCAAACACCTGTTATGCATGACCAAGGGGTATATTTCTATCCCATTAGCGAATTAACTCATCCCACCATGAGAATGAAATTGAACACGCATCAACCATACATATGATCTCAAATCTAAATTCTTATGTCCAAGTTCATCAGATTTCAGCAAATCACTTAAAAGTTAGCCAAACAATCAAGAACATTAATATACATATGATTGATCAAAACCAAACATCAATATAAACTCAAAGAAGTACAAAATCATTAATATCCATAGAAGGATCCAAAGTAATCCCTAAATACAGCTTAGGTACTCAATGAACACGAAATCATAACACAAAAATCATGTTCATGATACAAGGAAGGGAAGAAAGTAAAGAGAGAAGGAAGGAAGCTCATGGATGTGATCTTTCATGCTTGAATCCTCCTCTATAAGGAAGATGACCTCCAACCTTACTCCATTTGGCTTTCTCTCATCCTAAAACGTGAACCCTAGCCGTAACTTCTCTAAAACTAAAAAGTCATCTCGACTAAAACTAATAAAACAGTATTTATAGGCTCAAAAAACAAGTTCACGCCGCGGGGCCACACATATCACATTGCAACGCGTATTCAATTTAGGTCACCACGCTGCAGCGTACGCTCCTTTGCACCGTAACGCTCTAACCTCGGGTCTTCTGTATGCAGCAGGGGAATGCACCATGTCTCGGCATGAGATGCTAAACTTCACACTTGGCTTGTCTTCCACTTTTGCTCCAAATCCTCCAAATTTCTGCTTCCCTTCCTGTAATAGGAAAATCACCAAGTCAATAACAATTGCAAATCTACTTAATCACTTATAGAATATGTACAATTTGTTCAAAATCATATAGGAAGTTATCAAAATTAGAATTTAACAAATATAAGCCTAAAATCTTCCATATATGCATAACAAACAAGGACTAAGCTATTGATAAAGTACATATATATGGCACAAATAATTATATTTTATGGAGTTATCAATATATATATATGAGAGAGGATCAACTTACACCAGTATAAGTCTTTTTTCTCTTACACTCATTTTCAACCGTTAGTTTCATTTTCATCTAATGGTTACCTTTAATGAAATAATATCAACCATTAGATGAAAGTGAAACTAACGGTTGAAAATAAGTGTAAGAGAAATAAGACTTACACTGATATAAGTTGACCTCTCCTATATATATATATATATATAATTTTCTAATAGTATAAATTTTTTTTTACATTATCATCTAATTTTATATTGACCATCACATTTAATGAATTTGACTATATTAACAAATACATAAGACGTACAAACACAGTAAATAATGTAACAAAGATATCATTAAATACAAATATAATTTTTTTTATACTAATAATACATCAAAATTAATTTTATATTTTTTGGTGAGAATAGTGATATATTTATATGGTCCGTTAGTTTTTACTTTTTTAATCTTTAATCCTTAGTCATTCATAGGAACAAAAATTCAGCACACTATTATTTCTTTTTTATTATTTATGCTTTGACATTGTGACGTGAAACTAATTTGAAATGTAAATGAATATCAACTCATCTAATTCTTCAATGCTCAAATTGATCAAAATAATTAGATTTTACAAAGAAAAATGCATGTTCTGAACTTCGGGTCTCTTGAATCTAATCATCATCAAATTTTAATTTTATTGATTAAACCCTTAAATAATGAAGAAAGTCACAACATATCATTATATCAAAATACTATTAAGTCAACTAAGGTCGTACGATAATAATTATGTAATAACTAAATGATATTCACAATTATATATCATGCAGAAGAAAAATTTAAATCTCTTATCAAATTTTTAGCTAGTTTTTTTTTTATAATATGAAATATCAAGAACAAATTAAAGAACATGTAACCTACATACGTTTATTGGTTTAGAATTCCATCTACATACTCATGATCTCTCCTGTGTTCGAAAGTTGAAATATATTATTAGATAATGAATTTCCATTATAAATATTAGCATATTGTCCCGTACTATATGTGCCAATCAATTAATATAGTGAAACTATTGATTGATGTGTCTGAAACCATTTTCGCAGTGAGAGTCTGAACCATTGATAGAGGCACAGTCAAGATCAGCGACCAAAGTGAACCCCCTGCCTTAGATTGAAGAGTGAAGCTAGGGTTCCTCATGATTGGTTCCCATGGGATGCCTCTAGCATGCTTGACATTCTCAAGGTGGGGCAAGCCCCTCTCAATATCTTTGGCTTAATATTATAGTCGTTATAAATCTTCTATGTTATTCTGGACTGTGATCTGGAATCATGTCTCATGAGTCAATCCGGCATGCAATACGTCGAAGTCTGTCATTGACACCCTCAGCGGGGATTCGCTTATGACACGCAGATGAGATCCCGGCTCTATGCATATCGGACCACGACATTGGATAGTAATAACATTTTCATAAAATTTGCACAATGGATAAATCCTGAAAATATCTGTTATTACCAATCATGATCGTGAGAATAAAAGCATTCATAATCGCCTTTAGTTACTCATTATTGCAGTATCAAAATTATAATATTATAGGGATCTTTTGTAGCTAACAAGGGAATATATCTCCTCCTACAATTATTATGGGAGTGTATCTCATCAACCTCTATAAATACAAGACTTATTTACTTTCACAAGTAACTTATCACTCTTTACATGAATCCTACTTGTGCACAGTTTGACTTGAGTGTTGAAGTCCCTTTGCAAGTACCAATTCCCCCTATTCAACACGCTCTGCTACTGTTACACAAAGAGAAAATCACTTTAACGTGCCTATCTCAGATACCCTTCAATATACACTACTGAACATATGCATATTTGCTCAATTCGAATTTTGAGCTACAGTTTAGCTTAAGCTAATGCTTCCGTGGAGTATAAGTTATTGTCTTTTGTGAATTACTATCTAGCTTTGCTAATTGCAATGTTGGTTTTTGTGTTTGATTCATTTGATTCATCTCTTCCTGGAATGGTAATATAGAAAATTCTTTGGAGTAATGGCTAAATGTTTAAAAAGCATTAAACATCTTCATTATTATTTCCATTATCCTTGGTGTTACTGTCACCACGCTTTACTGTCATCACCTCTAACACCTAGTTACTGAAAATAATCATATTTTTATCTAATTCAATGTTATATGGTGTATCAAACAAACAGATGACATAATAGGATGTTGTCTCTTATATACAATCCATTAATTAGTCCAAGTAGCTATGTTGTGATTTGACAACTCCTATTCTATCCATGCTTCTCCAAGTATTTTGAAGGTTCATCTTAATAAGACTCTTAAAAAATATCTTTACTAACTTGCATAACTAGATGAATTCACCTATAGTGAGACGTTGGAGAGAACTGTTCAACAATGGCATTACATAAGAGGATTTCATCAATTCATAAATCTAATATTCTCTCTAGGTTGGTTGCTACTTAAGAAAGCAATTGATTTGCAATAATAACTAATAATAATAAACTTGCTTGTCAAAAACTTATAATAATCAACTATAACATTGGCTAGATCGAAACCGACATATATATATGTGGCGAAGAAACACAAAGAAAAAGACATATAAGCGTAGTGCTAGTTAGCTTTCTTTTGCTCTTAGGTGACTAGGCCACCCCGTAGCTCTCCAAAAAAAGACGTATATAGGAGTTGGCACACCAATTTTTGTGGCTTGGACCGATAACCCAGAAGCCAGCAGATTAGTTTGACGAGCTGGTGCGGTTTGATTAGAAGAGCAACCTTATTCTTTTGAAGCTCAAAATGGTGAGTTTTGGATTAAGAAACCGAGTGGGGTTACATTTGACCAAGTCTAAAACTTGAGCTGTCAAGAGATAATTCCTAAAAAATAGGGATGAAGGTTAAATGTGGTTGTCTTTCATATTCAAACACAGAGAAAGTGGAAAAATGGTCATTTTTGGGGCAATTTTTTAAAGTGAAGCATGCAAAAAACTTATTCAAAGAGACCCCACAATCTGGTAATGGCCATAAATTACTAGTATGAAGGTTCATGTTCCTAAATATGTGGAAAGTGAACTTTGAGGCCTAAAGGTGCACTAAGGCAGCATTTTTTCCAACTCCAACACTATAAATAAGCATCTAAGGCATTGAACAATGGATCCCTATCATCAACACAAAAAACACACATTCATTTCATCATTTATTTTCAGTTTTATCTTGAATCTTTATTGAGGGCTTTCTTTAATTACCACAAGGACTCACTCTGAATGGCATAGTTCCCTCATTTGGGATGCTTGACAAGACACATAGATTCAAGATCTTTCAGATTTCTAGGTGTTTCTAAACTAATTCAATGTTTCGAGTATATGCACTTAAGATCAAGTCGTTGGATTTCTTCAGCAACTATGAGTTCTCACGCTAAAACACGTGTTGTTCCTTCCTTTGGTCACTTAAGGGAAAATTCCAAAGCAAATCCTAACACTACTACCACTTAGGCCATAGGTGATTCTGTTGGCTTAGAAAATGCAGCCAAAGTTGTGGTGCAACTACAATCTTGCCCTCATGTGCTATCAAATTGACCAAAGTGTGGGAAAATTTGTCCCTTTAATAACGGCTCAAATAGCCAAAGTCAAAAGGTCTCTCGTGGTGAATGAAGCCCAAATTAAGAACCAATAAAAGGGAGGTCGGGGACATGAACCAAGGAACTTTTCCTCAGTTTGGCCAGCCAGTGGCGTGAAATGCATATTCAATTCCATCATTAGAGACTTACCTTATGTTAACAATGTGGCAAATGACTACTATGGCTAGTATTTTTATAGCCACAATTACAGTGACTCCATGGCAGTCGACAACAGCTTCAAGAAATGCTCAGCCTTTCCAGACACCAACTGAACAGCCTAATTATGCTACTTCAACAGTGTCAAGGTCCATAGTGCCACTATTGCAGTATGGTCAAGTACATATAGCTTGCAGACCTTAACAAATCCAGCTAAAACTAATGCTGCTTCGGCTTCTCAATTGAATCCTATGGCTAATTTTGGAGGGAATGCACTTGTGTGGTAGCTTGCAGCTAATACTTACACTCCTTATCAATTTGCTGCTCACTCATATGCTTACACTCAGCCTTATACTACACCCCAGCCATGGGAGACACCTAGTGCAAGGCCTTGTGTTCCGATGGCCGCGTAGGGGTATAACCAGACGCCTTATAATGCCTCGACTCCTGGAGCAAGGTAAGGTCAACAACCTTACTATCCCCAAGCCTCGAAGGCAACCTCATCCTTGAATATTAACCCAAACTAGATAGCTAATATATTGAAAAGACATTTTTGGGTTAGTTTGAAGCAGAATGAGAGGTATGTCTCAAGAAGCCATAACTTAAGTGAATTGATAGAATGGCACCTTTTTCAAAGGGTTACAAGTACCCAGAATTCTCAACATTCTCTGGAGAAGACGACCAAACTACCTTAGAATATATCAACTGATTCACTGCTCAGTGCGGTGAGCTCGGCAAGAATGACTTCTATCGACTGCTATTAGTCCCATTATCCCTGACTAAATCGACTTATAGGTGGTATACCAATTTGCATCCTAGCTCAATCCAAAGCCAGAATAAGATGGAGTTGTTGTTCCACAACCATTTTTACAATATTCAGCCAGAGTTTTCAATAACTAATCCTACAATGGTCAAGTAGTGGCTGAATGAACGTATAGCTGATTACTTAGAGAGGTTTTGGGAAGCCAAAACCTTATGCCACTTGCCCTTGCCGAAGAGTGAATATGTAAATTTGGCTATTGAAGATATGCTTAATTTCTTAAAAGAGAGGCTAATCCTTACTGATTTTGTAGACTTACCCCAGTTAGCTTTGAGAGTAATTAGGTAAGAAACACAAATTAAAGATAAGGAAAGGAAAAGATCCTTGAGAGCAATCAGATGCCTTATGAGGAAGGAGAGATCAATGCTATAGAAATCCTCAAAGACTCGATCTATACTTGCCTTGCGTTGAGAGCTTCCAAAACCAAGAAGAAAGAATAGGGTGAAGTTAAAGAAGACTACCTCTTTTATATTATAAAAGTCGACTAGATCTTTGATTTCTTGCTGAAGGATAAGAAGATTCGGTTTCTTGAAGGCCATCACATTTTAAAGCCAGAGGACATCAAAGGCAAAAAGTATTGTAAGTGGCATAATTGATACAGTCATTACACTAGAAACTACGTGGTTTTCAGAGTTACTATACAGAAAGCAATCAAGAAAGGAATATTCAAGTTGATGGATAAGGCAGCTTTAAAGATAGTTGTTGACATAGACCCTTTCCTGAAGTAAGTTGGTGTTAATGTAATAACACTTCCTAATCTGGAAAGCAGAGCTCCATCAGTCCGGGTCAAAGTGAAAACTAGACTCCTTTAGGTTACTAAAGGCTCACAGGCTACATCAACCACTGTTATACCTAGAAAAAAATGCACCCAAAAGAAATGTCTTCAAAAGGTTAAGTCATTAAGTTATTAGTATTATTGATGAGTTACCTTTTGTTAAAAGATAGGTATGATAATATCCTCTTATTGATCAAACTTTGAGGATGCAAATCTTCCTAGTAATCATACAGCTCCCAAAATAATGAAGCCAAAAGCTGACGTTAAGATTGTTAAATGAAACATCAACCACCACCTAAAAGCTATCAAGACTGTAAGCTTTAAGAGGGATTCACCAAGGCTTAGAGGAGAAGATGGCAGCGCAAGAAAGCTAAAGAAAAAAGGAAGAAGTTGTAGCATATGTTGGTTGAAACTAGGACACGACCTAGATGGGTCCAAAAGAATGTCACAATTAGTGGTGTAGAATCCAATAACTAGAAATAAATTTTGGAGCAATCACTGAAGCAAAATCTAGTGGAAAACCGGAAATAAATAAGGCTAAAGCTAAAAACAAGAAGCTTAAACCAATGAAGATAGACAAATAACCTCAGTTGATTCCACAACAAGATACAAAGTCATTGACTAAAGAAGAATTGCTTGACCTAGAGATGCAAGTGCTTCTCAAGAAAGAAATAGAACCTGTTGGTATTTCAGATGAATCATATTTATAAGGGCCATCAGAATAACTGATGGTTGTTGATATGATCAGCATACTCCTTGCTAATTTCTCACTAAAAGACAATTTGGCCAATTGTTTAGAAAGAGATGTGTTGGTCTTAGAAGTTTAATGGGCTACTTTGTCCATCGAAGAGTATCTTACATAGGTAGCTAAGGTCATGTTTGAAAAACCAAAGAAATATATGGCCAAACATTTAAAGCCACTCTATATCAAGGTATATGCGAATGGCAGGCCCATAGCCAAAGTCTTCATCGACAATGGAGCTGCCCTCAACATTATGCATATGATGACATTGAGAAAGTTAGGAAGGACTAAGGCCAATCTTGTCTCTACTAATATGTAAATGACAAGTTTTACTGGTGGAGTCACGACGACCAAAGGCATAATACCTTTGGAGTTTACTTTCGAAAGCAAAACCAATATCATTGTCTTTTCTTATGGTGGATGCCAAAGCCATCTACACCTTATTGTTAGAGCGTGAATGGATTCATACCAACCACTACATCTGTTCATCTCTTCATCAAATTCTCATATATTGAAATGGTGATAAGGTAGAAGCAGTCAAGGCCGATGATAAGCCATTTGAGGCTGAAGTAGGTATAGTCGAAATCCAGTTTTATTCTCCTTATATGGCCTCTTTAACTACTTTGATGCAAGAACCCTTTAGGGAAGATAGCTTTGCTAAATGGACCCATAAGGGCTTTTAGGTGAAACATAAGGCCGAAAACTCAGCCACTCAAACTGTTTAGATGGTAGCTATCAGGAAATTATAAGCCAAAATGGACGCTTATACAACAAAAAACAAGGTGACATCAGCAGTGCCAGAAGAAGCCAAAGTTAGCGGGGCAATATTCATAGAATCCCCCTTGCGAGAGGATATGAAGACTATTGAAACTCAAGACCCATTGGTAGAGATTAACTTAGGCACAACCGACACACCCAAAACAAATTTTATTAGTGGCTTACTGGAAGATGAATTTAGAAAGACGCTAATCTAGATGCTTCTGAAGTATAGGGACTGCTTTGTGTGGAATTTCCATGCTAAGTCTTACTCGAAGCTTAGGGGAGCATTGGTTACCTCTTAAACCCATAACTAAACCTTGCAAGTAGGTTGCATAGAGATTCACACCAGAACTGATTCCTAAGATCAAAAAATATGTGGAGAAGCTGTTACAAGCTAGCTTTATCAGGATAGCTAGGTACATCAAATGGCTAGCAATCATTGTACATGTGGTTAAGAAGAATGGAAAGCTATTGATATGAGTTGACTTCAAAGATCTGAACATGGTCACACTTAAAGATGAGTATACCATGCCCGGAGTTGATATGTTTGTTGATGCTGCTTCTTTGATAATCCTATTTTTAATTATATTTTTATATTTTTTTAAATAGGATTTATGGTATTTTTCTCTTCATTCGGCTTGATATATTATTTAAAGAATTTAATTATTAATTAATTTTGATAATTGCATATTTGTATTGTTGGGATTTTGGCTCATATATCTTGATAAGATATGAATTGTTTTATTTATGTTTATTCTTAGCAAGTATATCCTTGGAGATTTTGGAAATCTAAATTAAGGATAAAGAAGATTACTTGGAGATCAACAAGCGATTTATTTCGAGACCAAAGAGGTTTGACTATAAATAGAACTAATGGCTTAGGTGTACCATATAGTGAAAAAGAGGGGTCGTAGCAAAGTAAAAAGATAGACTCAGTAGCAGTGCAGCACCATAGAGAGAGAAATTGATCAAAGGGATTTTTCATGAATTCTTTTAATTTAATTTTTCTTTTTAACTTTTACATCATGAACTAATTTTCTTTTGCTAGGGCTGAAATATAGCCTAATTACAAAAATACAATTTTCTTTATTCTTATTATTGTATATTTTATTTTCCATGGTTAAGTGTTTATTATTGTTCTTAATGCTTTTAGATGTCTTATCATCATTCAATTATTTTGATGTTCATGATGAAATCAAGATGTAATTTATGATATTTGCTTCTTATAATAAACATCACAAATTAAGTGAAAGCTAGAGATAGGTAAATGCGATTTGTGTAACCTTGGTAGGAATCTAAAGAGCTTAATAAATTTTTGTTTCTCTAAATTAAACCAAGAGATTAGGCAAGTTAGTGGGTAAAGGCACTTTGGCATAATTTGAGAAAGAGTGTTAAACAAAATAGGGATTTCGATCTTCAATTAAAAAAATTAAATTGAAATAGCAAGATCTAGAAATTGCATTGGATTAACCAGATAAAATTGAATGCTCTAGTCTAATGTATTTTCTTCTCAATAAATCAATATTTAATTTTAGTTTTATTTAGCATTAATTAGTTTTTATTTTATTTTACTTTTTTGAGAATTAATTTCACAAAATTTCAGTTCTTCAAATAGTGTTAAAATTAGTAATTTTGGTACTTAATAAATTATTTTTGTTGTGGGATCGACACTCTACTTACATGTTTACTACTTGAACGATTTAGTGTACTTGCTAAAATTCGCATCAAGTTTTTGGCACCCAGGGAAACTTTTATCTTATCAATATTGATACCATATAGTTTTGATATTAATTTGAAAGTGTTTTTTTTTATTTTTTTAGCATGCTTTTATTTTTTTCTAATTATTTTATTTTAGCTTGTTTCTTTCTTGTAGTGTATGTAGCGATTAAGGAGTTTTGAATTAATTCCTATTGATTGGGAAGTTGAGAAGACATTAAGGCTCATTAGAAAGGAAAAGAAAGGAGAAGAAGCTAAGCAGATTTCAATCATGGCTAACAACGGAAATCTTGTAAATGGAGCATTGAAAGATTATGTTTTACTAACTATTGAGGGGTGTGCTTTGAGCATCAGACGACCACTAATTCAGGTAAACAAATTTGAGATTAAGCTAACAATCATTCAAATGATTTCACAATCAATGTAATTTAGTGGAGATCCATCTAAAGACCCCAATCTACATATATCTAATTTCTTAGAAATTTGTGACACATTCAAGAATAATGGAGTCACTAATGATGTGGTATATTTGAGGCTTTTTCCATTCTCATTATGGGACAAGGCAAAGGTTTGGCTCAAGTCATTACCACATGGATCCATCACTATATGGGAAGAACTTGTTCAAAAATTTCTTGAACATTATTCATCATGCGCTGGTAAGTGGCCCTTGCATTTTTTAGCCTAAACAACATTACTAGGTAAAAGTAACTTTTCATCTCGGTTACGAAGGCTTTCTTATCCTCGTCATTTAGATGCATGGGGATCTGGTTATAGCTAGAGTATGCATCCATAAAGGAAAGTAACCTAAAATCGGACAAGTTATCCACCAGCTTGTCGATGTTAGGAAGTGGGTAGGGGTCCTTCGGACATGCCTTATTGAGGTCGTAGTAGATGTACATATGTCACTTCCCATTGGCCTTTTTGACTAAGACAAAATTTGAAAGCCACGTGATGTAAGGGACCTCCTAATGAAATCGGCATTCAGGAATTCCTTCACCTATTTTTATATCACCTATTGTCTTTCCAGCCTAACTTTTCTTTTTTGTTGTGCCACCAGCTTGGCGTTCTTCATGACGGAAAGATGGTGGCAAACGAATTTAGGATCTAGGCCTAGCATATCCACTGAAGTCCAGGCGAACAAGTCCTTATTTTTTTGGAGGATCTCGGTCAGCTGGGCTTTCTCTTTTTGGCTGAGTTGCCCATCAATCTTGGTAATTTGGCCTGGCTTGGCTCCCAAGTGAAGGGGGTTGAGCTCTCCATCTGGCAGGGAACATGTATCTCGAATCTCATCGCGTACATCCAACTCGATCAAGGGGATGTTGACCAAGTCCATAGTGACCGGGCCTGGATTGTTGTGCGAGACTGCTGTTCGTGGTCTCTTAGTGATTTTCAAGCTTTCGTTGTAGCACTTCCTCGCTACAACTTGGTTTCCCTTAACTGTCACAACCTTGTCTTGGTGATCCAAAAACTTCATGGCCAAGTGGGGTGTAAAGATCACGACCCCCATGGCGTTGAGTGAAGGGCAACCTAGAATAATATTATAGGCGAAAGGGCAAGCCACCACCAAAAACCTGACCTTGATGGCCTTGAAGAGGGGTTCTTTTCCCAAAGTAATGTGAGTCTCGATATACCCAACTGAGATAATCTTGTCACTGGTAAACCTGATCAGCTTGTTGGTATGCAGAATGAGCTCTTCTTTCGATAATCCTAGCTTGTTTAATAAGTATAGGAATATTATATCAGTTAAGCTTCCTTGATCCACGAACATTCTTTAGACTTCAACGTTGGTGATTATTCTGGTAATGACCATGCGATCATCGTGATCTATGACGGTATTCCTATAGTCCCCATCAGAAAATGAGATCGGAGGAGCCTTTCTTGACCCTCTTCCCGAATTAGATTATGTGAGGGAGGTCATACTTATCACTACCTAGAAAGCCCTTTTCCTAGTGTTTCCTGACTCGCCACCACCCCGCGAATCCCCCAGAAATGGTGTTTACTGTTTGGATTACTTCAGAGTGGCAGTGGTTATCCCTCACTAGGTCTCCAGGTCTTCACTGCGCTAATGATATCTCTCTGGTGGAGGAATTCTTGTGCCTATCCTGCCTTGGTTCTGGTAGAGTTAAGGCTGGTTCGTGGGCAGCAGGGATCGATGCCAGACAGCAATTCGTTAGAAGCAAGCTATGCACTATAAGAGCTCGGTTTTGGTTTGTTGGAGTCTTTCTCCTCCTTGTGTTCACCATTGTGGCGATGGTAGGAGGAGTCTTGAAAGTGGTGTTAGGGATAGAAATTTATCGCTTTCCATATACGGCGCCAATGTTCAGAATTGGGTTCTGAGGATTACCTGGGAAGGTAAGATGCACTGGGTTCCTCCAAGGTATAGCAACACAGTCGTGGAGCGAAGGGGTAGTTACCTACAAAAGGCACTCTGACGCTCAAGTCAATAGCTGCACAAGGAGGATAGTATGTAATAAGATTAGTGCATACCTTTGTCCTCTTGTTTATCCCTTATATATAGACATATGAGCATGTAAAAAGTGTGAGAGATCTGAGTGTTTCAGTGCGTATCGTATGCTATCTCTTGGTAGTGCGGAAAATCATTATTCCATATAATATGTCCCCTTCATCCGAGTGAAGTTGTGTCTCCTTTTTCCTCTCGGGAGGGGGGGGAGGGGGATAGGCTCAATGGACAAATTGCTTCTTGGGCATAACACGTCTAAGGGCCAGCCTGATGAGTCGGGTTTCTCCAATCCTATTAGCCCATGCTCGATCCAGAACAGAAACTAAATCACCATAAAACAAAAGCTTTCCACAATAAACTTGTTGGGAATTGTTGGATTTCATGACACAAACTGAACACTAAGACAACAAGAATTCTAGAGATGGAGAACAATCCATGATAGGCTTTCACAAGGGTTGGGGTAAATGACATTAATAAAACAAGACTAAATGACATCAACTTAAAGAAAACTACTGTAAACAAATAAAAACAACGAAATATATATTGTTTAGTGGAATATATTTGGTTGGATATATAGAGAATTGTGTCATGAAATATCTCTCTTAAAAATTTAAACTGTTAAGTAATGATACATGAATCAGTGGTGAAGTCACACAAATGTGAAGGGGAGCCTTGAAATATATATATATATAGACACACGCACTAAAGCATTTCCACTTTTTTTTTTAAAAAAAATTTATCTCTCATGCTCTTTTCTTATTCAATTGACCAAATTCTTTTTTACATGGTCATAGGTAATTATTAATTTTTTTAATCATGAAACTCCTATTTTTATTTTAAGAAAGTAACGGAGCTTTTTGATTTCATGTGTAGTTTTTTTTTTTTTTTTGTTTATCTCTAATACTCTCTTTTTTTTAAAACTTTAGGAAGCATATTTCTAATTTTTTTAATTATCTATTTTCTTTCCATGATATCCTTTGTGACATTGATATTAGAAATTTTTAATTGTTAGTTATCTTTGTATGTTGTTAGTACTTTTAATTCTCACTTTCATGGTTTTAGTTTATTGATATTTAGAATTTAAGTTTATATAATATAGTTTTATTGAAAATTTTAAGTATTATGGTTATAATTATTTAGATAAATGTGAAGCAATATGATACTAATTGTATCTTTTTAATAAGATATGCCATTATAGATAAATTCTTAAGAAAAGTGATTTCTCATTATTAATACCAAATTTCCTTTGAATTAAGTAATTGGGACAAACTTAAAAAATTTTCTAACAAATTTTAGTTTACGTCTTAGAAGTTTTTCTTATCATCCCAATATAAAAATAAGGAAAAAGTCTACAAAAGCCTCTTCAACTTTGTGTTACGTCCACTTTAGTCTTGTAACTCTTAAAATGTGTAATATGGACTTGCAACTCTCAAAACTATGCAGCTAAGTCCAAATTGTGATGACCGTTAATTTAT
The DNA here is from genome assembly GCA_029884595.1 of Ormosia semicastrata. NCBI lineage: Eukaryota > Viridiplantae > Streptophyta > Magnoliopsida > Fabales > Fabaceae > Ormosia > Ormosia semicastrata. The sequence goes on along the minus strand of JAQQTO010000056.1, from coordinate 46,513,212 downwards.
GGACGGTAAAAACTCTATTCTACTTTACTTAATTTGCACTTTAATCTTACAACTCTAAAAAATTGTGCACTTTAGTCTTACAAATCTCAAAATTATGCATAAATTGTGACCATTTCTATTCATAAATTAATAATTGTCACAATTTTAAACTCAAGTGCACAATTTTGAGAGTTATAGCACTAAACTACATATAAGGCAAAGTTGAAGGAGTAATTTTTTAAACTTTTCTCTTAAAATAACATCTTAAAAAAATATTAGTATTCTTCTTAACCTCAAGAGCCTAACTCCATCACTGACACGAATGATTTTATATGATTTTCAATCTTCAGCTAGTGGAAGTCTTGAGTAATTGCCTAATAATGAATTAGTAGTACGTAAATCATTTGGAAGTTTGCTATTTTCTCTTTTCTTGTAGCGTAAGTCATGTGGCAGATCTCATTGAATCACTTCGTCAAGCTATGCTCCACATTCTTCGCAATGATTTGGAGATCTCATTGAATCACTTCGTCAAGCCATGCTCCACATTCTTCGCAATGATTTGGATTATTGTCACCATCAAAGAAGCAATTGATCGATGTTCACAAGTAATTACTATTCAATTACCCATGTATTCGGTTAGTAAAAGTCAACTGTATTGAGCAATTCAACGTCCATGCCCAACCCACTTCAGCTATACCATTAATCATTTCCCCTTCAGTTCAATTGGCTAATATAAACAATTAAAAATCTAATAATTATAGGTAGAGGGAGATTAAAAAAGATTATAAGTAAAATAAATAAAAAAAAATTAAATTTTTATAACATTTCTAAAAATTTAATTTATGATAGAATACAATAATGTAATTTAATCTATGTAACTGACCCTACCTAACAAGAAAATACTTGATTGTTGTTGGCTAATATAAATAAAGCAAAAATATACTTCTCATTTTTTAATTTTCTCAAAGTTTTATTTTGATTCTAGAACTATGTTTTATTTTATTTTAATTTTAATATTTTTTAAAACTTAACTATTAACACCATTAAATATTAACGGGATTTACATAGCATCTTATGTAAGCACAAGTATGTAATTAGTGCTGTCTAACTAGAATTTAAAAAAGAAAAAACAATTTGTAATTAGAAATGAATTTGATGAACTTTAAAAAGATTTAAGACGGAAATAAAATAATATAATTATAAGACAAAAATGAAACTTATAATAATAAAGTTAAAAGGATTTATATTTTTCACGTAGATTGATCACTGAAAATTGCATCAAGTTCCAAAGTGTTTCCATAGAATTGGGTTACCTAAAATTTCATCAACTATTCATTAAAGTATTAGAACTATCAATATCAAACCATTTCTTGCTTAACCACTGAATTATAGCGGAAAACTTTGAGCTATTCTAAGCAGTGAAATCGAATTCAGCTTGAATCGGACAATCGAACCGGTGAACCTCGCTAAACGTTCCAAACCAATCAGAGAACTTCATAGATAGAATAGGTAGCTCACCCAATGTTATTCCTAATATACCTCATCTCAAACATGAAAAAAAAAAAATCCCACGTAATACGAAAATCTTATACAAGACCAAAGTATTACAAAAAATTTTAAATAGTTTAAGGCAGGTAGTAATTGCAATTATTGGCTACCACTAAGAACACTCCCATGTAGGTCAATTAGCCACGATTATGATAGTCAAACTAGTTTGTCAAGCTTAGTAATAAAGAAAAGTGGTACTATATGTTCTAGGTGGCTCACCAAGACCCAACATCGTGATCAAGAGCCAACTCTGCCCAATGTAAGTAGCCCAACAAACTTGGCCCAACTAAGCCAACTCCTACACTTATTGATCGCATCTTCACAGTCCCAAACCTAAGAACTCCACTACTTAGGAAAAAAAGTTTATTGGAATATCTTAATTCCTTGTGCTTTAGAGGTCAGCTGGAAACTATCTGTCGTCACCATTCTTACACAGAAAGAAGACAAGAACTCAGATTGAGGGATCAAAGAATTAGAGAGAGAGAGAGAGAGAGAACTATGAAAGAAATCAAGAGAAAAAACAAATTAGGGTGGAGCATGCTCTCACTAAGAATACCCTCTCTCAAGTGCACCACATGGTTTCCATCGAGTGGAGGCTGTAAACGTATTTCACAACCAAAATTACTGTTGACAACGTTTTGTGCTTTTTTAGCATGCGGTGTGACAAATAAAGCTTTTTACTTCATATTCCGACATTCTTCGTTTAAGGTATGAGATTCATATAATTGAGTGTTATAGAAGTCTCAAATGTAAGTTTGTAATCATATACTTGTCTATCAAACACATGCATCTAACTCAAGTATATAATGTTACTTGTGCTATACGGGATTTCCACAAAAAAGAAATAAATTGGAATGGAATGGGATGATGGTTTCCAATCCAGAGTTTTATAGCTTTGAAATGGAATGACTTGGAAAGTTACTCAATTTTTTGGTACATGAAATCAATGTAAATAGAATTAAATTTGATTTCAATGACATAGATATCCTCTTGAGAAAACGAAAAAAGGTTAACTTTTTCAGGTTAACTTTTGTCATATATAATGTTTAAATTTTTTTTTTTATAACAATGATAAAATGTTGTCATTAAGAAATATTTGTGATAAGAAAAATTACAAAGTGTACAATGTTTTGGATCAAATACTCCATACATTTTTTTATAGTATCTTCTTTATGATACTTACGATAATAATTATGTACCACTACATCATTATTATTCTTTAAAATTTAACATGAACAATTCAAAATTAATCATAAAGACAAATGGTAGGTTGAAAATAAAATTGGTTTAGAATGGATAAATTTAATAAAGAGTAGTAATTGTCATTGTATAAAATAATGGTACGTTTTAAAAAAGAAATTAAATCCAATTCCATGGAACATAAAATCATCAATCCGACTCTTTTGGAGTGAATGATGATTCCTCGTTCTATGGAATGAGGCACGAAACAAAATTACGATTTCATACCTTTGCTAACAAATGATAATGCTCCACGTAATAAAACATGAAATAGAATTACTACTCCACATACCAAAAATAACATAACAATATATGGTATTCAGTAATGTTTTACACACATATAAGGTCTTCAGAGATCTCATATCTTATCTCAACTATTCACTTTTTTCTCTCTCCCACTTTTTTCCCCCACATCCAATGGTCCACATGATTTTTGTACACAAACCTCCATGTAAAAATCATTTCCATCAGCTATATGAGGATGGAGACCAAACACAAGAAACCTTTATCTTAGTAAAATACTCCGATAACGGTCAAAGGTGTAGATATGATAGTTGATAATCATGTGAGAACAGTGCTTTCCTTTTAAGGTAGAAAATCTTATCCACAATTAATAATTAGATGAAATAAAACAGTATTACTATTAGGTTTAAAAGGACTATAAAGCTTTACAGGAGTAGAAAGAACCCACAGCCCAATAAACAGATGCCTAGCCCCACGTCCAATATTTCTCTATTGTATCATTCATGTATCATTATTACAAGTCACACAAGGCCACAGAGGTAGTTATTCATTTGTTTTGGTTTGTTTATGTATACAGGTTTCCCTTCCAGCTTTCATCCAAAGAGTACTAGTAGATTGACTGCGAGAAATGGAAGGACTTGCCCACTACAGTCTGCAGAGGTAGGCCTTGCCCAGGAAAACACTAGAGCCCATATAAGTTCAATGAGCATCCCGAAAGGCAAATCTTCATAGGCACATACATAAGGCTTTAAAAATCCTGTATTCCTTTTTTCTTTTTTTTTCCCCCCATTTTCTTAGAATTCTTTCTTCCAAGTAAAGGAAATCAACCAATCCACTTGTACACAAGATTGGTGTGAGGTCACAATTTTAATCCAAGTTTACATACAAACAAAAATCTATACAAGATTACAATAAAAAAAACGGCAGCAAAGCTCTGACCCATTCTGTAATAAAAATTGTGGGGTTATAATTAGCGTCGGGAATTCATCAAACCGTCAATCAAGAAAGTATCCTGCCACGGCATCTACTGACTCTGCAGCCTGAGCTGCATCGGCTATTCTAATTAACATTGTGGCCTTGTAGATAGCCAAATCTGCATTCTCAACAAGAGATTGAGCCCTTCTGCGTTTTTGTATGGCTAATTCCACGGACATCTTTGCAGAGGCTTTAGCTTCTTCAATCCTAAGCATTGCATTCTCTTCCAAGGCATCCTGTTCAGCTGCAAATGCTGAAAATGAATAGAAGATGAGACAAACTTATACAACATGCATATATAAAGTACAAACCGGTAATTTAAATGCTTATCAAATAAAGTCCAATATGACATAAAACAAAAGATGAATGCAAAACCCATTGTTCTACCATCAGCAAAAATATCCCAACAAAATCAACGGCAGTCTTTTAACAGTTCCTTCTAGAAACCTATAAATACATCTACACTCACAGTAACAGTCACAAATCACTGGACACTGGAGACTCAACCAAACAAAGATGAAGAGGAAGAAAAAAAAATCCACAAAAGTTGCAGACTTTGCTGCAAAGTTATGATAAGCCAAATCAAAAAGCTTGTGCTAGATGAATATATTCATGCAATTACAAGATATATGATGTATCACACGCAAGATATATGACAAACTTCATAGCAAATGAAATGAGTAAAACAGGTAAAAAATGTCTGATCATTTGATTCCAAAAACCACCCACTAAACAAGATCTTCAGAGAAATATGTCAAATTCTAGTATTTATATTGCATAAGATGGGGGTCAAAAGAAAGACTCTTGCTTAATTATCTACACAGATACCAAAAAGGTCAAGGAAAAACCACTACATCAAAATTCTACACCAACTATAATGAAGGTCAACATATTCAAATTCACAACATTCTAATAGAAGCAATCCTCATTCTATCTTGTTAAGACATAAACCATAAAATTACCTTTCAACACACTTGGTTGATTGCCTCTACCAAACTGACTTGGCTGCCTCTTAAACGACCTCCTCTTTCGCAGCAAAGGCTTAGGGATAAGTGGAGCTCTCTTTGATTGATAACCCTGACACAATTAAATTAACCATGTCAATCAGATAATGGGGATGCAGTGCAATTTACAACAATGTCCCCAACACGGTTTATTATACCAAACTTTTAGATTGAGAGAGAAAAAATAAAGGACAAATGAAGTTAAGAGCCATATAGGTGCGATCAAGGTAAATAATACAGGCACAGGTATCACCATTCACACACCCCCATCTTGTGGCTACAAAAATATAACAGATGTACCTTAATATTGAATTAAGAAATATAACCTGTTCTAAAAGTCTACCACTCCTAAATATACATTGGAAAAGAAAATGAGATTCAGAAGTCTTACAATATTTCCTTCTCGATTTTCTAAGGAGCAGAATGGCATGAGGTTAATTCATTCAATATTCCCTAACCACTAGACTTATAATTTACTGTACTTTTGTTATGAACATCAATTAAAAAAGATCCCTAAACCAAATAGCAATCATTGCTCAATAAATTTTTTCATACTCATTGACTTAATAGATATTTTTTACTACTATAAATAGTAAGTATATACATATAAATTCCATCATTTTGGACCGGTAATGGCTCTGATTTTCACAAGGAGCAACTTTTTGCAGAATTGTCATATTTGTTTAAATGATTAGCAACCCATTTGCCTATATAAGCAAGCATATATGAAAGTGAACTATATATATGAAGCAAGGGTACCAACAGACTCATGAAACAAAGTAGGCTCAAACCCATATTAGCACAAACACAGGCTAACAGACGAACAATATATATTAACTATAATCCATCTACACGTCTGATTTTTAATATATTCATACAAGAAAATATGTGGAAAACCCTGTTTTGCCAAAGGTCCTAAATCTTCTATATTTTCTGACTGAAAGATGAAAAGACAACCAAGAAGCATCCATCATATTGTGCATAGACAATACTTTTAAAAGGTAAATATATTATACACCAGACAAAATGGCAATCTAGAATTAACATACTCCACACACAATGCAATATCTAAAACATGATGGAAAATTTACCTGGAAAACCCTAAGTAGAAAAGAACGTTTTTGCTTCCGTTTTCTCATCCAATAACTACATATAGCTTCTACAACTTCCTTGCTACCCATATCGTGACAAGCATTAGCTGCAGATTTTTCATCAAAAGAATAATCTGGATTACAATAATAAACCTTCTCCAAAGCATCAATAATAAACTCAAAACTATCCTCTGAAACATGTTCTTGAAACTCATTATTGAACTTGCTCAGCCATTCCTCATCTTCAGAATCCATGTCATAATTCGCAGTTCTCCTTGTCATTGCTCTAGATAACTCATCATCATTTGCAGATATATAAGTATCTGGTCTGTGAAAGGGAAAACTGTTACTGTCTGCATAGGAAGAGACCTCATGCACACCTGGTACTGGAATAAATTTCGTGACAGAAGCAGGGATATTGCGATCATAACACTTCTTATAAAGGTATTTAAAGACAATCCAATCCTGGCGATTAGCAAACTCCAGCTTCCATCCATTGTCCAATGAAAACAATATCACATGGGTGAGCCGATTGGAAGAACAGGGTCTCATCACTTTTTCTGCTTTGAAAGTGCATCTAGTCAATCCATCTTTCTTTACAGAGAGAAGCCATTCTCTTGAAGCGGACATTTCTAAAGTGACAATTGCTCCCTCTACCCTGTAACATTGGTTTGACTCTGCAACCAATAAGTTTGCAGAACAGAGAGATGAATCCAGTCCTTCTGTTGAATCCACCACAGCAGAATTTGCTTCTTTCAAACTTCCAATCGTGCAACTGTTAGCCAAACTTCTAAGTTTCTTGCTAGATGCCACACCAGACAATGGGATATTGCTTTTCCTACCACTGATTAAATCAGAAGCTACTGCCCCATTACTTTTGCGTAAACTCACCATTGAAGGATTTCGAGCTTTCCTTTTCCTGAGTGAACTTCTCCTCCTCTGAATGCCTCTAGTTCTATATTGTCTGTTCCGACCAGCTAGCCTGGAACCATTGACAGAGGAATGCAAGGATAAACTGTCATTCATTTCAATAACATCAGGTGTAACAGTTCCACTCTTAGAAGGTTCTCTCTTGAAGGCATCACATGAAATCTGCCGTTCATTCTGGAATTCTGGGGAATTAATTTCCAGCTCAACATCCTCAACATCACAATGCGCATTTATCGGATTATGTACAAGAAAAAATGACCTAAACATTGATTTTAAAAGCATCGCAGAATGCAGATACTCAAAATAAAGAGGAAGAGCAGAAAAGTCCACACAGAACAATGGCATGAACTGTGTGATCCCAAAAAACTGGCATATTCCAACATTGGCAGTAGGAGGGCCCTGAAACATGATAAAAATCAGAAATAACATTAGGTCATGGAGCAAAATAAAAACAGTGACCGAGAATTTTTCTTTTTCCCAAAAAGAAAAAAGGACTGTATCACGTCTTTTATTTTTCTACCAAACTTATAAGAAGAAATAGTATATGTATTTCCCAGTTTCCATCCATTTATTACTAATTACTAAGGGTACCAAGCAGATGGATCAGATGGATTTTCGATAGGATTATAATGGATGGGTCAAAAATAACAGTGATGTAAATTACCATAAAAAGGTACAATAATGTCAATTACCAAAAAGCAAAAAGACAGTAATGTAAATTGCCAAAAATAAAAAGCATACTGATGTCTTTTCCTTCTAAACAATCTGTCTACGTAGACTTGGATTGAAAGATAGAAAGATAACAGCAACGAAAAAAAAAAGATAGACAAAAAAAAATGGTAAAAGCTGCTATGTGAGTGCAAAACAAAATGTGATTAGTGTGAAAATGTTATGAGTCATGGACGAGGCTGGTTGAGTGCGAAACAGAGATGGATCATGCAAATGAAGATGAAAACCCTAAGAAGAGGGATGGTTGGCTGCGCTGCCTGAGTTGAAGACTTGATGAAAACCCTAAACAGAGACTTAATTTCAAGCAGCCAGGAGGGCTTTAGTAAGGCTAATTTAGGGAATTTTGCTCCCATACAGCGTTTCTGGAGTATGGCTGCTACTCCTGGCTGCGATGGGCTGCCACTGCAATGCCAAAATGCTCCACCACAAGCATCTGGGAGTTGGGGAGCACTGCTCCAGCTGCTATTGACAAGCCTGATTATAATTATTAAATAACGGATCCGAATATTTTTTTTTATCTTTACTTCTTTAGTAAGTCTTTTTTTATCTTTTTATCTCTTTTTTCTATTTTATTATTTAGGTAAATAGAAGCTCCAAGCTTTTATCTGTTCATAAGAGAGTAGGGGAATACCAAGAATGAACCAACATTTGCAGAACCCAGTGCGTTCAGCCAGGCATAAGTCTGTAAACTTCTCAATAAAGGCAGAGAAAGAACCTGAGATAGCCGATAACAATTCAAGTCATGGACTTGGGGATTTGGTGGAGAGGAGCAGGCTGAAACACACAGTGTCGGCTGTGGGGATGCTGGAAAAGCCATGTTCAAGGAACTGCGAGAAAGGGGCAACAGCAAGAAGTGAGAGTAAGAGTGAAACAACAGAGTTTTGGGAAGACAAAGGGGTGGACACGAAGGAAGATGATTTTATCAACAGATTTAAGCAGCAACTGATTATCAAGGCTTGACTCCATTCTACATTAAAGAGAGATGCTGAAGGAAACACAGTGATAATTTAGGTAGGGTGGACATCCAGTGGATATTGTGGATAATCAATTATGAATTATCCATACAGTGTTTAAATTGGATTTAGTAAATCCAGTCTATTAAAAACCAATCCATAACTGGATGCAGTGGCCGAACTACAACACATTGTAGTTCAGGGGGACCATAGCACCACAACCCTACTGATCAAGTTCTACTAATGACTGAATGGATTGGTATGAATTTATGTATGGTTGGACATAATTTTGCCACCCCTAAACATTACTAACATGCAATAATAAATCTAAAACCAAAGGTTTGGCAAACACGAAATGCCACATTAGCAATTATTATGCATATGAAGAGTAACACAGATCATAAACATAAAGCACAAAGACAAACCATTTTACCTGCAGGAACTGCATACCCCCTGATGCAAAAGCACCACAGATTGGCTCAGATAGAAAGAAGGCCGTGATCTCCTCCAGTGTGACTCTGACCCTTGTCATGTACCTCAACACCAAAAACAACAAACACGAAAACCAACCACCACAGGGCTTCACAACAACCGCAAGCACACTGCGGCTACCACTTTCTTCTTCTTCCACTTCCTCTTGACCCATTCGCCTTCCTTTCTTTCCAGAAAGTTCTAAACTTTCAGCACCCAACCTCTTCCTCTTTCTACTATATACAATGCCAAACCTTCTATCAACCCCATCATTCTCTTCTTCCTTCAAAGACCGACCCTTTTTCCGGTGCCTCGTCATCGCCACGTCATCATCTTCGCTGGGATAATCTATCCTAGCTTCTTCTCGCTTTGTTTTCGCGGTGGTGACCGTGCTGCGAGCCAAAGCATCGGAGCCTTTTGTGGCGGCGGTTTTTGCAGGCGGTGGCTTGGACCAATTGTCCACTTCGTTCACTCTCTTGGTCTTCAGCTCGGCGGATTCCGGCCACAGGCGCCGGCCTGACCGCAGAACCCGGGCCGAATCGGCTCCCTTCATCACCACCCCGAAAACCCTCGTGGTCCGTCTCATTCCAGCCGCCGGCATCCCGAAACGACGCCGTACCACCACCGCAAGCTCGATTTCTCGCTCGTTTCTCAACTGAGTCACCGAGTTGACTGCGCACCGAGTCGAAAACCAAAATTCAGACCCGAAAAGAAGAACCAAACGACGCCGCAATGCAAGGCTCGGAGATTTCTCGTTCCTTGACTGAGTCACCGAGTTGACTCAACACCGAGTCAAAAACCAAAACTCAGACCTCGGATAAGAACAACCAAACGACGCCGCACCGCCAGACTTGATTCCTCGTTCCTCGACTGAGTCACCGAGTTGACTCAGTACCGAGTCGAAAACCTGAAACTCAGACCCCAGAAAGAAGAACAAAACAAAACCCAGCTTGCACTGAAACTGACGGAAACAAAAACCGAATCCAGAGAAAACCGACCTCGGCCCGGTTTTTTGTTTTCTTTTCCACTGAGAGAATTACGACCGGGAAGGTGAACCCATGGTTGGTAGTGGTACTACTACTAAAGTGAAGAAAACGCCATGGAAGAGAAAATCGAACAACGATCGTGCTCGATATAGGAAAAAATAACCAAAAATAAAAAACCAAAATCACGACACAACAGAGAAAGAGAAGATTCTTAAAAACCGAACCTTAAACGAAATCAAAAGATTCAAAAGCTAGGAATCGCGAAGAGTGAGATCTGCTTAGGAGGAAGGAAGAGAGAGAAACAGATCGAAGATCGAAGATAGAGATAGAGAGAGAGAGAGCGGGAAGAAGAGCGCGCGCGTTCAGAAGAGAGAGAAAGTGAGAGTGTGTGTTTGTGTTGTGAGTGACTCACTGTTTCGGCTAGGGTTTATCATTCAAACCGCTGAGGGAAAGGGAATGGGAAAGTGAGAGAGAGAGAGAGTGACTTTTTTTTTTTGGTTTCGGAGAGTGATGAGAGCCGTGTGATTGAAAAACGGACGGGTGGGATTTGATTAGCGCGCAGTTCGATGGCTCCCTCCAAAGAGCGTTTTTCTTGCGTCTCACGTCTAAAAGGCAGAGAGAGAAGGGATATTTTTATGACATGTAATATATAGTGATCGTGGTTTGTGAAAGGACAGCTTCAGCCTTTAGAAGTAGAGGAGTAGGGGCAGTGCTGGAATTTGGGGAGAAATCAAATATACGCTTCAACATGACTTACCCTTTGTTTGGATTAGAAGAAAAAATGAGAAGAAAGAAAATGAGAAGACAAAAAATGGAAGGAGAGAAAATAGATAGAAAAATTAGGAGAAAATTTGATTGTTTGGATGAAGAGAAAACAAGAAGAAAGAAAATGTGAAAAATATTAAAATATTATACTTTTCATAATTTTTTTTGAAAAAAATATTAAAATATTTTGATATAATTTTTCTATTTCTTGATATTTGTGTCAGCTAATAATTTCTCGTTTTCTTTTCATTGTTGGGGAGAAAAAAATTTTGTGGACTCCACAGGTATAATTTTTTTCTTGCCTATTTTCTTGTCTATCCAAACAGAGAAAAAAATACAATCTCTATTCATTTTCTCTCCTCCCAACTTCTATCCTTATATTTTCTCTTAATCCAAACAATGCATAAGTGTCTTTTTCTTTAGACTAGCTTTTATCTTGTGACATGTATGAAGTAATATAAAATAATACAATTAAATTAAATTATTTTTTAAATTTTATATTAAAAATAAATTTATTTAAAATTTAATTACAATTGAAAAATATATAAACACATAAAAAATAATAAGAACTTAAAAAAATTATTTATCTTAATTGAATTAGATACTAAAAAAACAATTGTATCTAAAATGATTATAAAGACAATTTTAAATTAAGAGTATAGGATATATTTATTTATTTCTCTTATTAAATTTGATATTTCTTATTTAATTTTTTAGTGTCGTGCTGCTTTTATTAATGTGATAATTTTTCTTGGTCTTAAAAAATACATATATATTTAAAAAATTCTTTTAAAATGAGTTTATTTCTAAAATAATTAAGTAAATATATATTCATCATTATATTTTAGTAGACCCTGCTTTAATGTCTAATTTTTATTTTTTCAAAAATATAATTATTAATTATACATTTAAAAATTTAAAGATTATATAAATTAGGATAAAATTATAACTACATCTTATTATTTATTTAAATATTTAGTGATAAATATAAAAAATATAATATTATAAATACATCTTATTACTTACTTAAATATTTAAAAATAAGTATAAAAAGATGAGTCAAATAATTTTCATCATTATTTATTTTTTATCTTAAAAAAATATGATTTGACAACTAGTAAATACATTAATATTATTATATTATTATAAAGGGGCTCCATTACAAATTCAATATATTAAATGACCATCACCAAATAGGAAATTCCCTAATAATATATAATATCTATAATTTATAAAGTGGGAATTCTTATTGTAAAATCAACTAACTTGCATGTAAATTAATTAATTTACCTCTTTTTTTCGACCAAAAGCAAATTATTTACGTTGGAATTATGATATTAAATGTGTTTGATATATTGTACAATCAATTTGCATTTAGTTGAAATCATATTTTGAAATTATGAACAAAAAAAAATTAGGGTCAAATAAATACTTTGATTGAATATTAAAAAAGATTATTGAAAAAATAATTATAGTTCTTTTCAATTTTCAAATCAATATCCTTGTTTAAGTAAGAGTATTAATTTTTAATTTTAAAAAATAATCTTATTTTCTCAATTTTCTGTGTCCCACGAATACTTTAAATCAATTTTCCATATTCATCATTCTTAATTTTGGATTAAACTAAATGTTTATGACAGCTCCTATAACAACCCAAGTAAGACTAGTGTTGAGGTCTTCTTTGTGGGCATGGGACTTGGCTACTTGGTTTTGTTGGCCATGTTGAACACATAACAAATCTTAATGCCAAAATCATTGTGAAGAGTATCGTGTTTATTTTTAAAAATAATCTTATTTTATCAATTTTCTGCATCCAAAGATTACTTTTAATTAAAAGGTTTTCATATTCACTTTTTCTAGTTTTGAATTAAACGAAATATTTATTACAACTCCTATGCCAACCCAAGTAAGGCTAGCATCAAAGGTTTTCTTCGTGGGCATAGGGCTAGGTTACTTGGTTTTGGTGGCCTTGTTGGAAACAACAAATCTTGATGTCAAAACTCTTAGTAATCAAGTATAGTCTTCACTTAGCTTGGGAATTTGGTTATAAATATTGTGTGAGTCTGATTCTCTAAATGCAATTTTTCTAATCAAGAAAGGTGGTTGTTACTTCCACATCTTTGAGACTATCATTGAAAAGGTTAGAAGACGTATTTAGAATTATATGTAGACAACTTTGAATCTTGTTCTTATAGAGTCTAACAATTGTGCTAGTTTGTTAGGAAAATTTTGAGCTTATGGTTAGGATTCATTCATGGCACTTTCCACTCCTCTCTGTAAAGAAATGATAGTGTAAACTAAGTTACACTAGCCTAAGATTGACAACGGAAGTGTGAAGATAAACAACCACTAAATAAAATACCAAAAGATGTGGACAAAAGAAAAGTATGAAGAAAAGACTTGTGATCTTAATCTGAATTATTTCACTTGGCTACTCTTGCTCATGAACTAGATACATATTTATAGGCTACTTAGATAATTCTAGACTTGACTCAATTAAGCAAACCTTGAAACTAATGAAGAATAAATTTTAGGTGATTTATTCGAAATATAAAGATACAGTTAACTTAATAGATACAAGAATCATAAACCTAAAAGTAAACAAATGAACCTTGAAATCATGAGCACTTAATTTTTTCAAAAAATTAACTTTGTTATTTCCAACACTCTCGTGGTCTTGGCCATTTGCTCTTTGCTAGTAGTGCTAGTATTGTGTTTATTAAGCCTAAGCATGGTTTGTTATTCTCTACTGCATCCAAGAAAAAAAAGTTTCATTTTAACCTAATAATTATAATAAGAGATGTTAAAACCAAATATCTTAGCCAATCCTTCTTGTCGTAACCTCCTACCATTAAGAGTGAGCATATCAGGTGTAAAATTAACTTTAATGGAAGGGATTCATTCTTTTTTTGGTACAAAAGAGGAATTCATTTTCACAAGTCATTACATGCTCTTGCAATTTATATTGAAGATAGCTCCAAATTCTTTATACACATTTTGCATTCTCCTTTTCTATAGGTGTCATCTTCTTCAAGGTGTTCCTACTTCTTTTCTATCATATCTAGATCTCAAACGCCAACAATTTGTAGACCTAAATGATGTTGGGTAATCAACTTTAAAGCCCTTAAAGATAATAAAGAGGAAGAAATGAGTTTGAGTTTGTAATTCTTGTTCAAGGTTTCAAGTTATGGTTCACAATTTTTTTAATGTTTTTAAATGAAGGTTGTTAAGGTTGTTTGGGTTACAACTTTTGTGCTTGATTACTAGCCAAACTTTTTATTTTTGCATTGTTTGGGATAATTTCATTTTTATGGTATGGTTTTACTAAGGTTGTAATTATTTTGATACTACTGATTTTGCACTATTCTATTGGAATTATTAGTTTCTATATACTATTGGTTTTAAGAGAACCTCCATTTTATAATTGTAGCACACACAGTAATAGCAAAATAATCAAAGAATTTATGACTAGCAACAAAAAGGCTCCTTGGTCACCTGCAAAGCTAGAACTAAATATAGAAAAAAAAATATTAATCCATATTACTGACATGTTACATATTCAAGATTCATTTTGAATTTAAAACTTCATAAAGGTGTTAAATGAGCTTAGTTGTTTTGAACACAGGAAGCTCCTTATCATGACAGTCTTTCCTTTTCTGATGTTTTCTATAAGCTTTTGTTTAATCTCCTTTTGTCATATGTCTTCATAACCAAAACTAAGCAACAAGGTTTTGCTAACAAAATTATGCTTTTAATATTATTTAATATAATTTGTTTCATTCGGACCTACATGCTTTGCTAATATATAGGTTTTGATTAGGCTTGCCAATTTTTACTTGAGTCATGGGTGCCCCACCCATCCACTAAGTCTTGAATGGTATTAGAGTTATCTATCTATACAATGTACTTTTAATACCAATCCTCCCTTGCCCCGCATTTGTATTATGAATGAATATAAGTAAATAAAACATAATGTTTTGTATATATGGATATGAAGCATCCCCACTTCTAATTTTACTACTTTTGGCTATCTTTTCCTTTCTTATCAACCTTAGTAATAGTGCTCATTGCCTTCCTTCTTCAATTAAAGCACACCCCAATCTTTCCCTTTATCATTTGCTATTGAAGTCAAACAATTTAATTGGTATACACCTCAACAAACCACCTCACCCTATCAAAAGGTTAAGAGGTTCAATATTTGCAAAGAAATTATGAGATTTAATCTAACAACAGTTGGTTGGCTCTATTTTTAAACTTTGATTAATAGATGAAGCAATATCCATTGATTGCTAGTTTTTGCTTGTAGCAAATCGTGTAGGCTCTCGGAATTCTAAAATTAATAGTGTATGATCATTGCTTCAAGATTATATGGGTCTTAGGGATTTTAAGATTCTTGAACTACATTCTTTAACTACATGTTACATCTTGGAGTTACAACATTCGTCATAATAATTTTAATGGCTTGGTGTTTCTAATTGTTAGTCATGGCAACCATCACCCAAGAGGGGGGTAAATTGGGTGATTATAAATTTTTAAGACAACTTTGACAAATTATGCATTTTGAATTACTCAATTAATAAATACAGCGAAATATGCATAACAAAGACACAACTATTAAAGATTACTCAAATGCAACTTGGGTTATTAGATAAATTAAGCAAATAAACTAGATATCAAATTCTTAGAATCAAAACATCAAGATGACAAGATATGCAATAGATAAATATATTTCACCAAATACTGAAATTAAAGAGTGTAGGGAAGAGAGAATCAAACTCAAGAATTTATTCTGGTTCAACCACTAACCACTTGTGGCCTACATCCAATCCCCAAGCTTAACTTGAGATTTTCTTCACTATATCTTCAAGCTTCAACAGGTACTTGACAACCTTTACAATTGAGAGCACTCAACACACATTGAGATACCTCATCCTTGTGCTTAAACCTCAAACAGAGATACCTCACCCTTTACAACTTTTGAGGGATGCCTCACTCTCTTTACAACTAAGCGATACCTCACACTTTCCTCTAGAGGGATACCTCACCCTCTTTATAACTAAGGGATACCTCACCCTGTTCTCTAGAGGGATACCTCACCCTCTTCACAAAGAATCAAAGTGTATACAATATGAAACTCTCACAAGAGTGAATATTACAAATAGAAGTTCTATGGTAATCAAAGATTTACACAATTATAGCTCAAAATAGTGGTTGGGAGAAAAAGATGATGAAACACGAATTTAATGCTCAAGGATGATTTTTCAAATTGTTCTCCAACATTTCTTTGAAGTTCAAACACTTTCATTTATAGCCCATAACATTTAAGAGATGTTGGAAGCAGTTAGGGGCATTAAATGCTCTCAATAGAGCCGTTGGAAAAGTGTTCTGCGTTTGAGCATAACCGATTATGAGATATACATAATCAGTTATGACATGAAGAAGTGAAATCCTAGGCTTTATTTAACTTCATAACATATTATGAGTTTCTCATAATCGGTTATAAAACATTTCATAACCTATTATGATTTTGGCATAATCGATTATGGAACATTAAAACCAAAGAAGAAACGTTCTGTAACAACATATAATTAATTATGAAATAAGCATAATCAGTTATGGAGCTTTTGGAAAACATAAAAGCAAGTCCTGAATTGTCATATAACAGGTTATGAAAATATCATAATCAATTATGAGGCTTTAAGAAAACGTAGGAATAGCCTCTGACTTAGTGAATAACCCGTTATGAAAAATCCATAACCTATTATGACTTGCTTAGAAAAATAGGATTTTCAAAGAATTTCTCAACCAAGGATATCCAAAATCTTTCCAAATATTCTAAGAGCATTTTACTCAATTTTAAATACAATTTTCACAATATGAAAACATGATTATGCAAAGCCATTTAAGATGAGTTTAGAACTAAGAAATGAGATTTTGTGTGAGTCCAATATACCTTTAAATATGATCTAAGTCCTATTAGCTAATCTTGAAAAACCTTGGGACTTGATCTTTACACTTCATTGCTTTCTTGTTTGTTGATCATCAAAACCAAGACCATTGTTATTCACATTCTCTCCCTTTTTGATGATGACAAACAATCATTTGAGAAAAACATTAGTCTAATTAAATTGGTATTCACACAAAGTATTAAATAAGGCTTACTCCCCTCTATTTTTCAAGATGTGACAAGTTCAAAGTTTGCATAGCTCCCCATTGATATTGGAATCTCAGAATCATTGAATTTATGCTTTTTGTTTAGCTTTTCTCGAAGACTTTCTTCTCCCCCTTTTGTCATGATCAAAAAGATATTCCATATATTTTGACAAAGAGAAAAGAGATAGTGCAAAACCATTGCTAATTGACAGATATTACGAGAATAATATTAAGCAATAGTATCATCAAAACATAAATGGATTGCCACAATATATCATCAGTATCATAATGTTTACGGCAAAAACATAAACTAACCATGAACAGAGTTAGATAGCATGTCTCATGATAATAGCAACACAGAGCAAAATAGAGTTATATTGACACCAAACCTATTAATAAAGTAAAAAAGGATCCAAACTCAAGTCCCATGATCCTCTGGAAAGCGGCACTCAAGTTTGTCCGGACGATCTTCCATGGCACTGAGGCGATCATAGATTACTGTGATGCTATTCTCTTGATATGCTTGAAGATTTGTAAGCCTAGTTTCAATTCTTTCATTCTGAGCTTGAATGTCTTGAAGAACAGCAAGAAGGCGATCTTCATTGTTTGCAGGGGCATTCTCCATAGGAGCCTCAGGACCTTCAACTGCTGCTGCTACCTCTCGTCCTCTTCCATAAACCCAAGCATCATTAATTCTCTTGAATTGCATTCGGTTGAAAGTGGTTTTCCTAAATTTGTTGTTTCTAGTAAGCTCAACCATACCTTCTTCTTGTAGAAAACTAACTTCTCTATCATAATGGTCTAGGATTTTTGATTGGATTTGGAGTGGAGAGGTGTTTGAGTAAGTGGGTGTGAGTGGGTATGGGTGGAGGAAGATGACAATGGAGGAGTAAGGCTCGTGAAAGATGAAGAAAGAGGCTCGGTTGGAAGTTTTATTTTGGAGCATAACCGATTATGGTTATATTGTAATCAGTTATGAGGGTTGGACAAAGAAATTCTTTGCTCTCGGGTTAGATGGAATAACCGATTATGAGACTTTCATAATTGGTTATATGAGCTTGGCAGAGAGCACTAAACAACTAGGAACATGTCATAACCGATTACAAGCTTGTCATAATCAATTATTTCAGCTTGACAGAGAACCTTTCCAACGTGCCAGACATTTCCACAGCCTTCATAACAGGTTTGAAGCTCTTCATAACAGATTATGGTCTTCTTGAAATTGATTATTCTTCAAACAAAAATAGAAAATCCTTTAAGAATCCATCCTTTAAGACCATCAAAACTTGCCTTTCACCAACAAACCAGAGAAACCTTCAGGAATGCATTCTTTAATATATCAACAGCTTATTCCATCCTTAAGGAGTTACTTGACTTAGCCTCATTTCCATCACCTCTAAATACCTTAAATATAGCTCAAAAGCTTATTATACTTCTTTGAAGGAGCTTGAATCCAATTTCTTCAATAAGAACTTGAGATTGAATGATTGAGGGACTTGAGCATGGATCAAGTTCTTGCAAAACAAACTTGGGAGAAACACCGACGCTCAAGTCAGTAATGAATTCATGAATAATTAAAACAAGAGTGTTATGCAATGAACTCAATCAAATTATGCAACAAAATTATATATTATGCAACAAGATGATAAGTTTTGCACCAAAATGACACAATATGCAATAAAATGACAAGTTATGCAGCACAATGATGAATCATGCAACAAAAATAATTTTTTAGCAAGAGTTAGATGCATGATTGATCCAATATGCCAAGTTTTCTCTTATATATGAACTTTAGATCAAAACAATGATCATGTTAGGTATGTTATGTCAAGAACAAAGATATTTTCATCAAATATGTTATTTCAGACAAGAAGTGAACTTATCTAGTATATTATCACATGTATATATATTTTTAAGATATAAAGTCAGAAAGTACTACTTTAATACTTTAAATAAGTTAAAGCATAGAAAGCATACCTAGACATTGTAGAACCTTATGTTACAATAAGAATGAACATAATCATGTGCTAAACATAATATTCAAATTTTACTAAATACACATGATTCTATCCTTTACCTAAGGCCTATAAGGAATATACCTCAAATTTATTAACTTTATAAGTGAATGTGCATAAGAGGTAAAAACTTTTGATACCTTGGCCTTGGTAATCAAGGAAACTATTTTCCTTACTCATTGCTTCTCTTTTGGTGTTTTGAACTTTGTAAGTTTCACATTTTGTACTTGAGAAGCTTTGGTTGAAGTTGTAACACCCCAAAATTTCCTATCCTATAAATAGTAATTTTGACAACTAACAGAATTTTACTGTTTAGTAATTTCTGGATACTGTAAAATTATTTTGTTTATTCCGTCAGCGTATTTGATCGTTTTGAGTGATTTACTCCATGTCAGGAAAATAATAATTTTCCTAGCCGGAAAAATCTTTCTGTATTTATTTCTCTTGACTGTTAATTATTTTTAACAATCTGACTTGATTTTCATACATTTTCTAATTTTTGTGATTTTATGTGTGATTTTGAATTTTTTTCTGTTTATGGGCCCACGAGGTGTTTGTGGGCCCAGGTGACCATACGTGGGCTCAGGTGGGTCCCGCAAAGTGAAAAAATTTTCTACGCATAGAATATTTGTACTGTTTAGACGGAGACAGGGGATCTTACTAAACCTGAATCCGGAAACAGTTTTAGAAAATTTATTTTGTACTGTATTTATTTATCAGAAGATAAAAATATAGTAAATATATTCTTTCATGGGATTTTTAGTAGATAAAAATAAAAATTATATTGCTTAAGTCAACATTGGTGGTTTGGATATCCACTATTGATTCAATTAACGGTTAAGAAATAAATTTAATAAAAAACATAAGATAATCATCATTGATTTAATCAATGGTGTGAGAATAAACTTAATTAGGCAAGCTTCAATATCAACCGTAGATTTAATCAACGGTGTAAAATTAATTATATAAAGTGACCATTTACAACCATTGGATTTAGAATTGATCAAGGGTGGAGATTTGGTCTTAAAAAGTGACAAAGACCATTTATGACCAGGATGAAGAATTAATCAAGGGTGGAGATTTGGTCTTAAAAAGTAGCAAAGACTAATTATGACTCTTGGATTAAAAGTAAGAAGAAGCAATCTTGACCCTTTATTTTGGAGACACATCTAATGGCTAGAATTTGAAGGAGAAGGATCTAATGGCTTAGATTTAGTCTTCTAAATCAAAAGTCTACCTAAATTCTAACCATTGAATTAATCAATGGCTAGAAATGCTTCAAATAATGGCCTAATTAACAAGCTAAGTAAACTAAATTAAATGTTAAATTATTATAATCTAATTCTTAATTAGATATCCTAATTTTAATTAGAGATTATAATATATGAAATAATATGTCTAATTAATTAGTTATGTAATTAGAAAATTAGTTAAGATTGATTAAGAAACTTAATCTAATGAATTAACTAATCAATTAGCAAGTAATTATGACAACTTTGGAGTACATGATGAAGGGGGGACGGTTGGAGAAGCAAGAAAGAAGAAGAGACATGTTGAGACATGTTGGAGTAGCCTTTTTAGGCCAAAGAAAAAGATGACAAAGTGGAAGACTTTTGCATGCATGTGATAGCCTTCAATTATGCTAAACAAATTTCTATCTCTCCATTCTTTCACTCCTACGGTTACCCACTTCAATTCAGCCCTCTATTTTGATTTTCTATCACACTTAGTAACACAAAGACCATTCTCTCTCTTCTCTCTCTTCCAATTGTTCAAGAACACTAAGAACAAATACAAAGAATACCATTTTCTCTATTTCTTTGAGCTATTCGGTCACCACCCATAGAACCACTTCCAATCTTTCATAATTTTATCTAGCTACATATCTTGAATCCTCTCATCAATCCAAAACACTTTCATGTTAGGAACTTCTCAAAATTCTATCATCTTCAACCTTTTTCTTCAAGTTAAAGATCAAAAAGCTTATGTTTTCCTTCTTATGAGGAATTAGGTCAACACCTAGAAACCATGTCTCCAAGCTTCTAAAATTTCATCTAAACACATTTCCTAAACCTAAACATCATTCTAAGAACATCTCTAGTTATGAGTTTTTCCAAAATCATTCATCTTGAGCTTCAAATCCAAGCTTCAAGTTTCTATCAAAAATCAAAAATTCCATCTTTGTGCTTCAAGAGAAACCATTCGGTCAAGACACTCAAAACCACCACCCAATCTCTTTTAATTTCATCCAACCATAGATCTTGAATCTACATGATATTCTAAGCAACTTTCATGTTGGAGATTTTCTCTAAATCATTCATCTTCATGGACTTTCTTCAAGATCAAAGTTATTGAATTTTTGAGGTGAAGTGTAAGGAAACTTCATTTCTTTTCTCTTTTTCATGATCTAAACCATGTTTGATCCATGGTTCCTCTTAATCAAGCTTAGTATACTAATTTCTATGTATTTTGTTTTGAATTTGAGAAGCCCTTGGTGTTGAAGAACTTGGAAAGAGAAGCAAAATCAAGAAGCTTTGAGGATCTTCAAGAGGTAAGAGGGAGATCCATCTCACCAACCAATTATGGTGGTGGGAGATGGTCTTATATTTGATGAATTGTGAATTCATGTGAGAATTCCAATCCATGGTCATATAATAATTAATTGTATGTTTATGAGCTTTGATTTATTTTCTTATGCTTTGATTATTTTTGTCTATGCTTAATATGCTTTGCATGATTTTATGGCTTTGATAGTATACTTATAATATGCATGATGAGTATATGGCATGTTTGTGATATTTAAGATGAAATATATATATGTATGCCATGATGTGTGGATGGAAAGAAAACTAATCTTGGTCCCAATGGCCAAGGAAGAGCTACGGTTTTGATGCTCTTGATTTGGGTCAATGTGAAAAAAAAATTTTAACAAGGAAATTAAATTTTTATCCCTAGAATAATGAGAATTTCGATCAAGACACCTCAAAATAGGTGTTCACAAATTTATATTTTCATGAATGATAAAATTGAATGATTTGAGAAGCAAAGAAAATAAACAAAAGGTTTGTGGTGCAAAAAGAATGTATACGGTTTTGGAATTTATTTAAGTTAGAAAGAAAAAAATAATTCATGGTTTCAATGGCCATTTAAAAGATTTTGATAAATTTAGAACAAATGTTTTACGTATCTTTAAATTAATATTTTCATAAAGAATGATAATGGATGATTTGAAGAGTATGGAAAATAAACAAAGGATTTATTTTTTTTAAGAGAACAAAAATACGATTTTAGAGGAATTTTTATTGATTTATTTTGTGTAAAAAGATCCTAAGTATTTTTCTAAATATGAGTTTTGAATGAAATGGGCAAACATTGATTTTAAGGATTTGCAAAGAAAGTGAAAAAGGAATTGCAAAGAAAGTAAAAATGAATTTGAACAAATGGGTTTGGTTTTTATAACCATCGGTACTTCGGTTTTGAAAATAAAATTTTAATAGTTTTGTTTATGTAAAACCATATAAATTTAGAAGGAAAAATATTTGATGGTTTCAATAGTCATGTCCACGTTTTTGAAGGCTGGTAATGCCTTGATTTTTATGAACAAAGTGATTTTCAAAGTAGAAACGTAACTTAAGTTAATACAAGAATTTGAAAAGGGAATCAGAGCATTTTAATCACTTGAGAAATTAAGTTTTTTGTAAACAAAAATGTTTTCGAACTTCAATTTATTTTGAGGAAGGTTGTGTTTGGAAATGCTTTGAGAAAAATGGAGAATATAATGGTGATTTGAGAATTTATTAAAGTATAACTTATTTTCAAGTTTTGAAATACGTGTGAAAATTTTAAGATTTGAAACATTGATTTATATCAATGGAAAAGTAATTTTGTGGATTATATTTGAAAAAGAATTTCTTGAGTAAAGAAATATGAAAAAAGATTTTCTTGAGTAAAAAAATGTGTTAAAAAAAGTATAAAGTCATATTATTTTGAGGAAAGTTGAAATGAAATTTTTGAAGAAATGAGAAATATTTTCTCGTAATGGAATTGTGGTGAAAAATAATTATTTACGTATCTTAAAAATGTAATTTTTAAAGTACGTGATTTGAAATATAGTAAAATATTTCCAAGTGTTTGGAAATACAAGAAAATATTTTTATGCGATTTGAAATATGATAAAATATTACTACGCGATTGGAGATGCATTGAAACATTTTTTTAAGTGATTTGAATTATGTTTAAATATTTTACGTAATTTGAACTACTGTTGAAAAATCACTACGTGATTAAATAATGAGAGAATATTTTTACGTGATTGTGAAAATGATGAAAAATCATTATGTGATTTGGAAAGTGTTTTAGATGGAAAATGATTTACGTAACTTAAAAGAATGATTTTTAAGCTATGCGATTTTGAAAGTGATGAAAAATCATTACGCGATTTGAGAAACGTATATTTTTATGCGATTGAGAAAAATGTTAAAAAATTTAATACGTGATTTAAAGGTGCAAATGTAAGAGTTACAAGATTGATGAAAAACGTAACGGAAACGTTTTGGAATTTTAAAATGAAATGAAAATGTTGCGCAATTTTGTGAAAACACGACGAAAGAATTTTATAACTATGAAAATGGGATAATATGATTTTCCTGTTGAAAATACAGTATAAATATTGTAGAACCAGTATATGGATGTTGTGTGAGAAAATGACATGTTTTGCCTATGATTGGCATTTGGTGCATTGTACATGCATTGGAAAGATATGTCTGTGATTTGATTTGGTGCATTATACGTGCATTGAAAAAATATGCGTTGAAGCATATGATTACATTGAACAAATGAAATTAAAAACATTTGGCCCTTTGGGGTTGGACTTGCACTGATATATTCATGCATTGTATAAAATATAGCTAATAGCTATTATGGCCCTTGTGGTTGAAGAGGGAATGAGAATTGATAGTGAGGTCTATGATGGATCTTGGGGGCGTCGAGGCGCGGCGGTCGACCAAAGGGACAACATAGCGAGTACCTTGTGCCACTTGCGATGCAAATTGGTTACAACGCATTGACGATACTCGACAAGAACATGATTCTTTTCAACGACTGGGAGATTGTCTTTGGGCTAAGGCTGACAATTAACCAGAGCATTCTTCTCAAAATAGTGAAAACCTCCATGGAGTCGTTTTTGATAAACTGAGTCTTTGTGCATATGCATAAATCTGAGCATTTATATTTGTGTGATATATTAATTGAGGAATATTGGTTATTGGCTATGACAATTGTTTTGAGTACTTGGATGATGATTGAACTGATAAATGATTAGATGATGATAGTTGATTAATGCTGATAGCATGATTATGGTATGATCTATCTGTATGATATTACTGTTTGTGTTATCTCTGTGCTGCCATATTGGTATTGGTGTAAGTGATTTCACCTCTTTGTTATGCTGTTTTGCTGTGTCTGTACTGTTAAAATCAAATAATAGAAAGATCGAGTTGTCTTAGACATAACGGATGATGGATACTCTGAGATTGGTGACAACAATAAGGAGTGGACATTCAGGACTCGAAGGTGTGTAGTGTTGACAAAGGAACAGATGTCTGATGCATCAAGATGGACAGAAAAAGGAATAAGTATGTTAAAGTTTTCCATTAGTGTTGTACCGTGCTATTAAGTAGGACCCGTCATGGGGTTTACTACTGTCAAAAGAAAAAAAATAAGTCTGTTAATTTTATATTTCTCTTTAAATTGTGATATTAATTGGTGTCAATATTGTATAATGAATAGTTGAAATATGATTTACAATATTACCTAATATTTTCAGTAAATTTACGTTTCAGTAAAAAAAGGAATTTTGAAACCCATATTTTATAACTCAAACTTTGTGCAAACTTATTTTCAGATTATGAGTCGGAAGTCAGAAATGTGATGCCCTAGCTAGGGTGTTACATTAGTTGGTATAAGAGCTAGGGTGTTACAGAAGTCATCTTCCTTCTTTGTTCAAAACTTCTACCATTGGGCCTTGGAAACATTCTCCTTGATGATTCCTTCTTCACTTAACCAATTTATCCATCTTTTTGGGAAATTTTCTGTATAACCGAAACACTAGGAGGACATTTTGGTACCCACGTCATCTTGGGTCCTTGAATGTTAGTATTAGAGCATTTAAGGTCTTTAAGAACCCATACCATATTATTTTTCATATAAGAATTTCTTCTATAATTGCATAAATGAGAAATATGTCCTTGATGACCACAAAAATTGCAAACAAGTGAATTCAATGATGGCTTGGTCCTTTGAAGATCATTTTTGGTTGTTATTACATTTTATGTTATTTTTGCCACAAGCCTTACTTGAAATTCCATGTGGAGTAACATTAATTTCATTCTCATTAACAAGCATAGAATATAAACAATTAGAATCATTAGCTTTGGCAAATTCAGAATATAAGTCCTCAACTTGATTTTCTAAATCAATGCACTTTTGATAAGAAGTTGAGGTTTCACATTTTAAAGGCATTTCCTCATCAAGAAAAGCATATTCATTTTTCAAGGTTTTAATTTCATTTTCAATGGAAGAAATGTTTTCTAAACAACATAAGCTTTTCTTTTCTAAAAACAACAAGCCATCATACAATTCATCATATGCATATTGTAACTCATCATAGGAAGGACTATAATCTAGTTTAGCATTATTTATTTTAAAGTCTTTTTTAGTCATATATGAAGTAGTCAAAATTTCTAGCATACTTAGCTCTTTAAAGAAATCATCATCTTCCTCATTGTTATCTTTCAAGAATTCAAGAGCATCTTCTTGATGACATTTTTGAATATTGTCTTCCTTGAAAGGCTTTTGCTCTTCTTGCTCTCTATATACAACTTTATGCAAGAAATCATTGTTAGCAAGATAAAAAGCATCAAGGGTGTTCAAAATTTCTGTGGCACTAGAGCAATTCTTAATTCTAGCATAAGCATCATTATTCAAACTACTTCTTAAGAATTGCATTGTTCTAATGTTCAAGGAAAAGCATTTCTTGTCATAAGCATTCCAAGTTTGTTTTGATTTGCATGTAAATCCATCAAGCACAATATCCCACAAATAAATATCAATAGATTGCATATAAAATCTCATTCTAACTTTTCAATAAACAAAATACACACCATTAAAGAATGGTGGTTTATTGATTTCAAAACATTCTATTTTGAAAAGCTTTCAATGGTTGCCAAACAAAGAAAGATCTTTAACTCCAAGCGGTTAAGCTTTTAATAGAGCACGAAACTCTGATACCACTTGTTAGTCATGGCAAGCATCACCCAAGAGGGGGGGTGAATTGGGTGATTACAAATTTGTAAGACAACTTTGACAAATTATGCATTTTGAATCACTCAATTAATAAATGCAGTGGAACATGCATAACAAAGGCACAACTATTAAGGATTACTCAAATGTAACTTAAGTTATGAGATAAATCAAGCAAATAAGTTAGATATCAAATTCTTAGAATCAAAATATCAAGATGACAAGATATGTAACAGATAAATATATTTCACCAAATATTGAAATTAAAGAGTGTAGGGAAGAGAGAATCAAACTCAAGAATTTATCCTGATTCAGCCACCAACCACTTGTAGCCTACATCTAGTCCCTAAGCTTAACTTGATATTTTCTTCACTATATCTTCAAGTTTCAACAGGTGCTTGACAACCTTTATAATTGAGAGCACTCAACACACCTTGGGATATCTCACCCTTATACTTGAGCCTCAAACGTGGATACCTCACCCTTTATAACTTTTGAGATATGTCTTACCTTCTTTACAACCAAGGGATATCTCACCCTTTTCTCTAGAAGGATATCTCACCCTCTTTATAACTAAGGGATACCTCACCCTTTTTTCTAGAGGGATACCTCACCCTCTTCACAAAGAATCAAAGTATATATAATATGAAACTCTCACAAGAGTGGATATTACAAATAGAAGTTCTATAAGTATCAAGGATTCACACAATTATAGCTCAAAACAGGGGTTAGGACAAAAAGATGATGAAACTCGAATTTAATACTCAAGGATGATTTTCAGATTGTTCTCTAACATTTTTTTGAAGTCCAAACACTTTCATTTATAGCCCATAACATTTAAGAGATGTTGGAAGCAGTTGGGGGCATTAAATGCTCTCAATAGAGCTGTTGGGAAAGTGTTCTGCGTTTGAGCATAATCGGTTATGAGATATACATTGAAGAAGTGGAATCTTGGGCTTTTATTTATCTTCATAACCTATTATGAGTTTCTTATAATCGATTATGAAACATTTCATAACCTATTATGATTTTGGCATAATCGATTATGGAACATTAAAACCAAAGAGGAAACGTTCTGTAACAACATATAATCAATTATAAAATAAGCATAATTGGTTATGGAGCTTTTAGAAAACATAAAAGCACGTCCTGAATTATCATATAACAAGTTATGAAAATATCATAATCGATTATGAGGCTTTAAGAAAACGTAGGAATAGCCTTTGACTTAGTGAATAACCCGTTATGAAAAATCCATAACCTATTATGGGAAATCCATAACCTATTATGACTTGCTTAGAAAAAATAGGATTTTCAAAGAATTTCTCAACCATGGAATATCCAAAATCTTTCCAAACATTCTAAGAGCATTTTACTCAGTCTTAAACACAATTTTCACAAGATGAAAACATGATTATACAAAGCCATTTAAGATGAGTATAGAACCAAGAAATGAGCTTTTGTGTGAGTCAAATATACCTTTACATATAATTTAAATCCTATTAGTTGATCATGAAAAACCTTGGGACTTAATCTTTGCACTTCATTGCCTTCTTATTTGTTGATCATCAAAACCAAGACCATTGTCATTCACACTAATTAATTGATTACTATTAAGTTGTAATTATTTACAATTATTGCACAACAACCATAGTACATTTCTCAAGGAGCTCGAGAGATTAAATGTAACTTGTCTTGTGGTTTTTTTCATCATTCCATTTTTATAATGACTACGAATGTTTATAAAGTGGATTGGATCGATTTTGAAGGGAAAAGCCATCTAATCCAATATAATCAATTTTTTTATTTTATCATTTGATCGCTTTGATTCAAAATATAAATCCAATATAATCTAAATCGGTTTAGATTGGATCGGTTTTTCAGTTTTTTGTTATAATTTTTTATATAAATTTATCAAATTCATCAAAATATGAAAATTCAAATTCATTAAAATATGTCTAAACTAATTTATCAAAGTACAATAAAAATAAGTTCAAATTAATTTATCAAAATATAAATCTAAATTATAAATACAAGTCTAAACTAATTGTTAATCCTATAATAAATATTTAAATTCAAGAGAGAAAATTAAGTTTGATTTGGAGAATAGTAGGAAAGTTCAAAATAAGTTTAGGTCACATAGAAATTTCTTAGGTAAAATATTATTTTTAAAAAATATAAATAAAATTTTGATTCGATTTGGATTAGATCGATTCTTAAATTTGAATTCAAAACTTGATCCAATCAAATTAGTTTTTTCAATTTTTAATTTTTTAATTTTTGATTTTTTGGTTTATTCAATTTTTGATTTTTTGACTCGATTTTTCAATTTTGATTGAATTGATTCAATTTTGAACACTACTAATAACGACTATGGTTGGTGATAGCATATTATGCTAGCAACAATAATTAAAATATAGACATGAGCAAAGTTCAGAGTGTTAAAATGATGTGTCATTTGGTGTAGTACTATTGCATAAGAGAAAAGATGTTATTACTTTTACGTTATGCTACTTGTTGTTGATAGTTGGCTAGTCATTATTTCCCAAGACACTTTCAAGCCCTTAAGTATTAGTAGCCTTATAAAACATAATTTTCTTTTGTTAATTGCATATTCATTGAGAAAAATTGTCTATTTTATCAAAGTGACAATTTCCTTACCCTTTCTTCCTATCTTAAAATTATAGAATTTTGCATTTTTGAATAACGAATCAAGCGATAGAAGGCATGCTAGTTTCAATAATTTATCCCACCATTCTTAGCACAAAAAAGAACTAAGTTTGATGGTAATAACTTATGTATCCCAACCATATATCATAGTATGGTCATAGTTTACCCCATGGCGACAACTCAATATTGAATATAAATTACACTAACTAAAGTAATTGAATTGGTGATCTTGTTCAGGTTATGATAAGTACGTGTTGTCAAAATGATGACCATCATTAGGCAAACAAGTTATATCCTATTAATGCCTCATACTACTTTGAGCACAATTTTGTAACTTGAAAGTAATTTGTAATAAGCAAGTTTTGTAGTAAATTGATAATTGTATAGTCACGCTATAAATTTGTTTCCAAATAGAAGATGATATGATTGTCACATTCTAATGTTGCCATTTTGTCAACTTATAATGCCACTTCCCATAATCCTATTCCTACAATAGGAAGCGGGAGTGGATACTCTCATATAAAATTTCACATGAAGATAGAGAGATAGACACAAAAATTTTAACATAGAGTCCCACAAATTTTAAGAGGATCCCACTATTTAAGTCTTTGTGTCTATCTCCCTATTCACATGACAATGTCATATGAAAATTTCACATAAGATGATCCTTTACTATATGAAGCTCAAATCATGTTGAAGAGAGTCAAGAAATAGCATATGTTACAACACTAGTAGATAGTTAGAAGCAACTGAAGGATTTATGACAACAAAAAAGTAGTGTGAAAAGTGTTTTTTTAAAACATTCCAAAGAGTTATATTAGATAATGAATGAAAAGAAATATGTTATCATTATAATAATGTATTGAGAGCAAACCTAAGAAATGGAAGCAAGACATTAGCTTTAACTCAACCGACACTAAGTCCCTTTGGGGGACTACATAATCCCAAATTCAAATTGTTTTGTCATCACTTTAGTTTACCCTCCTATCCCAACCCGGAAAAGGACCTCCTTTGTAACCAAGTAAAAAAAATAATATGTGTATCTATCCTATAAGAGAATTAGACAAATTATATATAGCTCAAGACAGTGAATTATAGCTAATTGTTGTGCAAAACAAGGGGAAAATGGAGATTTTATTTCCTTTGATCAAGACATTTCAAAAAAATTATCTTTACAAGATGATAATTATGCATAAGTATCCATTGAATATAGTCGATCATATTGGAATGAGTAAGTTTATCTCTAGTCGATCATACAAATATAAAATGATGAAAAACTCAAATCAATGAAGGCACTGGACAAAAATGGAAGTCAAATTCAATTACCATTGATATGTGGACTTTTGATCAAAAGAATGTTAGATATTATCTCATTAAATATCTAATCTTTATGTAATCACAACATTATCCTATTTCTATCTCGACAATATCTCTTATTCTTGTCAAGTTGTCTAAGCAGGTACCATTAAAGTTTAAGAGTTTTTAAAAGTGTGTTTGTTTTAACTTTTGGTGGAAGGAAAAGAAGAAAACACAAAATATGAGGCACTTTTATGGGAAATAAAAACCTTTTTACTTCTTTCAAGAGGCCTTTTGCATTGTGCAAAAGGTAAAACAAACAAGTCTTAAGTGGATGGAGCAGAATGATTCATAATAGAATGTTTTACAATAAAATAGAGTGAAAAAGTAAAAAAATACATATCACTCCACTGTTTGGATATAGTTAGGATTTTAATTCAAAGTTTTTTCTTATTCTGAGAAGATATCGTATGTTGAAAGCTTTTAAGAGAACTATTTTTGTGTGTGTGTAACTCTAGTTTTACTTTGAAAAATTTTGTCTAATTTCATAAGTAATGATTTATGATAAAGATTGACATTACCCAATAACTTAAGATTCGCTTGGTGGGTAACATTTGAAAAAACTCTTTCACAGAGCTTTTCTTTTTTACATGGGTTCTAACTTATGATTCAAAAAGTATAGAAGAAATATAATATCTAGAAGAGATATTACAACTAATGATAACTAATATGATATGTAGTATAAATATTTTTCTTTTATAACTATATATACTAATGATCTATTGAAGGATATATCTTTCCTTGTGGGTGATTATATTCTAGTTAATTAGGTTTAAACTTTATGATATCAAATATGGTTTATATACTTGTAATTAATTTGTGGATATATCACTACTCTTTGTTATTTTGTGTATGATTATATTTTGAGTTAATTTAGTTAAAGTATAAGCACTACTTCATGTAAATTTCCATTATTTATTATTATTATCATCATTTATTCTAAGGTATAATTTAGTTAACGGTGGAGGAAGTCTACACTTGACTGGACTTCTTGCACCATTTTTACCCCTTATCATAGGACAAGTAAATTTGATTCTTTTTACACTCCATTTTCTTGTGTGTGTGTGTGCTTGTATGTTCGGGTATCACTTATTGGGTCATAAGGAGAGCTCAAAAACAGGGGAGATCTCCATTAATAGGTTAAGTGAGAAATCATAATAGTGAGTTTGACGTCATATCTTGACCTAAAACCTTAAGGCAATAAGTTTATGGGTCTTCCCAATTATATACTCTTCACTTAAAGTATTATTTACTAATGTAGGACTTCAACACTCACACTTAAATTTCGAACATTCCCCCTCAAGTGTGAGTCCCAATAATAGTATGCTCCCCCTCAAGCAGAAACGATTCCAAGTATTCATGGGGTTACAAACCAAGACCTAAGTCTTGTAAATGTGTTCCACAACATGGGTTAGGGCCAAACCTGAGCATCAACCATTGTCTCCAAATACTCAGTCTAGATGAACCATCGGCTCTGCTACTACTTGTTGGGCCATAAGGGGAGCCTAAAAGTAGGAGAGATCTCCATCAATGGGCTAAGTGAGAAACTACAATAATGGGCATTACATTATATCTTGACCCAAGGACTTAAGACAATGAATCTATGAGTCTTCCCAATTATATACTCTTCACTTAATTCATGTTTTTTACCAATGTGAGATTTCAGTACTCACACTTGAATTTTCAACATTGTTAAATATATAAGTTGTATCGCATGCATGCTATTTGTTG
Organism: Ormosia semicastrata; assembly: GCA_029884595.1. Classification (NCBI taxonomy): domain Eukaryota; kingdom Viridiplantae; phylum Streptophyta; class Magnoliopsida; order Fabales; family Fabaceae; genus Ormosia; species Ormosia semicastrata. The sequence goes on along the minus strand of JAQQTO010000056.1, from coordinate 46,481,075 downwards.
TGTTCTTATTAGTAACACATATTTTTATAATTTGTGGAATCCTACAGCCTAAAATAGTAAATTCACTTAACTAAGATGAGTGATTTATATGATGAAAGGACTAATTGCTTGTTTAGAGCTCTAAATCAAGGATGGCAATTGGATCCATAAATCCACCATCTATCTAAGCCATCTACATCTAAACCCAATTCAATCCATTCAATTATAATAATATATTTAATTAATTGGATTAGGTTTTTAGTTTGTGGATGGCTAATGAACCGACCAAAATATTATTGGATATCCATAGGATTTAGAGAATGAAATGTATTTGGACACGAGAGGAGTCTAGATGTATTTAGCTGAGAGAAATGCAAAGACATAAAATGAAATGTATTTGACAAATGAGAATCTAGATGCATCAATTTTAGAAACCTTGATCAATTTATGAGAGAAAGAAATAGAGTAGTGGTGGAACTTCAACTTAAATTTGGGGGAAGGGAGAATTATTAACAAATTACTTATTTTTTGGCCTAATCATTAGGGGTGGAAACAGGTCAAGTCAGGTCAGGTCAAATATTGTCTTAAACATGTCTGACCTATATCCCAATTATAAAGTTTGAGTCTGGCCTGTGAGCCTATAATAGGCTAATTTTTAAAGTCTAGCCTAACCTTTTTAAAAGTCTAACTTGGTTTGAAAGCTTATTTAAATGCCTACTTTGCAATGAGACCTTTAAATAGGCTAACATGTCTACTTTTAAATAGACTAATAGGTCTACCTTTAAATAGATTAATATATCTTTACATAGACTAACAGACCTAAGTTTTGAAATAGGTTAACAGGTCTACTCAAGGCCAATAGGCCTTTGTTCTCAAGGCCAATAGGTCTTTATTATAACTTAACACTCACCTTCTAATTTTATAAATATTCACCACTTTCTTACTCTAGTCTTTGATCGATATGTGACTTGGAGATATACCAAATTGTAAACTATATGCCTCCAATAATTTTGTAACTTGGTATATCTCCAAGTCTCACATCGATCAAAAATTAGAATAAGAAAGTAGTGGACATCTATAAAAGTAAGGAGTGAGTGTTAACTTATTATTGTCATTCTAATAAATATATTATATTAGATATATTAATAATTATGTTATTTTTATTCTAACTTACTAACTTAAGTTTTAATTTTTGACTTTTATTAAATTTTAATTAAAATATATATTAATATAGTATAATAAATTAATAATTGTAATTATAATTTATAATTATTATAATATATATATATATATATTATAGTATATATAATTAAACAGTCGATCACAAGTTTAAAAGACCTATTAGATGGCCTGAAGTCTGACCTTTTAATTAAACAGACTTTTAAAAAAAATTAACCTAATTTATTTAGTAAAGAGGTCAGGCCAAGTCAAGCCTTAGACAAATCAAGTCATAGATCCCTGACGGGTAATCCTAACATATTTTTACTCCTAGTAATCATAGGTTGAATTTCAATTCAACAAAGGTTTCTTATCACCAAATGGCTGGGAAAATTAAAAAAAATGAAATTGAAGAAAAAGAAAGGATATAACATTGTGCTTTACCTTTCTAAATAATAGAAGTTTTGTTATATTCACCTAAAATATTTTTTAATAATTTTTTTATTATTTAATAAAAAAATTAAATAAAAAATTAAATACAATCAATATATTAAAAATATAAAAAATATTTAATATTTTTTTATTTAATAATTAAGAAGATTATTAGGATAATGAGTTTGAAGAATTAATTATTTTTTAAATAATAGATATATCGTTGCAAATTTAATAATAAAAGAAAGATCCGTAATAAAATGCATTTCAACAGTAAAAGATTGTTGACCAATGAGCATAAAAATAATTAAACAATGTAAGAGGAGCACTAACGCACTGTCTTTGTAAAAGGCAATTTAAGAAGCCTATGTAAATTGGCCAAAACCAAACTATCCCTTTACTCCTTAGAAATCAGTTTCCCATATTTCATAATTTACATATTAAATGCCTCAAATTTAGGAATGTGTGACAATTTTGGCAAACTTAATGCATACAAAAATTATTAATTTTAGGACTTAATCATTGGGACTCTTTCTGAGTTGTGATTTGTCATAATTTATTATTTTTACATGTAATTACTGATATAATCTCCATTGATAGAGCTATATAAAGATTATTTTATATATTGAATAAAGAAAAGATAAGTCTATATATCATATATAGGGTGCAGAAATTGTGGGGGGAGCTGCACCCCTCTGCACCAATGATCTTCCGCCAGTGAGATAGAGTTAGTTATTTTATCAAATAAAATATAATTTTTAATAAATGAGTTAAATATCAAGTTATCTTATCTATTAAAATAAATTAATGAATTGAATAATCATTCATTAAAATTAGTCATGAATACTTCTAACATTCTATCTATGTCTATCCATATTATTATTATTATTATTATTATTATTATTATTATTATTATTATTATTATTATTATTATTATTATTATGTTGTTTGTTGCCTTGAGAAGCAATGGTTAATGTCATTAAATGTAGAGTTATTGACATTATATTATTATTATTGTTAAAAGTTATTAGGAGGAGCAATTAACGATACCATTAAATGTATAGAATGAAAATATCGATAACAAAATTATTAAACCAAAGTAATAACATATAACAAAATTAAAATTAATTTTGAACATTCAATTTATGTACATTTGAAGATTTTATTTAAAAATATATTCTATAAACTTAGATAATCCAAAATAATAATTAAACATAACAACTTTATAAGAAAATAAATTATTAAATAAAAATAATAACATATAATAAAATTAAAATAATAATAATATTATTAATAATTATTATTACTATTAAATTTTCCTTGTGAAACAATTTCTAATGCCATTAAATGCATAAATTTATAGATAGTGTTTTTATATTATTATTATTATTATTATTATTATTATTATTATTATTATTATTATTATTATTATTATTAAATGGATAGAGTGAAAGTATTGATAAAAATATGCTAAATAAAGGTAATAACAACAACAACAACTAAGCTTTCTCTTACTAAATATGGTCAGCTACATGAATTAAACAACGCCATTGTGCATTATCATAAACGAAGTCTTCAGAAATGTCATTCAAATCTAAATCTTTTTTAATCGTTTCACTTATAATCTTTCTTGATCTTCCTCTACTTCTAGCTATTGGACTATTTTTCACATGATCTACTATTCTTACAGGGGCTTATAAGGATCTTCTCCTTACATGTCCAAACCACCTAAGGCGAGATTCTCTCATCTTTTCCTCAATAGGTGCTACCTCTACTTTCTCTCTAATGCATTCATTCCTAATCCTATCTTATCTTGTATGGTCACACATCTAACGCAACATCCTTATCTCCGCGACACTGACCTTATACTCTTATTGACTTTTTACCACCTAGCATTCAGTATCATACAACATCGCGGACCTTATAGCTGTCCGGTAAAATTTACCCTTAAACTTGAGAGGCGCTTTTCTATCACAAATAACTCCTGAAGCACTCCTCCATTTCATTCATCCAGCTTGAATCCTATGGTTTACATCTCCCTCTATCTCTTCATCATTTTGTATGATAGATCCAAGACACCTAAACTGTGTGACTTGTGGTATGGTATGATCTCCAATTTTCACCGCTACGTTAGCATTAATACGCTTCTTACTGAACTTACATTCCATATATTCTGTCTTACTCCTGCTTAGACGAAAGTCATGTTCTTCCAAAGCTCGTCTCCATAGCTCTAACTTCCCATTTGTTTTCTCTCTCGACTCTCCAACTAAGACTATATCATCTATAAAAAGCATGCATTGTGGCACCGGCTCTTGGATATGCATAGTAAGCACATCCAAGACTAGGGTAAAAGGAAATGGACTCAAAGTTGACCCTTGGTGCAATCCTATAGTTATAAAGAAATCTTCTATGACACCACCTTGTGTTCTCACACTAATTTTAGCCCAATCATACATATCTTGGATTGTTCGAATATAGAGGATACAAACTCCTTTCTTCTCCAAAGCCTTCTACAAGACCTCTCTCGGTACCCTATCGTAGTTTTTTCCAGATAAATGAAAACTATGTGTAGGTCTTTTTGCTTTCTCTGATACCTCTCCATTAATCTTCGTAGAAGATAGATTGCTTCCATAGTTGACCTCTCAGGCATAAAACCAAATTGATTCTCTGAAATATGAGTCTTTTGTCTTAATCTACGCTCATTTACTCTTTCTCATAACTTCATGGTATGACTCATGAGCTCAATCCCTCTGTAATTTTCATAGTTTTGTATATCTCCCTTGTTCTTATAAATAGGGATTAAAGTGCTTCTCCTTCATTCATTTGACATTTTCTTAGACCTTATTATCTCATTAAACAACTTTGTGAGCTAACTTATACCTTTCTCTCTTAGGCACTTCCATACCTCAATAGGTATATTATCTAGTCTGATCGCTTTTCCATTATCCATCCTTTTTAATGTTTCTTTTACCTTAAACTCCCGAATTATACGATAAAAGGTTTTATGTTGGTCCTCCTCTCTAGTATTTAGAATGTCCGAGTCCCCTAATGTCCCATGTTTCTCATTAAATAACTTGTGAAAATAAATCTTCTATCGATCCTTGATGTCTTATTCCGTAACCAAGACTTTGCCCTTTTCATCCTTAATGCATTTCATTTGATCCAAGTCTCTTGTCTTCATTTCCTTACTTTTAGCAAGCTTGTAAATATTCCTTTTCTCCATCTTTGGTGCCCAACAATTGATATAACCAGTTGAACGCTTTAACTTTCACTTCGCTCACTGCCTTCTTAGTATCTTTTTTAGCTGCCTTATATTTTTCCTAATTTTCATCATTTTTACACGCGTGTTAAGCTTTATAACATTTCATTTTAACCTTAACATTATCTTGTACATTTGCGTCTGATAACTCTATAGAATGTAGTTATTTGTGCCCTATTTCTATGCATAAATAATGCTTAGTCCTTGTTTATAATGCATATTTAGAAGGTTTTAAGCTTATATTTGTCATATCTAATCTGGATACCTTCCTATGTGATATTGAGTAATTTGTGCGTATTTAGTAAGAGATTAAGTGGATTTGTATCTGTTATTGATTTGGTGATTTCTCTATTATAGGAAGGGCTCCAAACAAGTTGATATATGGAGCATTTGAGCCAAAAATGGAAGAGGAAGCCAAATTTGCATCTCAGCAGGAAATGCCGCGGCGTGGGCATATCAATGTTGCGACACGGTGCATCCCCTGCATCAGTACAGAAACTCGAGGCTAGAGCTTCACGACGCAGAGAGTGGATGATGTGGCGTTGGTGACCTAAGTTGACACACATCGCGACGTAGGCATGTTAGCGTCGCGATGTGCCCTATTTTTTTTGAGCCTATAAATACTGTTTTATTAGATTTTGTTAGAGAGTTTTCATTAGTTTAGAAAAGTTGTGGCTAAGTTTTACTGTTTGCAGGCTGAGGAAGCCTAAGGAAGCAAGGTTGGAGGTCATCTTCTTCATGGAAGGAGATTCAAGCATCAATGATCACATCTCATGAGCTTTCCTTCCTTCTCCTTTCTCATTTCTCTCTTCCTTGTCTTTTGAACATGGTTTTTGGATTTGTATTTTCTTGTTCAATGATTAGCTAAGTTGTATTTAGGAATTTCTTTGAATCCTTCTATGAATATTGATGATTTTGTTATCTTTTGAGTATATATTGATGTTTGGTTATGTTCAATCATATGATTCTTAATACTCTTGATGGTTTGATCAGCTTTTGAATGATTTGTTGAAATCTGATGAACCTAGACATAAGAATTTGGATTTTAGATCATATGTATGGTTGATGTATGCTTGATTTTATTCAATTGGCTTGGATAAGTTGATTCGCTAACGAGATAGAAATATACCTCTTAGCCGTGCATAATGTGTGATTGAAAATAAATCTTGAGGAGTGGATTTTGCATCTAACTAAGGAGTTAAGTAAATGAAACTATGATTGATTGACCTAGACATAGGTTTTTAATCATATCAGATTCTCAATCTAACTTAACAATTCATTAATGTTGCTTGTAAGGATTGCATGTTATTAGTTGAAATAAAAGATGAAGAAGGATTTTCTAAATCTCTAAACCTTATCTTTATTGCTTTGTAGTTTAAATTTTGTTTATTTGCACTTTATTTATTTTTATGTTCTTAAATAGAATTAATTAAACAATTAGTTGGTACTTAGCTTTGGAAACCAATATCTTCGTGGGAACAATCTTTATTCTTCATTATATTACTTGAATGACCCATGCACTTGCAGTACTTAAATAGTCTAACAGCGTCCCACCACCAAGATTCTTTAATTCACAAAGTGTCTCTTTTGCTACCTTCCTAATCCCTTTAGCCAGCGCGTCCCACATATCATTAACACTCCCTTGTACCTCCCAAATTTCTTCCTCTATAATCCTCCTCAGAAAGATCATTTATTTTCCTCCCTTTAGTTGCCACCATTTGATCCTTGGCTCTCTGTCTCGACAATTTCTCCTTACTCTCATCTTAACCTGTACATCCATAACTAAAACCCTGTATTGGGTAGTTAAGCTCTCTCCAGGAATGACTTTGTAATCTATACAAAGCTTTCTATCAGATTTCCTTACTAGAAAGAAATCAATTTGAGAGCAAGAACCCCGCTTCTATATGTGACAAGATGCTCTTTCTGCTTCCTAAAACAAGTGTTAGCTATTGTAAAATCAAATGCTACCAAAAAATCTAGAATCGCTTTGCCCTCTACATTAGCTACTCCTAAACCATAACCCCCATACAAACCCTCATACCCCCTAGATTCACTCCCCACGTGACCATTTAGGTCCCCTCCTTGAAAAATCTTCTCTCCTAATGGTATTCCCTGAACTAAACCTTCTAAATCCTCCCAAAATTTTATCTTGTAGTGCCTGTCTAACCCTACTTGGGGTGCATATGCACTGATAACATTAAAAGTCTCCTGTTCCACAACAAACTTCAAAGCTATGATCCTATCTCCGAGCCTTCTCACATCCACAACATTATTCTTCCAATTCTTATCTACTTTATGTCTACCCCATTTCTAGATTTTACCTTGCCGGTGTACCAAAGCTTAAAATCTAAAGTGTCAAGTTCTTTTGCCTTTTCTCCAACCCACTTAGTTTTTTATAGGCACATAAAATTAATTCTCCTCCTAATCATTGTGTCAATTATTTCCATTGATTTGCCTGTAAGTGTGCCTATATTCTAAGTTTCAAAACGCATCATACTATTGTGAACTAGCTTCTTTACCCACACCCGTTCACGAAAATATGGGAACCCTTGCTTATTTTTCACTACACCCAGGCGGCGATGCAGCAGCTCTTACTCATTTGACACTGTACTCGAGCTATACAACATGTTGCTTAAGGGCAATGACCTAGCATTAACATAATCACTTCGTTGATCCATCTCATAAAGATTCGGTAAAGTTTTACGTTAGCTGTCGACTGTCTAATACTACCCTCCTCTTTTATCCGTGCTTGGGACCGGCTATGTTGGGATTTGTAACAAAGCTTAGCATAGGTAGAGTAAAATAAAAGTAATAACATAAAATAAAATTTAAATTAATTCTGACTTTCTATTTATCTAATTTTTTTTAAAAAAAATATTATAAGAACTTAATTCTTCCAAAATAATAACTAACATAACAAGTTTATAAGAAAAGAAATTATTAAATAAAAATAATCACATATAATAAAATATTAAAATTAATCTTCAATTTTATAATTATCTAAATGTAGAAACTTTTATTTAAAATATTTTTTTGAAATTGAATTATTCAAAATAGTAATTTTTGGGTATAAGGGATGAGCTAAAAAGGCCCTCAAGAAACAAATGCACTCCAACAAGATCCAAGCATAAACTACCACATCCACGAGGAGGTTTGTCGTACATATGCAAGCCCAAGTCATAGCTTTGGGAATGATTCTCTAGCCAATCTTCCGCACAGTTTCCTTCCCTTAAGGAATGAGAGATCTTGGCATTCCATCTATGGGTTTTAAATGGATAGGGCACCTATTAACACCAAAAAATGAATTCGACTAGCATGGCCGATATTGAAGGCCAGTCGAAGTTAACAATTAGCCGAAGACGGAGGACAATTGAGGCTGAAGAATTAGTCAAAGGAGTATTTTCAAGCTGCTAACATAGGGGTTTTGTGGGCCAGATTTGGACCAAATTCATGGGCCTAAGTGGCTCCATAACTAAGCCTAGAAAATATGCATTGATTGGGAGCCTTAAGCGCACGGTTAACTACATTGGTATAAAATCCCTTGAAAATAGGGATTGATATGACAGAAGGCTTTGGAGGCTGCTATGGACCATTAAGAATAGAGTCCCACAAGCATGAAGTGGTTTTGTTGTTACCCTAAAACTTAGGAAGCAGGTACTCTTGCAGTTGGATGGTATTGTTTGACGGCATGTTAATGCACAACCAGCTAAGAGTTGGTTAGTTAATGGATACTTATGTTGTTAGCCACTTAGCATGAAAATAGGAAACATTTTAGGACGTGGCAGATAATGTAACAGTCCATTAATAGTGCAATTTTTTGTGTATAAATATGAAGAGTTCAATTGTAAAAAGAGACACATTCAACCCATCAAATCAATATACACTCAAATTCTCTAGCAGTTCCTCATTTTTTCATTGCTTACAATTACCTCTACTTGCTCGACTTGTAGTTTTGTTCTTTACTTTAATCTATTTACTTTAGTAGTCTAGTTCGATTTCATTTTGTTTTCATCAACATTTGGAAATGGTTAATTGCAGTAGTAGAAGTTTCATGGGCTATTTTCTAGTTAAGAGCTTTCTATAGTCTTCCTAGGAACACATAACTAAGGACTAAAATCCCTTCCCCAGAATTTTTGATTGGTTTATTAGGAATCAAAGGTTTGTAGAAGTATTTGAGGTGCATTCGACTTATTAGTCGAAGGCAATATATTTTTCAGTAAACATATTTTGGCACGCCCGGTGGGACTATGGAGAATAGTGTAGGAAAATTTTCTTCTCCAGGTCATAATCATAGTTGGCATATGCACTTGCGATCTGGTAAAGCGATAGGAGAAATGGATCAACCAACGACTATAAAACAAGAAGAATAGCAACTGAAAGGGTTCTGAAAATCTGGCTCCACAGAGCACTACTTCTTAACCTTACAGAATGTCATCTTCACAGCAGGTAGTTACTACAACTACTACTATGTAGTCGACCCCAGTTACTGAAGAGCTTTAGTAGTCAGAACATCTAACTATCATGACAACTTCATTCATAAGGCAACAAATTGACATGGGAATAAATGATTTACTATACCAAATGTCTTGACAATTAGCAGATATCGTCAAACCAATGGTTCATAATAAGGTTCAAAAAGCTAGGGAACAAGAACAAAAGACTAGGCAACAAAATACTACTTCATCTTCCAACAGTCGAATGCCTCCTCAGCAGATAGCGATTTAGTTTCCTAGAAATACTTGGGGGCAACCATTGGTTGATCAGTTGTAGGTTGGACAATCAAATGTGCAATTAGGCATGCAACCAATCAGTCAGCCATTTAATCAACAAGATTCAATGCAGCCAATAGTGCAACCAATAGTATATCCAACAGGGAACTGATTAGCCAACAACAATTGATGATACAGCCGAACCCCTAACCTATGATATAGTTGGTTACACAACCATTTATACTAACTCAGGGTCCTAATCAGTCGAGTGGTCATCAGATAGTCCCTTATTCTCCTAATCAGTCTGGTGCTACGACTCCTAATTATGGCCATGTGAATTTGGCCAGAAGACCACCCAATGTAACAGGTAATATTATATTGCCATATGTTTAGTTTGGAACTAATATTACTTTCATTCCACAAGGAATACCTGTACCTGGTCCTGCATTTCCAGCAGTTCAAACTAGAACAACACAGCTGGATATGGCTATAAGTAGTAATGGAATTTTATTCCACATTTAGCCAATTAACCAAGGTATCAGCTATATCAAGAACAACAAGCTCAACATCCAGCTATCAAGATACCTCCTATACAACCTCGACAATCAGCACAAATTCCAATACAAACTCAACCATTAGCCCAGCCCCTGATTGATCACAACATGATTGTTGATACCATCCAAAGATATTTCGGGGTGGATCTGAGACCCTTGGATAGGCCCGTACCCATATACAGAAAGCCTTATCCAAAATTGGTCAATAGAATGATGCCTTTGCCAAGAGGGATTAAGATACCAAAATTTTCAACCTTTTTAGGCGATGATGATAAATCTACCATGGAGTGTATTATCCGATTCACTACTCAATGTGGTGAAGCGAATCAAAATAAGTACCATAAACTTTAACTCTTTCCTTTATCATTGACAGAAATAGTTTTCACTTAGTATTCTTCATTGCCTCCAAATTCTGTCCAAAATTAGGGCAGATATGGAAATGGTTTTTCATGATAGGTTTTTTTGCCCTTAGCCAGAGGTGACTATAGTTGCTCTCATGAACTTGAAGTAGCAAGTTGATGAACTAATAGCAGATATCATTAAGAGATTCCAGAAAATAAAGAGCAGGTGTCATATACACTTCCCTGAGGTTGAATATGCAATTATCATCATAGGAAATACGCATCCTCAACTCAGAGAGAAGCTAATAATTCAAGAATGCTCAGATTTGGCTCAACTGACATCTAAAGCTGCTAGGATTGAACATTTTATACTGGAAAATGAACAAAGAAGGGCTAACAGAGGTAAAAGCTCACATTTGGTGTCTATCATAGATTATGAAGTTGATGATACAGTTGGAGATATAGGTGCTGCATTAGATGATGTTTTAGCTGTTGAAATTCTTAGAGGGAAGCCTTACACTTGTCCACCTTGAAGCCTTCAAAGAACAAGGAAGTCCAGCAGGAGGAGACCAAGGAGGAGTAATTATTTGACATATAAAAAACAGAGCAAATCTTTAACTATCTGTTGAAGGACAAGCAAATCAAGCTTCCCGAGGGACATAAGATTCCTTCAGTCAACGATCTCAAGAATAAGAAATGCTATAAGTGGCATCATTCATACAATCATGCTATTATCAACTATGTTGTTTTCAAGAATGTAATTCAAAAGGCACTTAAAGAAGGGAAGTTCAAGCTAGCTGACAAGGGATTCGCAGAGATGATAGTGGACACCAATCTTTTCCCAATAGTGTCTATTAATATGGTATCATTTGTTTTACTTTCTAATCAACTACAAAAAGGGAAATAACAGTGGAGGGCTAAAGGATTAGAATCAACTGTGGAGCCAAAACAACTTAGGGGGGCAATTGAACACAAAGCTAAAGCAATTGAAGTCAATAGTACACAAGCCCAACATGTTTGACAAAATTCAGTTACCTCGGCAACAACCTCTAGGTCAAGGACAAGTCTTTGACAGATTAGTCTGTCCAGCCATTGATGAACAACCAAACCCAAAGGATAAGAGGACTATAGCTTAATTTAATATTGAGAAAAGGATTTCCATGTTGCATATTATTGTAATAAATGATGAGCAATTGAGATCACAAAGTACTCTTAAGCCAAAAGCTGATGTAGAGAAAGGGCAGTGGTTTTTGAATAAATATGTACCGAAGAAACAACAATAGGAAACCAATCAGTAGCTGACTCAAACACAGAAAAGAAGAAGACAACATCAAAGATCCACACAAAAAATGAAACAGATGTTGAAGATGTTAGTTGAGGCAAAGAATATGGTTAGGGAAGAAGTTGAATCTCCTAGAGGAAAGATAGCTGAGACGCTCAAGATAGAACAAGCATTCAAACTTGGAAATAAGGAGGTCAAAGGCAAAACAACTGAAGATTACCATATGGAAAATGAAGAAGAAAGAGAGTTTTTGGATAAAGACTTACTCGGTTATGGAACTGATAATGAATCGACTCCTGTAACGCCCTAATACTATTACTAATAGTATATCTGGAATATACATGACTAATTAGGATTAGGCACGTCACAACTAATATATCATCATTCTTTGATAATTAACTATAACATATTATTATATTTGACCTTTGTGAGGGAAACATAATATGTACAAGAATAATTATACATCTGAAAAGTCTAATCCATATTGATATAAATAGTCCAAACAATCTAGTACATCAGTGTTTAAATAATACAAACTAAGCCTTTCTAGGCATATGTACATAGAAAATATTTACAAATCACTACATATCTATAAGAACAAAGCAATGGTCAAAACTAGTAATTAATTTTACGTTACATCAACATCTTCACTTCTACTTTAGGGGGAGGATCTCGTGTTGAAATCATCATGGAAAAAGAACATAAAATGGGTGAGAATTCTAAGACATTCTCAGTAGTTCCAACATATAAATATGATATCATAATAACTTTAGTTGTTTCGGGAAATCAAATCATTACTTAATATATCATATAGAAAGGGTGACTAAAGCCAAATAGTTCATTTCTCTTCCCGAGGTAGAAGTTCAATTATTATCATTGATCAATACTCATAATCAATAATATATATATATATATATATATAATTCAACAACACAACAATATTAAATCATAGATTTCATCAAGAATATATCAAATATGAGTCATTACTCATTATCACTATAATATTTACATTTTCTCATAATACAAATAATCATTATCAAATCTATGAGTTATATAAGCATCATCTTCAAAATGACGTGGTAATGCTCAAACATATGTAATTATTTCATTAGTGCTTCTTAATTATCATATTTCTAAGCATATTCTCTAAACCTATCTCCTGTTATATCAAATAGGTAAGGAGAGAATGTCACATCCTCGCACTATCCTAGTAAGGAGGAAATGTCGCATCCTCATAATACTAATCACTCGGTGATAGTTTTCTTATCAGGATGGTGCACTCAGCTTATATGTAACAATACTTCGTTACACAATATTATCCCAAGTAACCCTGGCCAAATCTAGTGAGGGCATGTCTCCTCCTCAATCTAGAGTCACAGGTAGATAGAATCTACTAAATATCTACGATCACCCCCAAGTACGAGAATCATTTCCAATATCAAATCTATGATTTAAGATCACCCCCAGGTATAAGGATAATTTCTATTATCCATCAATGGCCAAATTAATCAATGGGCTACCATTCATAAGGGAATAGTATCTAAGGATCACCCCTGTACGAGGATCATATCCGATATATTTTAATCTTTAAGCGCATTACAAATCAATTCAATACTAGCTCAACTTTAACAATCAAAGGAGCAATTCATAAATCATTATTCAATACTAACTCAACTTTAACTTTGAAGGAGAAAATCATTTTCTTATATACTTCATAAACATGACCAAGTGTACATTTCAACTATCTCATCAAATAGATATATCTAGTGCACATTATAACATAAGAAACTTCACTTAGTGAATTAAATAACACCATATCACATTAATGTATCCTATGTGGTTCCCATACAACAGAGGACTCTGTTTTTTCAAATCAGGGGACTGGTAATCGATTACCATGCCAGCTGTCGCAACCGTCCCGAAGGACGCTGCGAAAATAAAAAGAAAAGGGAGGAAAAGACCTCGGGGTGTTGGGAGTCGCCACCAATCGCTTTATCCATTAAAATAGAATGGTGCAATTGGACACCTAAAAGATGGTTTGCGTTTCAGAGTTCATAGTTCGGGGGTTGATTACGGGTAGGGAAGGTATTAACACCCTACACCGTCCGTTCCAAGAACGGTTACCTATTTAATCTAATATTATTTGCAAGTTAATTAAATTAATCCTAAAAAAAAAGAAAAGAAATATTTTTTTTCTTTTTACTTTAACATGTCCCATTTTGTCAAGCATAATATCAAGAATGATAAATGACTAAGACCAAAAATGGGTGGCTAAATAGCCATTATTTTGAAATAAATTCTAAGTCTACAACATATTGTATAAAAGTGGTGAATTAAAATTTTATTTTTTGGAGAAAAGTAATTTTCAAAATAAATGGCCAAATAAAAAAATTATTTCAATGAATAATTTTAATTCAAAGAAATTTGTTTAAGGTAAGAAAATGCTTTTTAAAGTAAATGGCCAAATAAATCTCATTCGTAATCAAGAAAAATATTTTTAAGCACAATGAGATTTTTGTAGTAATTTCAAAAAAAAATGTCTTCATGAAAAATAAAACTTTAATTCACCACCATCGTGATGTTGAAACTATATGAAATTGTTCACTTTTATTTGAGGATTTTTATTTTACAAACAAGATTTTTATTTTGGTTTTTTTTAAAAAAAGAGTTGTAATTTGATTTACGAAATTATTTTAATTTAGTGTGAGGATTACCATTTATGGTAATCGATTACCACAAGCTATTGTCTCAAAATAGAGGATTGGTAATCGTACTTATGGTAATTGATTATCAACTTAAAATTTCACAAGTCAGAAACTTGGTAATCAATTACTCATACATAGTAATCGAGTACCACATATAAATTCTCACTTACAGAAGCTGGTAATCGTTTACCTATTCATGATAATCGATTACCACGTTTCCAACATTATTCTTTGAAGGCTGGTAATCAATTACCTACTCATGGTAGTCGATTATCACATGGTGTTCATCAACAGAAAGAGGTTCTCAAGTATAACAAACCCAAAACAAACCACTTTCAATTCAAAATAACATCATTTCTCAACATATATATTCTTAAATCATAATCAACATAGGTTATCAATAATGGTCAAACCATCAAAACCTATATCATCAACCTCAAATTCATAGAGTTTTATAGATACTTCCAAGTCCAATATTCATATATATATATATATATATATATATATATATATATATATAATACATATATATATATATATATATATATATATATATATATATATATATATACATATATATATCATAAAAATTTCATCAATTTAACATACAACCCACAACTTTCATTTAAATTTACCATTACAAACTCTTTGGAAATAAGAAGAGGAAGAAGTGGATTAGAAACACAAACCCCTACCTTATCTCCCTTGGTGTTGGTATTTCCTTCCTTTTCTTTATTCTTCCTTACTTTCCTTCTTGTTGATTCTCCCTTGTGTTCTCCTTTCTTTATTTTCTCTTTTCTCTATTTGCTACAACCAAGTGAGAGAGTGTGAGATGAGAAAAAGAAAAGTGAGAGAATTGGAGAGATAGAGAGAGCAGTGGAGAGTTGTTGGAGGGATAATAATTGACTTTTTGGTGGTTAAGTAGAAATGATGCATCTCTTAGGAATAATTTGATCTTCTATTGATGAGTTTTCTAAATTTCACAGGTAGTAGTGAAAATTCTAGGACTTCATTCAATTCTATACTCATCATTTAATAACTATCTATATACATCATTGATAGCCACTAAGCTATATTACTCTTTCTTAAGTTAAGATAAACTTAAGGAGTTAAGAAAATAGGCTTACAGGTATCTGTCTTAACCTGTAATCATGGCCAAAATAACCTCCATCATCTATTTGACATTTTCACAAAATCTCATGATTTTCTAAGCTACTTATCTATTTAATTTGGTCTTTAAACACTCCTCCCGTGTTATTAAAAATGTCAAACTAAATTAGTTAATTTTTCAAAATTTACCACATCTCATTCTAAGTATTTATGACCTATAAGTAAATGTTTCCTATTTATTTCTATCATCTAAGTAATTTATGCTATGTTCTAAGCTAATATGAATTATTTTTCACATTTTGTGTTATAGCGTTATACTCAAACTAATTCAAAAGGTCACCAGAATTAACAGGTAACTCATACAAGTGTTATTGAGCTTCTATAACAATAATTAAGGCTAATAGGTTGGAAAGGATGTTACAGATCCCACATCTATTATCAGTATTCTCCCACTAGAATTCATAGTGGAGGAAGAGCAGCCAGCGAAATTGGAAGGAGATGTGTTTGTTGAAGAAGCAGAATAGGTAACTTTAGCTTAGACAAAACCAGCTGATAGGCCTGCAGATCTTATTTGAAAGGCCAACTGAGGATATGACTAAACACCTCAAGCCTTTATACATCAAAGCTCATATCAGTAGAAGGCCTGTTAGCTGGGTATTTGTTGATGGAGGTGCTATTTTAAATGTAATGCATTTGGGAACTTTAAAGAAGTTAGGTAACACCCAGAATAGTTTGTTGACTACAAATATGAAAATGACTAATTTTACTGGGGAAGCCACGACTGCAGTGGTGGTGTTAATAGATGATATTATGGTAGGCTCCAAAACAACAAATACAACCTTCTTTATTGTCGATGCATAGCCTACATATTCAGTGTTGTTGGGAAGAGACTGGATACATATGAATCAGTGTGTTCCTTCGACTCTACACCAAGCTTTAATGTTTTGGGAAGGAGATAAGGTGGAAGTGGTTCAAGCTGATGCCAATCCTTTCACACCTAACGTTAAATGGTAAAAGCTATATTCTATTCCCCTCAAGTAGGAACGATTGAGATTCTAGCAAGATACGAGGAAGGGTCTGTGATATCTTATGATTTAACTTTTCAAGGATTCTTGATGAGAAGTCAGGCCGATTCACAACCTTTAGATGATGTTGTTTATGGATCGGAAAAATAAAGTACTCCAGGATGTCTTGCAACGGCCAGCCCTCTTGGTAACTAAAACTCGTTTGGCTTCAATCTATTCAGATTCACCTAGGGGGCAAGTTGAGAAAGGAAATAAGTTAAAGCATTTCAAAGAAACAAATGAATTGGATTGCCCAATTCAGAGGAAGACTCCAAATTTTGAAGCACAGGATCCATTGATTGAAGTGAATCTGGGAACAAAACAAGATCCAAGGACTACTAGAGTAACCGGTTTGTTAAATGAGGAAAACATATGTTAGTTGATTGACCTCATCTAGCATTACAAGTAGGGGTGTCCGTGGGTTGGGTTAGGTGGGTTCAATAACGTTTTTGGACCTGACCTGCTTACTATAGCAGTGGGTTGGGTTGGGTTGGGTCGAATATATTTTTTCGCTTAAGCCAACCCAACTCGACCTGCTCAAAAGTGGGTTATGTTGGGTCGAACCCGTGGGTCCGACATGTGTTTTTTTTTAAAAAATTCTACAAAAAGGTCAAAATATAAAATCTAACAAATTAATACCATAAGTTTCAATCTCAAATAAATTAAACATCATAAGTCAATAAGTGCATAATAAATTAACAGCTAATAAGTCTTACTAAGTCTAGAATAAATTAAATAAAGCTACTCATAACTCAACCAACAAATTAGTCTCAAATACATACAATTGCATAACATCTCTATCAACCATTTGTCTAGAAGGAAATTGAAATTGAGCTTGCATAACTTGAACAAAACTTTTAAAGCCTTCATTTTTAACAAATTTAAATAGAAGCTCAACAATGATAATTATTTTAGCAAGTGCAATCCTACACTCTTCTTGATTAAAAGATAACACCTTGAGCTTTGCATTACCATCATTTTCTTCTTCACATTTCTTTAGAAATCCAAGAGTTTTTTGCCTCTTGTCAACATGTATATTGAGGTTTTTCTTACACATTGACAAGTTCCTAGACAAATTAGTTATGCCATGATTTCTAAAACCACATGCATATATTTTTCCACAATAATTGCATTTAGCTTTTTCACCATTATCTTTTTTGGTAAAATGTTCCCACACACGTGAACTTGGTCTTGAAGGCTTTTTTAGAAGTATGAACACCTTTTTACCAGCAAATGATCCTCCTCTTTGTTTAGTAGCCAAACGTTCAACAAGTTGAGAAGGTTGCATATAACTTGGGGGTGTAGGAGTACTTCCAATTCACTCTTCTCCATTTAGTGAATAATCAAGATTTAGTTGTCATTCATTAGTCATTTTTTGTCATCAATAATTAAATAAATATCAACCCAACAATGTAATAAAGCATTAGTTAATATTTATAAATATACTTATCATGAAAGAGAAATTAGACGGAATTAACTTGAAAATTCAAATGCAAAATTCATTAGCACTGTTCTATTTCTCTTTCCAATACTGACATATAAACTTGAAAATTTAAAACAAAAAAACCATTCCACATTCGAATAAAACTATGGAAATCTAACTAGAACACTAGCAACATGAAGGGGAAAGGGCGCAAAACACCTTCACGATCAATAATCCTATCCTCTAGAATGTTAACGCCTTCACCTAATGCGAGTGCACCAAGCCCACCTGCTATGGCGCCGATAGCCAATCTAGCCCCCAACCTTCCAAGCTTGCTCTTCTTCTTCTCCAGCCATACTACAATCACCGCCTGCCCACTCTGCTCGTACCCATAGCTCTGCTGCCTACTCTATCCCCCATAGCTTCCTTGCACATACGGTGCAGCTGCACCGTACCCAACTGCACTCCCTCTTATATTCCAAATTTACATAAAAAGAGCAAAGGAAAAAGGCTTACTTGCTGGGGCTGTGTGGTGTAGAAAATTGAAAAAGATGCAAGAGGAAAAAAGGACGCGTGACTGTAAGGTGGCGTGATTAGTTGTAGAGAATAGCTGGGAGATCAGGTGGAAGAAGAAGTAATGGTCACAGACTCACTGCATAGTGCAATCGCTGGGACTGAGAGATCAGGTGGAAGAAGAAGCAATGGTCACGGACTCAAGGCACAAACGCTGGGAGCTTGGGAGAATAGCTGCACTGCGAAAAACTAGTTACATAGACTAGTTGTAGAGAAGAGAGAACTACTAACTGCATTGGGGCCAGTGGAAAGGGAGTAGATAGATAGGGTTTTGATATCTTTTTCTCCTCCCACTTTAGCCTCTATTTGTTAGTGTATTTACATGGTTTAATGCTATTCCTAGTTATATCAGCAAGGATATTTACGAACCTTAAAGACATTTTTCAAGCAAAACACACATTCTGTCTAGGCTATTTTTTTTTTAAATGGGTGGGTGGGTTGGGTTGTGTAGGTTGAAAGTGTTCCAACCCACTACCCGACCCACACACTTTAGGTTGAAACATTTTTCAACCCGACCTAACCCGCAAACTCAACCTAACCCGTATTTTATGGGTTGGGTTGGGTCAAAACCCGCGAGTTCGTGGGTCGAATCGACCTGCTAGACACCCTTAATTACAAGGATTGTTTCTCCTGGGAATATCACAAGATGCCTAGTATATTGAGGCAATTAGTTGAACATTGTTTGTCGATTAAAGAAGGGTTTAAGCCACATAAACAACCAATAAGGAGGTTCAACCCATAATTAATGCCGAAACTTAAAAAGGAAGTCAAACGCCTTCTAAAAGTTGGATTTATTCATACAACATGGTATGTTGACTGGCTGTCCAACATTGTCCCTGTAATCAAGAAAAATGGACAAGTTAGGATCTGCATTGACTTTAAAGACTTGAATGGCTACTCCTAAGGATGAATATGCCATGCCGATTGCCAATATGTTAGTCTTAATGCAGCAGCTAGCAACGAAATACTTACCTTTATGGAAGGATATTCTGGTTATAACTAGAATTTCCTAGCTGAAGATGACATCCACAAGAATGATTTTCATTGCGTATGAGCTCTTGGAATATATGAATGGTTAGTAAATGCTATTTAGATTAAAAAATGCAGGACCTACCTACCAGCGGGTGATGAATACTCCATGACCTCAAAGGCAAAAATATGGAAATTTACATTGATGACATCATTGTGAAATCAATAGGTTTTGATCAACATTTAGTCAACTTAAAGCAGGCTTTGGAAAGGATGAGGGTACATAACTTGAAGATGAATCTGGCTAAATGTGCCTTGGAGTACCAGTTGGAAATTTTTTGGGGTTCTTGGTTCACCAACAAGGCATTGAAGTGGATAAAAATAAATGAAAGCCATGTTGGAAGCTAGACCTCCAAGAAACATGCAGGAGTTCAAAGTTTGATTAGTAAAATTAACTTCATGCGACGCTTTATAGCCAATTTAACTGGTAAAATGAAGGCATTTTTACCCTTACTTCGGCTAAAAATAGTTGAGGAGTTTATTTAGGGAGAGGAGTAGCAAACAACCTTTGAACAAATAAAGTAGTGCTTGACTAATCCACCAATTTTAGTTCCTCCATCTCCAAGTAGGCCTCTTAAGCTTTATATTGTAGCAACTGAGGAGTTTATCGGTTGCCTTCTAGCCCAGGATGCCAAAGATGGAACAGAAAGAGTTGTATATTATCTTAGTTGACTTCTTAATGGTGCAGAAACTAGATATACTTCTGTAGAAATGTTATGTCTTTCTTTCTTTCATGCATGTACTAAATTAGAATACTATCTTTTGCCAAGGGAGATTTTAGTTTTATGCAAAATTGACTTGAAAATAATAATAATAATTATATATATTTATAATTTTAAAATGTTTAAATATTTTATGTTTACATGACCTGGATTAAAAACTTTATATGAAAACTTATTTATATCTACATTCATATGTGAAAGATTTATAATAAATGAAAATATATTAATTGCAATGTGATTTATTATTACAAAACTGTTTTGATGTAGAACCAAAGAGTGTCTGAGAAGACACATGTATGGTGGTTTCCTCCTCCTGCAGCTACTGCCCGACGGTCCAGGGGGGTTGGGTACCTACAATGAGACTCCAACGCTCAAGTCAGACAAAGAACAAGAGGGGTTTTCACCATAAGATTCCAGATACTTAGTTAGAATAACTTAGTCTGATACTTATAGAGCATGCGTAAGGTCCCTTCGTGATTTGTGAGAGGTACAGGTACGTTGAGATCGTGACCTGATGGGGGGTGCCTCTGTCCCATGATCATTTAGGCAGAGCCTTGACGGAGGGTGCCTCCCTCCCACGATCATCCAGACAGATCCCTAAAGTTACGGGATGCCGCGTTAGTGGCCACCTGCGGTTATAGGCAGTTATGGTCCCCACATCCTAAGGGTCATGATTGGCAGTTGTCAGGATCTGTGCAGACCTAAGGGATGCTGATATGGCCCACGACTAGAACCTGAGGTCGGATGGCTTGACCGGGGTGTTTGCAGCGGAGTCTGGTGGTACGCGTGCCGGGTTGGTCCTATCGAACAGGACTCCGGATCACGGTCTAGAACAAAAACTAAATTAATTATCCATTTTAAATGTTTTTATTGAAATATCATATATGTAAAGTTATATACTGTTGTATATCATTTATGAATTTTAATATCTACATTAGGCGTGAAATCTTTACATGAAAACATCATAAAACTAATTGAATGTATCATATTGTTAGGAAACTAAATTAATTAATTATATTTTAAAATAAAAACCTATATATGTTGTAAAATATATTTATGTAATTTTGATAGCATTTTATAGCAACATTTATTCTTATATACAATTTCAAGCATGTATAAATTCATAAAATGATAAGTGAAAGATGTACAACTATTTTTTTTTTCAAAAATTTTCTCACACTCTTAGATGTGATACTAATCTTTGGTTAGGATACTAATGATACCTATCCCTAAAAATGCTTTCCTACATATTTGAACTTTTGAGATTGCATATTCCTCTCAACGAATGTATAACTATTATTATTTTTTAAATGGTGGAAAAGAATTAACTCATTTTTCATTTTTTTTTTGTGATCAATATTTTTATTTTTATACTCTATAGCATATCTCATGCCAGTTTTTAAGCATTTATGTTTATCTTTGTCACTTTAGAAAACATTTGAATTATTTATGTACTAAACAGGAAAAACATATTTTAGCATTTTTATGTTGTATATGTTTTATGTAGGATCCAAAATGATACTAAGAATATATATTTATGTAGGCAAATAACTGAAATATTATTAGTCTGCACAATGTTTGAAATTTTTACGATGAAAGAGTATAGCCATCTTTCTTCATACATCTTAATTTATTTAAAGTTGTATATTAAAATTAGTTATTGTATTAGAAATTATTCTTATATTTGGAAATAAACTTATCGTGCATGACATGAGTACAATTCTAGTTTATATATATAACCAGTGAATCTAAAAGAAACTGATTATAAATCCATGATTAAATGCTTAAATTAATTTAACAATTAATTAAATGAGACGTATGACCAAAGGTCTATAAAAAGTTTTTCTTTGCAAGAGAGATTTCCTGTTTCTTTTAATTTCTTGTTTTTTGAATTGGATTGGATCTATTGGCTGTCCCACGACCTGCTACGGTATATATCGAAGTTTAGTTAAAGCCGAAGGATGTGAACCCACAAGGATTGGTATAGCGCTGGATGAATATGTACTTTGTGGATAAATATATGATTGTAAGTTGAAATCTTAATTATATTAATTTTTTAATTTAAATTGTAAGAAATATGTACCTTAATCTTAATATAAATGACCTGTTTTTAATTAATCAAAATATTTATAAGTTAATTCGGATACTACAAAAAAAAACCGAAGGACGTTGATGGTACCAAAAGATGTGGAATAGCCACAAAAGATATAAAGCCATTTTTTGTACACCGAAGGACGTTGATGATGGAAAACGTTTTTCGTCCAACCAAAATACTCCAACTTTCCTCCATCGTATGCTTCCGTACGTATGTTTGTTGACTTTTCCGTATGCCAAGCTTTTCATTTCCGTTTGGATTCAAAAAATTAACCACTTATTCCTAACGTATTAACCATTTAATTTCCCGCTTTTCATTTCCGCTTTTGGGATTCACGAGAACTAAATTAACCACTTATTCTTAACGTATTAACCATTTAATTATTTCTTACTTCTTGGATTCACCGTAAACTAATATTGATTAACCACTTATTCTTAACGTAACCATTTACTCATTATTGAGAACTCTTTCTTGATTTACGAAAACATATACTTGATTAACCACTTATTCCTAACGTATTAACCACTTATATATTATTAGAACTCTTTCTCGATTCACGTAAAAGCTGCCACTTATTTGAAGGTATTAACCGTAAATTAATTAAGCAACTTAAATGTATTAACCAGAAACTTATCTTGATTAACCACTTATTCATAACGTATTAACCACTTATTCTTAAAAGATATTTCAAATTTCAAATGATGACACGTGATAACGTTGGAGTCTTTTGGTTGGACAAATAGCGCGACCGCGTTGATGATACAAGCCCCGTTTGTTAAAAAAAAAGGATGGCTAAAAGAAAATCAAATTGCACGATGTTGTAAATTCAGAAAAATAATAAATAATTATAACATATTACAATTTAATCAGCTCAAATTGTTTCATAATCATTCTTGAGGAAAATTTTATAATTTAAAATTTGTTTAACCTTAGAATGAATGAGTTATGATATTTACACAAAATAACGTTTTGTAACCGTATAATACACAGGATAATTAAAAGAAAAATTAAAATAAATAATTAGTTTATAGTTTTAGCCAATTTCAATTTTAGACTCTATATGTATGCTTTTTTAATATCAATTTTTATAGTTTTATTCATTTGGATGTTTGCTCACCTCATTATTAAGAGTATGTCAAATTGACTCTTAATGTCAAATTATATTAACTAAATATTTTTAAATTGATAGATATTATAATGATAAATAAAAAGAAAATATAATGAAAAATAAAATTATCAATAACAATATAATCAAATGATACTCAATATATTCAAGTATCTTAGAATTTAGTAACTTATACATTTAATTTACATAATTTACGTATATTAAATAAAACAACACATTAGTTAAATCAATTAATTAACATATGTCTTGTAGGTTGTTTAATCTTGTCCCTTTTCATAAATCCAATCTATTTCAATATAAAACATAATCATAACTTGCTCATTACATCTACTCCATCAATACTTTTATTGAGGTCTGATGAACCTTCAAAATCTCATATTTTTATGATTTAATTTTTTAGTTTTTCATCCTCTTTTGATATTTTTTATTGAACATTTTGTCAAGTTTTATTATGTTTTTAGTATTTTTAATTATATTCTTATTACGGGTTTTAATTGCTTGTGATAGGAAAATTTACATGGAAGAAGACTAGACAATTTTTACAAGGAAGAAAATCACAAATTCTCTCTAGTGTCGCGCCTGAGCGTGCAACGCATTACACAACACATTTTTTATCTACGATCTCAGCGCTTGAGTGCCCAAAAACCAGTGCCTAGGCGCTGGTCACATAACAGCACACATTATTTTTTATAAATAGAAGAGTTACACTATAATTCAAGGGAGACGCAGAAAATCCCTAATCCTGAGAGACAATTTTGCGACAGCAGACTTTAAGAGGCAAATTAGAAGAGAGAATTGCCACGAATCCTTGGAGGACGGTTTCAAAGGGAGAATTCAATTCTTGAAGGCTTGAATATCATAATCACCGTAAAAGGGGTTTCGATTTTTCTTTCCCTCTAGTTTTTCCCTTTTCTTTGGGTTTTCTTTCCATTATATTGTGATTTGAGATTGTTTGTATTGAACATGAGTAGCTAATCCCATAGTTAAGGCTATGAGGGATCTAATTTTTTTAATTAATTAATTTTCATCTCGAATTTGATTAAGATAATTTCTTTTAGGGTTTATTATATTGCTTGTATTCTTGTCATAACTTGATCTCTTTTGGTATATATTAATTCATTGTTTGACCGATGACCATCTATACTCAATGAGTAGACCTATATGATAAACCTATGATTAGATTAGTGAATAACCAAACATCAATTTATTCTATCAATGGAACTAATGATTATGTTAGTTCATCTCTTGAATTGAGACTTAATACATTCCTAATTAATTCAACCAAATGACCAAATAGGTGATTTAATTTAGGAATAAAATATTGTTTCATCCATGTCCATTGGGATTCAATAGTAATTAAGAGAATATTGGCAAGAGAATTACCTTACATCATAAATGAGTGAAAATATGATTAATTAGATTCAAGTGAACATTGCGCCCTAATTTGTCCATATTTGATAATCTCTACATTGTTTAATTGTCCATTATTCTTCTTTATCTATTTTTTGATTTTAATTTTAAATTCTCTTACTTTCGATTGTTTAAATAACTAAGAGTTTTACGAATCTAGTAATTACCACTTATTCCTTGTGGGATTGACAACTGGGAGTCAAGTCCTATTTTGCTTTGTGATAGAGTGCACTTGCTCTCAGTGTATTTTATGCGTATCAAGTTTTTTGGCGCTGTTGTCGGGGAATAAGTTTGGTAATATTAGAAGCAAAAAGCTCTAGTTAATTTAGACACACTTTTATTTTATTTTTATTTTTATTTTCATTTTTAATTAATTTGTCACTTTATTTCCTTGCTTATATTTCTTGTTTACACTTACTTGTTCTCAATTTCCTAATTTGAAATTTGATTTAGAAATCGATAAAATAGCTCACAGACTAAGGATACAATTTAATACTGAAATTGTGACTGAAGAAGCTACAAGGAAGATGGAGAGAGAGACAATAGTTGAGGGGAATCATGAAAAACGAGCTATCCCAGTGGAGTGAACTATGCACGAATATTCCATGCCCATGGTTGAAAGGTATGGAGGGAGTATTACAAGACCAACTGTCGCGGCTAACAACTTTGAGATCAAACCAGCATTGATCTCCAAGATTCAAACTTCTGATCAGTTTGGTGGATCACCTTCAGATGATCCAAATTAACATTTGGCCAAGTTATTGCAGTTGTGTGATACTATCAAGTATAATAGGGTGACAAAAGATGCAATCTAATTGTGACTCTTTCCTTTCTCTCTTAGGGACAGGGCGAGTCAATGATTAATGTCACTACCAAGGGATTCCATCACCACATGGGATCAGTTGACACAATAATTTCTAGCTAATTATTTTCCTCCTTCTAAATCTGATAAGTTAAGGAATGACATTTCTTCTTTTGTGCAGTTTGATATGGATACTCTCTATGAAGCTTAGGAATGTTTTCAAGAGTTGATAAGGAGATGTCCACATCATGGATTACCCTTATGGCAGCAGGTATAGACTTTTTACAATGGCTTGTCACCTGCCAATCGTTCTCTCATTGATGCCACTACAGGAGGTACAATATGGAGGAAAACATCGACTAAGATCTATGTATTGATTGAAGAAATGGCGCTCAATAGTTATCAATGGTAAAATGAGCGCCAAGTGCCAAAGAAACAAGCTGGTGTGCATGTTGTTGACTCCTTTACTGCTATTCCGAGCTAATTAGAAGCATTGACAAAAAAGGTTGAGACTTTGATGATAACAAATAGTGCAGCCCCACCAATCATTTGTGAAGCATATAGTGGACAGGGACATAAAAGTTCAAACTCTCAAGTTAATAGTCCCTTTGCCCTCGAGCCTGAATGAATAAATTTTGTTAGTAATTTCAACCGACAGCAGTACAATCCATATTCTAATACGTAGAATCCCAGTTGGAAGGACCATCCCAATTTCAAATAGGAAAATCAACAGTGCAATCAGCAGTGCTAGCAGAGAGCTCCACAACCACTTCCAGGTTTCTAAGCATTTGAAGAGAAGCCAACCTTCGAAAGTTCTATAATGAAATACATCTAGAATTTAGAGGCTCGAATGAAGAACATGGAGACTCAAATTAGCCAGTTGGTTACCTTGATGATAGAAAGGGCACCAGGGACATTGCCTAGTAATACGGAGACTAATTCGAAGAAATAGGTCAATGCAATTACCCTAAGAAGTGGAAAGCAGCTTGGTGGTCTTTCCAAGAAAAAGGAGGAGCAATTGCAAGATCATGGAGATACTCTTGATGAGTCAGTCATTGTAAAAACTGAGAAGGTAAATGAAGCACCCTCCATGATATAGGTAGATGAGCCACAAAAGTCCTATATTCCATTCCCTCAAAGGCTCAAGGACACTCAACAAGACAATCAATTTGCTAAATTATTGGAGATATTCAAGAAATTACAAATTAACATTTTGTTCATTGAAGTCATCTCTTAAATGCCCAAGTATGCAAAGTTCTTAAAGGAAATACTTACAAAAAATGCAAGCTTGAGGAATTTGAGATGATATGCTTAAATGAGGAGTGCTCCACCATTCTCTTGAAGAAGCTACCACCAAAATTAAAATATCGAGGGAGTTTTACTATTCCTTACTATATTGGTAACTCTTATTTTGAGAAAGCATTATGTGAATTAGGTATTGGTATTAATTTGATGTCTTTCTCTGTTTTTAAGAAACTAGGTATATAGGAACCCAAGCCTACAAACATTTCATTGCAGCTGGCCGATAGATCCATCACTTACCCTCGTGGTGTATTGGAGGATGTTTTGGTAAAGGTGGATAAATTTATTTTTCTAGCTAACTTTGTTGTGTTAGATATGAAGGAGGACAATGAGATCCTAATCATACTTGGGTGTCCATTCCTCGCAACTGGAAGGGCATTGATTGATGTCCATGAAGGGAAATTGACTTTGCGATTGAATGATGAGGAAGTAGTGTATAATGTTTTAAATTCTATCAAAAATCCTAGTTCCTTTGATTCATGTAATCGTATAAATGTTACTGATATTATGGATAATGTTGTGTCTTCATATATGCAGGAATCTGTGACGGTTGATATGCTAGAGAAGACCTTGCCCAAGGTTGTCACCGACTTTGAGAATGCCAAGCTTTGCAAGAAAAGACCAAAGAAGCGACATGACATGTGTAGCAAGTAGTGTGAGTTTAAGATTGGGGATAAAATTCTTGTTAATAACTCATGCCTACGTCTCTTTTCTGGTAAGTTTTGATCAAAAGAGTGTGGACTATATGAGATTATTCGCGTCTTATCATATGATGTGCTAGAGGTGAAGAAAGATGGCCCACAGATATTCTTGATAAATGGGCAGAGCGCGAGGCACTGCTTTGAAAAAGAGAAGGGTCATCTTATTTTTGGCGCTTTAAGCCACCTTGATTTACCTGAATAAAAGACAATGTCGAGCTAATGACGTTAAACAAGCGCTTCACAAGAGGCAACCTGTGTTTCTATCATTTCCATTTGGTTTTTCAGTTATTTCTTTTTTATTTATTAAAAAAATATTTTGATACTTTTTGTTTTTCTTGTGCAGTTTTCGACAAATGTCACTACTCAATCAGACTAGATGTTTGAGCTCATGTCACGCCTCCCTCAGGCTCCACCTTTCTCACCACTTTCATGATCTTGTGCTTAATTTTTAGGGAAGTTTCATTGTCCTTTGTTTTGTTATTTTTATTATTTTTCTACATTGAAACCAATGTTCATCTTAAGTGTAGGGGGTAACTTTTAAAATTTTTGTGAAATCAATGAACACTTGAGTATTGTTAGTAATCAAGCAAGAATTGTGTGTTAATTTCTTGATTAATACTGAGCTGATAGAGATATGTTTGAGAGGAAAATCCACTATTCATGAGCTAATATTGTGCGAAACAATATTTTTCAATTAAGTATTGAAACATTTAGCATCTTATTTAGAAATTAGTTATATCTACTTACATTTGTTCTCTTTATTTATTTAGCTAGAAAATGAGTTTTGAGCTTTAATGATTAGATTTTTCATAAACAAAATCGTATTTTTCCTTCTAGAATAAGTGTTCTTTTGATTTATGTGCGCTAAAACTTGTTTTGATATCTTGTTAAGACTTTAATGATTCACATTCAGACTTGAACATAATTAAGGCAATTAGGCTTAATCCTTTCTTGACTTTCAGAGTTGCATTGATAAAATAATCCCTTAGTTGCCCCATTTGAGCATAAAATTGATTTCTTTGAATACCCAATTGAATAATCAGGTTGAATTCTTTGGAGCATCTGATGTGTTGATTGAAAAGTCATTAGGTTGTTTGTTCTTCAAAGATTTTTAAGAAAAGAAAAAGAAAAAGAAAAAATATTAAGAAAAAAAGGAAAAAAAAAGATTGTTGGTGAAGAATAATTAGAATATTGAGTTAAAAGTGAGAATTTGTTATATCCTTATACAGTATGCTCTATTTGTCATCTTTTCAATTTGATTCTATGTTATATTGATTTATCTATGAAAATTCTTTACCTTTATTTACCTTTTCCCTGTCTTTCCTTGTTCCTCTTGGCCTTGTTACAACCAAAAGAAGCCTTTTTGATTCTTGTGTTGTATGTGAACTTACAAGTGGAGATGAGATTGATAACTAAGCCCATGGTATTGCATTTTTCAAGAGAAATTTGAGTGATCTCTTTGTCCTTAAACATTTAAGCGATGGAAAGATGAGTGACCTCAATTAGTTGGTAAGGAGAAAAGATGCAAGTTAGACTCAAGCCTTTAATTGTTTTAAGTGCTAAATGATCTTACTTAATTGGATTTGATTGTCGAACTTGATTGATTTATTAAATTGTGAAATTTCCCTTAATTCTTGTTTCTGGATGTTGAGTTTAATCTTGATTTTGATTCCTATTTTTTGCTTGAGGACAAGCAAAATCTTAAGTTTGGGGGAGTTGATGAACCTTCAAAATCTCATATTTTTACAGTTCAATTTCTTGGTTTTTCATCCTTCTTTGATTTTTTTATTGAACTTTTTTCTCAAGTTTTATTATTTTTAAATGTGTTCTTATTACGGGTTTTAATTGCTTTTGATAGGAAAATTTACATGGAAGAAGACTAGACAATTTTTACAAGGAGGAAAAACACAAATTCTCTCTAGTGTCCCAGGGCCTAGGTGCTGGGCAGGCCGCGCCAGAGCACGCAACGTGTTACACAGGGCATTTTTTATTTACGGTCTCAGCGCTTGAGCGCCTAGAAGCTAATGCCTAGGTGTTGTTCGCGTAACAGCACACATTATTTTTTATAAATAGAAGAATTACACTATAATTCAAGGGAGGCGTAGAAAATCCCTAATCTTGAGAGACACTTTTGCGACAGCAGACTTTGAGAGACAAATTAGAAGAGAGAATTGCCATGAATCCTTGGAGGATGGTTTCGAAGGGAGGATTCAATTCTTGAAGGCTTGAAGATCATAATCACCGTAAAAAGGGTTTTGATTTCTCTTTCCCTCTAGTTTTTCCCCTTCTTTAGGTTTTCTTTCGATGGATTTATATTGTGATTTGGGATTGTCTGTATTGAACATGAATAGCTAATCCCATAGTTAGGGCTATGGGGGATCTTGTTTTCTTAATTAATTGATTTTCATCTCGAATTTGATTAAGATAATTTCTTTAGGGCTTATTATATTGCTTGTATTCTTGTCAGAACTTGATCTCTTTTGGCATATATTAATTCATTGTTTGACTAGTGACCATCCGTACTCAATGAGTGAACTTATATGATAAACCTAGGATTAGATTGGTGAATGACCAAACATTAATTTATTCTATCAAAGGAATTAATGATATATTAGTTCATCTCTTGAATTGGGGCTTAATGCATTCCTAATTAATTCAACTAAATGACCAAATAAGTGATTTAATTTAGGAATAGAATATTATTTCATCCATGACCATTGTGATTTAATAGCAATTAAGAGAATATTGACAAGAGAGTTACCTTACATCATAAACGAGTAAAAATTTAATTAATTGGATTCAAATGAATCTTGCACCTTGGTTTTTCCCTATTTAATTATCTCTACATTGTTTAACTGTCCATTATTCTTCTTTATTTGTTTTCTGATTTTAATTTAAATTTCTCTTACATTTTCAATTATCTAAATAACCAAGAGTTTTACGAATCTAGTAATTACCACTTATTCCTCGTGGGATCAACAACTGGGACTCAAGTCCTATTTTACTTTGCGATAGAGTGCACTTGCTTTTAGTGTATTTTATGTGTATCAAGGTCAATTTCTTGCCTTACTTGTCCATAAAAAATATCTTAACTCCCCCAAAACAATTTCATTAAAAAAATCAATAAAATTTTGATGTTATATAATATGGGTTTTGCTTAGTTACGTTTAAGCCTACAATCTTACTAAACAAACTTTATTATGAATCCATACTTTTAATTGATTTTATCACATTTTCTTGAAAAGTTTTTTTTTATTCCATAGATGTTTCTCTAAATGGGTCAGATGAGTTTACCTGAGAGGCTTTTTAGTGGGTTGGTGATGATGTTTTCCTCCGTAATGCGGCGGACAAAGTGGTGGAATAGAGGTTTGGTGTCCCTACAAAAGGTACTCCAACGCTCAAGTCAAACTATGCACTACCAGAGAGTGTTTGGGGTTCAGAGAGATACCTAAGTGATCAAGTTTGGTATTTATAGGGGAGAGCTACTTAAGGGTTAAGCAGGATAGAAGGAAAATTCTAATTTGAATTGTCATTGATAGACAATTATGGCTAATAAAGAGATACACAATCACTCCTATTTCTATGGGATTTGTTGGGAGTGATTATCTCTTGATTGAGTAACAGTCAATGATGATATGGTGTTGACTCAGGTTGCACTCTGTGGTGCAAGTTGTCGAGATGCTCACGTTGGCTAGGATGCCCCCATGGGCATGGGGGGCCGAATCCCAAACCAGAACAGTTCCAACAACTTTGTGCTTCGCTATAAGTGGAGTGTCAAGATACCTCGGATAAAAGGCCAATGGGAATGTTAGTGCTATGTTCTTTGATGAGTCTGGTGTCTATGGTCCTTCTGAGGCATTTGCCCCCAGTATCCACTACGTTGTTTGTGAAATCTTGGAGTAAGTGTTACTTTAACTGCATCAAAATATGGGAATGCTTTGAGCCAACTTTATCTACTTAGCTGGGATCTGAGTTGGTTTTGTTTTGAGTAGAAAGGGGTCTAGGAAGTTATTTCGGGATCTTTCATCTGGGATCATCTTCGACCATGATTCGCTATAGATTCGTCTACAATGCTTCGTCTACGACTAAAGTCGTTTCACCTATTGTTTGTTGCTTTTGAAAGACATATGGCAGATTATAAGTGAAAGCTAACATTAGGGTTTCGCGTTGCATCATTTCAAACTTTTAAAAATGCCCAACATGTCCCCATCATGATGGTGGTAGTTGAGGCATCGTGAGTATATAAATAGGAAAGTAGGAGAAAACTTCCCACTTTTTTGCTTCTTCAACCTTGTATAGAGAGTTTTCTGGCAACAAAGGTGATTTTCAGTGAGCTCTTCTGCAATGGGTTGCAATGGTGCTTGCGACAGAGCAACTGTACACATCCCTATTTTCACCTTCCTAAGTGTTATTTTATTTCCTTCTTTAGTTCTTCTCCACTTTTTCTTTGAAGGTACTGCTTCAACCTTTGTTTTCTTTTTATAGTCCCTTTCCCCCCATTATTTGGGTCATGGTGAGGGTATGAGAGCCAAAAAGTCATAGTGAGGAGGGTAGCAATTCTATAGAGGTGTTGTCAATAGTGCCGCCTCTGTGCAGTGGAGGTGCGGCGAAGGGTTTCCCGTAAGGACACTACTAGGGTATAGATGCCATTTTCAAATTTTGAGATCCAAGATGCTATCTGGAAAGCAGAGTCAGCGAGGGAAGCAGCTAAGCTTAGACCCTCGCATCCTCCTTCCAGATCTTGAGAGAACTAAAACATAGGAGCTTTTTTCTTTCTAGTTCTGACTAAAGCTTGGCCTCTGTAGGTTTTCCTTTCATTGTCCAACATATAGGGAGAAAAAGAAATGTCACGACCCCGGCTACGATCTGGCTCCCATGTCAAACGCGGCTTTAAGCCCAAATCTATATAGATGAGTGAGCCCCAATGTGAAGAATATTGCCTCCTAGTACTCTACCATGGTGGAGATGGTTGATTTAAGGATGTACCTCTAGTTGATGGAGGATGGCATATAGGATAGGAAGTTTGAGGTACATCCAATTAGCAAGGATGAGACAGTCTATTGAATGAGGACCTTGGGCGATAAATATTTCATGTACTTATATGAAACCATGTTTATCAAGCTTGGGATCCATCTTACGTTCTCCCATTTTGAGATGGGTGTTCTAAACCATCTTCGGTTAGCGCCAACGTAGTTGCATCCGAATGCATAGGCCTATGTATGGGCATATTAATTGCTACACTGTCATTTAGAGCTTTCACTCACTATTCATTCTTTTTTCAACTTTCTCCAAGTAGTTCAGTTGGATGGTGGAGGGCCGAAGAAGGCTTGGGTTACTCTCTGTGCTTGGAGTAACTAAAAAATATTGAAGACTTTTGTTGAGTCTTACAAGAACTTTAAGGATCAATACTTTCGGTTAAAGGCAGTTCCCAGAATGGGGTTATTTTTTTTTACTGCTGAAGGGGAGCTAACGATGTACCTTTACTAGACGTATTAGCATTTTGACTTTTGCCCCGAGGAGTACGAGGTCCAGGATGAGGACCTAATAGAGGATGAAATGGGTGTAGTGGCCTTTTTGATTAAGTGGATCATCGACAAGGACTTCATTCTTTCGAGAGATTTGATTGAGACGTTAGAGAACAAACTCCGCGCTCACCTAAGTGTAGTCATATGAGCTTGTTGCATTGAACTTGTTTATTTATATTTTTTTTTCTTTTGATTATATTCTGGAACTTAGACTTTTTCTTTTTCCTTGTGCAAAAAATATAGCCCCTGCTGATAATCTTGAGGATCTGGAAACAAACTGGTCCTGGAAACTTGGGATCATAACACCAAGCCCACGAATCTAGGTGCTCAGCTTTAGTCTTGTAAGCGAAGGGCAGTAGGTTAGGGTGGTTAGCCCTGAATGTAGTGGGTAGAGGGTCTAATTTCGGATTCGATGGCCCTTAAGGTCTGGAGAAGTTGGGGGAGGAGAAAAAGACTCCGGAGATGGAACTTGGAGCACAGCATGTGCAAGCGGAGGAGACTGACAAGAAGCTCGGGCCACTCAGGATGAAATCCAAACTTAAAGCAGTAGATTGCTAATTTAGAGAAGAAGGTAACAGACTCTGACTTGACTGTGTCTAGTCTCCAAACGAAGGTGAGGGAGCTAGAGGCAGCGAATGAAGCCCTTGATGCCGAGATTGGGGTGAAATGGGCGAGGTTTATAGACGAGTCTTTTGCCTACACCTTGGAACAACTCTGGACCTTGAGGCCTCCTAGGATGATAACCAAAGGTGCTGGATCCCATCGTTGCATTAGGGGTGGATTCATAGTGGATATCGCCCTGCAGCCTTCGAATCTTGGCACCACTTCTCCAGTGAATCCTGCTCTGGTCTCTACTGAAGTTAATGAAGAGCTTGCCACAGAGATCCCTACTCCACCATGATATATTTTGTTTTTATTTTCTTGTCTTGGTGCCCCATGCATGGGGCATTTTATCATCTTGTGAACAAGTCTCATTTTTGGGCATTTATTTTGTGAACAAGTCTTGAATATTAGGCAACCTTTATTTCTATAACTTAGCATTTTTTGCATCTTCTTGTGTTGTTTTGATGTTGTTTCTTTTTACTTTTGTCTACTTTGGGTCCAATGCCCAAATTTGCATGTGAACCTTAAAAGGGACTTAGGAAAATTTTTACACATGTTACTTTGTTTTGTAGTAATGTTGGATCCTTTAGGACAAATCACTAAATGTGGATGATGTCAGATCCCAAAGGACGATTCATAGAGTTTGGTGTAGTTATCATATTTATGGTTTTCCTAGACATTTAAAGAATTTTCCAAGTATTCATTGGGGCATTCCTTATGTAAAAAGTATCGTGGGGAGACCTCAGAAGGGGAATCCTTATAGTGGACCCTGACAAATATTGTTGCCAAACTTCAGGCTCCTATTTAATACACTTAACCTCATCAACTTCATTTTTGAACTTGTGGGTTAAGGTTAGGCTCGTTGGGGCGTGGGTGAGAACTCGTATGCTCGTAACAAGACCATGAATAGTGGTTAAGTGGACTGCTTGTTTTGACCTTAGGCACAATCGAATAGTTGATCCTTGTCAAAACTTCTATTCCTCAGACCGCACCAAGGTAACTTTAACCTTATGGGTTACGTTAACACATAAGTAAATGAAAGAAATAATCATATGATTAATTCGAGATCATTTTATTAACATCAGAATCTATAATTTATACAATTTCTATAATAATAAAACTTGGAAAAACTTGAAATAATTGCTAGCATTAACTATAATATTTTTTAGTTTTTATGCATTCTAGTAGTCCTTAATGTGTTTGCCAGTGAGAGTTTCCAAGGTGTAGGCACCAGTGTTCATCTTGGTTATGATTCAGTATGAGCTTTCCCAATTTGGTGCTAACTTTTTTTGAGACAAATTTTTGCCGTCAATATTCATATTGAGCAAAACAAGGTCAATAGGCACAAATCTCCGTGAAATCACTTTGGTATTGTACTAGGCTGCCGTTCTCTGTTTAATGGCGACTTCGCATATATGTGTAATATAGTGCTGTTCTTGTAGCAAATCTAGGTTTTGGCAGATGAGCTCCAGATTAATGTCTTCAAAGAAGTGCTATCTTCGCCAATTGGGTTCTACGATTTCGACTAGAATCATCACCTTGCAGCCATAAGTCAACTTGAAGGGAATTTCACTAGTGGTAGAATATGGTGTGGTCCGATATGTCCAGAGAACATGTTGAAGTTGCTTTACTCATTTTCTTTTTGCTTCGTCCAACCTCTTCTTGATACCATGAAGAGTAAGCTGATTAGCAGCCTCAGCCTACCTATTCGTTTTTGGGTGCTCCACCAAGGTGAAGTGTTATTTGATGCAAAGTCCAGAGAGAAAGTCTTGAAAACCTTGATCAGTGAATTGGGTGTCATTGTCCGTTACGATGGACTTGGGTACCTCAAGTATGATGATAATGTTTCTATAGGTGAAATTTTGTATACAGGCAGAGGTGATGGTGGAATTTGACTTTACTTCTATCCATTTAATGAAGTAGTCTATCACTACCACTTAGTATTTCACTTGCCCAGGTGCTTGTGGAAATGGGCCTAGGATATCCTTTCCCCATTGATAGAAGGGTCAAGGCATGAACATCGTTGAGAGTTCTTCTGAAGGGGTGGAGTAGACATCTAAGAACCATTGACACTTGTCACATTTAAGGACATGATCCATTGAAACGACCTTCAAATTAGGCCAATAGTATCCCACTCGCAACGCCTTCCGGGCTAAAGCCTTCTCCCCAAGGTGATGTTCACAACTCCCTTCTTGGATTTCAGAAAAAAAAAACATATTCAGCTTCCTTTGGCCCCAAAACATAACTTCTTCTGGTCAGATGTGTTTACTTCAGAGGCTTTTTAGTGGGTTGGTGATGGTGTTTTCCTTCGTAGTGCGGCAGTTAGAGAGGTGGTGTACCTGTAAAAGGCAATCCAATGCTCAAGTCAGGCTATGCACTAGGAGAGAGTATTTAGGGTTCAGAGAGATACCTGAGGGATCTAGCCTGATATTTATAGGGGAGTGCTACTTAGGGGTTAAGCAGATAGGAGGAAAATTCTAATTTGAATTATCATTGATGGACAGTTATGACTAATAAAGAGATGCACAATCACTCCTATTTCTATGGTATTTGTTGGGAGTGATTATCCATTGATTGAGTAACGACCAATGATGATGTGGCACTAACTCAGACCGCATTCCGTGGTGCTAGTTGCTAGGATGCTCACGTTAGCCGGGATGCCCCAAGGGCATGGGCGGCCAGATCTCTAACCAGAACAAATGTAAATATTAATATATTTTTGTGTAAAGTTTTCAATTTTGAAAATTTTAAATACTATATATATATATAAAAGATAATAATTTAAAAATATATTTAATTAAATCTAGTGTAACGTGAATAGAAAATACTTAAATATAAAATAATAGCTTCACTTTTAATGAAAATATATAATTTACTTATTAAATTGAAGATACAATTATCAAAACATGCACTAGTAACTTCAAAAATAATGTATTTAATTATTAAATATTTTTATTATAAAATATTAAATATTATTTATTTATTTATTGAATATTAAATAATAAATATTAAAAAATGTGTTTAAATATTAATTTTTTTATTAAATATTAACTATTAAATATCTTCATATTAAATATTAAACATTTTATGTAAATAATAATATATTATTATATATTTATAAAAATATTCTTTTTAATTATTTATTCACCACATATGCCTCACATATAAAAAAAGAAAACATTTTATGAGAATTTGACATGAAAACTGAATAGTAATAGACTTATTCTACTTTGTTCTATTAATAGATAACTTTGTCTATGCATACAACTTGCATGTCTCTACACATGGCTTAGCTACATATCTAAGGTGACGTTTACCATGGACCCCTTGAGTTAGGGTCCATGGATGAAACCACAAAAATACCTGTTGCAGCATGTTTTAGTAATTTGCAAAATGGTCTATTTTTGTATTTATAAATGAGTCTAATAAGTATTAATATTTCAGTTTAGTCCTTAATCATCATGAAATTCTAAGTGCTAACACACCTAGCTCGCCATGGCCGTGATAGTTGCCAATACTGTCAAATTATATCAAATTGTAAGCTAATTCACTAAATTACTTATAGTATAAGGCACAACCGAGTCGAACCATTGGATCACTTTAATTAAGCAATCAGACTAAGAAGTTAACAAAGGGGGGAAATGTTGCAGAATTAATTAAATGAAATTAATTAAAAATTATAAATAGAATTAAGTAAACAACTAATCCAAGAAAATCAATTAATCTTGAATTTAATCCATCATTGATTACTAGGAATCCATTCAATTGCTAATAAGATTCTTAGTCTTAGATCACATCAAGAAGCCTTAATATGATCCATGAATTCTCAACTAGATAAGCAACCAGAATTTAATTAATCAAGGTTAAATGCATTAAGCATCCATCTAATCCTAAATTAACCTAAAATCCAAAATTCAACCAAACTAAACAATCCTTCAAACACCTTTGATGCATTGTTTAGTCTCTGTAATCCTCATTAAGCACGTGGTAATTATGTAATTATCACATCAACATCCAAATCAAATTAAGTAATTCAATCCAGATTTAACAAAATCAAAAGAGGTAAAAAAGAAACTTGATTAACAATTAAATGTAAAACAATCAAAATAAGACCTCAAAATTAAACATCAAGATTGTCAATCCCTAGGATTGATTAAAAAGGATCTATCCCTCCATGGATGGGAGTGAAGAGAAACAAAAAAGAAAGAAACCTAGAGAGAAAGGAGAGGAAGAGAGATGATGAGAGAAAGTGTAAGCAAGAGCGGCTAAGAAAATTAGGGTTCAGTTTCGTAGTTGCTGTTACTACTTAAATAATTGTCTCTAAAATTAAAAATTCAAGTTTGCCCTTACCTTAGGGTTAATACTCTTCCTCTTAGCTTTAATTGGACACCTAATTTGCCTAATTTGGGCTTAAGATGAGAGAATTATGCCTAGAATATTCTTAACAGCTTTCTAGACCTGTCAACCTACTTCAAAGGATGAGAACACCATCAAAATGTCACATTTCTAATAAATGTCTTCCTAAGAGTTATAAATTTATGTCTCAGCTTTCTAATAGCACTCGTCTCAGCTCCATATGACTCCTACATTCCAAATTATGGCTCAGTCTTTACATATCATCCAGGTTTTAGTTACAACATCTCTATTCTAACTTTCAAGCACAATCTCACCCACTAGACATCCGATTCAACCTTTGAGCTCTCATCAAAGTTGTATAGCTTTCTCTCAACTTTCCTACATGGTAAAATTCATAAATCTTTAGATGTCTTAAACTCAAGTTATGTTCAAAATACAGAAACAATGTGAAATTCCCAATAATGCTGAAAAATGCAATTAAACATAATTTGAACTCAAACTTATAAAATGTGACTAAGACCAATCAGTTACGTACATAAGAGTTCTAAGAGATTAAATATGAGGATTAACTAATATATGAAAATTGTGTTTATCAAGCTGGCACCGGTGCTGGCATTGCCGTCGAAGGGCTCGAAATCTCACTCTAGAGTACCTTCCTCTCCAGTGTTGGCGGCAGCGTCGCTGCTACTAGGTTCTCCCTCGTCGCTGCCCTTTTCGACTTCCTCCTATGCATGGGCTCACTACTGATGCCGCACCGGACAACTGCCGCCTAGATTCGCCATGGTTGAGAATCCCCACATGCACCAGATCTGCGCCATCGCTTAACGAACCAGGTTCACACCTAGGAAGGCAGATTTTAGAACCTGTTGCTCTAACCACCAGCAAAGAAGGAGAACATGGCTTTGTTTTTGTACCTTCCCTTTCTGATTTTTTCTTTTTGGTCATTTCCCTTTCCGATTTTTACTTTGGTATTTCTTTCAAAGATTGTTTTTCGTTCTTTTCGAGCATGGAATTCACATATTAGAAGCACGAAAATGAGAAGCTCCAGGTTCATCTGTGACAGTGTTATTTCATGGCACAACTACCATGCTCCGGCTCGGTGGTCTGTGGAACAGTGGTGGCCGATGGTGGGTTTCTAGCGTGGTGGGACGGAGGTGACGTCGCCCAAACACACTGGTCCTAGCCTTCACCAACGGAGATATGGGTGCTTCTTTGGAAGACCAAACTGCGATTCTTCCAAACTTCTAGTTACCTTCTACTCAAGTTGAAGGTGTTATATCTCAACCATCCATCCATTGTTTTATTTATCATCTAACGGTTGACAAAGCCAGGTCCATTGATGGACCCTAACTTGAAAGGTCCATCTATACATGGCCCATATATAAACTTTCTTTGGCTCTATTGACCAAAAATCTATGTTGGAGGAAAAATGTAATTGTGGAATCTATCTTACTCTAATGATGGAGAGAAGGGAATAAAATAAAAAATAATATCATAAATAATAAAATAAGTTAATCTCATTAATTCATTACTTTGAAATATTTGAGCACTAGTGTTTGTAGCGATGCGATGCACGGAATAATATTAAAAGAAAATATTGTAAATAATATAAAATAAATTTAATTATTTTTAATAATTATTTTAATGGTTTCACATTAAAAGATTATCAATAAATTATTTTAATACAAACAATAAAATAATTTATTAAGCCCCCTATAAATAATTTATTAAGATAATACTTTCAACAAAATCTAATAAAAGAGTACCAAGGATTCATTTAGAGGTAATACACAGTTACACACTCAAGATTTTTGAGAGGTTGGCATTACCAAGGTTTTTTTTTATGGGATGACATTGACAAGTTATTAAAAGAGTACAAAGCTTTCATTCAGTATATGCGAGAAATTTTTACTTAAACTTAGAGCACCACAGTTGGGTGCACCATACTAATCAAAACTTAATATTTTTATTGATTTTTATAAAATTAATTGTGTAATATAAATATTTATGAAAATACTAAGTTCTGATTGACTTGGTGCACCCAACTGTACTATAAGTTTAAGCAAAAATTTCTCAACACTTCACTCTAGATTTATGAGGTTGGCATTGCCAAGCTAAACTTGCTCCCGCAAGCTGATTCAATCCATTGCTGGGTTACTGTTTCGATCTGTGCATAAAAGTTAACCCTGCCTTGCCAGTAATTGAAAAAACAATATCAAATTCAAATCCAATTGTATAGCCTATCACAAGCAAAATGTAACACTTAACAGTATAAATGTAAAAGAAGAGCCAACTTAGGGAGTAATCACTATCACTATACCATACAAATTACGATTGCCTGCAAATGATGCCTTGCTGCTGGTAAATGAAAAGACGGCCAAAGGATGCGAAACGTTGGTGCCCACCTGGTCCAAATGAAGTGACAAGTCATGATCCATAAGAGTGAGTATCCAAATATATATTCTAAACAATGTCCAGACGAAAATATGGATGGGCAAAAAGGACTGCAACCCAAGAGAATTTAGGTTGACCTTTAGTTGATTCACTTTCTCCTTTTTATATAATCTAAAGAGGGAAAGTAGATTTTGATCATGTGGATGGGAATGGGATTGTCTAATCAATGAAAGGAAGGCTATTTAAGTGATCCGAATCAAGTTTTGGCCTCTTCTATTGTTAGCATGGCCGGTTAAGAAGAATCTGGATGGTTGCTTAGTTTGATCAATAAAGCAATCATACTCAACCACCCAATTCTTTCTTGGCACAAAATATATATCTATTCACAATTTATAATTGCATTATGAATTTATGATATGATTTTTTGGGACCTTGGCGTCTTGTCATTTGCTCAACAGAATCATTGCTTTTATAGTGGACAAGTATTCAGCTTGTGAACATATACCTGATGGGAGAATTCCATGTTTCCACTATGTTACTTTCAGTGAAAAGGAACAAAGCAGAATGATTAATAAAGATCAAAAGTAGGATCTGGTCTAAGGGAACCCTCAAGGGATAATGGGAACATGGGATTGTAGCATTCAGTTTTTTTTTCAGTAAATTCTGCGGAAATCTTAAATTTCCTTTTTTATTTATTTTGATTATTAGAATTTAAACTACTCCTACATATATATCCTGTTGCCCAAATACAGGAGAAAGATCCCGTTAGCTAAAAACACATACTTGAACCTTCAAGTTACTTTTTTTTATATATCACATGTAGTATGTGTAATTTTATTTTTTTTTACTTTCCATTGCTCTCTTTTACTTGACAACAGGACCTCTCTTATTTTTTGAGAACGATCCATAATAAGTAAGTTTTCTATCCCTGTCAAAATCTTTATTTTACTCACTCCCAACGAGTTTGAAATTTGGAAACTTTATATTAAGCTACTCTCTGATAGTTACTATGTTTTAGGTCTCTCATTATAACTTACAAGTTTACAGTGTTGAAGTATCATACATTACAAGGCAACACAAGTTGAATTCCTGTCATTTACATTACAGAAGAATGTAGGACATGAAATATACCTATAATAGTTGGCCCTACAATGCATGAAGAATTTCTGCTGGTTCTCTGATGGCAATTTTCTTTTCTTTCTCACTTTAATTTTCAGCACGTGAACTATGAATTGCTTTTGAAGCAAATATCTCCAATTTCTGTGTGATTACATGTCAAAAATCTCAACGACCAACAACACTGAGGAAAGGTACAAACCATTGAGCAATGTATATTATTGAATATTGAAGACAAAGGTACTAACACATCTTATTATTACGTGAGAAATATAAGTCGCATTATTGGAGAATCTAAGGGAACATGAAAGCATTATTGAGAGTTGGCCGCCCCCTTGTTATTTATGTTAGAAATAGAGAAATATGGACACCAGAAAAATCTAGAAATATTTTTGTATATTCTCTGAATTATCTCTGAATTAATCAGTGTGTATAAGAAGATTCTCTGAGAGTCTACATAAAGAAGAGAATACAATAAAATATAATTAAAATAATATATCTAATTATGTACGAATTAAATTCCTAAGATAACATAAAATCAAATTTAATTTAATCTTAAGATATGTTCTACATATTTTAACACTCTCCCTCAAGTTAAAGTAGCATTCTCCCTCAAGCTAAAGCTACTAAACTTTAACTTGTTACAATTATACACACGAAAATAATACTAAATTTTAGTTTGTTATAATTAAACACACGAAAATAAAATAAACTAAAAATAATCTAAAAATACAACGTCGAGATCTTTGAGAAGCCAACAGGCCCAAACTACATTTGGGATGGAATCATATGCATTTGAAAAAATCTATAATGGGAAAGGAGTCTGCTATTA
The DNA here is from genome assembly GCA_029884595.1 of Ormosia semicastrata. Lineage (NCBI taxonomy): Eukaryota > Viridiplantae > Streptophyta > Magnoliopsida > Fabales > Fabaceae > Ormosia > Ormosia semicastrata. Next base: position 46,438,473 of record JAQQTO010000056.1, on the reverse strand, counting down.
GAACAGAATCTAGAATCTAGGACGAAATCTAAAACAGAATCTGAAATTTAGGACGAAGTCTGAAACGAAGTCTGATATCAGAATGGAGTCTAGAATCTAGGACAGAATCTGAAACAGAGTTTGACATCAAAACAGAGTTTGGAATCTAGGACGAAGTCTAAAACGAAATTTGGAACAGAGTGACGAAAAAATAGTGACGATGAGCTATGATATTTTTTTGATGAACTTTGCATATTTATCATGTAATATTTTATCTTATTTAGTTTCATGTTTGCTCAAGTGAGGTACTTTACGAACATATTTGTTTCTTGATATTTTAGAGAACTTGTATTTTTGGGACAAGTCCTTTCAAACTTTTGACTTGCTAAATTAGTATGCTTATAGTACCTTATTGATATAAATGATGAAGGTTGAAATTGCTAATGATGTTTGGAAAGTTACAATGATATTTGGAAATTAAACTTCTCTATGTGTATTTCAGAATTTGTGAATTCTGGACATACTGGAATACATATTGGAACATTTGGATATAAATCAAGTATGTTTTCTTGGGAGGAAACTTTGACAGAATATTGTAGCTAACAATAGTAGACGTTAGCCTTAGTGCACCTTGGTTTGAACCCTAGCTAGCAAGGGAGTTACTAGCCTAGCGTGATTGGCCCTCACAACCGGCTTAAATTTAGCCCCACTAGGTGGGCATTCTTTGATCCTTCGAGGGGAATGCTCATTGATAATTTGATTGGATATTTGATTTTGGATTAGGGACCTCCCAATTAAGTTTGCTATATGACCATTTTACATGGAGAACTCACATTTGATTTGCACTAAGTATTATGTCTTATAATTATTTTGAAATGATGAGATTTATGTCACATGTTATTTATGGTACATACTATCAAATTTAGAGTATGTTGGAATTGAAAAACTCGTGCTTATACTTGTCCCAATTTCGTTGTAGTTTATGTTATCTCTCACTGAGTCTTGTGACTCATTCCCTCATTCCTATGTTTTTTAGATTCTAGTACTGAGAAGGTTCTTGACTTTTCTACTTGAGAGGAGCTGTTGTTGACTATTTTGCTGAGCCCTACACTTGTTCGTGTAGGCAACTTCTTTTGCTATTTTGGTACAATTGGATTATTGTATAAATCTTTAGATGTGTTCCATCATCTACAAGCAAAATCTAGTTTCCGTTGTTGTTTTTATTTTGGAATATGTGTTTGGACATGTACTTATCACTGTTAAGCATCGTGTGGGTGCTATAATTATTGGAAATCTAAATATGTATATGGATTTCCTAACTTACAAGATATGGTATATTTTTGGAATGTTCCACTTTTAGGAGAAACTTTGTCAAATTTTTTAAAGATTCTTTATATTCAATATTCTATGTTTAATGATTCCAGTAGGCTTGTTAGGTTGGCTAGTCCACCTATGCACCAATCATGGCCTCAAGTTTGGGTCGTGACATAGAAACTGAAGTAGCCAAATAAGCAAGCAAAGATTAAGGAGGTATGTGTGAACCACACATTTCAAAGACAACCTTCATAGCTGTAAAAAAGTAGTAGTAGGTAGAAAGCCTCATATATGTAACTCGAAAGTACAAAAGTCAATTGCTTCACTTTAATGCTAGATTAAGGATGAAAAAGTAAACATATTATTGAGAAACGGAAAACAAATACAATGCCATCACTGAACATTGCAACAAGCTACAAGCATAATGAACATGGCCCCTTCCTTGACAAAACAAACTGGAATATAAGCAACATACTCCATATATTTCACAACAAATTGTGTAAATTATGAGATCCAACATTGCATTCAAGTGTTAAATAGTCACACTTCTTCAAATTACTAGTAAGTTAAACTAAAGTAAGCCCCCAATCCTCCCATTCATTGAAATGGGGAACTCTCTTTTGCCACTAGTAAAGAATCCATTGAAGACCTCTTGCTATGTTAGAAATAAATTAAATCAAGCTTCAGAAATAATACAGCCTGATAATTACTGGAACTCAGCGCTGCACTATTGAGTTATATTTGCTGCTGCATTGAAATATTAGACTAGTTTAAAAGTCTATTGGGCCGAAAAACTTTTACCACATGATGGAATATTACTGCCAGCCGAAATTAAATTGTCTGCACCGCTAAATTATAGCCACAAATTGGAATAGTGGGTACCAATTCACAGATTCCAGTCTTTACATTTTTTCACAAGATGGTTTACTAAAAATATTATAATATTGGATGTAAAAGCCTATAAAAAGGATGCTCTTGTGTATGAATTGTTGTATCAATTGAGTTGAATGAAATATTATGTGTGTGTTGAATCTCTTCCTCCCCTCTCTTAGCTTCCATGTGCATGAGTGTGAGAAAAATATTAAGAGAGATAATGTCCTACTGATATCAAATTAGCATCAGAGCTAGAGAGCCTGGTAGTGTGAGCATCAAAATATTTTGAGTGTGTGGAGCAAGAGAGTTCTCACTGTGTCAAATTCTTTTTAGTCACTATATTTTTTAAGAGAGAGTTATGGCAACCAATTATAATATTGTCTGGTCTGGTCTCAAATTAGATGGCAAATTATATTTTAATTATTGAGAACTTTTAAAGTCTACGCATTTGAAAGCTCACAATATTTGGAGCTTTGTGGAACTAGGATTACAACAAAGGGCTGATGAAACTACTCAAAGGAGGGACTAGTTGGCACTTTCACAAATTCACCAAGGTGTAGATTACTCAATTTTTGGCAAAATAGCAAATGCCAGAACAGTCAAAGAAGCATGGAATATCTTAAAGTTGTCTAATAAAAGAGTTGAAAAGGCCCAGAGATCCAAACTACAAGCTCTACGTAGAGAATATGAAAGGTATGAAATGTCTAGTTCAAAAACTATAGAACAATATTTTTCACGTATCACTAACCTTGTCAATAAGATGAGGGTATATGGAGAAGACATCCCTGACATTAAGGTGGTTGAAAAAATTCTACGCACCATGCCAATGAAGTTTGACCAAGTGATGACTACAATAATTGAGTCTCACGACACAGACACCATGACAGTAGTAGAGTTGCAAGGAAGCATTGAAAGCTACGTGAGCATAATTTTGGAGAAGATGAAAAAAGTGAATGAAGAAGCCTTGAAGAGTCAAGTGAATCTCAACAACGTTGTTGAATCCAACCAAAATGTTGAAAGTAGAGGTTGTGATTTCAACAGTGGAGGAAAAGGAAATTACAGAGGCAGAGGTCAAGGAAATTTTAGAGGAAAAGGACGTGGTAACTACAACCAAGGGAGAGACCAAAATTTTATACCACCCAGTCAAGGAAGAGGTGGAAACAATTTTGGGTGTACCAACCGAGGAAGAGGAAGAGGTAACAATTATCAAGAAAAAACAAATTTTAATTGTTTTAACCATGGGGAGTTTGGGCACAAAGCTGCAGATTGCAGATTTAGACACCAGGCAAATGTGGCAAAAAATCAATACCAAAATATTGGTGAGAATTCTGATAACCCACAAAGTTTATTTTTGGCAAGTAATACATTTTCAGAAGATGAAAATATTTGGTATTTGGATATTGGGTGTAGTAATCATATGTGTGGGAAAAAGGAGTTATTTTCTTCTATGGTTGAAACGGTAAAATCTACTGTGAAATTCGGAAATAACACAAATATTCCAATTTTGGAAAAATGCCAAGTTGCTATCAAGTTAAAAGATAGTTCACAAAATTTTATCTCTGATGTTTTCTATGCTCCTAGTCTTCATCACAATCTATTGAGTATAGGACAATTTTCAGAGAAAGGTTACAACATGCAGATTCACTATGGCTACTGCACGTTGATTGACAAAAATGGGAGATTCATTGCTAAGGTAAAAATGACTCCCAACTGCCTATTTCCCTTAAAAATTCAACATGATAACTTTCCTTGTTTGAGTTCTATAATTCCAAATGATGATTAGTTGTGGCATATGAGATTTGGTCATTTTCATTTTTTCTGGGTTAAATTATTTATCACGGAAAGAATATGTTTCTGGTTTGCCTGTTGTGAATATTCCAAATGGTGTATGTGAGACTTGTCAAATGGGCAAGATACATAGAGACTCATTTCCAACCGAAAAGTCTTGGAGGGTGAAAAAGCTACTGGAGATAGTTCATTTAGATCTATGTTCGGTTGAAGTGCCAACACCCAGTGGTAACATGTATTTTATTACTTTTATTGACGATTTTAGTAGAAAGACTTAGGTGCATTTTTTGAAGCAGAAATCAGAAGCCTGTGATGCCTTTAAGACATTCAAAGCATTTGTAGAAAAGCAAAGTGGCTGTAGAATCAAAGCATTCAGAATAGACAGAGGCCAAGAATTCCTTGCTTGTGCAGATTTCTTTGAGCAGCATAGAATCCAGCATTAATTAACAACCAAAACACGCCTCAACAGAATGGAGTTGCTAATAGGAAGAACAGAACAATCACGGACATGGTAATATGCATGTTGAAAGCCAAACAACTCCCTAAGGAATTTTGGGCGGAAGCCGTTGCTACCACAGTCTATATTTTGAATAGATGTCCTACAAAGAATGTTCATGACAAGACACCTGAAAAAGCTTGGAGTGGAAGGAGACCCTTAATCCGGCACCTCAAAGTTTTTGGATGTATTGCATATGCTTATGTACCAGATCAACTCAGGAAGAAATTAGATGACAAAGGTGAAAGGTATATCTTCATAGGTTACAGTACGAACTCAAAGGCCTACAGGCTTTACAATCCAGAGACAAAGAAGGTGATTATCAGCTGTGACGTGACGTTTGATCGAGAAGGAATATGGGATTGGTCTTTGAAAGCCCAGAAGGAGGCAGTGGTAATTCCAGACAATTATGAAGAAGAGAATGGACATGGAGTTCCAACACTTGATGAGTCAGAAACATCCAACAGACCACAGAGGCACCGTAGATTACCAGCCAGACTGGAAGATTATGCTATGGGTAATGATAATGACCCATCTGATGAAGAAATTATCAACTTTGCTTTATTTTCCAATTGTGAACCCGTGATCTTTGAAGAAGCCTCGAACAACAAGAATTGGAGAAAAGCTATGGATGATGAGATTCATGCAATTGAGAAGAATGAAACGTGGGAGTTAACAAATTTGCCAGCAGATAAAAAGCCTATTAGAGTGAAGTGGGTGTACAAGACTAAGTACAAGTCCAATGGTGAAATTGATCACTTTAAAGCAAGGTTGGTTGCGAAAGGATATAAACAAAAACCAAGTATTGATTACTTTGAAGTATTTGCTCCTGTTGCAAGATTAGGCACAATTTGCATGATTATTTCTCTCTCAACACAAAATAACTAGAAAATATATCAAATGAATGTTAAGTATGCATTTCTTAATGGTACTTTGGAAGAAGAAGTATTTGTTGAATAGCATGCAGGATATGTGATCAAAGGAAAAAAAGACAAAGTGTATAGGTTGAAGAAAGCATTGTATGGGTTGAAGCAGGCACTGAGAGTATGGTACAAGAAGATGATTCCTACTTCATGTAGCATGGTTTTGAAAGATGCCCATTTGAGCACACTTTATATATTAAATTTGTTGAGCTCGGAGATATACTTATTGTGTGCCTTTATGTTGATGATCTAATCTTTACTTGCAATAATCTAAAGATGATTGCAGAATTTAGGGAGACTATGATAAGTTACTTTGAAATGACAGATTTAGGCCTAATGTCCTATTTTCTTAGCATTGAGGTCGTTTAGCAGAATGATGGAATCTTCATTTCTCAGAAGAACTATACTGGCGATATTTTAAAGAAATTCAAGTTAGAGAATTCAAAGCCGATTTCCACGCCAGTTGAAGAAAAATTGAAGTTGACGACAGAAAATGATGGCAAAAGGGTAGATTCAACCCATTATAAAAGTTAGATCGGAAGTCTGAGATATCTGACCACGACTAGACCGGATATAGTCTTTGTGTAATGCCCCATTTTGAGAGGGAACGTCACATTATCATTCACAATGCGGAAAATAAAAATGTTAAATTAAGACCCGATTCTTTATATTACGATTAAATTTATCTGGTTAAAGCTGCATAAATAAAATGATGATAATATTTTTTTTATAATAATTTATGAGATGTAGTGACGAAACATAAATGGCAATAAAGAGCAAGACAGAAGTAAAGCACACATTTGATCAACATTGCATATTCATATATATATAATTATACCAAATCCGTTTAGTTACAAAGCCCGATGTACAAAAAGCAAAACTATACCTGCCCAAAGGATTATACATATATATATCCCTAAGATATCAGAATTATACAGCCCACTAAAATAAAGACATCAAGCCCCCAAAATAAAATACTGGTAGCCATCAGTGTCTACTAGCAATATCAGTCCCTCAGATGAGGAGGAATCGTATCAAGATCATCTTCAGGATCCTCCGCGAGATCCTCCTCGGGAACCTCCTCGGGGTCTTCCTCATCCGAGGAAACCCACATAGGAGCCACAGAGCCATGGGCCAGAGCCCAAGCAGTGGAATCAAAAGAATCCTCCTGTGGGGTGTAATAGCGGTCACCCCACTTCTCCCGGATGGGCAGATAAAACTCCAAACGTCGGCTGATGCAGCAGGTAAAGATCGGCGGCTCATGACGCCTCCAGGCCAAAGAGATCGACACGTCTCCCAGGTAGACATGGCGATCGAAATTTAGGTTGATGTGCCAACAGTCTGGCCCTCCAAGGAAGGTCAGACGCACATCGCCTAGAAATCCGCGTGAGCGTGCCTCCATGATCCACAGTAGATGCTAGTCGCGATCGGGCCAGAAGCTAGGGAAATTGGGAGCTTCTCCCTCCTTGCCGACGTCTTTGATGGGGCACAATATACAGATAGAGAATAACAGAAATACAGGAAAGAGATAAGACATCCTACCATCATTATCAATTATAGCAGCAAGAAACAAAATGGCGCGAAGCGCCCACAGAGCATATCAAATAATAGTCATAAGCATTAAATAGCAGAAATAGACAAATAGGAAGTTGCAAGCAATTATATATCAATAATACAACAGTTCCAATTATAATAATAAATAGATGCCAGATGATAAATGGACCCACTATGCACATACATACAAAGTCAAAATCCTACTCCATGGAGTTAGGCACAAACAGTCGGAGAGAAAGATCAGAAGACACGTCTGCGACTCTGTTGCCGTGGCCAAAGTGCTATAATTCATCAGTTTATCCACGTGCACATCAAGACATTGTACAGACAGTCTATGCTAGATCATGACATAGGACAGTGCCCAGTCAGGATCGTCGGTGCGTTTGCATCGGTTTGCTACACAGACAAAAGAGCTACCAATTGTCCATTGCTGGGTACCCGCACCCCGACGCCCCCATGGTCAACAGTATGACCTACACTAATCTACTTGCACCCGCACTAAGGTGTGTTCATCTCCTAGGCAACTCGGCCTTAATGACAGTCCAACGGACATTCACAATGCATGACAACTCTATGCATAAACATGTATGTTCATCATTACATACTTTTTCACAATATGTTACAATTGGCCAAACTAAGTATCAACACATCATTGGTCACTCACATGGACCCACAACATCATAATATTGGAATTAAATGAATTAATACATTTTTAATGTTTATTATAAATTCTTACTTAGGTTTAGCCTTTCTTACAAAGTTTCTTTTCTAGAGGAATTCTCTTAATTAATTAAATTCTCTAAGGTAATTTATTCTCATACACTTAGAAAGTTATTCTAAGGATCTCAAAGTCTCACACTCTCTTGTTCTTTCCCTAATTAAAATTACCCTAAGTCTTATGAAAAATTTCATTCTTGATTCTTTAAAATTTATGAATCTCAAAGTATATCCTAATCTTCCAATTTGCAAATTTTCTATCCCATTATCAATAACTTAATCACTTGATTATTTAAGTTCCAAGGTTACCAAAGTTGCATAATCAAGCCCTAAATGGCCCTAGAGGCTGTGGCCTCCCTAGGGGATTAAGTTCCCACATGTTTCATTCCATTAATTACATAATGTACACTTAATCAATTATGTCTTCCACTTGTTATAATTGTTCATCAAGAACCCTAATTTTGGGCCCCCAAAATCGTAGTCATTCAAGAGGGAATCCAAAATTATTTCCTTCCATTTCATGCTCTCCAATCCAATCAAACATATCAATATGCATAATCAATCAATCCAATAGTTTAAATAAATCACAAACAACATATAAACATACCAATCATGCAAACAAAGAATAACCCTCAATAGGGTTTTCTCACAATCAATCACAAACAAGGTTTCTTATTGCTAATAGAGGTTGAGGATGAGTGTCTTCCTCTTACCTAAGAGAAGAAAACAAGAGAAGTCTCCTAGAATCTCCTTGCAATTTTCAGATTGGACACCACCAAGAACCCTAAAATTTTAATCTCATCAAAACAACACCAATGCTTGAAAAATAAGGCATGGATGGTCACAAAGGAGACCATAAAAATGAAAATGGGTAAAAGAGAGTGAAGAATCAAGAAGCTTACCTAAAAACCCTAAGCTTGAAGCTTGAAGAAAATGGTGAAGATGAAGGTTTTTCAAAGAACCACCAACTAGAGAAGTGTTTAGGTGATGGAGGAGATTAAGAAAATGGGGTTGGATGAAATTTTTGTGATGGATGAGGCAAAATGGGTGTGGTGGCCATGAGCTTCCTAGAGAGAAGGAAGAGAAAATATTTTGTGAAGGAGAAAGATGAAGCTTAGAGAGAGAAGTTAATTGTAGAAAGTGAAAGATGCTTTTTTATTTTTGAAAATAATGTGATGTAATTAATTTTTGTAAAGCACAAATTTCCCCCCTCATTTTTGGGTGCTGTAGCCGTGAGTGTGGAGAGAGGAGAGAGGAAGTGCATGGCTTCCTTGGGAAGCTTGGAGGAAATTTTCTAGAAGCTTCCTTGAGAGGCTTCGCACGTTTTTCAATAAAATGCAAAGTAAGCTTATCTTCTTAATTAAATATTCTTGAACAGATGATTAATTATATTGTTAGAATTATTTTTTCAGTGAATAAAAGTTACAGTTGATGAAAATAATATTTTATTGTTCACCAGATAATTTTATGATATAACGATTTTATTTATTAGATAAAATCTTGAAAAACACAAACCTCACAAACTATGTCCGGCCTTAGGTTTAGTAAGATCTCCCGTCGACACGTTGACAGTTCAAGGTTTACCAATCTTAGGGAAAACATTTTATTATCCCGGTTTCGCTCAGTGCGCATGCAAAATGAGGAATATACTAAAATATTCGACGTTTTCAGAAAAATCCACAAAAATTTCAAAAAATCACAAATATTAGAAAATGGATATTTATCATGAAACAAACAACTTTCCAGGGCGTTTGACTGACTCTGCTCAGTGCACACGTAAAACGAGAAATATATTAAAATATTCAATATTTTCAAAAAATTCCAGAAAAATTTTCAAAATCATGAATATTAGAAAATGACTATTCATGATGAAACAAATCATTTCCGAGGTGTTCCACTGACGCTGCTTAGTGTGCACGTAAAATGAAAAATATATTAAAATATTCTACGTTTCCGAAAAAATTCACAAAAATTTTCAAAAATTATAAATATTATAAAATGATGATTAATGATAAAATAAATAATTTTTGGGGGTGTTACACTTTGGAGTTGGATTGCTTAGTAAGTTCATAGAAGAGCCACATGTTTGTCATATGCAAGGAGCTAAGAGAAATCTTTGTTATATCAAAGGTACTTTGATTGATGGAAATTTTTATGCTAATAATAATGATGTGAAGCTTGTTGGGTATACAGATAGTGATTGGGCAAGAGATATAGAAATAAGAAAAAGCACGTCAGGGTACGCATTCCTTCTGGGTACTAGTGCAATATCATGGTCATCAAAGAAACAACCAGTTGTTGCGCTCTCTACGGCCGAAGCAGAATATATAGCAACTGCCAGTTGTGCTACACAGGAGGTATGGTTGAGAAGAATTTTAGAAGTGATGCACCAGAAGCAGAATACTCCTACAGAAATATTTTATGACAAGTCTACCATTGCACTATGTAAAAATCCAATTTTTCATGGGCGGTCCAAGCATATTGATATTCGATTCCACAAAATTCGAGAGTTAGTAGTTGAAAAAGAAGTAGTGATTGAGTACTGTCCCATTAAAGAGTAAGTTGTAAATATTTTGACAAAGCCTTTGAAGATTGAGTTATTTTACAAGTTAAAGAAATTACTTGGAAGAAAAACTTCAATAGTAGGCCCATTTTATACATCAAAATAACTACTTATTCAAGAGCTATATACAATTTAGTTGAATGAAAGATAGTCATAATCAATTAAAACTCATATTTCTTGTCCTTTGCTTTGTAAAAACACATGTTAAAAGATATACTTATCAGTCCTATATACCCCGTGTCAGAAAGCAACCTTATTGATCAAAGATAAGTGCGAGAAAGAGTATGCTTATCAGTAAGAGAAGCAACCTAACCTTAGGAGTGCAGTTTCTTCTCTGGATTTTTCTGAATCAGATTAGGAGGATAAGAGAGTTGCTTTCCACGGTTTCCTCCCCTGGTATTAAAAGGATGAGCCTATTTAGACTTTTGGCATTGGCATTGAATTGTATAATCTAGCAGCACTGCTTGGCCTACTTTTCTGAATGGTTAGAAACATCTTGTTGGTAGGTCTAGACTCTGCAAACCATTCTTATTATGGAAAAGCACTGCATAAAGAAACAAACCTGAAATATACACTTGAAATTATTAGACCATTCTTTTGAAGCAAACTGAAAAAAACTTGAAAAATAGACTCCCCAAGATGGACAAAAATGGAGCAGCACGGCATAAAGTTGCATTCTGATTGAACCTATTATAAACACAACAGGTAGTAAAACAACCTGTTATGTATATAGAAAATAATACTCGTAATCAGAGAGTTACCATGATTAATGCGAATACAACTAGGTCCCTGTCAGAAAAGCAAACACGAACTGAGAAAGAAATTTGCTTATCAAATAACCAAAACATACCATTTTAGTAAGAAATCAAGAGAGAAAGAGAGAGGGAGAGATAAGGTTGTAAATTCAATTGATCACTCAGTTCGTTATTTATAAAGGAATCTTATATTTAAATTGGAATCTTCTAAGGGAAAGAAGCCATTACCATAGGTTACAGTAAGCAGTTTCTAATGGGGTACTGGTAATGATTTGGATTATTTATAGTTTAAGCAGTGAACCAAAGTATAAATCCTAATAATAGATCCAATTGTGAGTCCAAAGTTGATGCAATGACAACCAGGGATCTTTTGTCAATGGAAGCATACACTTTTGCCGCAAATAGCACCATGTTGCCTATGTTAGAAGCACAACTTGCCACCTTCTAAGTCCTTTCAAGTTGTTTCATCTCTTCCTGAAAATGAAAATTTCTCATTCATGCATCAAAGAGGCCATTTTAAAGAATCAAATGTATAAGGGGAAAAAAAAAGATGCCCATTGAATTAGTGAATTCATCTTTTCAAAATCTCTATTAAATTTCCAGGTAACATGCCCAAGTCAGTATATGAGTCCACTTCCTGGTATCCATGGTTCGAAATTGCGGTTGCGGTCGCGGTTGCGGTCGCGGTCGCGGTCGCTGCGATTGCGGACATTGCGGCTGCTGCGATGCGGATTGCGGTCATTGCGGCGTGAAATTTTTTTAAATTTGCACAAAATGTTAAAAAAAATTCTATAATTATTATAATTCTTCATATATCCTTATTTATAATGTTTTATAAGTTTTTACTCATTTGGTAAGATTTTATACCATCTTAAAAATAATTTAAATTGAATTCATAACCAAAATAACATAATAATTATTATAATAATTATTAATTGGCCTTTAAAATTTTATTTGGACATATATAAGTATAAGAGAGTAAAAAACTAAATAATATATAAACTTAAATAAGTTTCAAATAAATTCTATGAAAATATGTCATATTTTTTACACGATAAAAAAGAATCAAATTCTCTTAATATAGACTACTAATTAATTATAATTATTTTTAACTCAAATTTCATACACTATTATAAAAAATTCAATCTTCTCACAATTTTTTATCCAATTTCCTCTTCCCTCTTCTCTAATTTTCCCACTCATTTTCTCAAAATTTTCCTAATTTTTCTAAAATATTCTCCCCCAATTTCCCCCCTTCATTTGCGCCCAAATCCCCTCTCAAGCCAATTTACCTTATACCCCCTCACCCGGTACCGCCACCCAAATCCCACTTTCCCCAAAAATTTCCCCATTTCCTTTCTCTCTCGGCCTCTCTCCATCACCCCCCCCAAATCCCATTCTCGCTTTCTCCATCACCCCATCTTCCTCTCTCGTTTCGCCGCCGTGATTCGTGCCCCCCACCCACCCCCTCTTCCTCTCTCGTTTATTTCCGAGCTTGCGCCCCCACCCCGCTCTTCCTCTCTGTTTGGTTGCCATAGAATCGCACCTCCACCCCCTCTTCCTCTCTGTTTGGCTACTGCAAAATCGTCCCCACCTCCCTCTTTCTCTCTTCTTATTTTTCTTAAGTCTCTGACATCTTTCATTTGAAAGAAAAAATGGAATGGAGCACTGTTGAGGCCACAACACTGTTACGTTGCGGCCAATTCGTGTGATTTTGGTTCACAACGCAATTGTGGCTTGATGCTGTTGCGGCACAGGCCGCAACGGTAATATTGCGGCCGCATCAGGTGATGCGGACCGCATTTTAGAACCATGCTGGTATCCTTTTGCAGCTCTCAGAGGAAGGATACGGTGGTTGCAAAGCATGTTGCTTAAGGTGGGATTACGAAGGAAGAAATCAGTGTTTGAATTACAAAGCATGGTGTACTTTATCTAGGTCACAGAGAATGATTGAAGATTATGTTGAAAACCAGTTAAAACAAAAGTAAACAAATTTGAAGATTGGAGAGGATGACGGCTGAAGAAGTTCTGAAAAAGGGAAAATATTTTAACCGGGATGAGTTATGAATTGAATGAGATTTTTATGCTGAAAACAAAAAATCAAGGTAAGTGAAATCAAAGGCCTTATCACCTATTAATCAATTTTGTCCATAGTTATTAGAATAGTACAATTCACGATTTGAATCATACGATTCGACACGATTTATCATCTCAGCGATTCAGAAACGACTTTGAATCGTGAATTGCTCTGAATCGTGGATGAATCGCTTGAATCGTTTAATTCGGAATCAGAAAAATGAATTGTACGATTGTGCGATTCATGAACAAGAATTTTTGTACTTTTTTTTCACAGATTCGGATGAGAATCTAAAGAGGCAGACGGGTTAAAATAATAATAATGAAAAAAAGAAAGTAAAGGGTCTTTTAATTTTCACCCACGTTTCAATCTTCATGACTGCACGTCATGCTATGCAACCAGAACCAGAGTACCAGACTCTGCATTCATTTTTCACGTCTCACCCTGCAACATGCACCCTTACTCTGCACTATGCTGCAAGTCTACAACTTCGTTGTGCCTGAGCGCCTGCAACTCCATCGTGCTTCTGTTCGTGACTCATCTTCATCACGTGGGAACATTGTATCAGTGGGTTGACTCCGTTAGCTCTCTTTGACTCATCTTCCCCTGCTTTTGTTCTGTTTTGCATCAATTTTGAATGATTTATCTATATTTAAGTTATGATTTATGAGTTTATTTATTACTTATGACTTATGATGATATTATTTAAATATTTATTTGAGATTTTTTAAATATTTTTTTATATTTTAAGCGTATAAATATATATTTAAGTTTTTTATTAATATATTTATAAATCATACAATTTAATATTATTCACAATTCACAATTTAAAAATTAACCAAATGATTCTCAATATAATTCACGATGATTTGACAACTCAGGTTTTGTTTTTTTATAACCAATTAACAAATAAACCAAAGTTCATTAGCATAAAGTAATAACAGAAATTTTGGGAGATAATGAAGGAAAATATGCAATTTAGGTACGACGACTCAACTAGGGAAATAATGTTGGGCAAATAAATAGGGGCGATACTAATTATGTTACAATCCTGTAAAAAAAAACTCCAACAATCTCTCCAAGTGAACATTAGTTGCTGCATCTTTCTTTTTTAGACACTATTAATCAGGGAGATGTAACCTAAAAAAGGAAGTTTTTCATTTTTTTTTGGAATCAATTAACATTCTTAGATTTGAACAGCTAGTGATGATGATGGTGGATCATGACATTATCATTGGAAGAAGAGAGTACTGAATATTGAGCATATCTTCTTTGGAGGAGTCCCATCTAGAAAACGCACCCACAATTAATTTGCATTAGGCAAAAGCAATATGACCAGCCTTGGAACAATGTTCAAATTGTTTTTGAAACAGCCATTTCATGGAGCATATAGTTCAAATTGAGAGAAACTATCTCAGAAAAAATTCCCAGTGTTTTTCCTTTAATTTAATTTTTATTTATTTTATAATGATATTTTTTTTCAAATTATATTAGATTAGCTTCATATTAATATTGTGCTTTATTTGGATAATTTTGTAATTTTTTTCAAATGATAAAACTTTATCAATATTATTTGGTTCCATGTAAGATTTATTTATACACGTGTGTGGGGACATATAAGCGTTGACATATTTTTTTTTTAAAAAAAAAACACATGTGAAGAAAATAAGAAGTCATCAAATTGACACGTCATGATTTTACAACATATAGTAACACATAAGATTGATACATAACAAAACTTTAGTTCATATATTTTACTTTTATATACTACATTATATGATAATTCATTTACTTAAAATTTCCTATTTGCTTAAAACTTCCTTGCTTTGAACTCTAATGAGGGAGGGAATGGAAAGATACAAAAAGAAATATCATGTCACAAATAATAAAATAAACCAGCCCCATTAGTGCATTAATACGTTAAAATATTTGAGAATGGTTCATTTGCTTAAAATTTCCTTGATTTGAATTTTGACGCTAATTCCACATACTCCCACATTTCGTTACACTGGTTTTGGTTCTTAAATTCTTAATAATAGATTTTTTTTTCATATACTCCTTCCAAATCATCAAATGTCTCTTTTGTAACGTGTGCAATTTGTCTTTGACTACAATTAATGCTTTAACTCTTTTCTTAGACTTTTTTACTTAATAAGAATAATTTGAAGATAAATTTACGATGTAAGGCAAAAGTTAATTTTTAAAATAATATAAAATAAATAGTATTATATAAAAAGTTGATACATAAATGTTATGGTTCCAATGCTACACAGATTTACAATTTTTGTATAACATGTGTTCTTATCTTAGAAATACGCTATTTATATCTGGTTATGCTATTAATATCATATGATTAATTTTAAATTATTTATATATTGATAAGGTTAAATATACTTATAAAATAAGTTGATACATGAATATTATGGTTCTAATTCTACAAGTTTACAATATTTTGTATAACATATGTTGTTATCTTAGGAGTTAGGAGTACAACATTTATATTTGGTTATGCTGTTAACATGGTTAATTTTAAATCGTTTACATATTGATAAGGTTAAATTTATTTATTTATTTTTATTTTATTTGAACAATAATATTAATTAAGATTTAAAAATTAATAACTACATATATTTACTTATTTATATGGGACAACACATGATTTCTAGTGTGACATATGATGTCCATAAAAACTAATAGATATATGTAGTTAATTTTTAACTATAAACTAATATTATTGTTTAAAGAATATAGAAATAGAAAAGTATATTTAACCTAATTAATATATAAATAATTTAAAATTAACCATATGATATTAATAGTATGACTAATTATAAATGTTGTACTTTTTAGAATGATACTACTGTCACACACACATAAGAATTTATGAGCTTGTGACATTGGAAATATATTTATATATCAAATTGTAAAAACAAAAAACAAATAAACAAACAACAAGAAGTTATAATTCTTATGTCAAAATGCTAAAAAATAAAATAAAATAAAGTCAATGAAGTCCTGTTTCACTTAACTTTAAAAAAAAAGCATAAGTTATATATAAAAATTACAACTTTATCCTAATAAATATAATAAAAAAATTAACAAAGAAATAAGCCGTGATTGAAAGTCATGAATTCTTTTAAAATAAGAATAAAAAAATCTTTATATAAATCGTAGTTAAGAGATACAACTTTTTATATAATACTATTTTAAAAATTATTTTTTAACTTACATTTATTAGATAAATTCAACATCAAACTCATATATAAAAAAGTCATTTCCTTGCAATGTTCTCTTACGAGAGAAATAAAAAATTCAAGCAAATGGTAGAAAACTAAGAAAAAGACCCGTGAATATTAGAGGTGCAATTTAGTGGTTTGGTTCGGTTCCTAAAAGAAAATAAATCTGAATCAATCAAAATCAATTGGTTCGATTTGATTCAATTTTCTTATTTTTTTTATAGTCAAATCTGAATCAAACCAAACCGAACATCTACGGATTGGTTTGGTTCAGGTAATCGGGTTGACCATTATTTTTCTTAATATAAAAATTAGCTAAAAAATTATACATGTAATACAGAAAAGTGCACATAATGTATTCAAAATTTCAAATAATATTATAACATAGATTAACCTTTTCTCATCCATCAGGAAATGAACACTCAATTTCAAGTTGAGTCACATGATTATTGGTCTTTGAGATTTCCTATTTATATCAAATTCAAAATACCAAAATAGTGAAAAAAGAAAATTTCTTAAGTATCAAAATTGTACATAATATCTCTTGTGTTGTTATATATCTTAAAAAAATTGTGTTGACTCAATATTGGTTTGAACTTGATCTGCTTTATAAGAATTATTTAAAATCTATAAGTGAACCTATCTGCAGCACAACCACAACATCATGGTCCAATGTTGTTTCACATTTGCCCGTAAATACACCCTAACAAAAGAAAAATAGAATACACAATAGGAAAGTTAAGGCAATAACTGGATAATAGTCAGAAGCATAATTTTGGTAAATATCAAATATGACTTTCAATTTTTGTGGTCTTATAAATAGGCGATAGAAAATGACTAAGAGGATAACGAGAGCAAAACCACTAAAGAAAAAGAGGTCAACCCTTTTTTATCCAACCTCTTCTTCTTATCCACGACCCACAGGAAATAGAGCACCCTCTCCATATCATCCTCTTCTTCTTATCCTACCCATATAATATTCTTAATCTTCTTTGTCCAACCCCTCTCCAACAACAAAAACAACTACCCCAAGAGCACCCTCTAATCCTCCATCACCACCAATGACAAAACCTTCCTCAAATGCATGCTTCACAAAAGACCCATTTTCAACCCACTTCTCCCTCGTCGCCACACCTTCCTTTATCCCTAAATTGAAACAATTCCAGTAGTGCCCGCTTAATGGCCATGTTGAGCACCCAAAGTTGCACCTTCCTACAACATGAGACACGATTTTTTGTTTTTTGTTTTTGTTCTTCATCTTTTCCTACACCTTCTCTGAGAAGGAAACAAAGCATCATAAAATTAGAAACAAAGCATTAGTTGAAATTAATAAATTACTCTAGAGAATCCATTTGCCATTAGCCACAAATGAATCATAATACAATAGTAAACTTCCTCATTGAAAGAAGGATTGAATTGTCCAAGATATTACATGAAATTGTGAACACATGATGGCAATTGAAATAATAGCTTATGGCCAGAAATTACAAAATCAATATTTAGTACCAAGTGGTTTGAACTCCTCTGTCAATTTTTTTCTTTCAAAATAGAAAAGTTTACTCTAAGAAATCTTATAATTCCATAGAGAAGTCTGCTTCCAGATTGTCTATTCAACCTTGGCCACTTGGGGTTTCACCAGCAAAGCACTCACTAAGAATGAACAAAAGAGAATGGCGGAAGGAGGAAGATAATGGCACACGCAACAATGATTTTTCTCCCTCTTTTAAGGGAAGAAGAAAGTGAAGACTTGAGGCTGTATGGGAAGTTCAGCGCATGGATAAGAAGATGGGGTTGGATAAATATATAGCTTCATCCTCAGTACATCATTCATCCTATAAAAGAGGCTAGCAGAGAGTAAGAGGAGTTTGTGGTGAAGAAAGAGTTAAAGACTATTTGAGCGACGGCAAGCAGCATCGAGCAGGGCGAGTCGCGTCGAGGGCGAGTCGAGCAGCAATGGGGTGAGGCGGCGAGCGGTGAGGGGCGAGTGGAAAGGGCATGTGGCGAGCGGCAAAGGCGAGCGGCAAAGACGAGCGGCAAAGGCGAGCGGCAAGGGAGAGTAGAGGGTTGAAGGTGATTGCCTGATTGAGTTAGGGTTCGATTTGAGAAAAAATTGAAAGGGTTTGGAACTGATTTGGTAAACATTGAAACGAGTTTACGAGTTTAGAAAAAAACAATGGTTTAATTTAGTTCAGTTCAGTTTGGTTCGATTTTTAAATTTCAAAAACTGAACCAATTAAGTTTTAATTAGTTTAGATTTTACTCGAATCAATTAATATACTTAAACCAAACAAAACTAACTTCATTGGTTTGATTCAGATTGATCAAATCAGTTACATTATCTGAACTAATTTATACTCCAGTAAATATAATCCCATCAAAAACAAGAAAAAAGGCGCGTGAAACTATACTGTAGGTGGTACAGTAGACACTAGTAGTAAAAATTCTTCTCCTTTGTAATGTTTATAAATAGATAGATAAAATATTTCATAAAATTTTCACAAATCTCATCACAATCATCTATTTTTATTTATGTTTTTTTTCTTACTTCATTTTCGCATCTAACAACTCATATTTCTCCTTAAGTTCCTTTGCAGTAATTCTGCGCAAGGAACATTTTATCCGAATGAATATATACTCGATAGTTTCTTGTCATCTTGTGCCGGTGGTAGACATGCTACCGACAAGTTGTGAACTCATCAATGAAATAATTGTGGACCTTGGTATTATTATGGGAAAGATATATTTTTACTAATGCAACAAAATAAGTATTTCGGAATAAGCTAGATGACAGGAAATATGTTAGGAAGAATAGGATAAAGTCAATTAAAAGAAATAGAACAATATAAATTTTTTCATTAAAGGGAAAAATAATAGGTGTTGTTCTTGGTTAACGTTAATTCCACGGCGCCACTTACACGGCAGAAATCAGTTTGAAATTCTGAATCAACGTCACCTGTAATATGGCAATTGTACAATTAATGGATAATTATATCTAACAAATCCCACAAAAATAAGAAAATTATAAGCGCCTCTCAATCAGACATAACTATCATTTATTGAGAATTCAAATGCACTTTTTCTTCTTTTTTTACTTAATCTTTAAACAGCATTCTCCTAATCACAAATAATTCGCTGAATCCTATTACAACTTTTTAATACATTGTCTGACGTAAACGTTGAAATATATTTTACAGATACATCTTCTCTTATGTTCCACCACTTTAATAGCTATACTACGGAAGTAAACACCATAATCCTCTTACTAAAAAGGCCTTTAGGCAAACCTTTCTGAACAGTTGCTCATATAATTAAGGTGGCACACACTAGTATTACAGTTAAGAGTGTTTTCTTACCATCCCTTATAACAAATTAAATTAATCAATTGTGAAATTAAATTAATTAATTAATTATATATTATTAACCATATAAATTTATTAATCACTTATTTAATTGATTTAACAACTTAAGAAAATATAATTAATTATTTATTCAACTATGTTATCTCAAATTATCCGATACCAAACAAGTTAGATTCCTCCATCTTAAAATCAGGTATGAATACAAAAAATATTTAATAAAAGATCAAAAATCATGAATTATATTATTAAATATAAAAAAATTTAAAATTAACAAATAAAAATATATTCACTCTTAAATTATTTAGTAGGTTAAGATCAAAATGTATTATTTTAAATTAAAAGTAAACATACTCTTATATACTTACTTTAAAAGAGTATTTTCTTTTTATTATATAAGAAGATTTATCAATGAAATAAAAAAAGTAAAAATAATAATATTTATATTAGATATTAAATGCATCATGATAATAGTTATTCTTTACATCATGATTCATAGATAAAATAAAATTTTTATAGATATAAATTTTAAAAAAGGAAAAAGAGTGAAGATAAAAGTGAGAAGAATTAGTAAGTTTATTATATAAAAATTAAAAATTAATAGAAAGATGAGTTGAAATTGTAATATCAATGTATATAAAATAATCATAAATCACATGTCAAATATATATTAAGCATAAACTCTTTTAACTTCACTATTTTTATCTTTAGTATAATTATACTAACCTCTTCTCGAAATTAATGTTTATAATATTAAAACTCTTTTTGTTTGAAAAATTACTCATACCTCTTCTATTTTATATTTTTAATGAAATTTTATATAATATTTATACATAAAGTAAAAGAGATATATGAAATTCCGTAAAGAAGAAAATATGTTATAATGTAGTAATAATATATAAAATAAAAAATATAAGTATAATTTTAAAATAAAAATATCAATATAATAAATATAAATTTTATAAAAAAATAATATAATTATTCTTTTATTTTTTAATAAATTAAATTAAATTATTAATAAAAAAATTTAATGAAAAAAAAGGTCAAGAGCCATGCACGCCACCCTTACATCTGACCCTGCTTGAAATGTCTCCATGCATTCACTTTTTCAGTTGCCATGACGTATGTGCACATGTCAGCTTTTCACTTTCAAGAGCCTTCTTGAGCAGACCAAATCGCACGCTCTAAGTGTAAGAATCAATTTCCTCCTTCTCCCTCATCTTTTGTGGCCTCCTGCATTCATTCGGTACTAAATTTTGTCTATAAATAAATTGGTTCAAACGTTAACTAAATAGCAAAGATCCATTACTAGTGCCTGATAACTATCTAACTAGATTGTTATTGTTAAGAGAAAATGGCGAAGGCAATCAGATTCTTTGAGTTGAACACAGGGGCCAAGATTCCTTCCATTGGATTGGGAACCTGGCAGGCTGAACCTGGTGTTGTAGCCAAAGCTGTCACCACTGCCATTCAAGTATGACTCAAATTCTTTTCTTTTTTCCTTCTATTTTTCAATATAATACAACCCACACCAAGAGAGTTTCTCTAGTATTTCTTGTTATTATTATGTAAATTCAAAGGCGTCACGTCAGTTTTTCAATGTTTTTGTTTGGGTAAACAATTTTATAGTTTTGATTTTTCCTAGGTAGAAGAGGTAACTAACCCAGGAGATGGCTTATTGTTATTCAGGTTGGATATAGGCATATTGATTGTGCTCAAGCCTATTATAATCAAGCAGAGGTAACGATAATTCATGATAATATTTTTTGCATTATGTAAGGTTTTTTTTCTCTTCTTATTTTTTAATCATACATGCCTTTGCAGTACTATAATTATAAGCATATGAATTGCGATGTGATAAATTATTATTTGTGAGGTGTCTCAGCTAATGCTATTTTACGTAAAAATTTGTTGGAGTTGCTTGTATATTAATTTTGCTTTGAAAAAAGTGAAAAGCTCAATGACTTTTGCAAGCCGATTGAGAGTTTTTTGTTTCAAATTTTTTTTTTATAGATTGGTTCTGCTCTCAAAAAGCTTTTTGATGATGGGGTTGTAAAGCGTGAAGACTTGTGGATCACTTCCAAAATCTGGTTTGTTGTCTTCAGAAAATTTTAAGCTCATTCTGAATGTTAGAACAAATGTATGCCTTTGGTTGCTGAACAAAGGTACTCTACTTTCTTGACTATCTCTAGGTGTCCAGATATTGCTCCAGAAGATGTGCCAGAAGCATTGGATAAAACTTTGCAGGACTTGCAACTTGACTACCTTGATCTGTATCTGGTATGCATTATCTTTACTGCAATGTGAATATATGTTGGCAATTTGGTGGATGATTCTTTAAATTCAAATAATGGTTTCACAATTGAGTAAACTTTATTGGTTTTAGACCATAAATGTAATGATGAGTTCAATAATGAAGGGTGCATAAATTAATCTCTTCCTTCAATCAATTGAATTGATTCGTTTTGTAGATCCATTGGCCAGTTCGCATGAAAAAGGGATCAGTTGGATTCAAACCTGAAAATCTTGTTCAACATGACATACCCAGTACGTGGAGAGCAATGGAAGCATTATACGACTCTGGCAAGGCTAGAGCTATAGGAGTGAGCAATTTCTCTTCAAAGAAGCTTCAAGATTTGTTGGAGATAGCACGAGTGCCTCCTGCTGTTAACCAAGTGGAATTACACCCAGCTTGGCAGCAGCCAAAGTTGCATGCATTATGTGAATCTAAAGGAGTTCATTTATCTGTAAGTATAGCAGACATAACTCACCTAAAAAAGGTGATAGTCATGCAAATACATCCAATGACTTATTGCAAAGTCTTGAGGTTTCAGGAAAACAATAATTGTTCCTTTTTTTTTTGGGTGAACTTTTCTAGAGCTAGTTGAAGATGATTTTGGTACATCTACGAATGGTGGCTACCTCAACAACCATTATTTTGATTGCTAATTATCTATCATGATGAACTTTCCTTTTCAGGGATATTCACCATTGGGGTCACCAGGAAATCTCAAGAGTGACATCCTTAAGAATCCAGTTATCAATATGGTTGCAGAGAAATTGGGGAAGTCTCCAGCACAAGTGGCCCTTCGGTGGGGTCTGCAAATGGGACATAGTGTACTGCCAAAGAGCACTAATGAGGCCAGGATCAAGGAAAATTTTGATGTCTTCGACTGGTCTATTCCTGAAGACCTGATAACCAAGTTTTTTGAAATTAAGCAGGCAAGTAGCAAGTTTAATCCAGTTTTTCACTTCTCTCAATATTTATTTCCTCTAGCATTTCTGCTGGAGCACCAGTTTAATATCCATGTGTGGAGCAACAATAATAATGTAAACAGTGCATAGGAAGCTTCATCTTTGAATAACACATTAAATTTTACTCATGCAGGAGAGGCTAATTAAGGGTATTGGATATTTTCATGAGACCTATGGTGCCTATAAGACTATGGAAGAACTCTGGGATGGCGAATGAGCAGGATGCATATTGAGATGTTTACAAATACACTGCTTCTTTAGCTGGTTGATTCTGGTGTTGATTTATTACCATCTCGAATGGGCACCAGTTGAGCGCTTAAAGTATATTAGATTCAAAGAAGTGGTTTTCTTTGTGATAATGCAGAATAGGAAACTAGGATTAATTTTTCATTTATAAATATTGTATCTTTTTATTTTCCCCAATATACCAAAACAAAGTGCTCTGAATTTGACAAGCTGAAGTTCTCAGCCTGGAAGAGCAATTTCTATCTTGAAGTGTTATTTTATTCAAAATGTTTTGGTGATGTACTATTACTTGAGCAAATAATAAAAACTATATAATAAGTCAAAATTAAATTCAAATCAATAATAGATTGTGTTTAAGTTTCTTTCCAACTTTGTCACTTCAAAATCTTTGTTGTATTTATTCATAAATAACTTATTTCTTGTTCCTCGTAGTCGACTACAGTACAACACTTTTGACCTATTATCTTTACATTAAAATAGAGTCAAATACTTATACCCCTTGATTTTAACGTTTTTTTAACTGAGGACTATTGTAGTCCACTACAAGACTACTTAAAGTAGTATATACTTTAAACAAAAATAAAAATATATTAATTGTTTTATCATAATCAATTATACGAATGTTTTAAACACAGACATTGTGGCTAAAGAGAAATATTTAAGTAGACATCATCTATTTAATTGTGTAAATTAAACTAATTAATACTTAAATAATTTTATAAACTTTTATGTCACATAATTATTTTATATTAAAAATAATAATATATTATTTATTAATTAATTTAATTTATAAAATTTATATAAATATTTCTCATAATGTAGTCCTTTTTCACAAATAAAGTCATAGAAGAACTCATTACATCAAAGATTCAAAGTCAACTAGAACCCTATACTCATAGGCTTATTAATCATTATGGTCACAAAAAAAAACAAATAAGTCATTTCAACACAACTCGAACTAAGAATTTCATAATGAGTCATAAATGTAATTCAAGATTGACACCTACAAAAGAAAATAAAAATTAATATTCAATAGTTTACATTTACATTTGATAAAAATGTAGCGAAGACCTTGCTATCATAAAATATTGTCATTCACTACAAGAGAGTGAAAAAGTGTATGAAAGTTTTAAAAACCATTATAGAAGACCTTGCATAAAAGCTTTAGTTTTTTGGTCATTAGGTAAAATGAATAGACATTATCAGCCTACACAAATTTTAATTTTTGTTATTTATCTAACTTTTATACGTTTAATTTTTTTAACTCATTTATAAATTTATTCTGTATCTCACAAAAATACTATAATTACATATAACATAATTTAACATATCTTTCACGTGGACTTACAATAAATATACGATGAACGTATTTTTAATAAACACCAAACATTATCCTACAAATTTAAACAATGAATACATCATAAAGCAAGGTCACACAACATAGATCACAGTTATCCGGTAAAGCAATTTCAGCTCATGTACTTGAGGACAAGGAAAGTCTTCCCACTCTAACCAAATATATAAGGTTGGTCCAATTACACTCAAATTAAATAAAATTGCAAACTTCAATTAAAAATTCAATCAAAAGTTGAGCTGAACTAAGGCTGCTTTATACAATATAACTATATATAAAATAAAGTACAACAACATTGAATGATTTAGAAAAGGTCCACTATGTGCCTTGAACCTCCAGCAAGGTGATATTTGATATGATAAAGATATACAATTGAGTAGAGTCATTTATCTAAGAACAAACACAAATAAAATCCATTGAAGCAGGGGAGTCCTTTATGTTGCAAAGCTAAGTAAGTGCTTACCTTACTACAAGGAACAACTCTACTTAATAAAACACGCTACGATGAAAAAGCTCAAAACTTTCCGCAAAATAGTATTCAAAATTAACCAAAATGAGAGTAGGAATTGAAGTCTCTCCCATTTACTCGTTTCATCTTTTAGATGAACTTCAGTCTTGGAACCATCAAGAGATCAATTGAGTTAGGCTTTCTCTCCTTTGTTTTATGGGTCTTATGTATGTTTGATATTCAGTGTTAAGAGTCTCATATCGACTGCCTTAATCATTCGGGTGTGATTTATATATCTGTTAAGTCACTCCACTTAATATCAATTAGTTTTCAGTTGAAATCTCACATATTTTTAGAGCTAAGATCCCATCTCGTTGCCTACTTTGCTAGACTTCTTCTGTCTATTTCGCTAGGCTCGACTGTTCTATATAAACATTTGTAAAAGGGAGTGTTAAGAGTCCCACATGAGATGATTGAAACTCAAAGTAACATTGAGGGATAAGGAAAAGAGAGGAGGATGGGGGTTACGGGGGCATGCGACTTGTGTCCTAGGAACAACAATGGCTTTTGTATTTTAGGGGATGGAAGTCACGGATTGTGAAGGAGAAAGAATGAGGGAGAAAGTGTGGGAAGGAGAGGAGAATAATAGGGGAAAGAGACTGCTGACTTGTGAGATTGAAAATTTTGTGGGAAGCTATGCTCGTATCCAGCGCTAGCATATCTCGATAAAACCAAGCAAAGACATCCAGGTAGTCTCTGAATAACTTGATCATGCTTTCTCGTTCCGGGTTATCCACCAACCTTAACTTTTTCTTGTCTTCATCGGTTCCTATATTGATCACCTCCACTTCTTCTTCATTCTGGCAGAATTCTCTTTATAACCTTTCTACCAATTTGGTAAACTCCTCAGTGGCGTTCCTATCTTCATCTGAGTCATAATTATTTATATCCATCATTGAATGAGAATCCATCCTTGAGCTTTCAGGAATTCCTTCATGGGACAATGTCTCTACAAAACCCAAATCCCTAAAAGATTTATTTATGCCAGGTTGGAAACTATTGACAGAAAGAAAACATAGCAATAGGACAAAGCTAAAAAAATTTATTAGTTAATGGTAGAAGAGAAATAAAGTAGTGAATCAACTGAAAAACACACAAGTTCATTGTAATGAAACTTTGATAAAAGTTAACATGAGCAGTGAATCATCCTAAAACAAAACACACAAGTTCATTACATTAAAGCTTCAAGAAGAGTTAACATAAGTTCAACATAACATCACGACTAAACAATTACTTTATGACAATCACATCAATTAAAGCCTCAGATCGCCAATTGTTCAGAGGTTTCGAGTTGCTGGAGGGTTGGATAACATGGTCTTCTCCTAAGTCTCCCTCCACATTGTTAATGTTTAGCTGGACTTGAGGAATGGAGGTTCTATTGATAACTTCGGTAGGGATGGGGAATGTCTTTTTCAGATGAAGAATCGTCTTTTTCACTTCATTCTCTTTTTTTTTTCCTCATTGAGAGCCAAGCCATGCTTCATATTGCCTTCCAAAGATGCCTTATGTCACAGACCATATCTACTCTTATTCTCCAGCAGGGCAATCGTAGACTTGGTTCCTTACAGCCAAACTCCTAAACCCTTCCTGGCTTGATAACCATTCTTGGTCATGATGCGAGTCATTATTTGATGAACATCGTTAGAAGATGACTCATCCTTCTTCATTTTTATTCTACCAACTAGAAGCTATGTAAGAAATTTTCCACCTCTAGATATGTGTTTTCAACATAAGGCACTGAAATAAGGTTCATCAGTAGGATTTCTTCTTCTCCCCAAATGGTAACCTGTGAACACTCAATTTTGACCGGACTAAAAAAAATTAATAAAAAAAAATAAAATATAAAAAAATAAAAAAATAAAAATAAAAATAGAAAATACAAAATACAAAATAAACAAAAAAAAGAGAGAATAGGGAAGACTCCTGGTTACGAAGAGCTAACAAGAAGGAAAAAAAAATAATTGCATTTTCTAACCTTTGGTTAGAATGCAATTATTCAGCAGCTCCAAATGCCCAAGGCTCAAGAGAAGCAAAAATGGAAAATTTTCAGTGATGTGAAGCATGAGAAAGTGACAGCCTCAAGGAAAATACATGAAAATGGAAGCTGTGCTAGAATGCAAGAGCTACTCTATCTGCTGCAAAAAAAAACTGACTTCTTTGGGGAGCAGAAAATCAACTGATGCGAGGGGGAAACGTAAAAGAAGAGGGAGAATTTTCAGAAGGAGGTTTTTCTTTCGTTAAGCGGCAGAGAAAAAAAAAAGGGGCCTCATTCTCACCACAAAACCATGACCTCCATCATTCATCCGGAGAACCATCTTCAACCTCCCTAACCACCCTCCTTCTCTGCCAACCACTCACATAACCAATCTTCAATCTCCATAGCCAACATCACAACACTGCACGCTCCAGGCAATCACTGAGACCTCACCTTGACTCTCACAAGGCAGCCACCACCTTCATCCATCTTCATCTTCATCATTTTCTTCCACCAAAAAAACACCCCCAAACCGTGACCACCATCCTCCAACCACCTCACATCACCACCTCCATCCACCATCATCAATCTACACCCACCATAGTCACCACCATCACTATCAACTAAGCTTCCCCTCTTTGATTCTTCTTTTCGTAAGGTGCTACTATTTTTTTTCTTTGTCTGGTATCTTTTTTTTTTTTTAAAGATGGGCTTGGGCTAAGGGTTGAATAGGTTTTTTTTTTTAGTTAATGGGCTGAAACCTTTTTTTTTTTGTTTGTTTCATTTTCTTAGAAAAGTAAAAAAAAATAAAATAATTAAACTTTTTTAAAATAAAATAAAATAAAATAAAATAGGATTAATTAAATTACGACAAATTGTTAATTCTATAACATTTGTAATCATCTGAGTTGCGACAACTTGATGGTTCAAATTATTATTATTATTATTATTATTATTATTATTATTTTGTACTCAGATTTTTATAAAATAAATCACTAATTGATAAAGACTCAAGTTTTAATAATAACTTTTTTTTCATCTAATTGTAACAAGTTAGATAGGTAATGAGTGATATCTCTAGCGTGATGTGAGCTTCACCTATTCAACCCTTAATTTGATTAACAGAGTCGCGACGACTTGTTAATTCAAAATTTTTAAAAATAATTAAATCGTTTCTTTAAAAAAAATAAAAAATAATATCAACTATTTATTTCTAGATAATTTTTTTAAATATAAATTTTCGTAACAAACTGGATAATCAGTGGGTGACGTCTCTAGTGTGATGCGAGCTTCACCTATTCAAACATTAATTTGATTAACAGAGTCTCGACGATATGTTAATTCAAATTTTCATAAAATAAATTTTTAATTAAAATCAATCAACCTATAATATTTTATAAAGAACTACGTGACTTTGAGTTCCTCATTGCACCTGAGGATACGTAGGAGCGGGACTCTTATTCCGTTAAGCCAAAAATTAATTTTTCATAATTCATTTGTTTATTTCATTTTACTTTTTACAAAAAGGGTAAAACAAATATTTTCAAGGATCATTAAGAATTTGTATAATTAACTTAAGGTACCATCTTAGGACGGGTGTGTTAGGAGTACTGTGGGATTAAGTTTCCACCCTTCCCTACACATAACCGACTCCCGAATTCAATCTGGTTCCAAAGACCATTTTTTCTAAAAAGATTTTCTAATTTTTCCTAATTAAAATAAAATTGGTGGTGACTCCTAATATTAATTTTTTTTAATTTAAGTTGCTATTCTGTCGCGATTACAGTCGTGACAGATGGCGACTTCACTGGGGACACTTGAAAGTCAAGCCTATACAAGTTGGTTATGCAAATATTGTGATCTTTATGTGTTTGTTTTACCCTTTTTCTTTTTTTTTTTTTTTTTTTTAAATTTGATTATTCTTTTTTTTAGTTAATTGTTTTATTATCTAAACTTTAGGGTAGAAAACTTTTGGAGTTTTTTTGTTGCTTTGTTTTGTAGGATATGGGTAGTCTTTAGGATTGTAAATGTCTGTATGCTCCCTACACCCACTGCACCTACACGTTTATCACACACACCTGAGTGGGGCCCTATACTCGAGTCTGAGTGAAGTTTAAGTTAGGTAGATGTTGCGTAATGGTAGCCATTTTGGATGTACATCCTGTTTGGCTATCGCGAAAACCTCATTTAGAGTGTGCCTTTTTCACGAATGTCTCACACCTAATGGTTTACTCACTATTTGTGGTCAATATTATGAAATGGGACTTAGCTCTAGAGGCCTTAGAATAGAAGTGTCACCCAATGAAAGTTCTCACGAATTAGAAGGACCCATAAATCCTTTGGATAGAAATCCTCAAGTTTAAGGCAATCTCATTAGGACACAAAGGGAGCGTACTTTTTCTTTTTCTCTTCCTCATGCCATTCATTCTTACATTAAAAAAAAATCATCTTACATTTTCATTCCTAGCAAAAATAAAAAAATAAAAAAAAACTTCTTTATCTATATATTCATCATGTCATTCATTTTTGTAAAAAAAATACATCATCTCACATTTTCATAGCATTCCTAGCATTCTTAAAAAAAAATCATCTTAGCATTCTAAAAAAAACTATGCATTTTCATGGCATCCTTGACATTAAAAAAATAAATAAAAAATAAATCATGCATTCTCATAAAAAATCATGCATTTTCATAGCATCTTTAGCATTCTAAAAAATGATATAAAATAAATAAATCATGCATTTTCATTCCATACATTTGAAAAAAATGTTTTCATTTCATTCATCTCATCTTATGCCTAACATTAATCTCATTCATTTCATCTCATTCCTTGTATGATGTTACTGTGTTCAGCAACCATTGTGCGACTAAGGAAAAAAGATGCCAATCAAACCCGAGTTCACAATACAATGGATCGAGCAAGGCTTGCAATAATGGCAGCTGAAAGAGAAGGCAGAAACCTGAGCATAGAAATAGATGAGATGAAAGAGAGGATGAATGAAATGACAGAGTCTCAGAGAAGAATAGAGGAAATGTTGTCAGCCATGAGAGAGACTCTCACCTTGATTGGGGTGGCCGGAAGCGCAAGAGTGACTGGGACACATCCACGCCTGCCATCTATCACTTCCATGAGGATAAACCCCGGGATGACCACTGAGACGCTTGTTATGGGAAGGGCCTTGAATAGTGCTTCAGAGGATACTGCTCCTAAGAAAGGATTCCAGTCGAAAAAGAAAGAATCTGAAGTGAATCATGTCCAACACCAACAGGCCTTCGGACCTTGATATCCACCACAATACCTAAGTCATCAACTACCATATAACCCTAACCTTCACTTTTCATACCAAACACCTACACCTCCTTGTTACCCCTCTCACCAAACTGTGCCACCCACAAATAACACCCCAACTCCACAATTCCAAATCAACAATGTTCTCATACCATAACCATATGAACTAACTCGCCCATCCTATACCTGATATCCACCTTCACTTCTGCAAAATCACTCAAGCCACCTACAGCCTCGACCTGACTTCCAAAATTAAGGCCGTTTCCGTCCCCAAAACCTACCCCATTTTCCAAAACTATCCATTTGAAACACAAATTTATTCCAAAGGCTGTTTGATGTTCACCTCATTTCTGGGAATTTTGTACGTCCCTTGGAACCACCATTCCCAATATGGTATAACCCGAGTTTAACTTGCAAATACCACATGGATATCCTAAGGCACTCAATTGAAGATTGTGAATCAGTCAAGATTGTAGTAAGGAAGCTAATTGCTTATGGGAAACTTGACATTGAAGAAGTAGCTGGACCCAGAATTGTCAACAACCCAATTCCTAATCATGATGGAAGGGATGAGGTAAATGCTTTAGAGAGGGAAGGATCACCCATAAGAAAAGTCATGAGCTTGCATACGCCAATGGCTGAAATATTCGAGGGGCTGAAGAAAGCAGGTTGTAGTAGCACTGCACTAGCTGCAACTATGAAAGAAGAAGAGAAGCAGGATGAAGAGTCAAGTTGTGTTTATCACTGTGGGGGGATAGGACATGATGTTGAGAATTGTTGGAACTTTAAGGTGCGAATCTAAGAATTACTCGCTTCAAGGGTAATACAAGCTGGGCAAGATGTAGATTCCTCTAAAGAGGTCAATGTAGAGTTGGAGGAAATAGTAAGGAGTATAACTCTGGGAGAAGAAAATGATGCAGTATATTCTCATCTGAAGGAAATATTACCAGCACCAATCGAGATAATCATATCTGAAGAAGTCATTTGCCCTCCAACAACTCGAAACTTCTGAACAATTGATGATCTAAGGCGTTAATTGATGTGATTATCATGTTAGACTTTTGGATTTTTGAACTCATGTTAACTTTCTTAAAGCATTAATGTAATAGATTTGTATGGATTTCAATGTACCTTATTTCTTTTTCCTATGTTCTTAGCATTCATGTTCTTGTCATGTCTTTCTTGTCATTCTTCTCCTTCCTTTACTTGCTTGGTGGTCATGAATCCCTTGTGTGTAGGTGACATTTGCAAAAAACAAAACAAAAAAAAAAAAAAAATAAAAAAAAGAATGAATAAAAAAAAGGAGCAAAGAAGTAATTACTTAGTGTGCATTATCCTTTTGTCTCTAAATTAAAATTTTTGAAAATGAACAATCAAGATTTGAAATGAAGATTGGCCATTTTTCTCTATTCTTCACAAGAATTCATCTGTTCATTATCTCTCGTTGTTTCTTTTTGAGCTTGAAAGTTTTCTTCAATAAACCCTGGATAAGGATCACCCCTATACTGGGGGATAATACAAAACAAAAGGTTAATTGTCATGACGATTATTTTGAAGTATAATGGAAAAAGGGAAAAGGAAGAAAAGGTGAAAGAGCCAGAATGAAAAACTAAAAAAAAAACAACAAAAGAAAAAGAAAATGGAATGAAAAAAATTGTCATAACAAAGGTGAATGATTGAAGTGAAAAGAAAAGGGGAAGAAATGAGGAACAATAAGAGAAAAATGTGTTTGAAAGCGTAAAGGCAATTGACAAAGTTTAACTTTGAATAAGGATCCTTAGTCCCATTCAACCCTTAAACGCTTGTTTGAGCCTTATATCTTTCCTTTCATAACCCCTAACCTTGGCCACGTTACAAGCCTCAAAAAGTCCATTCTAATCAATAAAGGATTGTTGTCATTTTCATTAACTTTAATTTTGAGACAAATGTTATGCTCATCTAAGTATCTAGTTCATTGCTCCTTTTAAAAAAAAAAAAAAAAAGAAAAAAGAGACTTACACCCGGGCAAGTTTCTACTCTGTTCGAGCTGGTCCCACACTAGGGCATTCTTCCCCCTAGTTCAATTTGACTTACATTGGGACAAATCTTTTGGTCACCAGGATGAGTTTCTGCCCTATTCAGTCCTAAACTGGGGCAAATTTCTCATTGGTTCAATTTGACCTTACACTAAGGCAAGTTTCTACTCTGCTCGATTTGACTCTAAACTGGGGTAATTTTTTGTCGTTCTTTTGGTTCAATTTGACCTACATTGGGGCAAATAAAAAATCAATTGTCCCACACTGGGGCAATTTTTTGTTGTTAAATAGCCTACACTGGGGCAATTTTGTTCGTAAATAACATATCCTGAGTCGAATTCATTTGATACCTTACACAAGGGCAGATTTTTGTAGATACCTAGTAAAACAATGGTCATGATGTCCAGTTGATGAGTAAAGATCAATCATTGGAGCAAAAAAAAAGCCATTCTACTTCTTGTGTCTTTATCCTTTGTAAATAATACACTTTCTGTAGTCAAACTTCCAAGAACAATTTGGAAGTTGTTCGCTTCTTCTCTGTTATTTTTTTTTAATTCATAGGTGTCTGTTACGTAATGCTTCAGGTAAGGTGAACATGAGTACAACACTATGATTTGACCATCTAATGGTAATCTCCTTATGAGCAATTCAGATCGAAGAGAACTTGGAATTCCCAATTAATGGAAGAGGAGATACCCAAGCAAAAAAAAAAGAGGGACTCATTTGGTTGAAAATTTGAAAGTGCGACCTAAGCAAAAGAAAAAAAAAAGAAGGAAAAGAGCCCGTTAATCTGAAAACCCGAAAGGGCAATCTAAGCAAAAGTTAGGGCAAATAAATAGGTACAATCTTAGAGAAAGTTGGCCTGAAAGGCCTTAAAGGGTGCACCAAACTAGGGCAATTTTGAATTACGTTTGATCAGCTATATAGGAGCAATCTCATTTGCATTCAGTTAGCCATACTAGGGCAAAATTTTTGAAAGATTAAAGAGAGATGTGTTGAAGGAAGTAGTAACAGAGACAGTGATTGAGTTATCAAGTAGTTGCAGGAAATTAATTAAATAAGGGACAAGGTTAAATACTGAGGCAAAATTTTCTCTCAAGGAATCAGCCAAGCAAGGATTCATCTCATTTCTCAAAAGGAGAGCCGAGAATGAAAAACAAAACAAAAAAAGAGACAGAAAGAAAGGAGAAGAAGAAGGAAAGAACCGAAGGGTCTAAGGAAGAAAGACATATGAATAAAGGATTTGATTGGTCAAGAGCTTTCCAGAGTTAACATTGGTTCAAATGACTTTTAATAAGAAAAAAAAGAGAAGGAAAGAAAAAAAAGAAAGAAAAAAAGAAGAAAAAGGAAAAAAAAAAAAAAAAAAAAGAAAAATGAGAAAAAGAAAAAAAAAAAATCTTTTTGGATCAAGATGCCTATTGCCTTTTTAAATTTTTATTTTTCGGGAGCACAGTTGCCCATTGTCTTTTAAATTTTGGGACTCAGTTGCCCGTTGTCTTTTAAATTCCAAGACTCAGTTGCCTATTGTTATTTAAATTCCGGGACGCAGTTGCCCATTGTCATTTAAATTCAGGGACTCAGTTGCCCATTGTCTTTTAAATTTCGAGACTCAGTTGCCCATTGTCATTTAGATTCCAAGACTTAGTTGCCCGTTGTCTTTTAAATTCCGGGACTCAGTTGCCTATTGTCATTTAACTTTAGGGACTCAGTTGCCCTTTGTCATTTAAATTTCGGGACTCAGTTGCCCATTGTCTTTTAAATTCAAGGACTCAGTTGCCCATTGTCATTTTACTTTCTGTTGAGCACATCAGCTCCATGCATTTTATTTTTTGTTGAGCGCATCGACTCCTTGCATTTTAATTTCTGTTGAGCACATCGGCTCCATGCATTTTAATTTCTGTTGAGCGCATCTGCTCCATGCATTTTAATTTCTTTTGAGCGCATTGGTTCCTCACATTTTAATTTCTGTTGAGTGCATCGGTTCTATGCATTTTAAATTATGTTGAGCGCATCGACTCCATACATTTTAATTTCTGTCAATTCTTTTGAGCGCATCGGCTCCTTGCATTTTAATTTCTGTTGAACACATCGGCTCCATGTATTTTAAATTCTGTTGAGCGCATCGACTCCATGCATTTTAATTTCTGTCACTTCTTTTGAGCGCATCGGCTCCATGCACTTTAATTTTTGTTAATTCTTTTGAGCACATCGGCTCCATGCATTCCCTGCATTTTAAATTTCTGTCAATTCTTTTGAGCGCATCGGCTCCATATATTCCGTGTATTTTTAATTTCTGTCAATTCTTTTGAGCGCATCGGCTCCATGCACTTTAATTTTCGTTAATTCTTTTGAGCGCATCGGCTCCATGCATTCCGTGCATTTTAAATTTCTGTCAATTCTTTTGAGCACATCGGCTCCATGCATTCTGTGCATTTTAAATTTCTGTCAATTCTTTTGAGTGCTTCGACTCTATGCATTTTAAATTATTATCATTCTTTTGAGCGCATTGGCGCTTCGCATGTTATTTCTCGCATTTGTTTTACATCTTATGCATCACCGGACAAAATTGAAATTAATATCTTTACTCGTTTTTTACGACGATAATATGAAGACACAATTTTCTTATTGTCTAATAAGAAACAAGTAAAGAGGGGACAACTGTGAATACTCAATTTTGACCGGACTAAAATAAAATTAATAAAAAAATAAAAATACAAAATAAAAAATACAAAAACAAAATACAAAATACAAAATACAAAATACAAAATAACACAAAAAAAGAGAATGGGGAAGACTCTTGGTTACGAAGAGCTAACAGGAAGGAAAAAAAATAATTGCATTTTCTAACCTTTGGTTAGAATGCAATTATTCAGCAGCTCCAAAGGCCTAAGGCTCAAGAGAAGCAAAAATGGAAAATTTTTAGTGATGTGAAGCATAAGAAGGTGAAAGCCTCAAGGAAAAAACATGAAAATGAAAGCTATGCTAGAATGCAAGAGCCACTCTATCTGCTGCAAAAAAAAATTGACTTCTCCGGGGAGCAGAAAATCAACTTATGCGAGGGGGAAACGTAAAAGAAGAGGGATAATTTTCAGAAGGAGGTTTTTCTTTCTTTAAGCGGCAGAGAAAAAAAAAAGGGGTCTCATTCTCACCACAAAACCGTGACCTCCATCATTCATCTGGAGAACCATCTTCAACCTCCCTGACCACCCTCCTTCTCTGCCAACCACTCACACAACCAATCTTCAATCTCCATAGCCAATATCACAACACTGCACGCTCCAGGCAATCACTGAGACCTCACCTTGACTCTCACAAGGCAGCCACCACCTTCATCCATCTTCATCTTCATCATTTTCTTCCAAAAAAAAACACCCCAAACCGTGACCACCATCCTCCAACCACCTCACATCACCACCTCCATCCACCATCATCAATCTACACCCACCATAGTCACCACCATCACTATCAATTATGCTTCCCCTCTTTGATTCTTCTTTTCGTAAGGTGCTACTATTTTTTTTCTTTGTTCTGCTATCTTTGTTTTTTAAAGATGGGCTTGGGCTAAGGGTTGAATAGGTTATTTTTTTTTTAGTTAATGGGCTGAAACCTTTTTTTTTTGTTTCGTTTTCTTAGAAAAGTAAATAAAAAAATAAAGATAAAAAATGATAAAAAAATAAAATAATTAAACTTTTTTTTAAAAAATAAAATAAAATATGATTAACTGAGTTGCGACAACTTGTTAATTCTATAACATTTATAATCATCCGAGTTGCGATGAAAGCTTGATGGTTCAAAAAATTATTATTATTATTATTATTATTATTATTATTATTATTATTATTATTATTATTATTATTATTATTATTATTATTATTCTGTATCGATTTTTATAAAATAAATCACTAATTGATAAAGACTCAAGTTTTAATAATAATTTTTTTTCATTTAATTGTAGCAAGTTAGATAGTTAATGGGTGACGTCTCTAGCGTGACGCGAGCTTCACCTATTCAACCCTTAATTTGATTAACAGAGTCGCGACGACTTGTTAATGCAAATTTTTTAAAATAATTAAATCATTTCTTTAAAAAAAATAAAAAATAAGATCAACCATTTATTTCTAGATAATTTTTTTAAATATAAATTTTCGTAACAAACTGGATAATCAGTGGGTGACGTCTTTAGCGTGACACGAGCTTCACCTATTCAAACCTTAATTTGATTAACAGAGTTGCGACGATCTGTTAATTCAAATTTTCATAAAATAAATTTTTAATTAAAATCAATCAACCTACAATATTTTATAAAGAACTACGTGATTTTGAGTTCCTCATTGCACCTGCGGATACGTAGGAGCGGGACTCTTATTCCGTCAAGCCAAAAATTAATTTTTCATAATTCATTTGTTTATTTCATTTTACTTTTTACAAAAAGGGTAAAACAAATATTTTCAAGGATCATTAAAAATTTGCATAATTAACTTAAGGTACCGTCTTAGGACGGGTGTGTTAGGGGTGCTGTGAGACTAAGTTTCCACCCTTCCCTACACATAACTGACTCCCAAATTCAATCTGATTCCAAAGACTATTTTTTCTAAAATGATTTTCCAAATTTTCTTAATTAAAATAAAATTAGTGGCGACTCCTAATATTATTATTTTTTTAATTTAAGTTGCTATTCCGCCACGATTACAGTCGCGACATAACCAGATATCCATTTTCAATGTATTTCAGGCATTAATTCAAGGTTGAGGGAACAACACTAGCAGCATGGATCCATGGTCTTCATAAAAGCATAGTATATGTAGGCTCAATCTTCATTACTTAAAATAGCACTTGGAAATAGCTTAGGCCTATCTCCAATGGAAGGGTTACTTCTTTAAAAAGTCTTCTTTTTCTTCCATCGAAGGCTCGCACCATCATTTCTTGAGGCTTCAAGTCTTTTATATTCATAGCCAATTGGGACAAGGTTGTTCTAGGGAGGACGTTCAAAGCAGAACACCCATCAATCAAAACTTTTGCAGCTACATACCCCTGACATTTCAAAGTGATGTACAAAGAACGTGGATTATTCTCTATCGAATGTACCACTTCTTCTTTAGAGAAAAGGGTTACATTGATGTGCCTTACTGTGTCTACCATGTTCACTAAGCTTTCTGGGGTAACATCTGGCTTTACACAGGCTTCATTTAACACTTTCTGTAGTACTTTGCGATGAGGTTCAGAGTTCATAATAAGTGACAAAAGAGAGATCCAGATTGGAGTTTTTCTGAGCTATTCTACAACATCATACTCATTTTGCTTCATGATTTTTATGAATTCCTCTTCCTCTTCTTCTTTTGCTTCTATGAGGCTTACTTTTCCTTTCCCAGTCTTATCTTCTTACCCATAGCACATGCCACTTCTTATGATCCCCCTATGCCGATGACACTTCATACTGCTTGTGTAGGCTCTGTTATATGAGCAATAGGGGTTGAAGAGGTTTGTCCTATATTACCTTGCATCTCCATCTTGACATTATACTTCTAAGGTACAACATGGGTATCACTGTAGGAAAAAGGTGTATGCATTTTTATAGCTATGGCAACCTTCCCAAAATTTAGGATTTCACTAGTATGCGAAAGTTTGAGAACTAAGCTCTCTATAGTATCTATTCCTTTTACGAACCCTCTTACTTGAGTAACATCCATTATACCCAGAGCCATGAATCTCTACACCTAAGCTTTAAACTCATGACAACTCTCAATACCATGCCCCTTCTCCATATGGTATTCACAATAAGTTTCAGTATCATATTTAAACCCTACACCATCAAAGGCTATTGAAGAATAGTAGCTTGCTTGGACCAGACCTTGGAATATTAACTTCATAGAAGACTTGACATCTGCTACATTATGAACTCATTCCTTCTCCTTTTCTAATGCGTTTACAACTCATTTCCCATGATTTAGAATTGGGTTGCTAGTAATGTTAGGCCCTTTTTCCTCTTCAAAGTCTAGCTTTCCACAGGTAATCAATCTCCTTACTATTGTTTTAAATACCTCACAATCTTCGATTGAGTATCCTGGGTTGTCCATATAGAACTTGCATGTTGCATTGGGATTATACCTGGTTGGGAATGAGGGTGCTATGGGGTGATAAGAAACATATCCGACTAAGTGCACATCGAACAATTGTTGAAATAAATAAGCATTGGAGATTGGTAACTTTGGAAAATAGGGTAGATTCGACAAGGGTCGAGCATACCCTTGGTTTCTTGGATTTCGAGGTGTGGGAGGACGATTGGTATAGACAGGACGAGTTGGGACATATGGACGTGGCGAGGGAACATTGTTACCTAGTATAAGGTTTGGTAATCTAGAAGAGTGAGTGGAGGAGCTTGATAAGAAGGGTATGGCTGTGGATTACGAGGAAAACATGGATTTTGTTGTTGCACACAACTGACTTCTAGTTCTTTCTTCCTTGTCAGTGTCACCTTCTTAGGAAATCTACTCTATGTATTTCTAGTAGGTAACTTACATATTTTTGCAAGATTCTCAATCCTTTCTCCAGCCGAAATTAGGTTAGAAAAATCCCAGTGGGTAACCCTTGCCATTAGCCCAATAAAATGTGCTCCTAAGGTCCCCATAAAGTATGAGCTTATTTCTGATGGAGCTAATGGTGGTTGAGCCTGGGCTGCCAACATTCTCTATCTTTGAGTATATTGCTTGAAAGTTTCATCATTCTTCTTTTGCATTGCCCCTAGCTGTTCTCGGGTACGTGAAGTGTTGATGTTGAATCGATATTGCCCCAAGAATAGATTTGTCAAATCATCCCAGTAAGAAATCTTTGAATGGTCAAGTTGCATGTACCATTCCAAAGTCGGCCTGGTCAAACTTTCATGAAAGAAATTGATTAGTAATTTTTGATCCCGTGACTAAATGGCCATTTTAGTGATATAAGTCTTCAGATGAAACTTTGGATTGATGCTTTCATCATATTTTGAGAAATCCAAAATTTTGAAGTCTTTAGGGATATTAACTTCAATCTTCGGGCACAGTTCATCGATTCCCATCGAGCTATACAAATTAGGGCCTTGAATGGCTTTAATTTGTTCTTACATCTTTCCAATCAATTCATCTCTTAACTTTTCTTTTTCTAAGTTATTGTTCAAGAATATTTTCACTGGCTACTCATGAGTGACTTCTGCATTGTTATTCTCCTTTCCGAATTTCTGTTCATGGAATCATCCCTTTCATTTGCGTTGTTGTTTGCATTTACATTTACTCTAGTATCCGAGGTTCCATTTGTTGCTCTAAGGGTCTCAATTAACTGTCTTATTAAATCTTCGACCCTTGATTGTTCTTCTACAATCGCATCAATTGTTCTTCTCATTTCATCCATCTCTTGATCCAAATTTCTTTTCAAGTTCGACATCTATTGTAGCCCAGTTTGCAACCTAGTCTCGTAGGTCTAGGTTTGTGCGATCTGTGTTTTCCGAGGACGAGCAATGGTTCAAAGCTTTTACCTAAAAGTTGTAAAATTCAAATTATTATTTTTTCAAAAGATTAGTAATTGTGCTCATTATTTGTTAGAGGACAATTAATGGTTTTATTCCAAGTAGATTTGAAGTGAGTATCTTTGATCCTTGTTTGTCGTGACTATTACCCAGAAAGTCTCATTCAAAAGTATTAAGTCTCAAGTGAAATATGTGATCAAAAAATAAGTGTTGAACCAAGCATATTTTATTTATTCAACTGAAAATATATGGCAATCATCATTTTAAAGGTGTACATAATTTCACGAACAAAATACATCGTTTCCTAACTAAATACATCATGGCCTAGCCAAATAAGACTATTACCTATTTGAATACACCTTATCAATCTGTTTTATTTGTCCTATGATGTTCTTATAGTACTCAATGAAGTCATTGATTTCTACTGGTGTCTCAAGAGGATTGACAATCTTATTAGCTTTCCTTAAATGATATGGAGTGTCCGCAATTTGCCAGTTAGCTAAACATGCTAATTTTGCAAAAGCGACTCATCCAAACATGGACTTCCTTCTTCCATCCATCAATGTCCTTCTTTTTTTGTTCCACTTGATCCATCAATTTCTTTATATTTTCCTGTTATTGTTGCAATGTCACCTCATATTTTGTAACTATCTCTTTCATGTGGAGCTTATTGTTTTTAATCATATCTTCATATCGTTCATATGCCATTTCTATTTGCCATCACATTTCTTCCACCAGTTGCATCACATCACTTTGGGTTACTTTGGCATTCTCGAGCTGCACCCTAAGCTGTTGGTTTTCAACCATAGCCTTGTCTCTTTCGTGCCTTCGGAGCCCTAATTCCCTGTTTACTGCCCCCAAACAATGCTTGATTTTCAGCATGTAATCATGTTCTATCTTCATCTTTTTGTTAGCCCCTTCGAGAACATGGTCTTTTTCAACATTTTCTCACTTTAAGGCTGCACATGCCTAGTGGGTCTCGCTCAACTCATCTTCCATTTTCCTCTTTTCGTCTTTCATTTTTGTTAACCTTGCTTTCATTTCTTTTGTCTCTTCATTTTTAATCAAGACCGAGGCTGAAGATTCACCAGCCATAAGAATTGTCGGGGTCTTGAATGGTAACTTGATTTCCAGAAATCTGTCTTTAACCCACTGGCAGTAATTTTCCTTGGCTACATAACTTCTAACTCCCAGTTCTTTTCCTCTTCGAATGATTCTGTCCCAAGCATTTTGAACCTTCTGAAGTGATTCAGTGTTTTCTGTGTTTGTATAGTAAAGAACAAAAGAGGTTATCACGAATTCTGTAGGGGGCCGCATTATGGGGTAACCAAGCTGTTGTTGTGCTAAGGCTGGATTGTAATTAATACATCCTCATGTACCCATGAGGGGTGCATTTGGAAATCTTCCACACCAGTATATGATAGTTCCTACATCTTCCTATTGAGGGTACCATTTGATCTACTTTTAATCCAATTTCACTAAATGGTCTGCCCATTCACGACTACTCTTGGTCTTTAACTACTACATATTGAAGTCAGTGATAAGGCACTCTGCTTTTTATGATCTGTTGAAAACATGAGCTTTGAGCCAAACATATAGTATCAGCAAGGAACATATCAATTGCTGCATAATCCATATAGTCATTAATATTAGGGAACAAGATTGTGCCATAAATGGTGAGGGCTACCACATCTATAAAAACATCCCAATCTCCACTTTTGGCTAAGTGACGCATGTGTCCTTCAAGGTACTCTCTTGAAAACCCTTTGGCTCCATTCCTATTCTACTGCGCATCTTACACGTCTCTCGCGTGCACTTTCATAACATTTGCTACGGTTTGGACGGATGCATAGTGTTCTATACAATAGTATAGCTTTTTACCTTCCAATGGCAAACCTAGAATTTGCTCGAATTCTTCCAAAATGGGAGCTAGCTGGAAATCTTGAAAAGTGAAACTTCTAAGAGGTGGGTCATAATATTGGGCCACTGTGGTGATCAATTCCACTTGCACATTCACCTCTAATAAGTCTAGAATCTTCCCATACTTTGCTGCAAGTGTTAAACATTGAGTCTTCTTTAACATTCGACCCATAATTACTAAGCTTTCAGTGTTAACTTTCTTGGCCTTGAGTTGCAGAGTCTTTTTCAAGGTCATATCATTGTGATCTGATCCCATATTTCTTTTCATCAAAGATACTCACTATCAAGCCTTGATTGAATTTTAACGGTTCTCTAACAAATCTTTCTAAGGAATGACAAAGAAGTTAGAGTATGGCAAAGAAATATAGTGCAAGGATGCAAAGTATGCTTTTTTTATTTTTAAATTTCATTTCAATATATAAGATGAATGCAATGATGGATAAATACTTGGTCCTTTAAGTGACCTCCCCCTTTTTTTTTATAAAACTTTTTTTTTAATCTGAGCAAAAAAACTTTTCTTTAAGAGGGGTACGATTATGACTTATCACATTAATGAATCACATTACTTATGATGTATATGTACAAATAGAGCTTATGATATGGATAAATCTAAAGATAATGAAAAGGTACGATCCCTTTGTGCCTTAAGGGTCTATCCTAAGGATCTATTGGTCTTTTTGTTTCGTGAAAACTTTCATTAGGTGACTCTACTATTCTAAAGACCTCTAGAGGTAAATCTAAATTCAGAATGTTGATCACAAATAGTAGATAAACCACTAAATGTGGGATATTCGTGAAAAAGGCACACTCTAGATGAAGCTTTCACAATAATCAAATAGGATGTACATCTAAAATACCTGCTACTACGCAACCTCTACCTAACTTAGACTTCACTCAGACCTAGGTATAAGACCTCACTCGAATGTGTGTGATAAACATGTAGGTACAGTGGGTGTAGGGAGCATACAAACCTTCATAGTCTTAAAAACTACCCACATCTTGCAAAACAAAGCAAACACAACACAAATTCCAAAAGGTTCTCTACCCTAAAGTTTGCATAATAAAATAATTATCATTATAAACAAAATAATTAACAAACAATTAAAAGTAAGAAACAAAAAGCAAAAAAGGTTAAAACAAACATACAAATATCACAAAAATTTGCACAACCAACTTATATGGGTTTGACCCTCTAACCATCATCAGTGGAGTCGCCATCTGTCGCGACCATAATCGTAGCTGATGTAGCAACTTAAATTTAAAAAATTAGGAGTTGCCACCAATTTTAATTTTTTATTAGGAAAAATTAGAAAACCTAAGAAAAATGATCTACATTCAAAAATTCAGATTCAGGAGTCTAATTATACATAAGGAAGGGTAAAACCTTAACCCCACAATACCTCTAATACATTGGCCCTAAGACGGTTATCCTAAGATAATTGTGCAATTATTTAAAATCTTTAAATATTCATTTTACCCCTTTTAATAAAATGAAATAAAATCAAAAAGCAAAGTAAAATAAGGTAAAATAAAATAAGAACTATTAAATTAAGTAAAATTAATTTTCAACTTGACTGGCATGCTTACATATCCTCTGATACAATAGGAAACTCAACGTCACGTAATTATTTAGAAAATGATTATGAGTTGGTTGTTTTTAATTTTAGAAAGATTTTTATTTTGAAAATTCATTTAATTTTTTTCTTATGTTTAAGAAAAATGAATCGTCAAATTATTATAACTTAAATAATTCTAAAAGTTACAGAATTAATAAACTACCACAACTCAACTAATCTTATTTTATTCTTCTTAACAAAGTTCAAATATTTTATTTTATTTATTATTATTATTTTTAAACAAAACTTAGTTTAAATTATTTAATTTCTTGTCCCCAAAACCAAAAAAAGAAAAAAAAGGAAAAACAGAACACCTCATGATCTGACCTAAGTAACAGTCAACAGCTCAACCAAAATAAAACTCAAAGCAACAAAAATGATTATGAGTTGGTTGTTTTTAATTTTAGAAAAATTTTATTTTGAAAATTCATTTAATTTTTTTCTTATGTTTAAGAAAAACAAATAGTCAAATTATTATAACTTAAATAATTCTAAAAGTTACGAATTAATAAATTGTCATAACTCAATTAATCTTATTTTATTCTTCTTAACAAAGTTCAAATATTTTATTTTATTTATTATTATTATTTTTAAACAAAACTTAGTTTAAATTATTTAATTTCTTGTCCCCAAAACCAAAAAAAGAAAAAAAAAAGAAAAATAAAACACCTCATGATTTGACCTAAGTAACAGTCAACAACTCAACCAAAATAAAACTCAAAGCAACAAAAATGATTATGAGTTGGTTGTTTTTAATTTAAAAAAAATTTTATTTTGAAAATTCATTTAATTTTTTTCTTATGTTTAAGAAAAACAAATCGTCAAATTATTATAACTTAAATAATTCTAAAAATTACAATTAATAAACTTCATATAACTCAACTAATCTTATTTTATTCTTCTTAACAAAGTTCAAATATTTTATTTTATTTATTATTATTATTTTTAAACAAAACTTAGTTTAAATTATTTAATTTCTTGTCCCCAAAACCAAAAAAAGAAAAAAAAAAAAAAACACCTCATGATCTGACCTAAGTAACAGTCAACAACTCAACCAAAATAAAACTCAAAGCAACAAAAACTTAAAATTAATCTAAATAAAACAAAGTAGGATATAAGATAAATGAAAAATAAAAATGAAAGAGTTAAAACTTAAATCAAATAAAGAAAGCTTCTGGC
Source organism: Ormosia semicastrata (assembly GCA_029884595.1). Classification (NCBI taxonomy): domain Eukaryota; kingdom Viridiplantae; phylum Streptophyta; class Magnoliopsida; order Fabales; family Fabaceae; genus Ormosia; species Ormosia semicastrata. The sequence goes on along the minus strand of JAQQTO010000056.1, from coordinate 46,393,989 downwards.
TTTCAAGTTGCAGCAAGGGGAAGTCATGGGGACGAAGAGCAGAGGGGAAATGGCTGGCGCGCAGCTCCGGTGACGATGGAGGGAGGCACAGCACGCGGCGGCTGGAGCGAAGTGGTGGCAGTCCGGCCCGTGGACTGGCGGCGACATGGACAGTTCTGGTCCGTTTTCGCGCGGTGGCTCGCTAGTCGCCAGCTCTGGTGAGGACAATGGCGGCTGGCGAGGTGGGCGTAGTGGCCGGGTGGAGGACGACCAGATTCGGTGGTTTGGTGGTTGGGATGGCAAGGGGGTGCCTGGTTACACAGGTTGCGGGTTTGGTTCCGGATTGGTGGTGTTTGGCGGTCCACGACGGTTTTGGAGTGTTCGTTCACGGCGGTTGCTGGCCAGCGGGGACTTGCGCGTGGTGGGCGAAGGTGTACTGGGCTTGGGGGTTGCCATAGGGTTTGTGTTTCAGTTATATTGCAAGGATGTAAAAATTGTGTGGCTCTGTTTGGGGAATCTTTTTTTTTTTATGGATGATGATTTGGGTCATTGAATTCAGGGATTTTGGTCTGGTGTTTGCTTCAAAGATTTGGATAGCTGTATGAGCTCTAACGGATGATATGGGTGTGGATGTTTTGTTTGCAGGTTGGGTTTGTGGGAAACTTGTGTTTGGTGGTAGTTTTTGTTGGGTCCTTTGAGAGGATGAGGGTGGTGAACGTATGCGCTTGTGAGTGGGTGAGAGCCAGAACGTGAAGAAAGAAAATAAAAATAAAAAATGTAACAATTCAGAGCAAACAATTAAAAATCAAAATGCATAATGGATGAATGAATAAATACACTAACTTTTAGAAGAAAAAAAAACACTTAAGAGAGTTTTTTTTCACTCCAATTTTTTTTTTCCCTACAATTTCACTTCTCACCTTTTTGCGCAATTGCCAGAAGGATCCTCCTCTCTATGCATTGCTCCCTTTTTATAGATTCAGAGAAAAACAATCTTCAAGTTGGGTTACATGAGATTAGAATGTATGATCTTTTTTCACTTTATTTTTTGACTTTTAAGATTTTTCCCTCTCTTCCAGTAGCTATCCCATTTTTTATGATTCATTCATTTTGGCTCTTTTTCATTGCCTGTGTGGTCTTTTTCACCCCATTTTTAGCTTTGAAATATGTCATCCTTTTTCCCTCTCTTGTTACTACCTTCATTTTTTTTTGTGTGTTTAGCCCCTTTTGCTCTCTATTTTTTTTAATCATAATCTTGATTTTGCATAACTTGCATAGGAGATTGTAGGATGTATTACGTTGTGCCATAAATGGTGAGGGCTACCACATCTATAAAAACATCCTAATATCCACTTTTGGCTAAGTGATGCATGTGTCCTTCAAGGTACTCTCTTGAAAACCCTTTGGTTCTATTCCTATTCTACTGCGCATCTTACATGTCTCTCGCATGCAAAATGGTCATGCCCAACCTGACTTTTTACCTTCCAACGACAAACCTTTTGCTTTAATTCTTCCAAAATGCTAGCTAGAAATCTTGAAAAGTGAAACTTCTAAGAGGTGGGTCATATGAGTTGATCTTTGCTTTAAAAATAGGTTAGAAGTTGAGTTTTAACATTCACCCATTTTTAAAGTTAACTTTCTTGGCCTCATTAGGTCATATCATTGGATCCCGTATTTCTTTTCATTGACTATATAAAAGATAAAATGTGAAAAAAAAGTTAGAGTAGATGAGTTAGTCGCAAGGATGCAAAGTATGCTTTTTTATTTTTAAATTTCATTTCAATATATAAGATGAATGCAATGATGGATAAATACTTGGTCCTTTAAGTGACTTTCCCTCTTTTTTTTTTGTAAAAAACTAATAAAAAAATTATATAAAAAATTAATAAATACTATAAAAAAATAATAAATAATAATAGTAAAAAATTACAAACCACATATCTAAAATATAATTTTTAAAATAATCTAATTAAATATTCAAATATAAATTATATAACATCACCTAAAATAGGTCTTCTTTTTTTTTATTATATATTTATTTTTTTTAAAGGTAAAAAGTCAACCCACTTATATGGGTTTGACCCTCAACCATCATCGCGGTGAGCATTCGTCGCGATAATCACACCGTATGTAACAACTTAAATTTAAAAAATTAAGGTTGATCTACATTCGATTGAAAAAAAAAATGGGTTCATCCTCAATTTATTAAATCTTTAAATATTTATTTTATTCCTTTTAATAAAATGAAATAAAATAAAAAAGTAAAGTAAAATAAGATAAAATAAAATAAAAAATAAAGTAATAGGATTGATGCTACGTATTCGATAATAAGAAAAACTGAAAAGTATTTAATTTTTTAGAAAATGATTGTGATAAATTTTTATAAAATTCATTTAATTTTTTCTTATGTTTAAGAAAAACGAATCATCAAATTATTATAATTTAAATAATTCTAAAAATTACATTTTATCATTTTATTTATTATTATTATTTTTAAACAAAACTTAGTTTAAATTAATTAATTTCTTATCCTTGAACACCTCATGAATTATGTACGAGTTGCAATGCTCCTTTTCCTCTTTAGTGTTTTATTTTGAAAAACTTGAACATCATACTTTTCCTTTTCACCACATGACTGTCCGGCCCGTGGGGACTTGCGCGTGGTGGGCGAAGGTGTACTGGGCTTGGGGGTTGCCATAGGGTTTGTGTTTCAGTTATATTGCAAGGATGTAAAAATTGTGTGGTTCTGTTTGGGGAAATTTTTTTTTTTTATGGATGATGAATTTGGGTCATTGAATTCAGGGATTTTGGTCTGGTGTTTGCTTCAAAGATTTGGATAGCTGTATGAGCTCTAACGGATGATAAAAACTTGTTTTGTCTTTTATTTTTGACCTTGTCTATTGCAACGTTTCTGCCCCTTCTTTTCAAATTTTTTTTTATTTTTGACCTTGTCTATTGCAACGTTTCTGCCCCTTCTTTTCAATTTTTTTTTTTTATATATTATGGTCTTGACTTTGCATGACTTGCACAGGAGCTTGAAGCTTGTTTTGTCTTTGAAAAATGATGTTCATATATCATTTTTTCTCATTCATTACTTTTCATATTATTTTTGTATGATTGTGATTAAGTGAAAAAATTGATAAAAAAATAATGTAATTAATAATATAGAAAGTAGTATAAAAGGTAATGTAAAAAAAAATGATGTAAAAAATTAGGTTGATTGTCTTTTGTTTTTGGCCTTGCCTGTTGTAACGTTTCTAACCCTTCTTTTCATTTTTTTTTATATTATAGTTCTGACTTTGCATGACTTGCATAGGAGCTTGCAGGCTCATACATAGGAGATGCACTTGCTCCCTGTTCCTTTTTGATGCTTTTGTCTTCAACTTTTTCTTTTTGCAATTTTTCTATCAAAGTTTGCATCTGTTTTTATTTGTCAATTAGATTAAAAACTTTTGACTTATATGTTTGGCCACTTGCCACTCTTCTTGTAACGTTCCTTCCCCTCTTTATTATTATTATTATTATTATTATTATTATTATTATTATTATTATTATTATTATTATTATTATTATTTTATTTTATTTTATTTTAATTTGATTGCTCATTTTTTTAAATAAAAAATTATTTGTTTGAATATTTTGTTTTGTTTTGTTTTTATTTTTATTTTATTTCGAATTAAAAGGTTTTAATGATTCAGACAAAATTAGTTGTTCATAATGATGATAGCGAGTTGGGGTGGCCTCGAGTGCTCTTTGAAACATATGATTTGCAGGTGGTGGAAGCATGTAAAGGTGAGATCAAGATTTGAGAAATACAACCAATTATTGTAGACATAAAGGAGATTCAAAGGAGTGTTAAAAATTGTGGGTTTCTCTAGTGTAAAAAGGGAAGTAATAGAGCAATGCATAGCATAGCAAATTTGGCTCTTCAAAATTGTCTCTCTGCGAATTGGTTATGGCGTCTTTTGCAACCAGTGGCTTATGAGGTGTTGGTGTATGCTAGATCTTATCGTACTAGAGTTTAATTTTGTTTCTAAATGCAACAAGCATTGCGTGCAATGCGTGTCATTCTCTTTAGCTTTCTTGTATTATCTGCTTATGGGCCCAATCGTTTGTGGGCTATTAAACTTTGAACCAACCTAAAAAAAAGAAGATTTCTTACTTGAATCGGTTCTACATTTAATCTTGGAAATGAGGACTTGAACGATTCATCTCCAGTTTCTTCAAATGAAGGGGGAAAAAAAGAGAGCTCTTATCAACTTGTTTTGACTTAGGATAAGAAGTTCATAAGCTTAATTTTCCATCATATCGTCAAGAAATGGGGATTTTTATTGAGGGGGCTAAAGAAGAATAACATTTTATTAAAAGAATTACAAAAAACATTGCATGACAAAAATTTAGTTTTAACTTTTCTTTGGGGTCGAGGGGGATAGACCCCCTACTCAAACCTCCGCCCTAACTTCCATCTCTAAATTTTACTCAAATTAACTAACTTCTTTTTTGGGGGTGAAAAGTTGTGTATAAATTGCCTTCTCAATTGGTTTATTTTTTATTTTTAATATAGTGTAAAATTCTCAACTTTCAAAATAATGAACGCATTTCTATAAATAATGTTTGAAGTCAGTAAAATAAAAAAAATAGCAATATTTATATAAAAAAACACCATCACTTATTGAGGTGGTAAAAATAGTTGATTAAGTATTTGTCAAACATATTTAATCTATGTAGTATCGATATTTCAAAATAGTTGTTGTATCAGTATATGATACATATCGAATTAGATACTTTGATATTTTTAAATAATTCTCGTCTATATATATTTTAATTATTTTATAATTTTTTATCGTATCAATATATTCATATCATGTTTGTATCCTGTATTTATATTTGTACTTCTTAATAAATATTTTTATATATAATCAGTAAATCTAAACGAATCTGATTATAAATTCATGATTAAATGTTTAAATTAATTTAACAATTAATTAAATGATGTATGGAAGGTCTATAAAAAAAATTTCTTTGCAAGAGAGATTTTCTTTTTTTTTTTTGGTTTCTTGTTTTTAGTTTTGGATCGGATTTATTAGATTTTCTATTTCTGTGCAAGGAACATTTTTGCTGAATGAATAGATACTTGGCAGCTTCTTGTCATCCTTTGCCAGCGGGAGATATGCCAATGACAAGCTGTGAGCTCAATGAAATAATCGTGGACCTTGGTATTATTATGAGAAAATTATATTTTTACTAATGGAATAAAATAAGTATTCCAGAATAAGCCATATGACAGAGGAAATATGATAGGTTTATAAATCAAATTTTATGTTTAAAAATTTGATTTAAATTGATTTGATTTGATTTAGAAATCAAATTTTATGTTTGAAATTTTAAAAGAAAAAGTAATTGAATTGATTTAGAAATCAAATTTTATATTTAAATTCATTAAAATGAGAATTGATTTGATTTAGTTTTATTATTTTTACATTTTAACTCTTATGATAGATAGTCAAAGTAGTTACTAAGGATAAAATAATTTATTTATTTTAAATCAAATTAAATCCTAATAAATTCTATAAAATTTGATGAAATTTCTAAATAAAAAAGTGAAATTTATGAAAATTTAAAATTAAATTATTTCATATTTTTTGACATTCAAATATAAGATTTAATTAAATTTAATTTATAAATTAAATTATTTTTATTTTTTTATATTTCAAACACACTATAAGAAATAAGATAAAGTGAAAAACAATAGGTGCTCAGTATAAATAAGGTGGCTCCCACAGTAATACAGATTAAGAATGTTTTCTTAGTATCCCATATAAAAAATTAAATTAATCAATTGGGAAATTAAATTAATTTTTTATTTATATATTATTAATCAAAAATTTATTAATCGTTAATTGATTTAACAACTTAAGAAAATAAAATTAATTATTTATGCAACTAAATAAATCGTATGTTATCTCATTATTCGGTACCAAAAACAGGTTAGATTCCCCCATCTAAAAATGTCTCAATGCATTCACTATTTTAGTTGTCATGACGTGTGTGCGCATGTCAGCCTTTCACTTTCAAGAGCCTTCTTGAGGAGACCAAGTCGCACGCTTTCACTCCTAAGGAAGTGTGAAAATCAATTTCCTCCTTCTCCCTCATCTTTTGAGGCCTCCTGCATTCATTCGTTCCTAAATTTTGTCTATAAATAAATTGGTTCAAACGTTAACTAAATAGCAAAGATCCATTACTAGTGCCTGATAACTATCTAACTAGATTGTTGTTGTTAAGAGAAAATGGCGAAGGCAATCAGATTCTTTGAGTTGAACACAGGGGCCAAGATTCCTTCCATTGGATTGGGAACCTGGCAGGCTGAACCTGGTGTTGTAGCCAAAGCTGTCACCACTGCCATTCAAGTATAACTCAAATTCTTTTCTTTTTTCCTTCTATTTTTCAATAGAATACAACCCACACCGTGAGAATTTCTCTAGTATTTCAGGTTTTATTATGTAAAATCAATGGCTTCACGTCAATTTTTCAATGTTTTTGTTTGGGTAAACAATTCTACAGTTTTGATTTTTCCTAGGTAGAAGAGGTAACTAACCCCGGAGATGGCTTATTGTTGTTCAGGTTGGATATAGGCATATTGATTGTGCTCACGCCTATTTCAATCAAGCAGAGGTAATAATAATTCATGGTATTAACTTTGTCATTATTTAAGTTTTTTTTATTTTTCTCTTCTTATATTTTAGGGTAAATTACACTCTGCCCTTATGGTTTGACTCAAACAAATTTTATTTCTCTATACTTTGCAATGTTATTACAGAGTCACTTCTTCCATCCATTTTTAACAGAGGATAATATTAAAATTATCAAGAAAATATATATTTTTTTAAAAATCATTATCACTCAATTCACGTTTCATTTCTCTCTCCTTCAAATCGAATGCCACTTTACAGAAAAAAAAATAGCACTTACCTAATACCTTTTTTAATTGCTTGTGTAATAGCATATTAATATGGTTTTTTAAGAAACTCTTTTGCCACGTGAATGTTGAATAAAAAGTACAATATTTCAGCTACATTTTCATTTTTTTTTAAATAGAAGAGTTAAATTAAAATTTGCTTATTGTAATAATCTTACATATCATCGTCACAACAAAATGTGCAGTCATTTTAGTCAAAAAAAAAAAAAACCATCCTTCACCAATCTTTCTTTTGACAAAATTGCAGATTATAAGACATCCTTGGTAGGGAGTATCCTCACAAACATTGATTGGCTTATTGTAAACAAAAAATAGAGTAGCATAAAAGACAAAGAAAATGATCCAATAATTGTAACTTTTATACTGCCTCTTTTGTTTTTGTTTTTGTTTTTGTTTTTTTTATAATGTGTTCTAATGTAATCTATAGGTACATGTTGCTAAGTTATAACTAAAAATGAATACTATTATCTCTTTATAATAAGTTCAAACTTTAAAACAATACATATGTATAGTTCTTCAAAAGGAGCATGTACAAATAACGAATTTAATGACAAAACTAATAGTGATAAAAAAGGGACTACTAGTTTTTTGGGTTAAGAATTAAGATAGTGATAAAATTAAAGCAGATAAAATGGTTTTTTTCCCTCTTTTTAATATGTATCTTCCGTTAAAAAATGGTCGGAAAACATATTAAGCTGGCATTGTGGTAAGTTGCAAAGCACGTGGAGGTAAAATCAAATTTTATAACACAGAGGGCAAGATGTTACTAAGTCAAACAAGATGGAAGTAAAGTGTAATTTACCCTATTTTTTAATCATGCATGCTTTTTGCACTGCTATAATTATAAGCATGTGAATTGTGATTTGATAAATTATTAATTGTGAGATATCTCAGCTGATGCTATTTTACGTAAAACATTGTTGGAGTTGCTTTTATATTAATTTTGATTTGAAAAGGGTGAAAAGATCAATGACTTTTGCAAGCCGATTGAGAGTTTTTTGTTTTAAATTTTGGTTTTTATAGATTGGTTCTGCTCTCAAGAAGCTTTTTGATGATGGGGTTGTAAAGCGTGAAGACTTGTGGATCACCTCCAAACTCTGGTTGTTGTCTTTTGAAAATTTTAAACTCTGTCTAAATGTTAGAACAAATGTATGCCTTTGATTGCTGAACAAAGATACTGTACTTTCTTGACTATCTCTAGGTGTTCAGATCATGCTCCAGAAGATGTGCCAAAAGCATTGGATAAAACTTTGCAGGATTTGCAACTTGACTACCTTGATCTCTATCTGGTATGCATTATCTTTACCGCAACGTGAATATATGTTGGCATTTTGGTGGATGATTAAACGCTCTAAATTCAAATAAATGTAATGCTGAGTTCAATAATGAAGGGTTCATAAATTAATCTCTTCCTTCAATCAATTGAATTGATTCATTTTGTAGATCCACTGGCCAGTTCGCATGATAAAGGGATCAGTTGGATTCAAGCCTGAAAATCTTGATCAACATGACATACCCAGCACATGGAGAGCAATGGAAGCACTATACGACTCTGGCAAGGCTAGAGCTATAGGAGTGAGCAATTTCTCTTCAAAGAAGCTTCAAGATTTGTTGGAGATAGCACGAGTGCCTCCTGCTGTTAACCAAGTGGAATTACACCCAGCATGGCTGCAGCCAAAGTTGCACGCATTCTGTGAATCTAAAGGAATTCATTTATCTGTAAGTATAGCAGATATAATTCACCTAAAAAGGCTGATAGTCATACAAATACATCCAACGACTTATTGCAATATCTTGTGGGTTCAGGAAAAGAGTAATAGTTCTTTTTTTTGTTTTTGGGGTGAACTTTTCTAGAGCTAATTGAAGATGATTTTAGTACATCTTCAAATGGTGGTACCTCAACAACCATTCTTTTGATTGCTAATTATCTATCATGATGAATTTTCCTTTTCAGGGATATTCACCATTGGGGTCACCAGGAAATCTCAAGAGTGACATCCTTAAGAATCCAGTTATCAATACGGTTGCAGAGAAATTGGGGAAGTCTCCAGCACAAGTGGCCCTTCGGTGGGGCCTGCAAATGGGACATAGTGTACTGCCTAAGAGCACTAATGAGGCCAGGATGAAGGAAAATTTTGATGTCTTTGACTGGTCTATTCCTGAAGACCTGATAGTCAAGTTTTTTGAAATTAAGCAGGCAAGTAGCTAGTTTAATCCGGTTTTTCATTTCTCTCTTAATATTTATTTCCTCTAGCATTTCTGCCGGATCACCAGTTTTATATCCATGTGTGGCACAACAATAATAATGCTAGACATTGCACAGAAAGCTTCATCTTTGAATAACACTTTAATTGTTACTCATGCAGGAGAGGCTAATTAAGGGTACTGGATTTGTCCATGAAACCTATGGTGCCTACAAGACCATTGAAGAACTCTGGGATGGCGAACTGTGAGCAGGATGCACATTGAGATGTTTTCAAATATACTGCTTCTGTAGCTGGTTGATTCTGCTGTTGATTTATTACCATCTCAAATGGACACCAGTTAGAGTGTTTAGAGTATGTTAGATTCAAAGAAGTGGTTTTCTTTGTGATACTCTTGAATAAGAAACCAAGATTAAATTTTCATTTATAAATGTTGAATTTTTTTTCCCCAGTATACCAAAAGAGAGTGCTATGAATTTGACAAGCTGAAGTTCTCAGCTTGGAAGAGCAATTTCTATCTTTAAGTGTTATTTTAGTCAAAACATTTTGGTGATGTACTATTACATGAGCAAATAAAAAAAAAAATAAAATACATTAAAATTAAATTCAAATAAATAATAATTTGTTTCTTTCCGTCTAGATCACTTCAAGATTTTTGTTGTATTTATTCATAACTTGTTTCATGTTCCTTGTACGCGACTACAAGATAATACTTTCAACCTATTGGCTTTACATAAAGAATAGAGTCAAATATTTATACCCCTTGATTTTAATGTTTCTTTAACAGGAGGGCTTTTGTAGTTGACTACAAGACTACTTAAAGTAGTATACAATTTTAACAAAGAATAAAAATATATTAATTCTTTTCATCATAGTCAATTACATGGATGTTTTAAAAACAGACATTGTGGCCTGTCCCTTTTTGACAAATAAAGGTCTCAAAGGAAATCATTACATCAAAGTTAACTAGAACCCTATACTCATAGGCTTATTAGTCATTTTGGTCACCAAAAAAATGCATTAGTAATTCTAACACAATTCGAACTAAGAATTTCATAATGAACTTGGAATACATCCAAGATTGACACCTGCAAAATAAAATAAACATTAATATTAAATAGTTACATTTATATGTAGAATAAAGATCATTTTACACTCCTTTTTAGGGGTGTAGCACTATTAACACCTTTTTCAAGAATGTTGATTAAGTAAGAAAAAATGATAAGAAAAAATAAATATGATAAATGATATTAAAAATAGTGTAAAAAGAGGTGTATGTATTATTAATTGTAAGAATATCAGAGTTGTTATATTTAATAAAAAAGCAGCAAAGGCGTTGTTATTATAAAAAATTGTCATTCACTACAAGATAGTGACAAGGTGTATGAAAGTACTTATTCTGGACCAAGTTTTGGGTTAATGGTTCAGGAATAACTCGGCTCAATAAAATAGAATTTCAAATATTTATGTGCATGCTGTTAGATAAGTTAATTTGTCTATTTATGAGAAACAAATCTCTTATAGAATCCTGTATAGATATGGACATTAATTACATGTCACATAAATAGAAAAAATAGTTATAAGAGATAACAATATTATGGATTCTAATATTAAATAATAGCGTTCAATTCTGATTGAATCATGATTTTCATCACTCAAGACGATCCTATAAACATCTTGGAAGGTCTCAAACGTATGCATCTAATTTCAAGCAGTACCACCTAGTGCACAGTCTAACTTGAACATTAGAGTGCCTTTTAGGGGTACCCACCCCCTTCGCACCATCATCGCTACTGTTGTGCTATGGAGAAAGATAAATACTCTGTCGTCTGTGGGAGAGATAAATTTTTATTCTCGTCATCACTATAATGGTTACCACGAAGAGAAATAAATCATCTTCTTACCAATACATAACGTGTGAAAATGTGCATAACCCATCATACTAATAGGTGAGCAGCTTGCTTGATGGACAAGGGACAAACTATAATGTTGAAGAATTAAAAAGGGCACTACCATTAGAGTATGTAATCTTAACACTCCATACCCTTATCAAGAGAACAACAAGGGGTACACCCTAGTGTGTGTAATATCCTCTTTTTAGCATGTTAGACTTGTGTATGATCATAGAGGTATCATACATACTTGCTTGACAAACCTGTTTAATTTTGTGACAAATTGATTTAATTTAGATACTTTGTTGCAACACAAAATGTGAAAATTAGCTTAAAATGACACAGAAAGTGGCATAAATTGCCTAGCTGAGAGAAATAAATAAAGAGAATTTATTTCTAGGTCACAAATATGTGAAAAAGGATGTAGTTAAATTTGAGAGCAAACTGAATTAATTTGATATTTTTAAACACACTGAGAGAGTGTTTTAATACCGGATTATCTAGCAGCAGATATGGAAACTTAAGAAAATGGTGAAATAATAATTTAGATGAATCCTAGGATTTATTTAAAAGTTGTTGGAAGTTAGCAAACTTGATTTAATAAGATCAAAGTGTTCCTAAGAGATATAAAGTTTCTAGTGGAAATATTAGAGTCATTTAGTGACTCATACATCAGACAACTCCCTTTAACTTTTGAGTCTTTTCCCTCTCTTTTCTCACCAACTTTCTCATTTTCTCTCACGACCACATAGCTGAAGCAGCTGAAAGCAAAGGAAATGAAGAGAAGGAAGAGGAAAAGAAGGAGAAAAAAAGAGAGGAAAAGGAAAGGAACAAAAAGGAAAGCCAGAGCTTGAAGTCTAGCATTCAAATACCTTGAGATAGGGGAGTTTCTTACTCAACTTATCCTTCTTGTTTCATCTTGTATGAAGCTAGTTAAATGATTAGAGAAAATGGGTGTTGAGAAGCAAAATCTGTTTTATTTGATTATTACTTATTCCCAATGGTTGTTAAGAGTTAGTTTCAACTTAGTGGATGCAAAAGAGTCATTCTTGACTTGAGAAATACCTTTTTATCTCCTTGAGTATGAGGTTGAAAATATGGGTATTACTGAGTTGAGTTTGAAGTTAGAATCATATGTTATTATTCAACTTGATGGTTTGTGATTGATTCTAGTTGTTTCTTTCACTTAAATCTTGTGTTGAATACATCATATGTTGAGTTTTTAAAGAGTAAAATGGAAGAGGAAGGAAGCATGGAGGAGAAGGATGTAGAGATCGTGTTTTCTAGTGCAAGTTGCACCAGAAAACCAATTACCCTATGTGGATAATTGGTTATTGTGTAATGGCAGAGAGTCTGCTACCACATCCCATGGAAATAATTGGTTAGCTTATGTGGATAACCAGTTATTTGCTTAAGTCAGAGAGAGAGAAAACTCAATAACTGGTTAGCCAGCAAGGGTTAACCGATTATTTAGTGTTTTAAAACAGTTTTTATGCAACCATAACTGATTATTTCACACAATAATCGGTTAGGAGCTTGCCCAAAACAGATTTTTAAGGGCTTTAACTGATTATCCAAGTAGCATAACCAGTTATAGGCCTAGCAAGAGCAGAGTTTAACACTCTTAAGGTTAAAAGCAACCCTAGTAAGGCTATGTATTGGTGATTAGTGAACCAATCAAGCTAAGTTAAGAATAGTATGAGCTCTAGAAGCTTTAGTTACACCTTTGTGGGTGAAAACAAGCATTTACATAGAGAGTTGCTCATTTACTTTAATTAGTTTGAGTTAACGTAGTAAGTATATGCTAGTTTTAGAGAAATGCTCTATTAATCCATTAAGTTAGGTTGGATTAGAGTATTTAGTAAGAGTCGGTTCCTTTATTCATTAAAGTTGAACCATAGCACACAATATTCCTAACTAAGGGAGCGAGAGAAGCCCCTTGACCTTGCAAAGGAGTGAGAAAAACACTTTGCAAAGGATGGAATTGTGAGACAAAGGAGTGAGAAAAGCACATTGTTATGGTAAAGAAGTGTGAAGAACACTTTACCTAATATTAGTAGAGGAGTGAGATAATCACTTTACATAAGACAAAGTAGTGAGTTAAGCTCTTTGTCAATTAACATGAGGAGTGAGAAAAGCACTCATGTAAATGGTAGTAAGAGTGAGTTAAGCTCTCTACCAAGGGTATTAAAGTGAGACAAGCTTAATACCCATAGCAATAGGATGAGTTAAGTCATAAGCTAGGCGAATGAGTGAGATAAACACTTTGCCAAGTGAAATTGATATTTTACAATTGTGTTGACTCTTGTTTAATATCGATAGCAAGTTATAAGTTTATAGTTTATAAATTTACCTATGTGTATCTTTATACTAGTTCCATGTGATATATGTTTTATTACTGAGAATTTTTATATTCTCACCCCGTTTATGTTTCATGGTTAAGCAGGACAAGACCCTTTCGAGGGAATAAAGAAGAGGAAAAAGAAAAAGAAGAAAAAGTTTCAAGAATAAATAGTTTTAGTTTTATGTTTTGATGACAACTCTTATAATTTTGTTACTTTGAGTTGTATTTTGTTGTATATATTACACTTTTCCCATGAGGCATATGATGTAAATATGTATAAATTTCGTTTATCGCGACTCTCCATATTTATTTGTATAATTGATATGGGACTAGAATGTTATAATAAGTTAGTAGTAGCATAACCAATACTACATATATTTATATATGAGAAATATATTGAGATATTTGTATTAGGGTGTTACAGTGTGACCTTTCTCTAGAACAGGGGAATACAACATCAAAATAGGCTACCATATAGCCAAGAAAGAAACTAAGATTCCTAAAGTAGGGTATTCTTCCTTAACTGGGACATAAGAGGAAGTGTGGAAAGTTATTTGGAGCCTAGACGCTCCTCAAAAGATTAAGGTCTTTGTTTGGAAAGTTTGCCATAATGCAGTGCCAATTAGAGAAAATTTATTCAAGAAGATGCTCAACACTAACCCTTTTGTGTCCAATATGCTCCAAGGAACCAGAAAAAGTGGAGCACACACTTCTACTATGCCCTTGGACTCAGCCAATTTGGTTTGGCTCATAAGCACAATGCATTCCAACAATAGACATAGTCACTAGAATTGATAATTGGCTAGAGGAGAGAATTCAAGTATTTTAAAAGGAGTGCTCAGTATTTCAAACATAGTATAAACACCCTAGCATGTGTTTTATGGTCAATTTGGGAAACAAGAAATCAAATTGTTTTCAACCAAAAGATCCTAGGTCCCTTACATACTCAGTTCTTACTACTAGAGTACAACAAAGCTAATCAAACAGAGCACAACAAACAAGTAAGTTTAGAGAATAAAAGGTCAAATCTTTCCCCTTGGAGGCCTCCTCCTCAAAACATGCTGAACTGTATCACCGATGCTGGATTTGATAAATGCAAAAACATTGCTTCAATATCAATTATTATCAGAGATGAGTAGAAGGGAAGTCGAGTATGGGAGTGCTAGATTAGTGTATATCTCTACTCCACTCATAGCTAAAGCCTTGGCTCTGAGAGAGGTAGTGATGATGATAGCGAAGCTGGGGTGGCCTCGAGTGCTCTTTGAATAAGATGATTTACAGGTGGTGGAAGCATGTAAAGGTGAGATCAAGATTTGGGAAACACAATCGATTATTGTAGATATAAAGGAGATTCTCAAAGGAGTTTCGAAATTATGGGTTCTCTAGTGTAAAAAGGAAAGTAATAGAGCAACGCATAGCATAGAAAATTTGGCTCTCCAAAATTGTCTCTCTTCGGATTGGCTATGGCATTTTCTACAACCAATGGCTTATGAGTTGTTAGCAGATGCTAAATCTTCTCGTACTAGGGTTTAAATTTGTTTCTAAATTCAACAAGCATTGCATGTCATTTTCTTTACCTTTCTTGTATTGTCTGCTTATGAGCCCGATCGTTTGTGGGCTTTTTAACTTTGAACCAACAAAAAAAAAATTCCTTACTTGAATAAGTTCTACACTTAACCCTAGAAACGAAGACTTGAACGAGTCATCCTCAGTTTCCTCAAATGAATGGGCCAAAAAAAGAGCTCTTATCAACTTATTCTGACTTAGGATAATAAGTTCATAAGCTTAGTTTTACTTCATATTGTTGAGAAACGAGGATTTTTATTAAGGGGGCTAAAGAACAATAACATTTTATTAAAAGAATTACAAAAAAATTTGCATAAAAAAATTTAGTTTTAATTTTTCTTTGGTGGGAGGGGGATAGACCCCTTACTCATAAACTATACTCGTCACCCTAACTTCCATCTCTAAATTTTACTCAAATTAACTCACTTCTTTTTTGAAGGTGAAAAGTTGTGTATCAATCAACTTCTCAGTTGGCTTATTTTTTATTTTTATTATATGTCAAATTCTCAACCCTCAAAATAAAGAACACATTTTTATAAATAATGTTTGAAGTGTAGTAAAATAGAATATATATATTATATAATATTTTTATTAAAAAAAAAAAAAAAACCATCACTTATTGAGGTGGTAAAAATAGTTGATTAAGTATTTGTCAAACATATTTAATCTTATGTAGTATCGATATTTTAAAATAGTTATTGTATCAATATCGTGATACATACCATATCGGATATTTGATATATTTAAATAATTCTTGTTTATATATATTTCAATTATTTTTGAATTTTTGTCATATTAACATATTCATATCGTGTCTGCTTTGTATTTATATCATGCTTTTAATAAATATTTTTATTTATAGTCAGTAAATCTAAAAGAAACCGATTATAAATTCATGATTAAATGTTGAAATTAATTTAACAATTAATTAAATGACACGTATGGAAAGTCTATAAAAATCATTTTCTTTGCAAGAGAGATTTCATTTTTTTTTTTGGTTTCTTGTTTTTAGTTTTGGATCGGACTTATTGAATTTCCTATTTCTGTGCAAGGAACATTTTTTGCTGAATGAATAGATACTCGATAGCTTATTGTCATCCTTTGCCAGCGGCAGACATGCTAATGACAAGCTGTGACCTCAATGAAATAATCTTGGACCTTGGTATTATTATAGGAAAATTATATTTTTACTAATGGAACAAAATAAGTATTCCAGAATAAGCCATATGACAAAGGAAATATGATAAGGGATAAGATAAAGTGAAAAATAATAGGTGCTCGTATAATTAAGGTGGCTCATACTAGTAACACAATTAAGAATGTTTTCTTACTATCTCTTATCACCAATTAAATTAATCAATAGTGAAAATAAATTAATTTTTTATTTATATATTATTAATCATAAAGTTATTAATCGTTAATTGATTTAACAACTTAAGAAAATATAACTAATTATTTATTCAACTAAATAAATTGTATGTTATCTCACATTATTTGACATAAAAACAGGTTAGATTCCCCCATCTAAAAATTTCTCCATGCATTCATTTTTTTAGTTGTCATGATGTGTGTAGGCATGTCAGCCTCTCACTTTCGAGAGCCCTCTTGACATGAGGAGACCAAATCGCAACCTATCAGGTAGTGTTTTGAATTAATTAAAATTAAAAAAATATTTGAATTAATTTAATATGATTTAAAATTTAAATTGATTTAAAAGTCATATTTTGTATTTAAAATTTATTAAAATAAGAATTAATTTGATTTTATAATATTATATTTTTACCTTTATGAAAAATAATTAAAGGTAGTTATTAAAAATAAAATAGTCTATTTATTTTAAATTAAATCAAATCTTTATAAATCTTATCAAATTTGATAAAATTTCTAAAACAAAAAGAATAAAATCTAAAAATTTTTAAAAATCAAATCATTCTCTATTTATTAACATTCTAAACATAAAATTTAATTAAATTTAATTTACAAATGAAATTATTTTCTATTTTTTTACATTCCAAATATACCGAAGTGTGAAAATCAATTTCCTCCTTCTCCCCCATCTTTTGAGGCCTCCTGCTTTCATTCGTTCCTAAATTTTGTCTATAAATAAATTGGTTCAAACGTTAACTAAATAGCAAAGATCCATTACTAGTGCCTGATAACTAACTAGATTGTTATTGTTAAGAGAAAATGGCGAAGGCAATCAGATTCTTTGAGTTGAACACAGGGGCCAAGATTCCTTCCATTGGATTGGGAACCTGGCAGGCTGAACCTGGTGTTGTAGCCAAAGCTGTCACCACTGCCATTCAAGTATAACTCAAATTCTTTTCCTTTTTCCTTCTATTTTTCAATAGAATACAACCCACACCAAGAGAATTTCTTTAGTATTTCAGGTTTTATTATGTAAATTCAATGGCTTCACTTCAGTTTTTCAATGTTTTTGTTTGGGTAAACAATTCTATAGTTTTGATTTTTCCTAGGTAGAAGAGGTAACTAACCCAGGAGATGGCTTATTGTTGTTCAGGTTGGATATAGGCATATTGATTGTGCTCACGCCTATTTCAATCAAGCAGAGGTAATAATAATTCATGATAATAACTTTGGCATTATTTAAGGGTTTTTTTTTTCTCTTCTTTTATTTTTGGGAAAAATTACACTTTGCCCTATGTGGTTTGACTCAAACAAATTTTACTTCTCTGTACTTTGCATTGTTATTATAGAGCCACTTTGTTATATTTTTCATCTATTTTTAACGAAAGATAGTGTTAATTAAAATTGTCAAGAAAATATATATATATTTTTTAAAATTCATTATCACTCAATTCACATTTTCATTTTTTTAATAGACAATTCACATTATTACTCAATTCTCTCTCCTTCAAATCGAATGCCACTTTTCAAAAAAAAAAAAAAGCATGAATCGAGCACCTTTTATAAGTGCATGTGTAATAGACTACTAATATAGTTTCTTAAGAAAAACTTTTGCCATGTGAATGTTGAATAAAAGTTACAATATTTTAGTTACATTTTTGTTTTTTAATAGAAGAGTTAAATTAGAATTTGCTTATTGTAATAATGTTACATATTATCATCAAAATGTACAGTCATTTTAGTCTCAAAAACAAAAATCATCCTTCACCAATCTTCCTTCGGACAAATTTGCAGTTTATAAGAGCTCCTTGGAGTATCCTCACAAACATTGATTGACTTATTGTAAACAAAAAATAGAGTACTATAAAGGACAAAGAAAATGATCCAATAATTGTAACTTTTATAATGCCTCTTTTGTTTGTTTGGTTTTTTTTTTATACATATATAATATGTTCTAATGTAATCTATAGGTACATCTTGCCAAGTTGTAACTAGAAATGTATATTGCATCTCTTTATAATAAGTTTAAACTTCAAAGCAATACACATATATAGTTCTTCGAAAGGAGCATGTACAAACAACGAATTTAATGATAAAAATAATAGTGATAAAAAAGTGACTACTAATTTTTTGGGGTTAAGAATTAAGATAGTGATAAAAAATAGATAAAATGGGTTTCTCCCTCTTTTTAATATGCATCTTCTGTTAAAAAATGGTAGAAAAATATATTAAGGTGGCTGTGTGGTAAGTTCCAAAACACGTGGAGGTAAAATGTCAAATTTTATAACACGGGGCAAAATGTTTTTCAGTCAAACCACGTGGAAGTAAAGTGTAATTTATCCTATTTTTCAATCATGCGTGCTTTTTGCACTGCCATAATTATAAGCATGTGAATTGTGATTTGATAAATTATTAATTGTGAGATATCTCAGCTGATGCTATTTTACATAAAAATTTGTTGGAGTTGCTTGTATATTAATTTTGATTTGAAGAGGGTGAATAGCTCAATTACTTTTGGAAGCCAATTGAGAGTTTTTTGTTTTAAATTTTGGTTTTTATAGATTGGTTCTGCTCTCAAGAAGCTTTATGATGATGGGGTTGTAAAGCGTGAAGACTTGTGGATCACCTCCAAACTCTGGTTTGTTGTCTTTTGAAAATTTTAAGCTGTGTCTAAATGTTAGAACAAACGTATGCCTTTGATTGCTGAACAAAGATACTGTACTTTCTTGACTATCTCTAGGTGTTCAGATCATGCTCCAGAAGATGTGCCAAAAGCATTGGATAAAACTTTGCAGGATTTGCAACTTGACTACCTTGATCTCTATCTGGTATGCATTATCTTTACTGCAACGTGAATATATGTTGGCAATTTGGTGGATGATTCAACGCTCTAAATTCAAATAAATGTAATGCTGAGTTCAATAATGAAGAATGGTTCATAAATTAATCTCTTCCTTCAATCAATTGAATTGATTAGTTTTGTAGATCCATTGGCCAGTTCGCATGAAAAAGGGATCAGTTGGATTCAAGCCTGAAAATCTTGATCAACATGACATACCCAGCACATGGAGAGCAATGGAAGCACTATACGACTCTGGCAAGGCTAGAGCTATAGGAGTGAGCAATTTCTCTTCAAAGAAGCTTCAAGATTTGTTGGAGATAGCAGGAGTGCCTCCTGCTGTTAACCAAGTGGAACTACACCCAGCATGGCAGCAACCAAAGTTGCACGCATTCTGTGAATCTAAAGGAATTCATTTATCTGTAAGTATAGTCATACAAATACATCCAACGACTTATTGCAATATCAGGAAAAGAATAATTGTTCTATTTTTTGTTTTTGGGGTGAACTTTTCTAGAGCTAATTGAAGATGATTTTAGTACATCTTCAAATGGTGGTACCTCAACAACCATTCTTTTGATTGCTAATTATCTATCATGATGAATTTTCCTTTTCAGGGATATTCACCATTGGGGTCACCAGGAAATCTCAAGAGTGACATCCTTAAGAATCCAGTTATCAATACGGTTGCAGAGAAATTGGGGAAGTCTCCAGCACAAGTGGCCCTTCGATGGGGCCTGCAAATGGGACATAGTGTACTGCCTAAGAGCACTAATGAGGCCAGGATCAAAGAAAATTTTGATGTCTTCGACTGGTTTATTCCTGAAGACCTGATAGCCAAGTTTTTTGAAATTAAGCAGGCAAGTAGCTAGTTTAATCCGGTTTTTCATTTCTCTCTTAATATTTATTTCCTCTAGCATTTCTGCTGGAGCACCAGTTTTATATCCATGTGTGGCACAACAATAATAATGCTAGACGTTGCACAGAAAGCTTCATCTTTGAATAACACTTTAATTGTTATTCATGCAGGAGAGGCTAATTAAGGCTACTGTATTTGTTCATGAGACCTATGGTGCCTACAAGACCATTGAAGAACTCTGGGATGGCGAACTGTGAGCAGGATGCACATTGAGATGTTTTCAAATATATTGCTTCTATAGCTGGTTGATTCTGATGTTGATTTATTACCATCTCAAATGGGCACCAGTTGGAGTGTTTAGAGTATGTTAGATTCAAAGAAGAGGTTTTCTTTGTGATACTGTTGAATAAGAAACCAAGATTAATTTGTCATTTATAAATGTTGAATTTTTTTTTCCCAATATACCAAAAGAGAGTGCTATGAATTTGACAAGCTAAAGTTCTCAGCTTGAAAGAGCAATTTCTATCTGTCAAGTGTTATTTTAGTCAAAATATTTTGGTGATGTACTATTACATGCGCAAATAATAAAAAATAAAATACTTTAATATTAAATTCAAATAAATAATAATTTGTTTCTTTCCGTCTTGATCACTTCAAGATTTTTGTTGTATTTATTCATAACTTGTTTCATGTTCCTTGTACTCGACTACAAGATAACACTTTCAAGTTTCAACCTATTGGCTTTACATTAATAATAGAGTCAAATATTTATACCCCCTTGATTTTAATGTTTCTTTAACAGGAGGGTTTTTGCAGTTGACTACAAGACTACTTAAAGTAGTATACACTTTTAACAAAAAATAAAAATATATTAATTCTTTTCATCCTAATCAATTACATGAATAATGTAAAAACAGACATTGTGGCCTGCCCTTTTTTGACAAATAAAGGTCTCGAAATAAATCATTACATCAAAGTTAACTAGAACCCTATACTCATAGGCTTATTAGTCATTTTGGTCACCAAAAAAATGCATTAGTCATTCTAACATAATTTGAACTAAGAATTTCATAATGAACTTGGAATACCATCCAAGATTGACACCTGCAAAATAAAATAAACACAAATATTAAATAGTTACATTTATATTTAATAAAAAAGCAGCAAAGACGTTGCTATGATAAAAAATTGTCATTCAATACAAGATAGTGACAGGATGTATGAAAGTATTTATTCTAGACCAAGTTTTGGGTTAGTGATTCAGGAGTAATTCGACACATCAAAATTAAATTTCAGATATTTATGTACACATTATTAGATAAGTTAATTTGCCTATTTATGAGGAGCAAATTTCATACAGAATCATTCATAGATATGAACACGAATTACATACCACATAAATAGATAAATTAGTTATAAGAGATAATAATTTCATGGATTATGATCCTAAATAATAACATTCAATTCAGATTGAACTACGATTTTTATCACCAAAGACGCTCCTATAAATTTCTTGTAAGGTCTCAAAAGTATGCATCTAATTCCAAACACTACCACCTAGTGCACAGTCTAGCTTGAGCATTGGAGTGCCTTTTGCAGGTACTCACCCCTTTCGCACCATCGTCGCTGCCGCTATGCTATGGATAAAGATAAATACTCTGTCGTCTATGGGAAAGATAAATTTTTATTCTCATCACCACTATCATAGTTACGACGAGGAGAAATCAAGTCTCTTCATACCAATATATAACATGTGAAAATGTGCATAACCCTGCATACTAATAGGTGTGCAACTTGCTTGATGAACAAAGGACAAACTAGAATGTTGAAGAATTAAAAAGGGCACTACCATTAGAGTACGCAATCTTAACACTTCATACCCCTATCAAGAGAACAACATGGGGGACACCCTGGTGTGACCTCTCTCTAGAATAGGGGAATACAATGTCAAAATAGGCTACCATATAGCCAAGAAAGAAGCTAAGATTCCTAAACCACGAGCTTCTTCCTTAACTGGGACATAAGAGGAAGTGTGGAAAGTTATTTGGAGCCAAGATGTTCCTCAAAAGATTAAGGTCTTTGTTTGGAAAGTTTGCCACAATGCAGTGCCAATTAAAGAAAAATTATTCAAGAGGAAGCTCAACATTAAGCCCCTTGTCTCCAATATGCTCCAAGGAACCAGAAATAGTGGAGCGCACACTTCTACTATGCCCTTAGACTCAGCCAGTTTGGTTTGGCTCACAGGCACAATGCATTCCAACAATAGACACACTCACTAGAATTGATAATTGGCTAGAGGAGAGAATTCAAGTATTTAAAAGGAGTGCTTAGTATTTCAAACATAATATAAACACCCTAGCCTGTGTTTTATGGTCAATTTGGGAAACAAGAAATTAGATTGTCTTTAACCAAAAGATCCTAGATCCCTTATATACTTAATTCTTAGTACTAGAGTACAACAAAGCTAATCAAATAGAGACCCACAAGCAGGTAAGTTTAGAGAATAAAAGGTCAAATCTTACCCCTTAGACGCCTCTTCCTCAAAACATGCTAAAATGTATCACTGATGCTGGATTCGACAAATGCAGAAACATTGCTTCAATATCAATTATTGTCAGAGATGAGTAGAGGGAAAGTTGAGTATGGGAGTGCCAGATTAGTGCGTACCTCTGCTCCACTCATAGCTAAAGCCTTGGCTCTAAGAGAGGCAGTGATGATGATAGCGAAGTTGCGGTCGCCTCGAGTGCTCTTCGAATCAGATGATCGATAGGCAATGGAAGCTTGTAAAGGTTGATAGAAAATTATCAGATCTATTAATCCCAAAATTTATGACATATCAAACATTTATATAAAGAGTTTTAGGGTTACCTTGAAAAGGCGTCAGTGAGGAAGTCATTGTTGAAACCCTAAAAAAATAATGTTGATAAGGGATAGATACTATTCTTATACCACAGTAGTTGCTCACGCGTCAGTATCAATGGGGCAACTGTACCCACCAAAGTGGGTAGGAATAGGAGTTTCTCCCTGAATATATAAAATAATTAAAATAGGTTAAACCTACCCGCTACGGTAAACCCATATATAGGACCCATAAAACAAAATCTACATAAGAATAGTGTTTTAACAACAATAGGGTCATTAATAATATTGATCACAATTTGGACTAAACAAAATGCTCTAATAATTTTGACATCTAATTAATCTAGATTTTATAAAATTATGATATGATTTATGCTAATCCATAAATAAAAATTCTAACATTCACCCACTTGAAGAGCAAAAGTCATATTACGTCACTTTAATAAGAAAATAATTCTCCAGATTAATTAAATAATATGTGACCACAATATGAAGTTAAAATCGAGCTAGCACTCTCAATAACTGGTCCAAAATGAGACTAAAAGCATCTCAACATTGTAGAAAATCATACTCGAAGGAGTACTGATATCATACATGCAAGATACTTATGCCAATATATGATCAAAGTGTATTTCCGAACAAAATAGCCCCAAGCATCCACCCAAGATGCTTTCTGAAATTCAACAAACATCTCAGCACAATAACAAAATGAGACTGGGTCTAAAATGTCTCCACAATATGTCATAAACAAATAATACTGCGCAGATAATACTAATAACAATATTATATGGCAACAACATTAATAACAACATAATTGTTTAAGGTCTCGAGACATGAGGTCACAATAAAATTACAAAACAAACTCCCACTAACCCAAAACATCAAAAGACCTCACTATACCCATATGGGTCACATAATTAACAAAATTTTGACAGCTAAACCTTTGGTTAGGGGATCTGTTACCATAAGTTATGTAAGGATATACTCGACACGAGTCTGAAACTCATGAATCTTCTCTCTAACAAACATGAATTTTGTATCAAAATGCTTTGAGCGCATAGAGTTTTTATTAATTTGAGAGAAGTACACTACGGTAGAGTTATTACAATAAATAGTAAGAGGCCTGAAAATACTCTTTACAATATGAAATTTAGTAATTAAATTTTTCAACCATATTGCTTGATGCGTAGCCTCATAACAAGCTATATACTCTGCCTCCATAGTAGAAGTAGTTGTAAGTGTCTGTTTAACGCTCTTCCAAGAAACAACTCCTCCTGCTAACATAAAGATATACCATAATGTGGACTTTTAGTCATCTGGACAACCACCATATTCAGAATCAGAATAACCTTTCACCTCAAGGCAGTCCAACCTCTTATAGGTGAGCATATAATCTTTAGTATCCTATAGATACCTCATAACTCGTTTTGCAGCTTGTCAATGAGCCATACCAAGTTTGCTTAAGTATCTCCTAAGTACACTAACAAAAAAAGTAATATCAAGATGTGTACAAACTTGTGCATATATAAGGCTGCCAACAGCGGAAGCATATGAGACTTTCTTTATTTCAGCAATATCTTTATCATTTTGAGGATATTGGATATTAGAGAGTCCTTCACCCTTTTGAATAGGTGCAACACAAGGATTACAATATTTCATATTAAATTTACTCAAAATCATTTCAATATAAGCTTTCTGAGACAAGTCAAGAATATCATGAGATCTGTCACGGTGAATCTTAATGCCCAATACCAAAAAGGCATTACCAAGATCTTTCATATCAAAATGCACTGTCAACATCTACTTAGTCTTATTTAGAAAAATAATATCATTACTAGCCAACAATATATCATCAACATATAAAACAAAAATGATGAATCTGCTTCCATCAAACTTCAGATAAATGCATTGGTTAACAATATTCTCTTTAAAACCAAGAGAGCTAACAATATAATCAAATTTCAAATACTATTTCTTAGAAGCATGTTTCAATCCATAAATGGATCTTCTCAATTTTCATACCATATGATCTTTATTATCTTCAACAAAATCATCAGGTTGATATATATACACATCCTCATACAAATCACCATTTAGGAAGACAGTCTTAACATCCATTTGATGAAACTTCAAATCGAAATGAGCAACCAAGGCCATCATAACACGAAAAGAGTCTTTAGAGGAGACCGAAGAGAAAGTCTCCTTATAATCAATGTCTTCCTTGTTATTTCCCTTAGCAATAAGTCTAGCCTTATACCTTTCAATTTCACCTCTAGCATCACGTTTGATCTTAAAGACACATTTGCAACCAACAGTTTTGTAACTAGTAGGCAATTCCACTAATTCCCAAACATTATTCTTTCTCATAGAAGCCAATTCATCCTCTATAACCACTAAACATTGTGGACTATCAGGATTAACCATGGCCTCTTTAAAGGAAATAGGATTAGAATCCTCAATTGAATTAAACTCATACTCTTGCAGGTCCACAACGTAATCCCTTAATCTAGTAGACTTAGTGGATACAGGACTTAGTGGATACAGGAACTCGCTCAGACCTTCTTAGTGGAGTCACAACAACATTTGGAATCTGTACATTATTTTTGACTTGTTGAAGAATATCGATATTATCAAAAGGATCAACAACATCATCATTATGGATCAAAGGAGATGACATCATCCTTGGAGAGAGAACAACAAGAATAGGAACAACAACATGCTCATCTCTAAAATCAACAATATGTGGCTCCTGAGTTCCACCATGTTCTAAGTCCCCTTTAAAATAGATAGCCCGATGAGATTCAATAACTCTACTAGTATGAGAAGGACAATAGAACGTAGAATCCCTTGAGCTAATTTAATAACGAATGAAGAAACCACTAATGATTTTGGGATCAAGCTCTTTAAATGTGTGTTTTTAGGTCTCACATCCGCCTTACAACCCCAAACACGGAAATGTCTCAAAGTAGGTTGTTTGCCTAACATAAGCATATATGGAGTCTTCGACACAGACCTACTTGGCACATGATTCAATATATAAGCAACAATCTTTATGGCATTTCCCTACAAGAATTTTGAAAGAATAGAATGACTAAACATACATCTCATCATATCCATAAGAGTACGACTTTGCCTTTCTACAATAAGAGTATTGGGCCCACAAATATCTGTATGAATTAATTATAGTATTCCTTTACTCCTAATAACCCCACTCTTCTTGGCTCCAGCTGTAAGTTTTTCTTTTATACAATCAACACAAGTGTCAAAAACAGAGAAGTCTGGATTATGAAGAATATTCTCTTTGATCAGCCTCTTTATTCTCTCCCTAGAAATGTGTCCTAAACATTTGTGTCATAAGATAGAAAAATTTTTAACAACTCTACCATGCTTGTTCCCAACAACATTGTTGATATTTAAACATCATTAGATCAATAGAAAAATGTAAATATTTGACATATAGATGCCATTAGACGAAACTCTAGAAATAATTAGAATGAAATCATAATGTGGGGAAATTTTTTTATCACAAAAAAAAATAATAGTGCAACTATTCAGAATAGAAACCGAAAACAAGTTCCTTCTCATAAAGGACATATAAATGGTGCCTTTTAAACCTAAAGAATATTCAGTACACAGCTTCAAGGAAATAACACCTATATACTCTATTTTGACACGAACTTTATTTCCTATGTGATCATCAACTCTCCTTCACTTGGCTTTCGCCTATTTTGAACTCTAGTAATGAGCTTGTAACGTGAGTAGTTACACCAATATCTAACCAACAAATGATATAAGGAACATTAAGAAGATTGGATTCAAAACACATTAGAGTTAGGGGTTCAACTTCCTTCACTGCAACAAAATTGGCCTATCGCTATATTTTTCTAAGGTACACTTAAAAAGTGTAGCCTTAAGTAAGTGTAGCCTTAAGTCTTAATAGGCAACACTTTTATAAGTGAAGCCTATTTTGAGTAGTTTTGGCAACGATTCTTTTAGTAACACTTGAAAAGAGTACCTTTAGAGGGTAAATGATATGTTTTTTAAGCGTTTCCATATTATACATTTGGGTATGCTTTTTTAGATAAAATATAACACTGGTAAAGTGTTGCTCATTTAACTATCAGAGGCAACGTTTCCTAAACGTGCTCTAATACATTTCTATAACGCGCAAAGCCTATTGTTTTCCCACTAAATTGTTTTTGGGAAATCTTTTGAAACAACCATTGTGACCATCTCCCTTTACTTCAGAACACAAAGCAAGACCATCTCCCTTTACTTTCAGAACCTCAAAGGCTCAAAGCCACTCCCCCGTACATCTCCACCGTGACCCACATTCTCTGTTCATCGCCGGCATCTGTTCTTCATCTCCACATTCTCTATTCTCTTCCTTTCCATTACATGGTCTCTCTGCCACTCCCTTCTCTCCTTTAGGGTTTGTTGTGTGCCATTTTTTATGCGTTTCTCTTTGTTGTCCATCCTCTACCCTATCGACATCTGCAAGACCAATTAATTGATGAGGATGCATTGATTTCAGGTACTGCTGCATGCCGATCCCCAATTTTGATTTTGCCTTTCGTTGGTAAAAACACACCCTGCAGGTTTTATGCAAGGTATTGCTTAAAATGATATTCAGTCTTTTTGTTACTACCTTCTTAATTTTGTTATTTTTTTTCCTTTTACAAATGGATATTTAGGTATATAATGATTTGCTCAAAATTAATAGAAGGTTTCATCTCCATCTTTAGGTTGATTTGTTGAAGAGGATCTTTGTATAAAATTGAGTTGAAGGACACACTGAGGTGAGTTGCTATGTTAGAATTAGCTTACAAATGGTACAGTGCATATTGTTTGGTGTTTCTAGTTACTTTTGGATAGTATGTAAATCATGTTTGGAGCTTGATTAATTGCTAGTTCGATTCCTTCAGTATTGCATAAAAGTTGTTATTTGTACCTTACTATTGTATATATAATTTTCTGCGTGTATTTGAGTACAATGACGCTACTGTCATAGTGTCCCCAACAATTGTCTGCTTCATTGGCTGGTGATTATAGTCACTAGGTGAAGTCTTAGTGCAGGGTGAACCGGCTGATTTTCACTTGAAATGCCTTTCATTTCTAATTTTCTTTCACAAAAAATAATTAGTGAATAGTTATCCAACATTGGTTTGGAGTACTGTATCTATCTACAAATAATCAGATTTTGCCTATCGTATATGCAACTTGAGTGTCTCCTTTGCTGCCTAAGATGTTTTAAGCACAGAGTAACAAAGATTTTGGTCTTTTGTTTCTTTGTAATCACCAAAATGGGATCTTCCAACCCTTCGATAAGTTGCTAGTTAAAACTAATGAAACAAAAGATCTAACTAGAGATTTTTATCATTGTCTTTTACTAGTGCTAGGTGGCTTGTTGCATACAGGTACGCAAATTCACTTCAAGGATACTCTGTTATCTTTTATTTCCATTTGTGAATATGCTTTTACAGGTAATGTAGACTATCTACATTGACGGGATGCTGTATATTTCTTTTGATGTTAAATATGTGTAATATTATGAGTCTCGTATTAAGAATGTACCAATATCATGAAAAATGCATTTATATATAAGGTAACTAATAAATAAATTATCTAAAAAATGATATAATAGATAATGTCTACCTAAAATCTTCTCGAATATACGATCTTGATACTCATCATCTGCATTGGATTTCATACTTAATAAATCCATGATGTAAGATCTATATTTGTTGTCTTGCCAAAGCTTTATATGCATTAAAATGAGGGAGATAACAGAGGATTAGCACAAGCTGCTTTATAGCCAGAATTTTCACCAGTTATAACACAAAGGCAAGCAACTCCAATCTTATCCTCAGTTTTACTTTATTAGTTTCCTCGATCCAATTTTACATCACTCCTAAATCTTAAATAGTTGAACCAATGTTAATTGAGAAAAATTTCATTAGCACAGTAAACAATTACAATACTTTCATTTGTTCTCATTATTACATCACACGAAAGCCCAGGACTCAGCTAGTTATTTTGGCCCAAAACACAACCATTTGGACTGTGATTCCCATCCAATACATACACAACATCACCTGCACAAGGAACCTCAGGAAGGTAGGCGGTGATTTGTTTTGACGACACACTAGAAACAGAAAACTGAGACAACAGTACCAAGCTAGCAAATGTCATTTCACGACAACTTTGTGATATATATATATATATATATAAAACACATTCTGGATTTAAAGTTTGTGAACAATTTTAAAGTGATCATTTGCTGTATGTCTATATTACGTGCAAGTTGCAACAGTACGGCACATACATACACAAGCAGACACAAGTACAAGATCACTCATACTATTTCATATAAAGCAGAATAAAAATTCTTGTGTAGGTTAAATATTGTGCTGTCTGACGCCTGAGTAAGCCTAAAGGGGAAATAGTTGTCTGGTTCAATTGTAAATATGTTAGGGAGTCTGTTATTCAAAGATGTTGTGGCATTCCTTGGAAAGCTTGGCTTTGGAGAAATTTTGTTTTAAAACACTTGTTGCCTTTTGGATTGATGTTTAATTCAGCTGGTAGTGGCATCCTAAGCATTTAGTCGTACGAGGTTGAAATTCTACTCAACCTTAGCTTGACTAACAGTTGTTGTTCCAGAACAGGATAGTAATTTTACCTGCAAATGTACCATTTTTTTTTTTTGCTTGCAACTTTATATTGATGCTGATGTAGCGAAATGACCAATTCGTAACTTAATGCCGTATAATGTAACTTAAGTATTAAGATTTTTTGTGCCAATATATTACATAGGCATTTTTTTTAATGTATTCTTCCACTATATATTCTTGTTATTGGCTAATGCTTCTCAATTTTTGTTCTTGGTTTGTATTCTGAGGCTTGATATGCTTAGGCTATAGGCTGTGAAAGAATTGGTTAAAATTTTAACGGTGAAAGATTCTCAATCTAATTGCTCCTACGTTAATTCTATTACAAATATGCAAAAAATTGATGATGCAGCACGAATGTGATGTTTGGTGTGGAGTTCAAGATAAGTGGTTTTGATAGTACAATATGCTAAAATACTATTGTTAAAATACTTACTGTCAACTCAAAAGAGTAGTATTTAACTCGGTGTCATGGATCTCTCTTTTAGAGGGATCTTGTTTCATTCCCGATCCTCTTAGTTGTTTTCAAATCTTTAGGGAAGCGGGACAGGTAATTTTTGTGTATGGCTTTCTGGTATTAAGTTGAGATATATTGCAGCAAGATCTTCACAAAATGTCAGGTAGTTGTCTAACACAAGAATTCTTAGATTCCATTAATGTTAGAATTATATAGATATGAGGAATGTTCTCAACCCTGTAACTTTTCATTATTTTTAGAAACTTATAATTATGTCATAACTATGATTTTATACATGGCATGTAATTTATCGTTCTTTGCTCAAGGGAGATTATTTAAGACTTGGGAAGATCTATAGTGGACTTGAAGTTAAGTTTTGAGTTATAATCGGTGTCATGACTAGGTAAGAAACTCTTATCCTTTTTATTTTCTTATGTTGTTATTATTTATATGGCATTTTTTTCTTTCTCTTTTTTTTTTCTTATGATATTATATCTTAATTGATTTTTTCTTTCTTTTTTTTTTATGATATTTACACATTATTTGTATTCTTGTAAACTCTAGTTAATGCATAAATGAATATATATTTGAAGCCTTAATATCAAATTTTGATTAATTAGGTTTTCTCAAGATGTGTCCAAGCATTGGATGGATTTACCGAGGTATAGCAAAGAGTATTGTGATGGTGTTCAATGTTTCTTGGACTTTGCTTTCTCTATTGGAAATCCTAAAGGCGAAGAAATTCAATGTCCCTGTGCGAAGTGTTGTAATATCTATTGGTATCGCAGGAATATAGTATATGATCATCTAATATGCTACGGATTTGTTGAAGGTTATACAGTCTGGTTTAATCATAGGGAATAGGAAATCCCAATGGATGTTGATGGTGACACAGATGATGAAGTTAATTCAAATGACGACATTGATGGTTTGCTGAATGATATATTTAGATATGTGGCACAAGCTGAAGGAGTTTATGAAGGTCCAAATGAAGATACAAGGAAATTTTATAACTTAGTTGATGAGGCAAGCCAAGAACTGTATCCGGGTTGTAAAAGATTCTTTGCCTTATCCTTCACCATCTGTCCATACTTGTTGAAGTGCCTACATGGATGGAGCAATGCATCCTTCACTTCCCTCTTAGAGTTATTGAAAGAGGCGATGTTTGACTTGAACATTCCTTTATCTTTCAATAAAACGAAGGTTATAGTGAAAGACTTAGGTCTTGACTATGTAAAGGTTGATGCATGTCCCAATGACTGCATGCTATATAGGAATTACCATAAGCATGACAATCATAGCCATGTGTAACGCCTCCTTTTTGAGAAAGAAATGTCACACCATAAACACAAATGCGGAAATAAATCATATAAATTAAGACTCGATTCTTTGAATTATATATATATATATATATAGATATATATATAATAATCTGTTCATCAATGAAATATTCAAATGTACTAACACTTATAAGAGATATACAAGTATACGTATTTTTTTTTTGTAATTATAAGCGAAAAACATAAAGATTAATCCATACTTCCATGCAAGAGGTACAATATATATATATATATATATATATATATATATATATATATATATATATATATATATATATATATATATATATATGTTTAAATACAAGCGCAAGTCATTAATTATATCAAGGCTCATAAAAAAGAAACCAAAGTTTTACATGCCCCCAAAAATGATGTACAGACTCCCAAAAAGAGAATATCAAGCCCCCAACAACTACTGAGAAGGATCCTCAACTGGATCTTCCTCAGGCTCCTCCTCAGAAGAGGAAACCCTCGCAGGATCGATAGATCTACAAGCAGGGGCTCGTGTAGTAGAGAAGAATGAGTCTTCCTGTGGGGAGTAGTAATGTTCACCCCACATGTCACGAATGACCAGATAGAACTCTAAGTGTAAACGAACACTACAAGTAAAGATAAGGGGATCATAACGCCCCCAAGCTAGAGACAATGTCATGTCTCCCAGATAAACACAACGATTCAAAGCTAGGTTGATATGCCAGCAACCCAGACCTCCGAGGAAAGTCAGTCGCGCAAATCCCAAAAAGCCTTGTGGATGGGGCGTCATGATCTAAACAGATGCTAGTCAAAGTCAGGACAGAAACTCAGGAATTCGTGTACTTCCCCTTCTTCGCTGACGTCTTCAGAGAATCACATAAGTAAAACATAATAGCAAGAAATATAGAAAAGAGGTAAGACATTCTACATTCAGTACTAATTATGACAGTAAAGAAACAAAATGGCACATGACGCCCACATAACATTTCAAGAATAGTAACCAACATTAAAAATAGATAATAAACAACTTAGCAATTCCAGACAGTTATAACAGTAATAAGACAACAAATTCAATTTTCATATAAATAAGTAAATGTCAAATGATATGATGACTCACTATGCACATGCACATGGTACCAAAAATCCTACTCCATGGAGCTAGACACAAACATTGGAGAGAATGATCTAGAATATGTCTGTATCGTGGTTGCCGAGGCCTTCAAGTGCTAAAATTCTTGATTTATCAATGTGCACATCATGGCATTGTACAAGACATTTTACACAGATCTCGATATAGGACAGTGTCTCGGTCTGGATCGTCAGTGCGTTTGCATCGGTCTGCCCCACGGACAGAAGAGCTATCAGCTGTCCATTGTGAGGTACCCGCACCCCGACGCCCCCAAGGTCAACAAGTGACCTACACTTGTCTATTCGCACCCGCACATAGGTGTGATTCAACTCCTAGGCAACTTGGCCTTAACAACAGTCCAATGGACTTTCTCAATGCATGCTTCAATCATGCTCATCATGTCAGACTATATCAATCATGCCTCAATGCATATGGATTCAATGTATACATATATACTCATATATGGATTCACAACCATATCATGTCATGCCTTATCGTTTACCAACAATCATTGATCCCATTCACGGACCCACATCAAGTCAATATCAAACCTTAAGGGTGAACACAATACCATTCAAAGTTATCATAAAAGTTAAACCTTAATTTCATTATGTTTCTTACAACCTCACCCATTCTCATGTTCTTTCTTTATTCAAAATTATTCTAAGCTATAAGACAAACTTTCATCCTTGGTTCTTTCCATTTTATGAATCTCTAATCAACTTCTAATCATCCAATTAATCAAGTTTAATAAGTTTATCTTAATACAAAAGCCTCGTGTCAAGTGCCCAAAGAGACCATTGTCAATCAAGTAATAAAGTAATGAATAAAAGTCATTCCCACGAGGATTTGTTACTAAATTTTATAGTTAACTACTAACATTTAGAACTCTTACTATTATTCAAATAACAATTTAATTTTGATCAATTTAATTAGATTAAAAATAATATTACAAAAAGCGTAAACTATCAAGAACTGAATAATTTAGAAACTCTATTCTGTTGAATCCTAGGATTGTAATCTTTCTTCTCACTTCATTTGAATTATAGTTAAAACAACTTTTTTCTATTCCAATTTACTCAAAATATCAATCTAGAGCTCTAATATAATTGTGCCCCTCTTCCGATGGCAATACAAAATTTAACCCATTTAATTTTAATCTCTATATTCCTATGAGACAATACATCAAATAGGCTACATTCATGATCAAGCTCTATTTGAAATCACATATGGCTCTAACAGATATTCCTATCCTTAGAACAAAATTTTCCCAATTAATAACAATTGGTTCAAATATATGTTACTCATACTAGTTCATAGATTCAAATTCCTTTTTCCAAGTTCAATTTAAATCCACAAAATCATCCAATTGATGATCAAGAAATCAGAAGCATTACACATAAGCATGAGTAAATATTTCTCGTAAATTGAAATAGGAATTCAACAACTAATGATTCAAATTACATGAGAAGTTTGATTACAATTCTAGAAATAAAATTAGTTCATGGAATACATTGAGAACAACAATAACAATTTAGAAACAGGAGCCCTCATAAGAAAAACTCAGAAATTTCAGAGTAAATACGAAGTTGCGGATGGTGAATCCAAGACTCCGATCTTGATTTTTCCTTTGTTTCCTTCAAGATTCCTGCTCCAAAAGTTCTCCTTCAGACCCTATTTTCGTATCTTCATCTCCCTTTCAACTCAGAATGGCCTCCTCTTAAATAACCTTTTAATTCTACTGTTATAAAACTGAACAGACGCTAATATGCGAATCTGGTTGCTGCAACACTAGAAGTTGGATGCTGCAGCACCCAGTAATTCCTACACATTTGGATTTTCCTCTCCTCCCTGGCTGCTGCGGCACTGAGAACTTTGATGTTGCGACAGCCAGCAGCTTGTGCTGTCCTAGAATGTTGATTTCCTCTTCTTCTCAGGTTTAATTCTTGTGTTTTTCTTGATGTTTTTTCCATGATTTTTACCTTTTCATTAGTAGAAAGAAACTCAGTAATCAAGATCAAAACACTATGATAAAGAATTCATTCAAATTCATCACATATAATCATAGATAATCAGAAATGGATATCCTTACTTATCTTGATAAAGAAACAGTATTTCAATGCTCATCATGATTATAAAACAAGGATTTAGCACAGTTTAGATATCAAAAAGAGTTCAAATAACTCTACTTTCGTAGAGTTATCAACCATGAGTCTCCAAGGGACTAGAATCGCTTACAATTTTTTTTTACCACCCAAGTTACACAGCTGTGAAAAATTACACGACCTCGATTTCACGGCCATACCAAAATACACAGACGTGCCAAAATGCACGGCCTAGGCCGTGTACGCCTCTGGAATTCTGCAGAAAATGCCTAGACCATTTTTTGACATGCTTGGATTACACGGCTGTGCGCCCTCACATGGTCTAGGCTGTGTAATCCTCTGGAAGTGTAAAAAATCACCAAAAATCAATTCCATCTTTCAAACATTCCAAGATCCATAAACATACATCAAAATCATGCTATTCAAACAATCAAAACTCAACCAAAATCACTCAAACAAATGGGTACCCTACAAATGGGTTTCACCCCATCAACATAACAATAAGTTCTTCACCACCAAAATAGGTTGAAGAGAATAATCTTCCTCTTACCTAAGAGAAGAACAAAGAAAGCAAACTCCTTTTTCCTTGGAAATTCGTTCTTCCCACCTCAAAATCCTAGAATGTTCAAATCCATAAAAATCAAAACCAAAGCTTGGAAATGGTATCCATAGTCACCAAAGTATCCATGGATCACGAAAATGAGACGGAAGAATGAAAAAGTTATGAGCTTTTACCTTAAAGCTCCAAGCTTTTAGCTCCAATGGTGGAAGAAGATGGAAATGGAGGGAATAGGTGAGCTCCTTGAAGATGATTCCAACAAAAGGAAGCATTCCAATTCAAGAGGTGGATTTCAAACAAAAGAGAAGCTTGAAAATCAAACAAATATGGTGGGTGGAAGGATGTGGCTGCCATGGAGTTAGAGAGAGGAGGAGAAAATGTGAAGAGAAAAAGATTAAGAGAGAGAACGTGAGATAGAGGAGAAAGAAGAGAGAAGAAGTAATAGTAAGGGTTGGTAACTTTTAGGTT
Organism: Ormosia semicastrata; assembly: GCA_029884595.1. Taxonomy (NCBI): domain Eukaryota; kingdom Viridiplantae; phylum Streptophyta; class Magnoliopsida; order Fabales; family Fabaceae; genus Ormosia; species Ormosia semicastrata. Next base: position 46,358,404 of record JAQQTO010000056.1, on the reverse strand, counting down.
TTGAAAATTAGAAATGGGAATATGATAAAGTGAAAACCTCATAAACTATGCCCACCCTCGGGTTTAGTAAGATCCCCCATCGACGTTTCCACAATTCAAAGTTTACCAGCCTCGAGGAAAGTATTTCATTTTTCCAGCTCCGCTCAGTGCGTATGTAAAACGAGAAATATATTAAAATATTTAATATTTCTGAAAAAATTCACAAAAATCACAAATATTATAAAATGCCTATCTATCATAAAACAAATAATTTTTGGGGTGTTACAACTTTCTCCTTCTAAAAAGAAATTTCGTCCTTGAAATTTTCATACTTTAGAACAATTGTAGGTGCTGCTCCTTCATCTTGTCTTCCAACTCCCATGTTGCATCTCCGGTCGTTTCGTTCCAGATCACTTTCACTAATGAGATTTCCTTTCCTCTGAGTTGTTTTACTCTCCTATCTTCAATCCTTACAGGAGGTGCCTCATAGGTTAAGTTCTCTTTCAATTGTACTGTGTCCGGTGCTATGACATGGTTCAGGTCAAGAATATATTTTCGTATTTGTGACACATGAAAGACATTGTGAAGGTTTGAAAGAAAAGGAGGTAAGGCTATTTGGTAAGCTACTGGACCTATCCGGCGAAGAATTTAGTAAGGTCCAAGGAATTTGGGAGTAAATTTTCTAGATTTCAGAACTCGGCCAACCCCAGTCGTTGGCGTGACTCTCAAAAACACATGCTCGCCTTCCTCAAACTCAAGAGGCTTTCTTCTCTTGTCCGCATAGCTCTTCTATTGACTTTGAGCCATCCTCATATTCTCCTGAATCATCTTGACCTTCTTAGTTGTTTGCTGTATAATATCAGGTCCAACAGTAAGGCGCTCTCCGTCTTGGTACTAACACAAAGGTGTTCAACACTATCATCCATACAGAGCTTCATAGGGTGCCATCCCTATACTTGAATGAAAACTATTATTGTAGGTGAACTCTACTAACAGTAAAACTTCATCCTAACTTCCAGTCTGTTCTAAAGCGCAAGCTTTGAGCAAATCCTCCAATGATTAGATCGTCTTTTCCGATTGCCCATTGGTTTATGGATGGTAAGCAGAACTCAGACGTAGCTTCATTCCCAACGCTTCTTACAAACTTTGCCAAAAGTTAGAAGTAAAGCTTGGATCCCTATCCGAAATAATACTGGTAGGCACATCATGTAGCCTAACAATCTCACCAATATACAGCTGAGTCAACTTCTCTATGTTATATCTTATGTTGATTGGTAGGAAGTGTGCTGACTTCGTGAGTCGATCAACAATTACCCATATTGAATCATAACCTTTTCTGGTCTTTGATAATCCAACCAAAAAGTCCATCGCAATACTATCCCACTTCTATTCGGGAATAGCTAGGGGTTGCAATAGTCCTGACGGTCTTTGATACTCAACCTTCACTTTCTGACAAACCAGACAAGACGATACACATCTAGCAATATCACTCTTCATTCCGTGCTACCAAAATAATCGTTTCAAGTCTTGATACATCTTTGTTACTCCCGGGTGCATACTCAACTTGCTTGTGTGAGCATGTTCAAGGATATACTTTCTAAGTTCTTGATCCCGGGGTACACAAACTCTACCTCAGAACCTTAGAATTCCATCAGCTCATTCCTCAAATGTTGTCGAACTACCCTGCTTCATCAGTTCTCTCTCTTCTTGCAAAAATTTATTAATTTTCTACTTTTTCCAGATGTCTTCCATTAATTCGCTTGAAATAGTGACCATGTTCATGCAAATTTTTCCCGGTGCTAATTCCACGAAGGACTATACATCCCTGAATTGCTCTATCAAATCTTTTTCCTTGATCATCATGGCTGAGATACTGAGCATCTTCCTACTCAATGCATCTGTCACGATGTTTGCCTTTCCAGGGTGATACAGAAGTGAGAAATCATAATCTTTGAGAAATTCCAACCACCTGTGCTGTCTCATATTCAACTCCTTTTGATTATACAAGTACTTCAAGCTCTTGTGGTCACTAAAGACGTTGAACGTTGCCTTATACAGGAAGTGTCTCCATATCTTCAAAGCGAAAACCATAACTGCTAACTCTAAGTCATGTGTTGGATAGTTCTTCTCATGCACTCGTAACTATCTCGAAGCATAAGCCACTACTTTTCAATTTTGCATAAGCACACATCCTAGTCCTTGGTACGAAGCATCACAATACACTTCGAAGGATTCAATCGGATCAGGTAGAACTAACACTGGTGAAGTAGTGAGTCATCTCTTCAGTTCTTGGAGACTTTCTTCACAAGCATTGGTCTACTCAAAGACTTGATTCTTCCTCATGAGTTGAGTGAGAAGCCCTGCTATTTTGGAGAATCCTTTAATGAACCTCCGATAGTATCCAGCCAAACCCACAAAGCTTTGAATTTTTGTCACTGTCTTCAGCCGTTCCCATTATAGAACTGCTTCTACTTTTGATGGATCCACAACAATCCTTTCCTTCGAGATCACATGGTCCAAAAACTTGACTTCGTCTAGCCAAAATTCACACTTTGACAATTTGGCGTATAGCTTCTTATCCTTCAGAATCTGGAGAACTATACCGAGGTGTTCAGCATGGTCCTCTTGATTTTGAGAGTAGATCAGAATGTCGTCAATAAAGATAACAACGAATCTGTCCAAGTAAGGATGAAAGATTCTATTCATGTAGTCCATGAAGATGGCAGGTGCATTCGTTACACCAAATGGCATCATAAGGTACTCGTAATGACCATAACGGGTACGAAAAATCATCTTGGGAATATCCTCTGCCTTTATTCGAATCTGATGGTAGCCCGATCACAGATCAATCTTGGAGAACACTGTTGCTCCTTTCAGTTAATCCATTAAGTCGTCTATCCTCAGAAGTGGATACTTATTCTTGATCATGACCTTATTTAGTTGGTGATAGTCCACACACAATCGCAAAGTATCATCCTTATTTCAGATTAGCAACACTGGTGCTCTCCATGGTGACACACTGGGTCTAACAAATTACTTTTCCAAGAGTTTTTCTAACTGCTTCTTAAGTTCAGCTAACTCTGATGGTGACATTCTGTGAGGCGCTATAGATATAGGACCAGATCTAGGTACAAGATCAATAGCAAACTCTATCTCCGGCTCTGGCGATAAACCAGGTACATCATCAGGAAAGATTTTGGGAAACTTGTTGACCATTGGAATTGCATTCACATCTGTCTCGCTCTTGATTTTCAAGGAAGATAATAGCATGTATCCCTGAGCTCTTTCTTTCAAGAAAGCTCAAACTTGGTTAGCTGTCAAAAATCTAGAAACTTCATCCACAGAGAAAATTATGGTCTTACTAGAACAGCCTAATAGGACATGGTTAGAAGACAACCAATCTATTCCTAAAATTACATCTAATTGGGAAAGAGGTAACCAGATCAAATCAACAGAAAAGAATAGATCCTCAACGACTAAAGGATAATTTAAGCAAACTTTGGGGGTAACAACGGGTTTATCAATAAGAGTAGATACAGTTAAGTCAAAAGGTAAGGAAGACACAGGTAAACCAAGTCATCGCACACAATCATAAGAAATGAAAGAGTGGGTTGCCCCACAGTCATACAGTATAGTTAAAAGATTACCTCTTATTGTACCCTCTCCTTGTATAAGATCTTCAGATTCTGAGGCTTCAGTTCCACTCATGTTGTAGACTCGACCTCATGTCTGCGATTTTGTAGCTCGTGCAGTATTGACTGAAGGCTCAGCCTTAGCCTGATTATAATCCCTAGAGACGTGTCTAGGTTTTCCACATCGATAACAGATAATTCTCTTGATAGAACAATCCCTTGTTAGGTGATCCTTCCCGCACTTCATACACCTTGGTGAAGATGCCACATCTTGACCAGCTTGGTTTCCACCAGGACCTCCGCTTGAACCTCCGCCAGATGTCTGTTGCTGACTTCCCGGTGGTCGGGAATAAGGCTTCTTCTGAAAAAGATTCGCGTTGTTACCGCTTCCTCTTTGGAACCTAGTAGGTCCAAAGTTTCAATTTCTTGTGTCCCGAGCTTGATCCAAAGCTTCCACCTGGCAGCACATATCTAATAACTTTGAAAATTAGTTGATCTTTAAGGTGATGACTACTCTTTTCACTTCATGCCTCAGTCCTTCCTTGAATTTTTGACACTTCCACACCTCGTCCGGCTAGTGCTGGAAATATGTTAAAAATTTCGACAAGCTTTCAAACTGTGCGACATATTCACTGACAGTTAAGTTCCCTTGCCTCAAGGTAAGGAACTTCATCTCCTTTGCATGCCTTGCGCTTACGGGGAAATATTTTTCCAAGAACTTATTCTTGAATACCTCCCAAGTGATTGCGTGACATTCAACTTCCAACACTCTCTGTGCCCCGTTCCACCAGTCTTCAGCATCCCCCATCAGCATAAAAGTGGTATAAGTTACTTTCTTATCATTGGCACAGTTCATGCCTCTGAAGATTTTCTCTAGCTCCTTGATCCATAGACTAGCTTTCTCTGGATCAAATTCTCCTTTAAACTGAGGAGGGTTATGGCAACGGAACTCCACCAAATTTTGAGCATCAGCTGATGCTTCCAGCTGTCGTGTAGCCCTTTCTTATTGCTGAGCATTCCTCTCTGTTTGTTGCGCAATAACCTCAGTCTTTCGTTGCATCGCCTTAATTGCTGCAGCCATATCTCCACCTCATGCCATTATGCTCTTTCAAGTAAGACTAACTAAAAACACAAGGAAGAATTAAATGTATCATTTCGGAATACCAAACAATACATCTCTGCGTTTGGTTTCAGAGAAACACACAGCACAAACTAGACAGACCTAACCACAAAGACCCAAAGAAAACATAAACCATGGCTCTACCAACTAAATGTAACGCCTTCTTTTTGAGAAGGAAACGTCACACCATAAACACAAATGTGGAAATAAATCATATAAATTAAGACCTGGTTCTTTGAATTATATATATATATATATATATATATATATATATATATATATATATATATATATATATATTTAATAATCTGTTCATCAATGAAATATTCAAATGTACTAACATTTATAAGAGATACACAAGTATACATTTTTTTTGTAATTATAAGTGAAAAACATAAAAGATTAATCTATACTTCCATGCAAGAGGTACAATATATATATATATATGTTTAAATATAAACTGTAAGTCATTAATTACATCAAGGCTCATTAAAAAGAAGCCAAAGCTTTATATGCCCCAAAACATGATGTATAGACCCCCAAAAAGAGAATATCAAGCCCCCAACAACTACTGAGAAGGATCCTCCTTAGGCTCCTCTATGGGATCTTCCTTCGAAGAGAAAATCCTCGCAGGAGCGACAGATCTACGAGCAGGGGCTCGTGCAGTAGAGAGGAATGCGTCTTCCTGTGGGGAGCAGTAATGTTCACCCCACATGTCATGAATGGGTAGATAGAACTCTAAGTGTAAACGAACACTACAAGTAAAGATGGGCGAATCATAATGCCCCCAAGCTAGAGACACCGTCACGTCTCCCAGATAAACACAGCGATCCGAAGCCAAGTTGATATGCCAATAGCCCGGACCTCAGAGGAAAGTCAGTCATACATATCCCAAAAAGCCTTGCAAATGGGATGTCATGATCTAAACAAACGCTAATCAAAGTCAGGCCAGAATCCCAGGAATTTGTGTACTTCCCCTTCTTCACTGACGTCTTCAGAGAATCACATAAGTAAAATAGAATAGTAGGAAATACAGAAAAGAGGTAAGACATTCTACATTCAGTACTAATTATGGCAGTAAAGAAACAAAATGGCGCATGATGCCCACATAACATTTTAGGAATAGTAACCAACATTAAAAATAGATAATAAATAACTTAGCAATTCTAGGCAATTATAACAGTAATAAGACAACAGGTTCAATTTTCATATAAATAAGTAAATGTCAAATGATATGATGACTTACTATGTACATGCACATGGTACCAAAAATCCTACTCCATGGAGCTAGACACAAGCATCGAAGAGAATGATCAGGAGATATGTCTGTATTGCGGCTGCCGAGGCCTTCAAGTGCTAAAATTCTTGATTTATCAACGTGCACATCATGGCATTGTACAAGACATTCTACACAAATCTCGATATAGGACAGTGTCTCGGTCTGGATTATCGGTGCGTTTGCATCGGTCTGCCCCAAGGACAGAAGAGCTACCAACTGTCCATTGCGAGGTACCCGTACCCCGATGCCCTCAAGGTCAACAAGTGACCTACACTTGTCTATTCACACCCGCACATAGGTGTGATTCAACTCCTAGACAACTTGGCCTTAACAATAGTCCAACGGACTTTCTCAATGCATGCTTCAATCATGCTTATCATGTCAGACTATATCAATCATGCCTCAATGCATATGGATTCAATGCATATATATACTCATATATGGATTCACAACTATATCATGTCATGTCTTATCGTTTACCAATAATCATTGATCTTATTCATGGACCCACATCAAGTCAATATCAAACCTTAAGGGTGAACACAATACCATTCAAAGTTATCATAAAAGTTAAACCTTAATTTCATTATGTTTCTCACAACCTCACACATACTCTTGTTCTTTCTTTATTCAAAATTATTCTAAGCTATAAGACAAATTTTCATCTTTGGTTCTTTTCATTTTATGAATCCCTAATCAACTTCTAATCATTCAATTAATTAAGTTTACTAAGTTTATCTTAGAACAAAAGCCTTGTGTCAAGTTCCCAAGGAGACCATGAGCCTCCAAGGGACCAGAAACGCCTACAATTTTTTTTTGCACCACCCAAGTTACACAGCCGTGAGGAACTACAAGGCCTCGATTTCACAGCCGTGCCAAAATACATAGTCGTGCCAAAATGCACGGCCTAGGCCGTGTACGCCTTTAGAATTCTCTAGAAAACGCCTAGACCATTTTCTGACATGCTTGGATTACACAGTCGTGTAATCCTCTGGAAGTGTAGAAAATCACCAAAAATCCATTCCATTTTTCAAACATTCCAAGATCCATCAACATACATCAAAATCATGCTATTCAAACAATCAAAACTCAACCAAAATCACTCAAACAAATGGGTACCCCACAAATGGGTTTCACCCCATCAACATAACAATAAGTTCTTCACCACCAAAATGGGTTGAAGAGAATAATCTTCCTCTTATCTAAGAGAAGAACAAAAAAAGCAAACTCTTTTTTCCTTGGAAATTCGTTCTTCCCACCTCAAAATCCTAGAATGTTCAAATCCATAAAAATCAAAACCAAAGCTTGGAAATAGTATCCATAGTCACCAAAGTATCCATGGATCACGAAAATGAGATGGAAGAATGAAAAAGTTATGAGCTTTTACCTAAAAGCTCCAAGCTTTTAGTTCCAATGGTGGAAGAAGATGGAAATGGAGGGAATGAGTGAGCTCCTTGAAGATGATTCCAACAAAAGGAAGCCTTCCAAATCAAGAGGTTAATTTCAAACAAAAGAAAAGCTTGAAAATCAAACAAATATGGTGGGTGGAAGGATGTGGCTGTCGTGGAGTTAGAGAGAGGGAGGAGAAAATATGAAGAGAAAAAGACGAAGAGAGAGAACGTGAGATAGAGGAGAAAAAAGAGAGAGGAAGTAATAGTAAGGGTTGGTAACTTTTAAGTTTTAAAAATTAGAAATAGGAATATGATAAAGTGAAAAGCCAATATTTTGGCTTCCAAAATGGGTCACCACCATGGAGTGTGGGAGAGAAAGGGAGGGAAAATTCCTTCCAAAGAAATTAGGGCTAAGCTTTGTGTAGATTTTGTAAAAGTCAAATTGATTTGACATAAAGTAAATTTTCTAGATAAGATGATAATGATTTTTACTACAAGCTATTACTCAATGGACAATTGTTATAGTTTACAGAATCAGTATTTATTGTCCAATGGATAATAGAGTGTATTGTTAAATTTTTAATTCAACAGAACGTACTGCAATTTTATTTATCAGATAACATCTCAAAAAATATAAACCTCGTAAATTATGCCTAGCCTCGGGTTTAGTAAGATCTCCCATCGGTGTTTCCACAGTTCAAAGTTTACCAGTCTCAGAGAAAGTATTTCATTTTCCTGGCTCCGCTCAGTGCGCACGTAAAATGAAAAATATATTAAAATATTTAACATTTTTAAAAAAATTCACAAAAATCACAAATATTATAAAATGCCTATCTATCATAAAACAAACAATTTTTCAGGGTGTTACACCATGTTTATGGAGTTTCTCGATATATTGAATATACTGAAGTTGATAGTGAGCTTGAGACTTCCAAAAAACCTCGCCATATTCCTGCTAAGACTTTAAGATACTTTCCATTAATTCGTAGACTTCAAAGGCTATTTGTGTGCTCAAGGACAGTAGATACATTGAGGTGGCATGACAAGGAGCGTTCTAATAATGGGAAGTTAAGGCATCTTGTCGATGGCCAATCATGGAAAGACTTTGATAATCTTCATCCATAATTTGCTAAAGATTCTCGCAATTTGAGACTTGGCTTGGCAAGTGACGGGTTCAATCTATTTCAGACTATGAGCATATCTCATAGCACATGGCCAGTTGTTTTGATGACGTATAATCTGCCTCCTTGGTTATGCATGAAACCAGAATATTGTATGCTTTCTTTGCTTATACCTGGGTCGCGATTATCTGGAAATGATATTGACATTTATCTACAACCATTGATAGAAAACTTGAAGGTGCTATGGGAGACAGGGGTAGAAACATATGATGCTTCAAGGAATGAAACCTTTCAAATACGAGCAGCTTTGCTGTGGACAATTAGCAACTTCCCCGGATATGCTATGTTGTCCATTTGAAGTATAAAAGGAAAGTTGGCTTGCCCTTGCTATAATTATAAGACTTCTTCTACCTATCTGAAACATAGTCGAAAGATGTGTTATATGGACCATCGTGTTTTTCTGCCTATGGATCATCAATGGAGATTTAATAAAAGGTATTTCAATGGAAAAAAAGAATTTAAGCCTCCCCCGCCCTTCTTAAAGGGTACAAATGTGTTTGAGAGCTTATAAAATTTTGACAGTATATTTGGGAAGAAGCAAAAGAAATCAAATGATGGCCCATAGAAAAGAACATAGTTGATAACATAATTGGAACTCTTTTGGATATTCCAAGTAAGACAAAAGACCATGCAAATGCTCGATATGATCTAAAAGAGATGGGCATTAGAAAGAACCTTCATCCAAAAGATACAAAGGATGGCAAGAGAACAAAGTTTGCAAAAGCATGGTTCTCAATGACTACTGGAGAGAAGTTAATTTTTTGTAGTGTTTTGAAGACAACACAACTACCTGATGGTAGTGCTTCCAACATTTCATGATGTATGCAACTAGCTGAAAGAAAAGTATCTGGTTATAATACCCATGATGCCCATTTCATGTTACATTACTTGTTACAAATACCAATCAAAAGCATACTTCCTGATCATGTTGCTATCCCTTTGATCCGTCTAAGTTCCTTTTTCCATCGTTTGTGTCAAAAAGTTATCACACTAGAAGAGATAGATTATTTGGAAAAAGAGATTGTAGAAACACTGTGTCAGCTTAAGAGGATTTTTACTCATAGTTTTTTTGATATAATGGTTCATCTGCCTATTCATTTAGTGAACGAGGTGAGATTTGGTGGCCTAGTTCAGTTTCGATGGATGTATCATGCAGAAAGATATATGTGTACATTAAAGTCATATATTCGCAATAAAAGTCATCCAGAATGGTTTATTGCAGAGACATATTTGGTTGACGAGTGTTTGAACTTTTGCTTAAGATATTTACATGGAGGTGTATAGACCAGATTTAATAGAAGACCCCGAAACAATGATGAATATAGTTCAAATGAAGTGGAATCTTCAAATTTGTTCCCAAACAAAGGGTGTCCTTTAGGAGGGAAAAATGGTGCTCCATTTATTTTGGATTACAAGTCACATAGCCAAGTCCATGCATACATACTAAACAATTATGATGAAGTTCAAGAATATGTTAGGTACTTTGACTCACCTGTAATATTTCCTATTACTCACTAAATTATTATTATTATTATTATTATTATTATTATTATTATTATTATTATTATTATTATTATTATTATTATTATTATTATTATTATTATTATTATTTTGCTAACATATAACAATACTTGTCAACTTTAGAGAGCATGAGCATGAAGTTAATAATCAACGACAAGGATCAAAGTGGAGCAAAGCCAAAAACCATAGTCAAAACTTCTCTCAATGGTTTGAAACTCGTGCTATGCATGAGAATGTGCCAGATTGGATAAAAGAACTGTCTAGGGGACCAAATTCAATTGCAAGAAGATATTCTGGGTATCTGATCAATGGATACAGATTTCATACCAGGCGGTGTGATGCAAGACGAAAAATGCAGAATAGTGGTGTCATATTAGTTGCATTAACTACATGCTTTGCAAGCTCAAAGGATAAAAATCCGGTTAATACAATTCTAACTTATTATGGTAGAATAGTTTATGTAGTTGAGTTAGATTATTATGGTCATTTTAAGGTTATCTTATTTAGGTGTGATTGGTATGAAGTTGGAGAAGATATTTATGGCCTTACATATGTTCACTTCAACAAGAAATGCTACCAAGAGAAGCCTTTTGTGCTAGCATCTCAAGCACACCAATGCTTTTATGTTCAAGACCCATTTGATCAAAATAAACATTATGTCATGAAGACAATTCCAAGAGACTTGTTTAACATAAGTGACGAACCTGATTTTGATACCTACCATATTTATGAAAATGAGTCATTTGAACATTCAACAAGTCTTTCTATAACCATTGATGATGGTGAAGTTGATTTAGAGAGGAATGATGTACCACCAACCATTATTGATATGGCTCCACAAGTGTTTCTTTCCCAAGATCATGAATTAGAATCGGAAGAAGAGACTGGTTTTGAGGACGCATCATGAGACATCACTTTTTGATATAATTTAAATATGACTCATTTGCTTTGTAATTCATTTTTTGCATGATTGATGTATGTAGAATTTGTGATCAGATTTGTAATATAATCTTCATCGTTATGTTACTATTGAACTTCTATGTAATTATATGTCCTTTACCTTTTCTATTTTATCTTTTTAGAGCTATTACATAACTTGAATCGACTACCCTCCTTATTGGCTGTTTACTATTGAACTTATGTTAACTCAATCTTCCTCAACTCTGTTCACATCAGCTTCCTTATTTTGTCCTTTCCACTAAAAGTTTTATGCAATTTGTTTCTTTCACATACAGGTTTGTGATTTTGGTATTCTGATAAGATCTAGTTTCAACATACCAAAAGATCTCTTCTTCAACTTTTTATTAGCACTTGTGGCACTTACAGACACTGCATTGGTGAGTGTTGTCTTCATTCAATGGATTGAGTTATTTAGTGGTTTCAATCCATAAATAGCAGATACACACACACAATAGTTAAACAAAGATAGAAATGTGAATATTGTTTACAATATTGGTGACTGGAAAAGCATAATTAAGTAGTGTTACTATAGGGAATTTATTGATTGAATTAGGACAATTGTAAGTATCACATTTATATTCATTTATGGTAATGTTCTACTTGGAATTCCTTAATTCACATGTGCTATTTTCTTGTCAATTGTAATTGTAATATTTTATTCTTATTGATTTGTATTTGCTTCTAGACAAACTATAAATTTGTTCTATTTATTAGGCTACTGCCTTTATTTTTTCAGCATAAAGAATGTACAAAGGAGAATCTCTTAAGAAGAATGTGTTGACCCTAAACAAAGATCGAAGTCCTATAAAGAATAAAGGCTTTGATTTCGAATTACAGGCATGATCAAGTACTGAATTGCTTAGCTAATTTGAAATTAAGAGAGAATAAATTACAAATGAATGCAAGAATTTAACTATGAAAGGTCAGGCACAAGTAACTCATAAAAGGAAGAATACTATGCCTACAACATTGAATGCAAGTGATGGACAAAGTAGGTTAAATTCAATTCAAGCTAAATGCATTCAAAAGCAAGGGCAAAATAGGTTATCTATGGCCAAAACCATGACCCAATCTTCTCAAAGAGAAGATTTTGACTATTTACCTATAACTGGAACCTTCCCACAAGCTGAAGTAGAAGACCAGTCTACTATTAAAGAGCAATGCAGTCTTGAAAAGGCTAAATAGAAGACAATCCATCCAGCAATGAGTCTTGATCAATTTCTTAAAAAATAAGGGATACATATGGAGGGAGAAAAACAAGCCGATATTCATCCAATAGATGATATTGAAGGAAATAATATGGCATCAAATGATGATGATGTTGATCTTGAAGTTGATGGCAATGACTTTGTTGGAGATCAAGTTATGGAAACTGATCAAGTTGAAGGCGGTATATTTTAAACTTACCTTTTAAATTACTTGTATATTTTATGCTTATTATATGAAAATATTGCATGCTCAACATTCAATTATAATATTTTTTTTATGTTTTGGCTATTACATGGAATTAGGTACAATGGAAAAGAAAGAAGCCTGAGGAAAAACAACTTGCAAATTAATTCATGCAAGAACTATAGAAGAATGAGAGGAGGTGACATTTGATAAGGGACAAGCAGTAGGTCCAACTAACAAAAAAGTATCTAATTTAAGCAATTTTCTTGGCACAATTTTCTTGTACTTTTCTTTTCATTCTTGTAGCGCTCAACCAAAGAGAACAATGAAGATCCAACAAAATCTAAAATGTTTATTATAACCCGCACAAGTAGCAAAAGGAAAGAAGTTGATTCACAAACAAAAGCCTCAATTGTAAGCAAATGAAGTGTGTTATTATTAATGATATTATTAATGTTATTATTGATGTTATTATTAATGTTTCTTGTAAATAGTTAGAACTTCAAAATCACCAAAATATAGGAGAAACTGATGAGGATGCATTCGAAGCAGTGTTTGGGAAGGAGTAGTCCGATCGGGTTTGATGCTATGGTAGATCAGTAACATCGACTTACTTGAAAAAAGATGCAGAAATCAACAAAATCAAACAATATCACAATGATATAGTCGAGTCCTTGTATAGTGAAGTCGGAGATTTGAAGGGAGAGGTTAAAGGATTGTGACATCTTGTAAAGGTTTTGTTGCAGCAAAACAACCCCGGAATAAGCACAGAAGAAGTTGAAGCATTACTGCAATGTACCCAACACTCTCCACTGGATGCAAATAGTGCACAAGGTGTCACAGGCCACCATCTTCCACGTTCCTCTGGATCAACTCATGTTCCAAACCATGAAATGGTATCTTTTCTTCATCTTGTCTTGTTTCAAATAGTTTAAATTCTAGAGCTATAATGATAGGGACATATTTCAACAGTTTAAATTCTATAACTGAGATTTATTTTGGATTATGTGATTCTGTGATTATCTACATTCTATGATTCTGATCCTTGTTGTTGTGACTAAGAAATTCTTTTAGCTTAGACCTTGCATGTAGCTAGGAAAGTCCCCTTGTTTTGTTACTAATAAATAGCATTGATGACATTATTTGTTGTTGGTGATGTTAATAGCTTAAAATATAATTTATGTTTCTAAGATTCAAATCCATGTTGTACTCTAGAGACAATCTCACAAGAAAATAGGTAGCATCTTTTTTTGGGGAGGGGGGAATACAAGAATCTATCTACAACAAGAACCTGTAATAATTCTTAATGTGAGATTGCTTACTGTTGGGGGGGAGGGGAATTAGTGGTACTTGTTGATGATTTTGTGCTTATTGACTGGTGTGGGGTCCTTTTATTAAATATCAAATATGTACTTGATGAGATTGCTCCCCCGTTTCTAGCTTTGTTTTTCTCTGTTGGTATTGCTAGAAGTTGTACGACCAGTTAGCTTTTAATCCTAGAATCTCATTTTCAACCTCTTTCTTTGTTTTATTTATTTATTTATTTTACTATTTAAGATATTTTCCCCTTGTACGAGTAATGCTACTTGCACTCCACTTTTACCTTCTTTCCTCTACTTTCATTGAGGGAAGGGAATCCCAACAATTTTGTCAAAGCAGGGGATGCATAGACACAGAGAGACAAAGAGTGGAGCATAAATAGCTCTATTCTAATTATTATATTATAGAAAGAAAGGTACTGAGAAATTCAGAAATGCTAGGAGTATCTATATGGGATGTGGAGCTTGGTTCATATTTCATGCTTCTTTTTGCAGCGGAAATGTAATAGGGCTTAACCTCAAGTGCCCTTATAGTTTGCTTATATGAAATTTTAGGTGAAATAATCAACCTTAGTTTTCCTTGGCTCTCTCTTTTCTCTTCATCAATGATATTAATATTATTACTGTTTCATCCCACCATGGCACACATGCTGTCATTGTTAATGTTAGCCACCATAAAAAGTAAAGAGAGACCAATCAAAATAGCACCAACACAAGTTTGCTTTGTATGACAGTATGTAGATCCTCCGTACTTGTCTTGAGTTACAGTAAAAATGGTTTGAAAGTTAAGGCCCACATAACTGGTTTTTACAGCCCAATCTACAACAATGGCAGTCTGCAAAATTAAACTACTCATGTGCACTTCAAGGATTCCTTTTGCTGTTATTTGAGAAAACATAGACACAAACATATATTTGGAGATACACTTTGAGTATTGTAGTTACCATCCCAGTAAAGTCTGCATATTCTTGGATGGTGTTTTGACTATTTTCTTTTGTTCAATTTTTTTAGGTTTATTTATTTCAATTTGATCAGTGAAAATTTCTTAAAATAATGTTGTGTTGTGCTTTCCTAATATATAACTGACAGGTCATGTGTTTGAATGGTTTTATTTCTTTGATATGTCTTAGTTGTTGAGATTTTTTGGCTTTTTTAAAAATGAAGCTATACATTAGTAATCCTTTTAGTTTAATTTAAATTTGTAGGACAATGCAGCTGGAACTGCATTTGGGGATGGCAATAAAGCTACTTAGTGTATTTGATGTTCATAAAGAGAGCCTGATGAAGATGATATTCTCATACATTGTGAATTATATATATCTTTATTTTGATTAAGTACTTTGGATTATGATGATGGTGACAATTCTAGTACTTGAATTATTTGATTAATATTTTGAACAATGTTATTGTGGATACTTGGTTA
Organism: Ormosia semicastrata; assembly: GCA_029884595.1. Taxonomy (NCBI): domain Eukaryota; kingdom Viridiplantae; phylum Streptophyta; class Magnoliopsida; order Fabales; family Fabaceae; genus Ormosia; species Ormosia semicastrata. Next base: position 46,343,207 of record JAQQTO010000056.1, on the reverse strand, counting down.
ATACTTTAAATAATGTGTTAAATGTTAAAATTAGTTTATATTATATTGCATGAAATTTTATACTATATAAATTTGTGTATATTCTAAAATTAAAATTTTGTAAAAATAATATATAAAATAAATAACATTAAAAATATTAAAAAAATGAAGCATTGTTAATGTTTTGCTAAATTTAAGAAGGCGTGTAATATACAAGATTAACAAATGATAAAATAGCAGTCATTATAGGAGGTTTTAAAAAAAATAGCAACATAAGAGAACACTTGTAAAGTGATGCCTTAGGTGAAACACATAAGGGAACACTTTGCAAGGGTACTTATAAAGTTTGACATAAGGGAACACTTAGCAAGTGTATCTATAGGGTTTGACATAAGGGACGCTTTGTAAACCTACCCATAGGGTTTGACATAAGGGAACACTTTACAAGTGTACCTATAGAGTTTGACATAAGGCATCGCTTTGTAAGCATACCCATAGGGTTTGACATAATGGAACACTTTATAAGTGTACTCATAATGTTTGACATAAGGCAATGCTTTATAAGCGTACCCATAGAGTGAAGACGAAAAATGTTGCCTTTGATTCTAGAAAAGCGTAGCCTTAGTTAATAAGCCATCCTTGAATAGGCCATCCCTCTAAAAGCGTTGCATCAAAGGCTACACTTTAGTGTATTTTAGAGTACATTTTTCAAGGGTTACCATCAGTCAATTTGTTGTAGTGCTTCTTCTCAATCCAATTATTAAATTCTATACAATTAGCTTGTTTGAGCTAATCTGCAAATTTTGTGGCGCGTTCATGATCACCATTCACACCATCATGCTTAGTCTTGGTCAACACAGAGAGGTCATATGTCCTTCTAGATCTATCAATAGCCTTATAAAAAATAGTTGACATTATATGCTTCATGAAAACTCTCCTTAATGGCTTTGTCTATACTGTACTTTATGGTCATGAGACAAACTTTATTTGAATGATCCCACCTTTCATATTTCACCCTAATCGCAGCGGAAAACCATATCTATAGGCTTCAGGGATCATCTATAGCGAGAGCAACATCAATAACAAAGATGACCAAAAATAAACTCATTGACTCAACCTAGTTCTTATAATTGGTCCCACATAACTTTGTCAAAATACTTAGTTTCATAAGTAAATCTAAATTAATATTTTAAAGGGAGATTTTTCTTGTTGAGTATTTCAATAAACAAGATAAGCAATAATCATAATGGAGCTCTCCCATGCAATTGTAATCCCGCCTAAGGGTCCCAAATTATAACACATGAGTATACTCCCACTGAGATTAAAATCATGTCCTTAAAGCTCGTACCGGAGGATACTGAAAACTCGAAGGACATAACCTCAATGCCCTTAACAAATCATCATGAATTATATTAATAAAGGCAAATTAATAAGGTAAGTGCATCATCAACATAATCTCCAATGCCATAAAATAATAATATTTTATCAACAAAATAACACATCAACACAATTGGTCCCGCGAAGGCGAGCTCGCAATCATACGAAGTGTCCCAAAATAGTGTCACTTAACAAATCATCAGGAATTATATTAATAAAGGAAAACTGATAGGATAAACACGTTATCAATATAATCTTCAATGCCACAAAATAACAATATTTTGTCAACAAAATAGCACCTCGCCACAATTGGTCTCGCAAAGGTGAGCTCACAATTATGAAGGTGCCCAAAATTTTCACAACATTTTAAATGATGAATCTCAGAACAAAATTACATAAAGAATAACAAGAAATAACAATATGTACAATATTTTACATAGCATTTTATGCACAAATATAGCACTAAAAATCATTTTAGTGACTAAACAATATCAAGTTCGAGAGTATAGATTTTACAACACTCTTAGTAGTGTCACAATTTTGCTGAAAAAATTTCAAGTCAAAATTTGGAGAATATACTATAATTTTTAACATTTTGTAATATTATATATATGCAACATAATATCAAAATTATTTAAATAATCAAATGACACCAAGTTTGAGAGTGTACAATATATATCATGCCTAGAAGCATCACAATAATACATAAAAAATTTCAAAGACAAAAGAGGAAAGTACCATATATTTTTAACTATTTTAATGTATAGAAATTTTGGAATAAATAATAAACTGACATGAAAAAATAAATAAAATTCACCCCAAAAAAATGGCAAGTGGAGCACAATAAAAAAATAAAATTTAAAAATTAATTTTTAACAAGTGTCAAGCGCCCCCACGCACGACTGGGAGTTGCACGTGACTGAATCACCATCTTCACCCGTTTTCTTGGTGACGGGTCGTGTGACCCATTTTTCCCAAAAACGAGTAGCATTCAATTTCTCTCTTGATTCTCAACAAAAAATTAGGGATTCCTATGTCATTAGATTCAGAAGACAACGATATACAAAACCCTATCACAATTTTCAAAATTGTTGCAAAAAATTTCTGGGTTTTCTTAATGATAGCGAAGAACATGTCATGGTTGAGTTTCAGAAACTCCAGGTTGTTTCTCAACCTTTTGGTATGATCTTTATGTCTTTAGAATAAAAAACATGTGATCTACAATAACCCTAAATCAATTTTATGAATTGATCTTCAAAAGAAAAAATGAATCATAAATTTTAAACATTTTAGGGTTCTACAAGTTTGAGCAAAATTCTTTATGAATTCATAATATTATAATGCAATAAACATGTTTTTGAACTTAGAACAACCCAATCTACAAAAGTCCCAATTTTATTTTTGAAATCGATTTAAAAAAATTGAATTGAACATCACATACGTTAGGATTTCGAGTTTCTCAAATTTTCAAACCTCATAATAAAACAAAAAAGTATTTGATAGTCATAATTAGGATTAAGAATAATTTCTCTAATACCAACAACAACAACAACTAAGTCTTTTCCCACTAGATGGGGTCGGCTACATGGATCAAACGATGCCATTGTGTCCTATCATAAACTAAGTCTTCAGAAATATTATTCAAATCTAAAACTTTTTTAATCGTTTCACCTATAGTCTTTTTTGGTCTTCCTCTACTTCTAGCTATCAGGCTATTCTCCAACTGATCTACTCTTCTTAGTTTTATAACATTGTCTCTAATACCAATTGATAAAAAATTATCAGATTTGTTAATCTCAAAATTTATGACATATCAAACATTTATATAAAGAGTTTTAGGATTACCTTGAAAAGGCGCTAGTGAGGAAGTCATTGTTGAAATCCTAAAAAAATAATTTTGATAAGGGAGAGATATTATTCCTATCCCACAGTAATCACTCACGCATCAGTATCAATGGACAATTATACGCACTAGAGTGCTAGAAATAGCGGCATCTCCCTGAATATTTCAAACAATTAAAATAGGTTAAACCTACCCACTACGGCAAACCCATATACAGGACCCATAAAACAAAACCCATATAAGAGTAGTGTTTTAACAATAATAGGCCCATTAACAATACTGATCACAATTTGGGTTAAACAAAATGCTCTAATAATTTTGATATTCAATTAATCTGGGTTTTATAAAATTATAGTATGATTTATGCTAGTTCATAAATAAAAATTCTAATAGAGGTGAGATCAAGATTTGGGAAACACAACCAATTACTGTAAATATAAAGGAGATTCAAAGGAGTTTCAAAATTGTGGGTTCTCTAATGTAAAAAGGGAAGTAATAGAGTAGCGTATAGCATAGCAAATTTGGCTCTCCAAAATTGTCTCTCTTCGGATTGGCTATCCCGTCTTCCACAACCAGTGGCTTTTTTGTAATACCCTTAGTAACATGTTAAACTTGTATATGGTTACAAAAGATAACATATGACTTGCTTAAAATGCCAGTGAAGTTTTGTGACAAACTAAGTTCGTTTAACCACTTAGTTGCAACACAGAAGTTGAAAAGTAGCTTAAAATGACTTAGATTGTCGCGACCGTGATCGCGGTGAAAAATAGCAACTCATAGGATTTTAGAAAATGAAAAAATGGAAAATAGAGTCGCCACTAATTTTATTTTAATTTAGGAAAAATTGGAAAAACATTTTTTTGAAAATGGTCTTTGGAGCCAGATTGGATTCGAGAGTCGGTTATGGATAAGGAAGGGCGGAAACTTAATCCCACAGCACCCTAACACACCCATTCTAAAATGGTACCTTAATTAATTGTGTAAATTATTAACAATCCTTGAAAATATTTATTTTACCCTTTTTTATAAAATATTGTAACTATTTATAAAAAGAAAATCACAAAATTATGAAAATTTAATTTTGGCTTGACAGAAATGAAATTCTGCTCCTACGTATCCTCGGATGCTATGAGGAACTCAAAGTCACGTAGTTCTCTCTCTCTCTCTCTCTCTCTCTCTCTCTTTCTTTTGTTAAAGCGGGCTCATATTTGGGCTAACAAAAAAAATAAGAATTCAAATTTTTTTTTAGCCTGGTCAAAATTGAGTATTCACAGTTGTCCCTCTTTACTTGTTTCTTACTAGATAATAAGAAAACTGTGGTTTTCATATTATCATCGCAAGAAACAAGTAAAGATATGAATTTCAATTTTGTCTGGTGATGCATAAGATGTAAAACAAATGCGAGAAATAACACGCAAAGCGCTAATACGCTCAAAAGAATGACAAGAATTTTAAAATGCAAGGAGCTGATGTGCTCAAAAGAATTAGCAGAATTAACAGAAATTAAAATGCATGGAGCCGATGCGCTCAAAAGAATTTAAAATGCATGGAGCTGATACGCTCAAAAGAATTGACAGAAAAATAAAATGCATGGAGCCGATGCGCTCAATAGAAATGACCGAAATTAAAATACATGGAGTCGATGCGCTCAACAAGAATTAAAATGCAAGGAGCTGATGCGCTCAAAAGAATTGACAGAAATTAAAATGCATGGAGCCAATGCGCTCAAAAGAATTTAAAATGCATGGAATGCATAGAGCCGATGCGCTTAATAGAATTTAAAATGCATGGAGCCGATGTGCTCAAAAGAATTGATAGAAAATTAAAGTGCATGGAGCCGATGCGCTCAACAGAAATGACCGAAATTAAAATGCATGGAGCCGATGCGCTCAACAGGAATTAAAATGCAAGGAGCCGATGCGCTCAAAAGAATTGACAGAAATTAAAATGCATGGAGCCGATGCGCTCAAAAGAATTTAAAATGTATGGAATGCATGTAGCCGATGCGCTCAAAAGAATTAACAGAAAATTAAAGTGCATGGAGCCGATGCGCTCAACAGAATTTAAAATGCATGGAGCCGATGCGCTCAAAAGAATTGACAAAAAATTAAAGTGCATGGAGTCGATGTGCTCAACAGAAATGATCGAAATTAAAATGCATGGAGCCGATGCGCTCAACAGGAATTAAAATGCAAGGAGCCGATGCGCTCAAAAGAATTGACAGAAATTAAAATGCATGGAGCCGATGCGCTCAAAAGAATTTAAAATGCATGGAATGCATGAAGCCGATGCGCTCAACAGAATTTAAAATGCATGGAGTCGATGAGCTCAAAAGAATTGACAGAAAATTAAAGTGCAAGGAGCTGATGCGCTCAACAGAATTTAAAATGCATGGAATGTATAGAGCCGATGCGCTCAACAGAATTGACAGAAATTAAGAAAACGAATGGGCAACTGAGTCCCGGAATTTAAAAGACAGGCGGGCTACTGTGCTCCCGAAAAATAGATATTTAAAAAAGACAAGGCATCTTGATCCACAAGGATTTTTCTTCTTTTTCTTTTTCCTTCCTTTTTATTTTCATCTTTTCTTTTTCTCTTTTTCCTTTTTTTTTCTTCTTTTTATTTTAATTTATTCTTCTCTTCTTCGTTCTTTTCTTTTTTTTTATTTATTAAAAGTCCTTTGAACCAATGACGACTTTTGGAAAGCTTTGACCAATCAAACCCCTTGTTCACGTGTCTTTCTTCCTTAGACCCTTCGGTTCTTTCCTTCTTATTCTTTTTTTTTTGTGTTTTTCGCTCTCAGCTCTCCTTTTGAGAAATGAAATGAACCCTTGCTTGGCTGATTCCTTGAAAGAGAATTTTACCTCAGTATTTAACCTTGTCCATCATTTAATTGATTCCCTACAACTACTTGATAACTCAATCACTGTCTCTGTTGCTACTTCCTTCAACACATCTCTCTTTAATCCTTCAAAAATTTTGCCCCAGTATGGCCAACTGAATGCAAATGAGATTGCCTCTGTGTAGCTGATCAAACGCAATTCAAGAATTGCCCCAGTTTGGTGCACCCTTCAAGGCATTTCAGGCCAATTTTCTCTGAGATTTTGCCTATTTATTTGCCCTAACTTTTACTTAGACCCACCTTTCGGGTTTTCAGACTACAGGATCTTCTCCATTTTCTTTTTGCTCTAACTTTTGCTTAGGCCGCCCTTTCGGGTTTTCAACCTAACGACCTTTTCCTCTCTCTCTCTTTTTATTTCTCTCTTTTTTCTTATATTTTTCTTGATTCCTCTTTTCTCCTTGGCAACGAAATTGAATACTGTATTGCAATCTGTACTTTGAGCTACTAAGATCTTTTAGTCCAAGTCAATCATTGAAGGATTGTTGTAGAATTGTCAAATCAAATTGTTAACCCTAAATTTATCCTATTTGAGACATAACTTAATAAGTAAGCATGCATTCATGAATAGATAGAAATTCGTTGAAAGAACAAACTTCTTTTTATTGCTTTGGTGATCTGATCATATATGAACTTTTAGTAAGACATATACTTGAAAGATGAAATCCTAGAAACTAAAAGAAGTTACAAAGGATAAGAAAAATTTACCCCAGTATTGGTTCCTTGTTCCTCATTCAATTGATTCGCTGTAACTGCTTGATTACTCAACTATTGCCTCTGTGTTGTTACTTCCTTCAACACATATTCTCCTCAGTCCTTTAAAATAATTTGCCCCAGTGTAGCCAATTGAAAGTGAACAAAATTGCCCCAGTGTAGTCACTCAAATGCCGATAAGAATTGCCCCAGTTTGGTGAGCCCTTCAAGGAGTTTCATGCCAACTTTCTTTGAGATCCTGCCTATTTATTTGCCCTAACTTTTGCTTAGACTGCCCTTTCAGGTTTTCAGCCTAACGGGCCCCTTTCTTTTTTTTTAGGCATAGAATCTCTTAACAACATCAGTGTTTACGGGCCTCGGTAATTCTTCTCCATCCATATTCTGCAAAATTAATGCTCCTCCTGAAAATGCCTGCTTGACTATATATGGGCCTTCATAATTCGGAGCCCATTTTCCTCTACTATCCTCTTGATTAGGGAGAATCTTCTTCAAAACCAAATCTCCTGAACAAAAATCTCTAGGACGAACTTTCTTGTTAAAGGCTCTGGCCATTCTACTTGGATATAATTGCCCATGGCAAATAGCTGTCAGTCTTTTCTCTTCTATCATATTCAACTGCTCATGTCGAGTCTTCACCCATTCGGATTCTTCCAACTCTGCTTCCATCAAAACCCTTAGAGAAGGAATCTCAATTTCTATAGGAGAGACGGCCTCCATCCCATATACCAAAGAGAAAGGCGTTGCCCCACTGCTTGATCGTATATTGGTATGATACACGTGCAAAGCATAGGGCAACATTTCATGCCAATCTTTGTAATTCACCACCATTTTGGCAATAATTTTCTTGACATTCTTATTTGCTGCTTCAACTGCACCATTCATCTGGGGCCTGTAAGGAGTTGAATTATGATGCTTAACTTTGAAACTCTCACAAAACTTCTGAATCTTGGCACCATTGAGATTGGTAGCATTATCTGTGATTATCTTTTTTGGAATTCCATATCTACAGACGATATCCCTTTTAAGGAATCTCAAAAACACCTTTTGAGTGATATTGGCATACGAGGAAGCTTCTACCCACTTGGTGAAATAATCAATCGCCACTAAAATGAAGCAATGACCATTGGAAGCTTTAGGATTAATGGGTCCAATGACATCTATTCTCCACATTGAGAAAGGCCATGGAGATACCAAATTGTGTAAGGAAAATGGAGGTGCATTTACTCGATCTGCATATATCTGACACTTCTGACACTTTCGTACATATTCTATGCAGTCTTTTTCCATGGAGGACTAGTAATAGCCATTTCTGAGAATTTTTCGTGCCATCATATGACCATTAGTATGAGTTCCACAAATCCCTTCATGGACTTCAGACATGATTATGCGAGCTTCACAAGCATCCACGCATCTAAGCAAAGTGCCATCATGACTTCTCTTGTACAAAACCTCTCCATTCAAGAAAAAGGCCATTGCCAGCCAACGGATAGTCTTCTTGTTCACCTCATTTGCCCCAGTTGGGTATTCTCTATGTTGAATATACTGCTTGATATCATGATACCATGGTTTACCATCTGGCTCATCTTCCACATTAGCACAATACGTAGGCTCACCGCGCGTCTTTACTTGGATAGGTTGAACATTATTGTGAATATCCAATTTGGTCATTATAGCCAAAGTGGCTAAGGCATCTGCAAACTGATTCTTGTCTCGAGTCAAATGGGAGAAGGTCACCTCCTCAAACCTCTCGATCAGCTGGGTCAAATACTTTTGATAAGGCACCAACTTCGGGTCTTTAGTTTGCCATTCACCATTCACATGATAAATGATAAGTGCTGAATCTCCAAATACATTTAGCTGTTTGATCCCCAAGTCAATTGCAACTTGTAAACCATTAGCACAGGCCTCATATTCTGCAACATTATTGGTGTATTCAAAATCAAGCTTGATAGCGACTGGATATTGCTTTCCAGTTGGTGAAATAACCACGGCTCCTATGCCACTACCATGCATATTGACTGCTCCATCAAAATATATCTTCCAAATGGGCTCACCCTCACTTTCTTCTTCTCCTTCTACTATCAAAATTTCTCCATCAGGGAACTTGGATGTTACTAGTTGTCCACCCTCAATAGGGTTTTCAGCTAAATGATCAGCAATTGCACTTCCTTTGACGGATTTCTGAGTTATGTACTTGATGTCGAACTCTGATAGTATCACCTGCTATTTTGAAACCCTTAATGAATGACAACTGTCGAGATTACCAAATTTAAATCAATTTATAACCGATTTACCAAAACTACTTGTAGCATAAGGTAACACCGGGTCGAGCCCGTAGATCACTCTAATTATGAAGTCAGATTAAGAGGTTAATAAATAGGGAGGAAAAGTTTTGCAAGATTAAACAACAAAGAACAATTTAAATGAGTAAACAAGATTGAGAAAACAACCAATCCAAGAGAATTAACAAATCTTGATTTTAATCCATCCTTGATCTTTATAAATCCGTTCAACTATCAACCTAATTTTTGGTCTTAGATCACATCAAGACGCCTCTCAATGATCCATGGATCTTCTACTAGAAATGCTTCTAAAATTTAATTAATTAAGGTTAGACAAATTAAGCATCCATCCAAAACCCAAATTAACTTAAAAACCAAGATCCAACCAAGCTAAATATTTCATCAAACACCTTTGATGCATTATTTAGCCTCTGAATTCATCTCTTGGCACATGATAATTACGCAATTAACATATGCAAATCCCAATCAAATTAAGCATTAAATCGAATTTAAACAAGAGAAGAAGAGAAAGAGAAACTTGATTAATAGATGAACGTATAACAATTAAAATAAGATCTCAAGATTAATCATCAAGCTTGTCAATCTCTTGGATTGATTAAAGAAGTTTAGCTCTCCATAGCCATCACCATTAGATAACCTTCAAGAACCATACAAAAATGAAAATAACAAAGAGAGAGGAGGAGAGGAAGAGAAGAAAAGAATTCTCCAAAATGAAACACTAAAACTTTAATTATAACAACACTTCTACATAAAAGCTCTACATATTACAATGATCTGCATAGCCTCCCTTTTATACAGGGTTTAGAGGTACAAAATGTCAAAGGGGGCGGAGTCATGGTGGTTGGTGGAGTAGGTGGAGTAGTGGAAAATGTTGAATGACTTTTGGTAAGTAGAAAATTCTAGAGATTCTTTGTCTCTGAAATCATGCAGCTCTGAAGTCATTACATTCGTCACTTTTGAGCCAAGTGGTCTTCATGACGATTGTAGGTCTAGATCTTAGCTTTCAAATGGCTTTGGTTTGAGTCTAATATCATTTCTATAGCTCCAGATACGTTCAAATTACTGCACACTACTCAGGCCCAGTTGCAGCTCCTCTGTTCTGACTTCCAAGCCCAATATCACCTCCAAGGAGTCTGAATCGGGAGAAGTGTTCAACATGAAAGTTGTAGATTTGAGTCTTAACTATCAATCATCAAAATTTTAGCCTATTATACAACTTTCACTACGAGCAGTGTAATGAACAGTACAAATAGGTCATTCTGCCAGGAGCAACACTTTAGTTCTTGATTCAATGCCAATTAGAGCCATCCAAACGTGTGATTGAGTCTTTGATGTCTTCATGAAAATTGTAGAGCTCTCTCTTATCTTTAAAATGACATAAGATTCACCTTAAACATCCACCTACAGCCCAAGATATGATCCAAATACAGGATTAGTGTAAGACGTAAATCATGCTGAAAAATTCAATTAAACCCATTTTGAGTTCAAAACATACAAAACATAACTAAACTTAATTTATTAAGTGCATGGAGAGTGTAAATGACTAAACATAAGGGTTTCTTAATGAATAAAATATGTGATTATCAAATTCCCCTACACTTAGCTTTTTGCACTCCTGGGCAAAACTCAATGACCAAAACAAGGACATAAGAGATTAACAAAAATTTCAATTCCAACGACATTGAAGAGCCCAAAATTTTACAATCAAGAAGAATAACCAAAGGTTCAAGGGATCAAAACATTCATGAGTTAACAATTCTCCATATCTCAAACTAACAAGCAAGGTATCTTCAACATGAATCGAGAATGATAGATCTTCACAAGATTCCCTCTCAAGTGTTTAAAAGGTAGGTATTTCACTCAATTCAACCCATGAAAATTGCACTACCATAAGCTTGCTTATCTTCTACTTCTCCACTACTCAAAACACATGCACACACAAATCATGAGGACTTTATTCAAGGTTGTAGTGAGGTCAAGGTAACAGAAGAGGATAAAATGGATATGAGAAGATAAATACCAAAGGGAATAAAAACAAATGAGAGCTGAGTTCAAATAACAAGCATAAAAGTTCATCCCAACTCTAATGTATATTTCTTTACATATTCATTTCCCAATCCTTTTCTTTTCTTTTTTTTTTCTTTTTTTTTCTTTTTTTTATTCCTTTTTTTTTTAACTCTTTCCTTTTTCAACAACCATTTTGTACACACACCCCCACACTTGTTCAAAAACTCATCCATTAACCAAGCTAATGTTCTTTTATTCCCTAAGGTAAAGTAAGAACACGATTTTTTATTTAAGGCACATAATGAGCTAGAAACAAGGAATGGTCAAATAAGCTCAAAGGGGTTAAGTAAAGGAAAATATACAAGGTTGGCAGGAATCAAAAAAATTTTCAAGAAGTCAAAAGAGTGCTTGATATCATATTGAAAACAAGGTTGGCTATTTGGTTAAACTAGCTAATTAATAAAGATGGTCTCAAAAAGAATCAAAACAAGTTCTAGAGTGATCATTAACATGAGTGAAAATCACACAAGAAAGAAGAGAACGGCATAAATGTTGAATCCATCCATTAGGCTCAAAATCTCACAAGGTATGCATCCATCAAACTCAATTCATCAATTCAATCATCCATCACCAAGCATATCATTTCAAGAAGGGAGAAAAGTTATTCAATCATGCAATGAACCCTTTTTTTTTGTTTTTTTTGTTTTTTTTTGTTTTTGTTTTTTTTAACAACAAAACAAAACAAAAAAAATGCTAAAATCTCTCCCCCACACTTAATATAACATTGTCCTTAATGTAAAAGAGAGAGATAGAAAAGAGCAACACAACCTGATAAGAAGTGAATCAACGCCAAGCAGGAAAAGAAGCACACTGTCAGTGCCATATCAGACCCTAAAAAGAAATCAAATAATAAAACTTAAGTACTTTCACAATTTAATACTAATTAATTACTACCTAAAAACACTCCTTACTCTGCCACCAATTAAGATGCGTCTCAAGAGTAGAATTACTCCTTACTCTGCTATCACTAATTAGTTTAATAAGTCTATGACAATCATATCATACTTTCCAAACAAAAAAAAATTTTTTTTTTTGGGTCAACTATCCTTCCCCCCCAACTAGATCACAACATTGTCCTCAATGTTAAAATATAGATAAGTAAAGGATAGAAGATATTACCTGTTGGAGAAAGCAAACACAAATTTAAACAGACACAAAGTACAATAAAATCAAATCGATTAAAGAGAAAGTGTCAGATCTGGCTTGCTTTTCTTGTTACTTCCTTCGCTGCTGCCTGTTGACCAATCTATCTGAGCTAATACCTTATCAGGTACATACTCAAAAGCTTCCAATTTATCAATGAGCTCATCAATAGTGGAGGCAGAGATAAGAAGTTGTCTTGCCGAAGGAGTGATAAATTTCTGTTCCACAGCTTTGTCAAGAAAAAATAACAAAAGGTCAAAGAAATTATTAACATTCAACAAACCAATGGGTTTATGGTGGATGTTCAGTTCAGCCCAAGAGACAATTTGAAAATTTTCTTCCAAAGTACCAAAACCACAGATTGTTTGTGGATATGGCTCACATCTGCCTCTGGTTGAACGTCCAATAACGGCTTAAACGTCTTCTATGAGTCGAGGATAAGCTTCCCATCCAATTTTCTTATAAATTGGCAAACAGGGTCTTTTAGAGTCAGATTCCCAAGACTGTAGCATTTTTCTTCATCCTTGAAGAGACTCCACAATTTAAGAATTTCACGATGCACTAATCCACAAGAATGCGTCTCAAGAGTCAATAAGATATCATCTAATGACTCCTTACTCAGTCCATTCTTAATGAAGAAAATTTTATCTTCTCTATTTGCAGAAGCCATCCCCAAAGTACGACATCGCTTGTTACAGTTCCATCGTCCACATTTGTGACAAACTTGTAACCTTTTTGCTCTTCTCCTTTTAGAATATGAACTTCTTCCAAAACCGGGCATATATGAGTCAAATGAAATTGAGGACTCACCTGCTAATCGGACCTTTGCTTCAATTATCCAGCGTACATCTTCTGGCATACCTTTGTGCATTAACAGTCTCAATCTTTCACATCGATCTTTGTAGATTTTTCTCAGAGCATTTTGAGGAAGAGAAGGAAAATATTTGCTCAGGTTTGAAAGAATGACATCCATTTTGAAGGAGAAGAAGGGTTCAGTTATTTTGGGAAACTGAAAAATAAACCGACTTGAGAGTCACAGAGTACCGTATCCGCCACTTAACCGGCAACACAAAAAAAAACTCAAGAACTTGGTTTTCCAGGAATGGTTGAGTCCTTGGCCATTAACTTTAAGCGCATTACCATTCCTAGGATCCTCATTATCTACGGCCCCACGTGTTTGACAACCAAAGAACCGCGCCACCTAGATCTCAATTTTCCAAGGAGTAGGTGTAGATGATAATCTCAAAGCAGAACTTTTTTGACCAATTTCTGCAGCTTTTGCAAAAGGTTTAACAGACCTTGCATAAAGTAGGCCAATAAAATCCATACTGCGAGATTTCCGCAGTTGTTGTCGCTGAAGAAAAAAAAAAAACCTCCACATGCTTCCGAGTGACAAAATTTAATGTCACTACCTACCTCATTGTCTGGCACACAACCATTTTTTTTTAATCAAAAACTTTTTTTTGTGTCCATTGAAGCGGCATCTTACTTATCAAGTGGGGTAGACGACTTCTTGCAAGTGGACCTCCTCCAAAATATCCTCTTGAGCTCCCTCATAAAATGGTTTGAGGCGATGTCCATTGACTGTGAAAGCTTTTGTAGTAGTCTCACTTGTAACCCGCATGACAGACCATAAAGAAAAATCTTAGTAACAACAAATGGACCAAGCCACCTAGATCTGAGCTTCCCGGGCATGAGCTTGAGGCGGGAGTTATAGAGAAACTCCCACCGGGGTCCCATTACTTGAAGTATAATGTCCGAGACCAAGTTAAACTTGAAACATGACTGAAACATGACTTGAAACAGAGAGCTTCCATCGGGGTCCCATTGGCCTTCCTTAATTCCTTTGGCTTCAAAGACTAGAATGCAATATGTATATTTGATCAACTTGATTTTCCTTGTTTATATTGGACCATGGCTCAAAAATAAAATCCACCACAAGAGAGTGACCGCCATCCCAAGGTGCTCTTCTTCTCCTTTTTGAAAATTCTTCAATGGCTTTCAACTCAAGGGTAGGTGGTTCTTTGCACCGAAGGTATCAAGCTAGTTGAAGAAATTAATTCTGCCGATTTAATTGCGACATCACCGTAATATGTGTACAATCTTCCAAAACAACATGATCATAACTCTTATAATAAGGAAATTTCGAACATGTAGCAAGATCTCCCACAACAAAAAATTTCGAACATATAGCACACAACTTATCACCATCACAAGAAGCACACAAATCACCACACACAAAGTCATCAAAATCAAGAATCTCGTGAAATGCCTCACACAAGTCAAATATGAATTATCAACCAAATTATCAATTAAATCAACATGAAAAATAGAATGTTCTTCATGGAGCTCTTTATCCTTCTCACCTCATGTATCTTTTTGGTCTCAATGGCTCTCTCAGTGGAAAGGAAAGAGCCACCGCAGTCGTTGTCTTCGCTCATGGGCAACAACCGATTTCTTCCACCCTCGATTCTTGGGCCGGTTCATCGAAAAATGTTTCTTCTCTTGGTTGATGCTTGTCGGCTAGTTGAGGCTCGATGATGCTTCTCTGCATTTTTTCGACCTCAAAGATAATGGCACTCACATTCCCATTTGGATTGGGAATTGTTTGGGAAGGGAGTTGGCTAGAACCTTGGGCCTCATTCGACTCAATGAGGAGGCCATTGTCCAATCCTGGGTTTCTAAATTCGTGTGATTGCCTCTCCCTCTGTTGGAATTGAATATTGTTAGTGGCCATCCGCTTCACCAAATCTTCCAATGATGGCTCGGTTTCATGGCTACTTTGGACTTGGTTGTTGCATAGGGTCATTGGTATGGTGGTTTACTAAGAAAGACACCTGTTGTAGCAACGATTGATATGGAAAAACAGAACTACCATCTCGAAGTGTATGACATGCATATGTGGGATGAGATGAACAAGAACAAATGGCACACACAATGCAGCTATTTGCGCAGTAATTGTTGTCTCACTACTAACTGCCTCACCAAAGAAGTCAATTCCTCAAGTTTGTACTCCATTATGCAAAGTCATATCAATCTCAGAATCAATATCAAGTAATTGGCTAGCAAAAGACCTAGTCATGCATTATCCAAAGCACATAAAACACAAAAATAACAAACAAGCAGAATACACTAGACAACACTAAAAATCTACCAAAATAAATATAATTCGCCTATCTAAACATTTTTAAAAATTATGGGACTTGTACAGCATAAAAACTACACAAAAATGAAACTAAAAAATACAATAAAAAATATTAAAAAATTGAAAAACTGGTCTAAACGATGGATTTTGGAAAAACCAGGGATGACCTCACAATTTATTGTGAGTCTTGTTTATTAGGCCGTTTTCCTTTAACTGACCAAGTTTCAACACATTCTGGGCACATTTTTTGTCAGTACGAAATTCTGCAAAATGACCCGTAATCACCTGTTTTCTCCTAAAAATCACCAAAACACAGCAACACAAAGGTTAGTGAGGGGTTAGTAGTTAAATATACTCTTAATAAGATTGAACAAAATCAGAATGATCCCCGGCAACGGCGCCAAAAATTTGACAACTGTCGAGATTACCAAATTTAAATCAATTTATAACCGATTTACCAAAACTACTTGTAGCATAAGGTAACACCGGGTCGAGCCCGTAGATCACTCTAATTATGAAGTCAGATTAAGAGGTTAATAAATAGGGAGGAAAAGTTTTGCAAGATTAAACAACAAAGAACAATTTAAATGAGTAAACAAGATTGAGAAAACAACCAATCCAAGAGAATTAACAAATCTTGATTTTAATCCATCCTTGATCTTTATAAACTGCTCAACTATCAACCTAATTTTTGGTCTTAGATCACATCAAGACGCCTCTCAATGATCCATGGATCTTCTACTAGAAATGCTTCTAAAATTTAATTAATTAAGGTTAGACAAATTAAGCATCCATCCAAAACCCAAATTAACTTAAAAACCAAGATCCAACCAAGCTAAATATTTAATCAAACACCTTTGATGCATTATTTAGCCTCTGAATTCATCTCTTGGCACATGATAATTACGCAATTAACTTTTGCAAATCCCAATCAAATTAAGCATTAAATCAGAATTTAAACAAGAGAAGAAGAGAAAGAGAAACTTGATTAATAGATGAACGTATAACAATTAAAATAAGATCTCAAGATTAATCATCAAGCTTGTCAATCTCTTGGATTGATTAAAGAAGTTTAGCTCTCCATAGCCATCACCATTAGATAACCTTCAAGAACCATACAAAAATGAAAATAACAAAGAGAGAGGAGGAGAGGAAGAGAAGAAAAGAATTCTCCAAAATGAAACACTAAAACTTTAATTATAACAACACTTCTACATAAAAGCTCTACATATTACAATGATCTGCATAGCCTCCCTTTTATACAGGGTTTAGAGGTACAAAATGTCAAAGGGGGCGGAGTCATGGTGGTTGGTGGAGTAGGTGGAGTAGTGGAAAATGTTGAATGACTTTTGGTAAGTAGAAAATTCTGGAGATTCTTTGTCTCCGAAATCATGTAGCTCTGAAGTCATTGCATTCGTCACTTTTGAGCCAAGTGGTCTTCATGAAGATTGTAGGTCTAGATCTTAGCTTTCAAATGGCTTTAGTTTGAGTCTAATATCATTTCTATAGCTCCAGATACGTTCAAATTACTGCACACTACTCAGGCCCAGTCGCAGCTCCTCTGTTTTGACTTCCAAGCCCAATATCACCTCCAAGGATTCTGAATCGGGAGAAGTGTTCAACATGAAAGTTGTAGATTTGAGTCTTAACTATCAATCATCAAAATTTTAGCCTATTATACAACTTTCACTACGAGCAGTGTAATGAACAGTACAAATAGGTCATTCTGCCAGGAGCAACACTTTAGTTCTTGATTCAATGCCAATTTGAGCCATCCAAACGTGTGATTGAGTCTTTGATGTCTGCATGAAAATTGTAGAGCTCTCTCTTATCTTTAAAATGACATAAGATTCACCTTAAACATCCACCTACAGCCCAAGATATGATCCAAATACAGGATTAGTGTAAGATGTAAATCATGCTGAAAAATTCAATTAAACCCATTTTGAGTTCAAAACATACAAAACATAACTAAACTTAATTTATTAAGTGCATGGAGAGTGTAAATGACTAAACATAAGGGTTTCTTAATGAATAAAATATGTGATTATCAATGAAACATGAGGGCTTTCAAATATATACTTCAGGGGGTCTATTCGGGAGATCAACCAAGTGGTGTAATACAACATGTATTGCCTTAGCCGCCTTGAGGTCCATACTAGAGCACAACAAGTTTTTTCAATAGCCATGTAACGGGCTTCAAAGTCATTAAACTTCTTACTCAGATAATAAATTGCCTGCTCCCTTTTCTCTGATTCATCATACTGCCCCAACATTGCTCCCATTGAGATTGACAGTACGGTTAAGTACATTATTAGAGGCCGACCAGGTGAAGGTGGTACCAAAACAGGAGGATTCACTAGATAAGCTCTTATCTTGTCAAAAGCTCATTGACATTCCTCATCCCATTTTCCTGGCTGGTGTTTCTTCAGTAGCTTGAATATAGGCTCACAAGTACTGGTCAAGTTGGCAATGAATCTAGCAATGTAGTTAAGACTCCCGAGGAAACTTCTCACTTCACGCTCTGTCTTACGAGCAGGCATCTCCTGTATTACTTTCACTTTATCCAGATCTACCTTTATTTCTTCTCTACTAACAAGGAATCCGAGTAGCTTTCCAGTGGATGCTCCAAAAACACATTTAGCAGGGTTCAACCTCAGCTTGTACTTTTTGAGTCTTTCAAACAGCTTACGTAAAACTGCCACATGACTTTCTCCTTCTCTAGACTTGGAAACTACATCATCCATGTATACCTCAATCTCCTTGTGCATCATGTCATAGAACAATGCAACCATAGCGCGTTGATAAGTAGCCCCAGTATTCTTTAATCCAAACAGCATCACTGTGTAGCAAAATGTCCCCTAAGGAGTGATGAAAGTGGTTTTTTCTTTGTCGTTGACATCCATGGGGATTTGATTGTACCCTGAGTATCCATCCATGAATGAAAACCTGTGATTCTTAGCAGTGTTATCAACCAAAACATCGATATGAGGGAGTGGGAAATTATCCTTCGGACTAGCCTTATTCAGATCCCTGTAGTCTACAGACATTCGGACTTTCCCATCCTTCTTAGGCACAGGCACAATATTGGCTACCCACTCTGGGTGTCTTGACACTTCTACAAATCCTGCTTCTAGCTGCTTAGTCACCTCTTCCTTAATCTTCAGGGACATATCAAGATGCATCCTCCCTAACTTCTGCTTCTTTGCCTCAACATCTGGATGTAATGGGATTTTATGAGATGCTATCTCTGGATCTAATCCAGGCATATCCCGATAAGACCAAGCAAATACATCCATATACTCTTTGAAGAGTGCAATCATTTCTTCACATTCGGGATTTTTCACCATTTTCAACTCATTTTTCTCTTCCTTTGTCCCCATGTTAATCATCTCTGCTTCTTCGCCATTCAAGTCAAATCCTTTCTCTGAATACTCCATTAATTTTTCAAAACTTTCAACAACTTCTCCTTCTTCATCAAATCCAGGGTCTTCTTCCTCAAACATCGCATGGGAATCAATTAATGAGTTTGCAAGATCCCTTTTGTGAGACGAACTTTCTACGAGACTCAGATCCCTGGAAAGTAATTTGTGTGGAGTTGGAAAAGCAAACTAGAGTGGGAATGATAAAGGAAAGAAAAAAACAAAATATTATACAAAAAGGGAAATTGATAAATGCAAATGGACAAGTCAAAGTGCAACGAGGAGGAATGTTGAATAATCATGCAAATTCATTAAGTTGATGTCTCAAACAGCACAAACATAAGCTCAAAACACAGCCAATCTTAAATATCAGCTTAGTACAAATATGACCAGACAATTGGAAACAATCACTGGTTCGGACTACCAGTTCTTCAGTGGCTCCTCATCAGCAGAGGGACGGATTGCCTTGCTATCTTCTGGGCCTTCTTCATGCAACGCATTAGCAATGGGATGGCATTGGGAGCGAATGAATTATCCAGACATGATTACCTCGGCTGGTGCTGGGAATGTTTCCCTCAGGTAGGGAATATGCTTCATCTTGCCCTTGTCATTTTTCTTTCCGAGGGTCATGCTCCTTGTTCTCTCTTCTAGGGATGCTTCATACCCTAACCCAAACTTGTCCCACTTTTCCTGGAAGGACACTGGCGATCGAGTACCTTGTAATTGTGAGCCCAAGCCTTTTCCTTCTTCGTATCCACTGCTTGCCATAATCCGGGCCACCACCTGATCCACACTTTGCGTCGAAGATTCATCCTTACTAACTCCAGTCTCAACTATTTCAAAACTATGCCACAAATTCTCTTCATCTTTCTCTGCACTCTCCACATATGGCACTGAAACTGGTTTTGACAACATAATCTCTTCTTCTCCATGTATAGTAATGACTGACCCATTTTCAATGTATTTAACCCTCTGATGTAGGGTAGAGGGAACAGTACCAGCAGCATGGATCCATGGTCTCCCCAAGAGCATTGTGTAACCGAGCTCAATATTCATAACTCAGAACAATACTTGAAAGTTACTTGGACCAATCTCTAGCGATAACATCTTCTCTCCCAAGATGCCTCTCTTATTTCCATCAAAGGCCCGTACCACCATTTCTCGGTGTGACAATTCATCCTTACTTATTGATAATGAAGTCAGAGTCGACATAGGTAGGATGTTCAGTGCAGACCCCCCGTCTATCAACACCTTTGCAACTATATACCCTTTGCATTTGAGGGTTATATGCAAAGCCCATGGATTTCTCTCAGACCGAGAAATGATCTCTTCCTCAGTAAAAGTGATCATGTTGACACGTTTCACCGGGTCCACCATTTTGACGACACTTTCGGGCGTAACATCAGGCTTGACATAGGCTTCGTTCAGAATTCTCAGTAATGCTTTCCGGTGTGTCTCAGATGTCAAGACGAGTGATAAAAGAGATATTCGGGCCGGCGTCTTCTTCAACTGTTCCACCACATCATATTCGCTTTGCTTCATTATCTTCAAGAACTCTTCTTCCTCTTCCTTCCTCTTCTCCTCTTCTTTTGCAGTTTCTTCCCCACTTACTTCTTTGACAATTTTTCCTTTTTCTATTTCTCCTGGGCTATAACATTGCCCACTCCTTGTGATTCCTCCTACCCCGACTATGTTAGTCACTGGGTCTCCCTCCTGATGTACTTCTGCAACTCGGGTATTTGAAGTTCCTTCCCCGACTCCTTTTATCTCTACCTTTGTTTCATAGCTCTAGGGCACTGCGCGGGTGTCATTACAAGCAAATGACGTTGGCTTCTTAACTGTCAATATTACTTTTCCTGGCGCCGAAGCTTGGCTAAGAGGTGGCACCTTAAGTACAAATCATTCAATCACATTGACCTCTTCAGAGGAAGTTACCCCTGGCCTTGCTTGTATTACTCCCAATGTGAGCAATCTTTGGACTCGAACCTTAAAGTCCTAGCAGTTCTCAATATCGTGTCCTGTTTCCCCACAATGGTAAACGTACCTGGACTCTTCATCATGCCTCTCCTCTTCTTTCACCGATGAAGCTGGTGCAGTGATAACATAACCTGCTATCTTCAGTCCCTCAAATATTTGAATCATCGGCGTATGTAGGCTCATGACTTCTTTTATTGGAGGTCCTTCCATCTCCACGGCATTCGCCTTATTCCTTCCACCATGATTAGGGATTGGGTTGTTAACGATACTGGGTCCAGCCTCTTCTTGAATGTCAAGTTTCCCATAAGCAATAAGCTTCCTTACTGCAGTCTTGAAAGCCTCACAATCTTCAATTGAATGTCTTGGGATATCCATGTGGTATTTGTAAGTCAAATTCAGGTTATACCATGCTAGGAACGGTGGTTCTAAGGGATGTATAGGATTTCCTGAAATGAGGTGGGTATCGAATAGCTTTTGGAATAGGTCCGCATTTGAAATGGACAGTCTTGGGAAAGGGGGTAGGTTTTGAGGACGAAAGTGACCTTGATTCTGGAAGTTTGGCCGAGGTTGTGGGTGATTTGGGTAGGTTTGTGGAGGTGCAGGTGGGTATCGGCATAGGTTGGGCGAGTTGGTATATATGGTTGTGGTGTGGGAACATTATTGATTTGGAATTACGGAGTTGGGGTAATGTTTGTGGTAGGCATAACTTGGTGGGGCGGGTAATAAGGAAGTGTAGGTGTTTAGTATGGAAGGTGAGGGTTAAGGTTATATGGTAGTTGGTGGCTTGAGTTTTGTGGGGAATATCGAGGTCTGAAGGTCTGCTGGCGTTGGACATAATTCACCTCAGGTTTCTTCTTTTTCGGTTGGAATCCCTTCTTGAGGGCAGTATTCTCCGTATTGCTCACCGGCAACTTCCCAGCTTTGGCCAAAATCTCTATCCTTTCTCCCGCTATTATCAAGTCTGCAAAATCCTTATAGGCTACCCCGATCATTGCCCCGATAAAAAGATTTTGTAAGGTTCCCAGGAAATATGAACACATCTCAAATAGTGTTAATGGGGGCTGAACTTGAGCTGCCAAGGCTCTCCACCTCTGTGCGTATTATCTGAAAGGTTCATCATTTCCTTTCTGCATCGAGCTCAATTGTTCCTGGATCAGAGTTGCGTCCAGATTAAATTTGTATTGGTCCATGAATAGGTCAGCCAATTCTGTCCAACGAGAAATCTTAGAGTGGTTTAATTGAAGATATCACTCTAAAGCAGGACCTGTAAGACTCTCGTGGAAAAAGCTAATGAGGAACTTATCATCCCTAGACCAAACAGCCATCTTGGTTCTATAACTGATCAAATGAAACCGAGGGTTGCCACTTCCATCATACTTGGCAAAATCAGGAATCTTGAAGTCTTTAGGGATTACGACATCTGTGGTAGGACACAATTCTTCTATTCTCAGAGGTCCATAAGCACTGGGGCCCTTGATTGCCTTAATTTGTTCCTCCACTTTCTCCATCCACTTTTCCTTCATCCTATCTTTCTCGGTCATGACGTGGCTATTCCCAGAGTGAGGTATTGTTGCTTGCCTTGTAATGGACACACGAGGTTGTTCCCAGGTAGGGCCAGCATAACCAGGAACTTTATTATGAGCACCTTCCAAAGTGCGATACCTCTCCCCAATAGGCATGACAATCGATGTCGTTTGAGGTGGTTGTTCATGGATCCCCACAGTGATGCCTGAGGTTATAGTCGGGAATATCGGGGCAGTCATTGATGGCATATTTACATATGCTTTAACCCCATTTGTACATCTATTTCCACTGATTAAGTGGAGAGACTCCCTCACATCTTGCAGTATTACTTCCAACCTTACTTGGGCCTCTGACATCTCATTTATTCTCCCTATCATTTCATCCACTTCTTTGCTCAAGTTTCTCCCTGCCTCAGGATTATTAGCAGCCATTCTGGTCTGATATCTGGTATTATGAACTCGGGTTTGATTGGTATCTTCTTTCCTAGGCTGCGCAATGATTCCTGAATCAAATTGATTTATTAAAACAAAACAACATTAAACAAAGAAAAAGGAAAGAAAAAGTTAGTGCTATTGTGAGGATGCTTGGTGATTGTGGAAAGATTTGCACGGACATTCAATAGCAATGCAGGATCCCAAATTCTGCACTTCGGGTTTATCACCCCTTAGGCAAGAATATGGTTGACAGCGATCCCAAGGGAGTATTCTCTCCTCAATGGGTGCTATCTTCTTGGATATTCACAGGCAATGCAGTTATTCTTTCACTGAATACTAGGCTTTCTGTACTTTCGCTGAAGGACAAATTGTCTCAGGTCGAGAGCACAATTGACAACCTATTCAAGAGGGCATTCACCCCTCAATGAATAATGTCCAGGTGAAAAATAGTAAAATCAATGTTTGGAGCAAAACACTGCAATCGGTCATTCATATTCATTTCAAATTTTAATCAGTATAAGGTCTTAGACTCCTCAAAAAAGTAACATAAATAACATTACGTTAACAACTTTGTTTGTTTTTTCCTAAGACCTTTAGCAAGACCTCGACAATACTTCATGAACTCGGCTATTTTTTGTGGTAGCCATAACAATGGATTCAGTCAAATCTGAAGGTCTGCCTCTTCAAAATGATCAACCAGTTGCACAGCATGATATTGCACGCTGTTAGACATGTTTTCATATTTCTTCTTCCATTCTTCTTTTTCAGCCCTTTGATCTTGTGCTACTGATTGCCACACTTCTGCCCATTCTTCTTTTTCCCTCACTAGTCTTTGGGCTTCGAGTCTCCACTGCTCATGGTCTCGTCCCAACTCTTGAATTTTCCGCTTTAAATGTTCATTCTTTTGGTTTGCTTCCACGAGTGCATCGTGATACTTGGTAGCTAATGCGCATCCTTGGTCAGAGCGGCACTTTGCTTCAGTCAGAGCTTCTTGTAAGGCTTGCATTCTACGATCTTGTACCCTAGCATTCACCTCCAACTTTCATTTCTCTTACAAAACCAACGCCATTGTCTCTTCCTGAGCGCTTATCTTTGCTCGCAATTCATGAACTTCTGTTGTGGTCTTTTCAAATTCTATCTTCTTTCCTTTCCTTGCTCTTTTTACTCGACTTGGGGTCTCAGCCATATCTACACATGTATCTTTTAAATATTCAACTTCATCAGCTAGCTTCTGGCATCGACTCTGGTGGATGACTACTTTTAACTCAACGGCTTCCTTTCCTTGTTCCAAGACTTTCATTTGTGCTTTCAATCTTTCCATCTCAGTGGCCATTTGAGGTATGATTTGAGGATGACCTTTATCGTCTAAAACTGTCTGAGGGATACTATTTTGTACCCTTCTTACCTCTCTCCATTACAAGTATTCAGGGGTACAGACCACCACATGCTTCCCTAATTCCTTTGTTCCTGCCATATGAATATTCTTCCAAGCATCTCTAATATCTTTTTCTCGCTTAGTAGTGCTTCCATCTTGCTGGTATAAGAAGCTGAACCCCTTCAAGTTGCTTTTAGTTGGGCATATATTGAGTCCATCGGAGTTATCTAAGCATAAGAATTGGCGCGTATGATACACCACCTCTAGGGCTCATCAAAGGAACATTAGGAAAGTCACCACAGCTGAAAACTATCTCTTCTCCATGATACCATGGGCATACCCATTTGAAAGAATCTGGCCCCATCCTTATGAACTCATTTTTCCATTCATAAGCTTTTTGTTGCTTCACTGGTATGCGACCAAAATTCCTTAACGGGTCAGGTAAGAGTCCTAGGCGATTCTGTATATCCATATGTGTCATGATCCAAACGTACAATATATGTGTACAGCATCGAATCTTTCCACCACCCTTTTGATGACAGATTTCCATTGTCAAAAAAGTATCAGCAAGAATAGCAGGGACTAGATTTGTTTTATACTTCTCAAACTTGAAGAATAGATCTATTGCTGCTTGATCTACCATATCTGAGGTAAATGAGAATAACACTAACCTAAAGATGGTTAAGGCCAGTGTTTTGTTGAAGAAATCCCACTTTCCTTGTTGTGCTAGATACTGAAGATGTGCTTTAAGGTAGCATTTCTTCAAGCCTTCTGTTCCTCCTCTTTTTTCCATGCCCAAATGATTTGTTTGAGCCCCTATCAGTTCTACTATATTCCCTACTGATACATAATACCCTCCATAAAGATAAACATTTGGGTGCTTGCTCATTGGGAGTCTTAACATGATAGTGTACTCTTCAATAGTGTGCAATATCTAGGTTAGGCAACTCAAAACATTTCAGAGCATGGTTCTAAAATTGAGCTAGGCCACTCAAGACAGGCTCTTCAACTGTGATGGGCAGTAAGTCCAGGATCTGCCCATAACTACTTGAGAACTCTGATCGAGCTTCAGGAGTCATCTGTTGAGTAATGTCTCTCATATGCCTCAGATCACTGCCATTAACTGTAATCTTCATGTTCCTCTTGAGGTCAACTGCATTGCTTATGTTTTGCCCACGACACACTTCTTCCATTCTTTGCTATTGATAAGTACCAATCTTTCCACTTTACCAAACAAACTCACCCTACAGAATTAAAAAAGAACAAAAAAGTGTAAGCATGCCAGAAAAAGGGAAGGGTGCATCCTAAGGGTACCTTTTATCGAGGTAACTCTAGGGAATGTATCCTAATAACCTACATGGAGAAACCCTTTTAGGGTTGTAAACCCAAAAGATGATGCATGATATGCAAATACATTTTTTTTTTTGCTAAAAGGGTTATGACAATGCAAGATGAGATATCCCACTTTTTTTTTATGCAGTGAATGACATGAGAATGCAAGATATTTTTTTCTTTTTTTTCCCATTTTTTTTGATGCTATGAAAATGTAAGCCATGAGTAATGCAAGATGAAGTATATATATATATATATATATATTGCTTTGATTATTTTTAACAAAAATGCATGAATGAATGATATGTGGAAACGATAAATAAAGAAAGAATTTTTTTTTTTTTTTGCTAAGAATGGAAATGTAAGATGATGTATTTTTGATGATTTAAAAAAAATGAAAATGAAAATGTAAAAATGAAACACATAAAGAAGATATAGATAAAGAAGAAGTACGCCCCCTTTGTGCCCTAGTTAGGTGGAACTTAAAGGTTGGATTGCCTTAAGGTCACGACTCTAATTTTGGCAGCCATTACGTTCGATCTATCAGTGCAAGATTTTCGGGACAGATCTAAACTTCTAAAAGTCATGGTCCTCAGATTGCCCTTATCTATAAAGATAAGGTCCCAATTCATGAATCAATCACAAGTAGGGATAAACCCTCTCAATATGACTAGTCCATGATATTAGTAACAATTTGAGTGGTGTCTCAACAAATGTCAAGTGAGCATAAAGCCCCTCAATAACAAAAGTCGAGACCCCTCCTATTCCTCGGCTTCGCACAGACTCGGGTATAGAGCCCAAAAAGTATGTGAGGTAAGTGATAGTGACGTGTGTGAGGGAGCATACAAACCTGTACAAAAAAATTAAAAAAAAAATTACCCCCAACCTGCAAAAACAAATATACAACAACCAGCCAGCAATTATCTATCTTAGGGTTTCAACAATTATGTACAAAATATATATACAAGTCAAAATATACACAGGACAATGTTATCAAATATTTACATAAAAGTACAAGATAAAATTTATATACAAGCAAATAAGAAAACAAAAACAAAGAGAAAAAAAGGGTAAAATAAATAAATAGAGATTATCAATAATTTGCACAATTAACAACAGGCTTGACTCTCTCATCATCCCCAGCGAAGTCGTCATCTGTCGCGACTGTGATCGCGGTGAAAAATAGAAACTCACAGGATTTTAGAAAATGAAAAAATGAAAAATAGAGTCGCCACCAATTTTATTTTAATTTAGGAAAAATTGGAAAAAAAATTTGAAAATGGTCTTTGGAACCAGATTGGATTCGGGAGTCGGTTATGGATAGGGAAAGACAGAAACTTAATCCCACAACACCCCTAACACACCCATTCTAAAATAGTACCTTAAGTTAATTGTGCAAATTATTAATAATCCTTGAAAATATTTATTTTATCCTTTTTTGTAAAACATTGTAACTATTTATAAAAAGAAAACCACAAAATTATGAAAATTTAATTTTGGCTTGACAGAAATGAAATTCTACTCCTACGTATCCTCGGGTGCAATAAGGATCTCAAAGTCACGTAGTTCTCTCTCGTTAGGATCCATAGATTTAAGAATTGAACAATAGTTGGAGTTATGTGATTTGGACCTAGATCTTTTCTTAAGAGAATCTATAGGTTGTATTTGAGTTAAAACAAGTATAGGGGTATGGATGAGTGTTAAAAATCACTAAGAAACTAATTTTTAGATGATTGGAAGTAAGATTTGAACCTTGGAACAGTGCCACAATTCTACAGAGTGAGCTACAGAGTGTCTGGTTAAGAGACACGACCAGAGTCCGAAGACACGGGAGAGGGGGTCGTGTCCCTCTCTGCCTATTCTAATACATGAAATTATGCTAATAGAGTAAGACACCGGGGGGGCGTGGCGTGTCATCAGACATGGCCCATGTCTAAGGCCATAATCTTCAAAAATGTCATTTTTGATGTTTTGAAGCTATGAACTAGATGAGATCATTTGTATATGTTTCTTAAGTTATGTTAATACAAAAATGGGGATAGTTATAAGGAAAATTATCACCAAGTATGTATTAAGAAGTATAAGGCCTTTGTGCATCCAAAAGTGAAGGATTGCTCGAGGTAAGAACATAGCACCTTAGGTAACCTAGTGTTGCGTTAGATATCACTTAAGATGTGATGAGATAGTGCAATAGAGACAAGCATACTAGGATGGATTGTAGGGTTCACTCTAGTAAGAATAAGGAAAGTATAAGCCTTAGGATATCCAAGAGTAGTAGATTACCTTTAGAAGGTACCTAGAACCTTAAGCAACAAAAGGTTGCAAGTATGAACCACTCTTGTGTTAGATTCACTTGAATGGAGATAAGGTTGTGTATTTAGTTTCGAAGAGAGAATATTGTGTACTAAGTCTCTAGTTAAACGGGACTTTGTGCATTGAAGAATACACAAAAAGACGAATATTGACTTGTAAGCTTGTCATATTCATTAAGTATGCTAAGTTCTAGAGAAATGCTCATTTGTTTCCTTAAGCAAGGTTGAATGAGGCATTAGCTAAAATAAACTCTTTTACTAGGGTGAGTTGAGTCTATAGGAACGTTCAGGTGGTGTTTATGTAAGAGGTAAATATAACACTATGCTTTTTCATACACTAGTTAGTTAATCTTATTTGTATGTAAAAGTGAAGAATCTTAGTGCAATGAAAAGTAAGGGTTTACTAAAGATAAGTGTCTAGCACTTACGGTAACTTATTGTTACTTAGCTTCATTATAGATGTGATGATGAAGGGTGTTAGATATAAGTAAACTAGGATAAGTTGGCATTGACTACCTGTGAATGTGACTTATATGACGCAAGGTCATTTAGCCAAGAAGGAAGGGAGTCAAGAAGTTCCTAAGGGTGTAATACCCTAGAAAATTATGTTAGGCTTGTATATGGTTACAGAGGTAGCCTAATACTTACTTAACATGGCTATATAATTTTGTGACTTTCTGAGCATGTTTAGGCACTTTGCTGTAACACAATATGAGAAATACAACAGTTATTTGCTTCAAAAGTGGTTTAAACTGCTTAGTTAGTGAAAATAAAAGTGGAGAATTTGTTTCCAAGTCACAAATGTGGAAACTGTGCTACAGTTAAAGTTTGAGAATTTTTTGAGTTAGTTTAGCATTTTTAAGCATATTAGTTGTGCATTTTAGTGCTGGTTTGACCGCTAGTTGATATAGAAATATCAATTTTTAGCGAAATAAAATTTTTAGTGAATCTTAAGATTTATTTTGAATCTGTTGAAAGTTGTGAAATCAAATTTAGAGAAATCTGAGTGTTCTTAGCAGATCGAGGTTTTGGTACCTAACCAAGAAAAGTCAAAATAAATTTCTCTTGTTAAAAATCTCATGGTTGAGATAATAGGAGTCAGAAAATAAAGAAGTAGAAACAAAGAAGCAGAAACAAAGAAAAGAAAATGTAAAGAAAAGAAAAGAAAGAAAAGGAAACAGAAGAGAGAAACCGAAGAGGAAGAAGGAAGAGGAATCAATTAGAGCTTGGATCCATTCTTGACTTCATCTTCAAGACTTTGAGGTAAGGGGAAAATATGTGTTACTTCATGACTTCATCTTCTTCATTGGGTTTATGGGGACTTGATAGGGGATATGGGATTTTGAAGTGTGAGAATTGTGTTGATGTTAGTAAATGTATGAATCTGGTTAGAAAGCTTGAGAATGGTATGTTTTTAGGTTGCTAGAGGCAATAAAACATTTTTTCATCACTTGAACACCCTTGAATGCCATTTGTGAAAAAAATTGAGGTTTTAGGGTGTAATTGGATGATTTAATCTAAGAATCTAAAATTTGTGTTGTGAGTTGGTGTTTTATATTTTTTTTTCATGTTTGTGAACTTGTTTGGGACTTAAAATCACCTAGAAATTAGTTTGGAGTGGCCAAAATCCAAGAATTTGACCATTAGAACAGTGCCATAACCCTAGAAAACGAGTTATAGAGTTTCTGGTTCAGTTACACGGCCCGTGTACGATTACACGGCCAAGGCCGTGTAACTCTTTGCCAGAAATTTTCCTCACAGACCATTACACAACTAGGGCTGTGTAATTTTATACTGCCGTGTAATCCCTTTGTGATGAGAATGAGCTATTATGGTCTTCATGAAAGTTATAACTCTTTCTATTATCTTTCCAATGCCATAAGAACCGTATCATTTCGATAACTGTAGCTCAAGTTATGCTCATTTTGCTACACAAAGGTCAAAGGTTGAGATTGAGCAGAATATGTTTCGGGTTAGGAAATGCATGTTTTGGCATTTTATAAGGCTAGAAGCCTTAGAGGAACCTTAGATAACTATAGTAGGGTGGATTATCAAGGGCTAATATGTTGGAACACCTTAGGCTTCCATAGTTTGGTGGAACGTCATAAGGTAATACATAGGATTTTGATCCATATGGGGTTGTTCTAGTATCATTTGTGATGCTGTGATATGATGGGAATGACACATACCGAGAGTATTTGAGTATTCATAAGTTGAAGAGTGAGGGTGTTGAATCAAATAGATTCGTAGTGTTAATTATGTGGGATAATTAGGCATGAGTATATACATATAATTTGTATTGTGATGAATCGAGGAATTGAGTTTCCCTAAGTGTGAGAATTATTCGTGTATGCTCTTTTAAGAGTGATAAGGTACTTTTAGAAGTATTTCATGATTTCTTTGTGAAATGAAATTAGAATGCATATAAACCAATTATGAAAATAATTATGGGAAGTAATTAGTAATGGTTTTGCATGAAAAGTTTGTGGAGCATATTAAGATGTGTAATATCCTCTCTATGTGATTGATGAATCATATTGATTTGAAATGCTAATTATGAGTGTTTAATTAGTCATAATGATATACTTGATTGTATGTGAGGCCTTATTGAAAAGCGTGAGCCCCATAGATGTGGGTGACTGCTCTTCGATAAGTGCGAACCCCGTAGATGTGGGTGATCTATATTTAGGCAAAGTGGATTGTATCCTTCCTATTATAGAATTTTGGGGATGGATTTTCTCGTGCATTATTGATAACTATGTAGTTAATGGACTTCACTACCCAAGGGGAAATAGATTTTCTTTGTGATAATGATGTGGCTGGATGGACTTCCAGTGCTTGTTCAGGGTTATGGTTATGAATTTCATTACTTTGTTCAAGTTTCACGCATTCATGACACTACCATGGAATTGTGTATTCCTGAATATGGTATCATACATTATTCATTTTTATACTTAGGAACTGTGCATAGGCATAAACATTAGACATAACTTTGGCATAACATGACAATTGTATGGGCAGTTGCTTTCATAACATTAAACATGCATTGCAATTGTATAGGTGATTGCAAGTCTCTGAGATGGAGATGTTGATGTTACTTCTGTGATTGAAGTATTAACATGATAATTATAAATGTTATCTGTTGTACATATATATATATATATGTTGGTATTTGAATACTTCTACTGGGATATGTTTTCTCACCCCGATTGTGTTACCATGTAAATCCAGATGCAAGTTCTTCGAAAGGGAAGAAGAAGATGTATGAGGATTAGCATAACTTAGATGTTATTTTGAGCTGAGCATATATAAATGTTTTATATTTGCTTTGTTGTTTCAGGTTATGTATAACAGTATGCCCTTGAGGCTGTGATGTATATATATAACTTTTGTTTTTGTGACTCTCCATATTTACTCATTATGTATGAATGATATGGGTTAGACGTTGACGTATGTTAGTAGTAGCAGGGTAAATACTGGGTTATTCATTTATATGACGATATATTTGGGTAGTAAATTTTGGGCAGTTACATTTTGGAATCAGAGAAGTTCATCCTGTTGAGTCAGGGTATAGACTGACTATGCTTATGCATGTGTAATGATGGTTATGCATTTCTTATCTCTTACATGTGATTGTTTGAGTAGAATTGCATGTTTTGCTATTGAGATGTTTGCTTTAGCTACCATGACACAGTTACATGATATTGAGCCTAGCTAACTCAATATGAATTGTTCTGTGATTACCGAAGACTATGGCAGCACGAAAGTGACCTGCAACCCGAGGGAGACCACGTGGGAGCCAGAATAAGGACTCTGGTAATGAAGGTACAGATATGGTTGAAGCTAATAACTAATGCCATGATGCAACAGACTGAACAAGCAGTGGCGACTGCTAGAGTTTTAGAGAGGTTGGTACCTCAGCAGCAAGTACCACCACCGGTACAAGAGGTACCAGTCGGGAGGAATCAGAATTTTCTTGATATTCTGGAGTTCAGAAAGATGAGTCCTTCAATATATAGTAGTGATTGTGAACTGATTAAAGCGGAAGAGTGGTTGACCAAATTAGAGAAGATCTATGAGGTCATGGTTTGCTCTGAAGAGCAAAAAGTTTCTTTTGCTTCTTTCATGCTGAGAAAGGGAGCAGAGCAATGGTGGTGAAGCACCAGAAGGCTACTGGAGGCAACAGAGACTTTGATCACCTGGGGTGTGTTCAAAGGGATCTTTTTGGAGA
The DNA here is from genome assembly GCA_029884595.1 of Ormosia semicastrata. Lineage (NCBI taxonomy): Eukaryota > Viridiplantae > Streptophyta > Magnoliopsida > Fabales > Fabaceae > Ormosia > Ormosia semicastrata. Next base: position 46,311,130 of record JAQQTO010000056.1, on the reverse strand, counting down.
AACACTTTCTAAAAAGCTTACAAGATGATAAAGAAAAGGAATTTCTAAGTCTTCAACAAGAGGACATGACGGCTGGACAATATGAGGCAAAATTTCATGAGTTGTCCAAGTTTTATTCGCAGTCTAGGCAGAATCAGGATGGAAGCTAAGGATGTGTCAAGTTTGAGTCCGGGCTAAGGGGAAATATAAAAAGGGTTGTGAGACCTTCTGAAATCAGGGATTTTCCATCCTTGGTAAACAAGTGTAGAATTGTGGAGTCCGAAAATCTCCAAATTCAGGCAGAGCAGAGTTTACAAAGTCTTCAGAAGAAAAAGAATGTGGATGGTGGATATGGGAAAGGTAATCCTAAATCCAGTCACCCACAAGAGAAAAACCAGAATGTTCAGAAAGAAGATCGTCAAGAAAATTACAACAAGTATGGTAGGTATCACGGGACCAATGTGTGTTGGGTGGACCAGATAACTTGTTATAAGTGTGGTGAGAAGGACACTACGCTAAGAGTTCCTCTCAAAGGCAAGAGAACAAGACTAAAGATAGACCTATCGCTAGGGGTAGAGTCTATGTTGTATGAGGCGAGGAGACATCGCTATCTCCTGGTTTTGGAAAAGGTGAGTACATGGTTGTATATGTTTAGTAACTTTGTTTTCTTAAAATTTGGTTGCATCTGTAGTTGTATGTCAGTTATTAGAACTCCATACATAAGGTAAACCAATTTTGAGAAAATCATGTTAAGCTTGTATATGGTTACAGAGGTAGCCTAATACTTACTTAACATGGCTGTGTAATTTTGTGACTTTCTGAGCACATTTAGGCATTTTGTTGTAACATTATGTGAAAAATATAACTGTTATTTACTCCGAAAGTGGTTTAAACTACTTAGTTAGTGGAAATAAATGTGGATAATTTGTTTCCAAGTCACAAATGTGGGAACTGTGCTATAGTTAAAGTTTGAGAATTTTTGGAGTTAGTTTGACATTTTTAAGAATACTGGTTATGTGTTTTAGTGCTGGTTTGACCCCTAGCTGATCTGAAAATTTTAGTTTTTAGAGAAATAGTATTTTTAATGATTCTTAGGATTTATTTTGAATTTGTTGGAAGTTGCAAAATCAGAATTAGAGAAATTTGAGTGTTCTTAGTAGATCAGGATTTTGGTACCTAACCAAGAGAAGTCAAAATTAATTTCTCTTGTTAAAAATCTCACGGTTGAGATAATTGGAGTCAGAAAATAGAGATGTAGAAACAGAGAAGTAGAAATAGAGAAGAGAAAATGTAAAGAAAAGAAAGGAAAGAAAAGGAAACATAAGAGAGAAACTGAAGAGGAAGAAGGAAGAGGAATCAACTGGAGCTTGGATCCATTCTTGACTTCATCTTCAAGACTTTAAGGTAGGTGGAAAATATTTGTTACTTCTTGACTTCATCTTCTTCATTGGGTTTATGGGGACTTGATGGAGGATATGGGGTTTTGAATTGTGAGAATTGTGTTGATGTTAGTAAATACATGAATCTTGTTAGAAAGCTTGAGAATAGTATATTTTTAGGTTGCTAGAGGCAATAGAATAGTTTTTCATCACTTGAACACCCTTGATTGCCATTTGTGAAGAACTTGGGGTTTTAGGGTGTAATTGGATGATTTAATCCAAGAATCTAAAATTTGTGTTATGAGTTTGTGTTTTATGTTTCCTTCATATTTGTGAACTTGTTTGGGACTTAAAATCACCTAGAAATTAGTTTGGAGTGGCCAAAATCCAAGAATTGGACCATTGGAATAGTGCCACAACCCTGCAAAACGAGTTACAGAGTTTCTGGATCAGTTACACGGCCCGTGTGCGATTACACATCCTAAGCCGTGTAACTCTCTGCTAGAAATTTTCCTCACAGACCATTACACAGCTAGGGTCGTGCAATTTTACATGGCCATGTAATCCCTCTGTGATGAGAATAAGCTGTTATGGTCTTCATGAAAGTTGTAACTTGTTCTCTTATCTTTCCAATGCGGCAAGGACTGCATCATTTCGATAACCGTAGCTCAAGTTATGCTCATTTTACTGCATAAAGGTCAAAGGTTGAGATTGAGCAAAATACGTTTCGGGTTAGGAAATGCATGTTTTGGCATTTTATAAGGTTAGAAGCCTTAGAGGGACCTTAGATAACCATAGTAGGGTGGGTTATCAAAGGATAATGTGTTGGAACACCTTAGACTTCCATAGTTTGGTGGAATGCCATAGGGTGATACATAGGATTTTGATCCATATGGGGTTGTCTAGTATCATTTGTGATGCCGTGATACGATAGGAATGGCACATAGCGAGAATATGTGAGTATTCCTAAGTTGAAGAGTGAGGGTGTTGAATCAAATAGATTCGTAGTGCTAATTATGTGGGACAATTAGGCATGAGTATATACATATAATTTGTATTGTGATGAATCGAGGAATTGAGTTTCCCTAAGTGTGGGAATTATTCGTGTATGCTCTTTTAAGAGTAATATGGTACTCTTAGAAGTATTTGATGATATGTTTGTGAAATGAAATTGGAATTCATATAAACCAATTGTGAAACTAGTTATGGAAGTAATTAGTAATTGTTTTGCATGAAAGGTTTGTGGAGCATATTGAGGTATATAATATCCTCTCTATGTGATTGATGAATCATATTGATTTGAAATACTAATTATGAGTGTTTAATTAGTCATGATGATATTCTTGATTGTATGTAAGGCCTTATTGAAAAGTGTGAGCCCCGTAGATGTGGGTGATTGCTCTTCGATAAGTGCGAGCCTGTAGATATGGGTGATCTATATTTAAGAAAGGTGGATTGTATCCTTCCTATTATAGAATTTTAGGGATGGATTTTCTCGTGCATTATCCATAACTGTGTAGTTGATGGACTTTACTACCCAGGGGGAAATAGATTTTCTCTGTGATAATGATGTGGCTGGATGGACTTCCAGTGCTTGTTCAGGATTATAGTTGTGACTTCCAATACTTTGTTCAAGTTTCATGCATTCATGACATTACCATGGTATTGTGTATTCCTGAATATGGTATCATGCATTATTCATTTTCATACTTAGGAATTGTGCATAGGCATAAACATTAGACATAACTTGGCATAATATGGCAATTGTATGGGCAGTTGCTTTCATAACACTAAACATGCATTGCAATTATATGGGCGATTGCGAGTCTTTGAGATGGAGATGTTGATATTGTTTCTGTGATTGAAGTGTTAACATGATAATTATAAATGTTATCTGTTGTACATATATATGTATATATGCTGGTATTGAAATACTTCTACTGAGATATATTTTCTCATTCCGATTGTGCTGCCATGTAAATCCAAGTACAAGTTCTTCGAAAAGGAAGAAGAATGTGTATGAGGATTAGCATAGCTTAGATGTTATTTTGAGTTGATCATATATAAATGTTTTATATTTTCTTAGTTATTTATGGTTATGTATAATAGTGTGCCCTTGAGGCTGTGATGTATATATATAACTTTTGTTTTTGTGGCTCTCCATATTTACTCATTATGTATGAATGATATGAGTTAGACGTTGACGCATGTTAGTAGTAACAGGGTCAACATTGGGTTATTCATTTATATGACGATATGTTTTGGTAACAAATATTGAGCTATTACATTTTGGTATCAGAGAAGTTCATCCTGTTGAGTCGGGGTAAAGACTGACTATGTTTATGCATATGTAATGATGGTTATGCATTTCTTATCTCTTACATGTTTTTGTTTGAGTGAAATTGCATGTTTTGCCTTTGAGATGTTTACTTTAGCTACTATGACACGGTTATATGATATTGAGCCTAACTAACTCAATGTGGATTGTTCTGTGTTTACCGAAGACTATGGCAGCACGAGGGCGACCACGTGGGAGCCAGAATTGGGACTCTGGTAATGAAGGTACAAAGATGGCTACAGCTAATGGCCAATGCCATAAGGCAGCAGACTGAACAAGCAGCGGTGACTCCTAGAGTTTTAGAGAGGTTGGTACCTTAGCAGCAAGTACCACCATCGATACCACCACCAGTACAAGAGGTACCAGTTGGGAGGAATCAGAATTTTCTCGACATTTCAAAGTTCAGAAAGATGAGTCCTCCGATATACAGAGGTGATTGTGATTCGATTAAAGCGGAAGAGTGATTGACCGAATTAGAGAAGATCTATGAGGTCATGATTTGCTCTGAAGAGCAAAAAGTTTCTTTTGCTTCTTTCATGCTGAGAGGGAGAGCGGAGTAATAGTGGCGCAGCACCAGAAGGCTGCTGGAGACAGCAGGGACTTTGATCACGTGGGATGTGTTCAAAGGGACCTTTTTGGAGAAACACTTTCCAAAAAGCTTGCAAGATGATAAAGAAAAAGAATTTCTAAGTCTTCAACAGAAAGACATGACAGTTGGACAATATGAGATAAAATTTCATGAGTTGTTCAAGTTTTCTTCGCAGTTTAGGCCGAATCCGGATAAATGCTGGAGATGTGTCAGGTTTGAGTCTAAGTTGAGGGGAAATATAAGGAGGGTTGTGAGTTCTTTTGAAATCAGGGATTTTTCATCCTTGGTAAACAAGTGTAGAATTGTGGAGTCTAAAAATCTCAAAATTCAGGCTGAATGGAGTTTATAAAGTCTTCAGAAGAAAAAGAATGTGGATGGTGGACATGGGAAAGGTAATCCTAAATCCAGTCACCCACAAGAGAAAGACCATAATGTTCAGAAAGAAGATCGACAAGAAAATTGTAACAAGTATGGTAGGTATCATGGGAATAAGGTGTGTTGGGTGGACCAGATAACTTATTATATGTGTGGTGAGAAGGGACACTACTCCAACAGTTGTTCTCAAAGGCAAGAGAACAAGACTGAAGATAGACCTATCGCTAGGGGTAGAGTCTATATTGTACGAGGCGAGGAGACATCATTATCTCCTGGTTTTGGAAAAGGTGAGTACATGGTTGTACATGTTCAGTAACTTTGATTTCTTAAAATTTGGTTGCATCTGTGGTTGTATGTCATTTATTAGAACTCTATACATAAGGTAAACCAATTTTGAGGACAAAATTCTAAAAAGGTGGGGAGAATGTAATACCCCAGAAAATCATGTTAGGTTTATATATGATTACAGAGGTAGCCTAATACTTACTTAACATGACTGTGTAATTTTGTGACTTTTCTAAGGACGTTTAGGCACTTTGCTGTAACACTATATGAAAAATATAGTTGTTATTTGCTCCGAAAGTGGTTTAAACTACTCAGTTAGTGGAAATAAATGTGGATAATTTGTTTCCAAGTCACAAATGTGGGAACTGTGCTATAGTTAAAGTTTGAGAATTTTTGGAGTTAGTTTGACATTTTTAAGCATACTAGTTATGTGTTTTAGTACTAGTTTGACCCCTAGCTGATATGGAAATATCAGTTTTTAACAAAATAGAATTTTTAATGTATTTTAGGATTTATTTTGAATTTGTTGGAAGTTTCAAAATTAGATTTGGAGAAATTTAAGTGTTCTTAGCAGATCGGGGTTTTGGTACCTAACCAAGAGAAGTCAAAATAAACTTCTCTTGTTAAAAATCTCACGGTTGAGATAATTGGAGTCAGAAAATAGGGAAGTAGAAACAAAGAAGCAGAAACAGAGAAGAGAAAACGTAAAGAAAAGAAAGGACAGAAAAGGAAACAGAAGAGAGAAACTGAAGAGGAAGTAGGAAGAGGAATCAACTGGAGCTTGGATCCATTCTTGACTTCATCTTCAAGACTTTGAGGTAGGGCAAAAATATGTGTTACTTCATGACTTCATCTTCCTTATTGGGTTTATGGGGACATGATGGGGGATATGGGGTTTTGAAGTGTGAGAATTGTGTTGATGTTAGTAAATGCATGAATCTTGTTAGAAAGCTTGAGAATAGTATATTTTTAGGTTGCTAGAGGCAACAAAACAGTTTTTCATCACTTGAACGCCCTTGAATGCCATTTGTGAAGAAATTGGGTTTTTAGGGTGTAATTGGATGTTTCAATCCAAGAATGTCAAATTTGTGTTGTGAGTTAGTGTTTTATGTGTTCTTCATGTTTGTGATATTGTTTGGGACATAAAATCACCTATAAATTAGTTGGGAGTGACCAAAATCCCAGAATTTGACCATTGGAACAGTCCCACAACCCTGCAAAATGAGTTGCAGAGTTTTTGGTTCAGTTACACGGCCCGTGTGCGATTACACGGCCTAGACCGTGTAACTCTCTACCAAAAATTTTCCTCACAGACCATTACACGGCTAGGGCCGTATAATTTCACATGGCCATGTAATCCCTCTGTGATGAGAATGAGCCCTTATGGTCTTCATGAAAGTTGTAGCTCTTTCTTTTATCTTAACAAAGCCGCAAGAATCGCGTCGTTTCGATAACCGTAGCTCAAGTTATGCTCATTTTATTGCACAAAGGTCAAAGGTTAAGATTGAGCAGAATGCATTTCGGGTTAGGAAATGCATGTTTTGGCATTTTATAAGGTTAGAAGCCTTAGAAGGACCTTAGATAACCATAGTATGGTGGATTATCAAGGGGTAATGTGTTGGAATACCTTAGGCTTCCATAGTTTGGTGGAATGCCCTAGGGTAATAAATTGGATTTTGATCTATATGGGATTGTCTAGTATCATTTGTGATGCTACGATATGATGGTAATGGCACGTAGTGAGAATATGTGAGTATTCCTAAGTTGAAGAGTGAGGGTGTTGAATCAAATAGATTCGCAGTGCTAATTATGTGGGATAATTAGGCATTAGTATATACATATAATTTGTATTGTTATGAATCGAGGAATTGAGTTTCCCTAAGTGTGGGAATTATTCGTGTATGCTCTTTTAAGAGTGATAAGATACTTTTAGAAGTATTTGATGATATGTTTGTGAAATGAAATTGGAATGCATATAAACCAATTGTGAAACTAGTTATGGGAAGTAATTAGTAATTATTTTGCATGAAAAGTTTGTGGAGCATATTGAGGTGTGTAATATCCTCTCTATGTGATTGATGAATCATATTGATTTGAAATGCTAATTATGAGTGTTTAATTAGTCATGATGATATACTTGATTGTATGTGAGGCCTTATTGAAAAGTGTGAGCCCCGTAGATGTGGGTGATCTATATTTAGGCAAGGTAGGTTGTATCCTTCCTATTATAAAATTTTAGGGATGGATTTTCTCGTGCATTATCCATAACTATGTAGTTGATGGACTTCACTACCCAGGGGGAAATAGATTTTCTCTGTGATAATGATGTGGCTGGATGGACTTCCAGTGCTTGATCAGGGTTATGGTTGTGACTTTCAATACTTTGTTCAAGTTTCATGCATTCACGACATTACCATGGAATTGTGTATTCCTGAATATGGTATCATGCATTATTCATTTTCATACTTAGGAATTGTGCATAGGCATAAATATTAGACATAACTTGGCATAACATGGCAATTGTATGAGCGGTTGCTTTCATAACATTAAACATGCATTGCAATTGTATGGGCGTTGCAAGTCTCTGAGATGGAGATGTTGATGTTGCTTCTGTGATTGAAGTGTTTACATGATAATTATAAATATTATCTGTTGTACATATATATGTATATATGCTGATATTGGAATACTTTTACTGAGATATGTTTTCTCACCCCGATTGTGTTGTTATATAAATCCAGGTGCAAGTTCTTCGAAAGAGAAGAAGAAGATGTATGAGGATTAGCATAGTTTAGATGTTATTTTGAGCTGAGCATATATAAATGTTTTATATTTGCTTAGTTATTTATGGTTATGTATAGCAGTATGCCCTTGAGGCTGTGATGTATATGTATGACTTTTGTTTTTGTGGCTCTCCATATTTACTCATTATGTATGAATGATATGGGTTAGACGTTGACGTATGTTTGTAGTAGTAGGGTCAATATTGGGTTATTCATTTATATCACGATACATTTGGGTACCAAATATTGGGCTGTTACATTTTAGTATCAGAGAAGTTCATCCTATTGAGCCGGGGTATGGACTGACTATGTTTATGTATGTGTAATAATGGTTATGCATTTCTTATCTCTTACATGTGATTGTTTGAGTGGAATTGCATGTTTTGCCTTTGAGATGTTTACTTTAGCTACTGTGACACGGTTACATGATATTGAGTCTGGTTAACTCAATATGGATTGTTCTGTGTTTACCGAAGACTATGGCACCACGAAAGTGACCGACAACACAAGGTCGACCACGTGGGAGCTGAAATAGGGACTCTGGTAATGAAGGTACAGAGATGGCTGCAGCTAATGGCTAATGTCATGAGGCAGCAGACTGAACATGCAGCGATGACTGCTATAGTTTTAAAGAGGTTGGTACCTTAACAGCAAGTACCACCACAGTACAGGAGGTACCAGTCGGGAGGAATCAAAATTTTCTAGACATTTCGAAGTTCAGAAAGATGAGTCCTTCGATATATAGTGGTGATTGTGATCAAATTAAAGCGGAAGAGTGGTTAACCGAATTAGAGAAGATCTATGAGGTCATGGTTTGCTCTGAAGAGCAAAAAGTTTCTTTTGCTTCTTTCATGTTGAGAGGGGGGCGGAGCAATGGTGGTGAAGCACCAGAAAGCTGCTGGAGACAGCAGGGACTTTGATCACGTGGGAAGTGTTCAAAGGGACCTTTTTAGAGAAACACTTTCCAAAAAGCTTGCAAGATAATAAAGAAAAGGAATTTCTAAGTCTTCAACAGGAGGACAAGACAGTTGGATAATATGAGGAAAAATTTAATGAGTTATCTAAGTTTTCTTTGCAATTTAGGCAGAATCCGAATGAAAGCTGGAGATGTGTCAGGTTTGAGTCCAGGCTGAGGGAAAATATATGGGGGGTTGTGAGACCTTTTGAAATCAGGGATTTTCCATCCTTGGTAAACAAATGTAGAATTGTGGAGTCCGAAAATCTCAAAATTCAGGCAGAGCAGAGTTTACAAAGTCTTCAGAAGAAAAAGAAGGTGATGGTGGATATGGGAAGGGTAATTTTAAATTCAGTCACCCACAAGAGAAAGACCAGAATGTTCAGAAAGAAGATCGGCAAGAAAATTATAACAAGTATGGTAGGTATCACGAGAACAAGGTGTGTTGGGTGGACTAGATAACTTGTTATAAGTGTGGTAAGAAGGGACACTACACCAACCGTTGTTCTCAAAGGCAAGAGAACAAGACTGAAGATAGACCTATCGCTAGGGGTAGAGTCTATGTTGTATGAGGCGAGGAGACATCATTATCTCTTAGTTTTGGAAAAGGTGAGTACATGGTTGTACATGTTAGTAACTTTGTTTTCTTAAAATTTTGTTGCATTTATGGTTGTATGTCATTTATTAGAACTCTATACATAAGGTAAACCAATTTTAAGGACAAAATTCTAAAAAGGTAGGGAGAATGTAATACCCTAGAAAATCATGTTAGGCTTGTATATGATTACAGAGGTAGCCTAATACTTACTTAACATGGTTGTGTAATTTTATGACTTTCTGAGGACGTTTAGGCACTTTGCTGTAACACTATGTGAAAAATATAGCTGTTATTTGCTCCAGAAGTGATTTAAACTGCTTAGTTAGGGGAAATAAATGTGGAGAATTTGTTTCCAAGTCACAAATGTGGGAACTGTGCTACAGTTAAAGTTTGAGAATTTTTGGAGTTAGTTCAGTATTTTTAAGCATACTGGTTATGTGTTTTAGTGCGGGTTTGACCCCTAGCTGATATGAAAATATCAATTTTTAGCAAAACATAATTTTTAATGCATCTTAGAATTTATTTTGAATCTGTTAGAAGTTTCAAAATCAGATTTAGAGAAATTTAAGTGCTCTTAGTAGATCGGGGTTTTAGTACTTAACCAAAAGAAGTCAAAATAAACTTCTCTTGTTAAAAATCTCATGGTTGAGATAATTGGAGTCAGAAAAAAGAGAAGTAGAAACAGAGAAGCAGAAACAGAGAAGAGAAAACGTAAAGAAAAGAAAGGACAGAAAAGGAAACAGAAGAGAGAAACCGAAGAGGAAGAAGGAAGAGGAATCAACTAGAGCTTGGATCCATTCTTGACTTCATCCTTAAGACTTTGAGGTAGGGCGAAAATATGTGTTACTTCATGACTTCATCTTCTTCATTGGGTTTATGGGGAATTGATGGGGGATATGGGGTTTTGAAGTGTGAGAATTGTGTTGATGTTAGTAAATGCATGAATCAGGTTAGAAAGCTTGAGAATAATATGTTTTTAGGTTGCTAGAGGCAATAGAACAGTTTTTCATCACTTGAACACCTTTGAATGCCATTTATGAAGAAATTGGGGTTTTAGGGGGTAATTGGATTATTTAATCTAAGAATGTAAAATTTGTGTTGTGAGTTGGTGTTTTATGTTTCCTTCATGTTTGTGAACTTGTTTGGGACTTAAAATCACCTAGAAATTTGTTTGGAGTGGCCAAAATCCAAGAATTTGACCATTGGAACTATCCCACAACCCTACAAAATGAGTTGTAAAGTTTCTGGTTCAATTACACGACCCGTGTGCGATTACACGGCCTAGGCTGTGTAACTCTCTACCAAAAACTTTCCTCACAGACTAGGGCCGTATAATTTTACATGGTCGTGTAATCCCTCTGTGATGAGAATGAGCCCTTGTGGTCTTCATGAAAGTTGTAGCTCTTTCTCTTATCTTAACAATGCCATAAGAATCGAGTCGTTTCGATAATCGTAGTTCAAGTTATGCTCATTTTACTGCACAAAGGTTAAAGGTTGAGATTGAGCAGAATGCATTTCGGGTTAGGAAATGCATGTTTTGGCATTTTATAAGGTTAGAAACCTTAGAGGGACCTTAGATAACCATAGTAGGGTGGATTATCAAGGGGTAATGTGTTGGAACACCTTAGGCTTCCATAGTTTGGTGGAATATCATAGGGTAATACATAGGATTTTGATCTATATGGGGTTGTCTAGTATCATTTGTGATGCTGTGGTATGATGGGAGTGGCACATAGTGAGAGTATGTGTGTATTCCTAAGTTGAAGAGTGAGGTTGTTGAATCAAATAGATTCGCAGTGCTAATTATGTGGGATAATTAGGCATGAGTTTATACATATAATTTGTATTATGATGAATCGAGGAATTGAGATTCCCTAAGTATGGAAATTATTTGTGTATGCTCTTTTAAGAGTGATAAGGTACTTTTAGAAGTATTTGATGATTTGTTGTGAAATGAAATTGGAATGCATATAAACCAATCGTGAAACAAGTTATGGGAAGTAATTAGTAATTGTTTTGCATGAAAAGTTTGTGGAGCATATTGAGGTATGTAATATCCTCTCTACGTGATTGATGAATCATATTAATTTGAAATGCTAATTATGAGTGTTTAATTAGTCATAATGGTATATTTGATTGTATGTGAGGCCTTATTGAAAAGTGTGAGCCCCGTAGATGTGGGTGATCTATATCTAGGCAAGGTGGATTGTATCATTCCTATTATAGAATTTTGGGGATGGATTTTCTCGTGCATTATCTATAACTATATGGGTGATGGACTTCACTACCGAGGGGAAAATAGATTTTCTCTGTGATAATGATGTAGTTGGATGGACTTCCAATGCTTGTTCAGGGTTATGGTTGTGACTTCCATTACTTTGTTCACGTTTCATGCATTCATGACATTACCATGGAATTGTGTATTCCTGAATATGGTATCGTGCATTATTCATTTTCATACTTAGGAATTGTGCATATGCATAAACATTAGACATAACTTGGCATAACATGGCAATTGTATGGGCGGTTGCTTTCATAACATTAAACATGCATTGCGATTGTATGGGCTATTGCGAGTCTCTGAGATGGAGATGTTGATGTTGCTTCTGTGATTGAAATGTTAATATGATAATTATAAATGTTATATGTTGTACATATATATGTATATATGCTGATATTGGAATACTTCTATTGAGATATATTTTCTCATGTTGCCATGTAAATCTAGGTGCAAGTTCTTCGAAAGGGAAGAAGAAGATGTATGAGGATTAGCATAGCTTAGATGTTATTTTGAGCTGAGCATATATAAATGTTTTATATTTGCTTAGTTGTTTCAGGTTATGTATAACATTATGCCCTTGAGGCTGTGATGTATATATATAACTTTTATTTTTGTGGCTCTCCATATTTACCCATTATGTATGAATGATATAGGTTAGATGTTGACGTATATTAGTAGTAGTAGGGTCAATATTGGGTTATTCATTTATATGACGATATATTTGGGTACCAAATATTGGGCTATTACATTTTGGTATTAGAGAAGTTCATCCTGTTGAGCCGAGGTATGAACTGACTATGCTTATGCATGTGTAATGATGGTTATGCATTTCTTATCTCTTACATATGATTGTTTGAGTAGAATTGCATGTTTTGCCTTTGAGATGTATGCTTTAGCTATTGTGGCATGGTTACATGATATTGAGTCAGGTTAACTCAATATGGATTGTACTATGTCTACCGAAGACTATGGTTGCACGAGGGCGACCGGCAACACAAGGGCGACCATGTGGGAGCTGGAATAAGGACTTTGGTATTGAAGGTACAGAGATGACTGCAGCTAATGGCCATTACCACGAGGCAGCAGACTGAACAAGCAGTGACGACTGCTAGAGTTTTAGAGAGGTTGGTACCTCAGTAGCAAGTACAACCACCGATACCACCACCAGTACAGGAGGTACCAATCGGGAGGAATCAGAATTTTCCTGACATTTCGGAGTTCAGAAAGATGAGTCCTCCGATATGTAGAAGTGATTGTGATCATATTAAAGCGGAAGAGTGGCTAACCGAATTAGAGAAGATCTATGAGATCATGGTTTGCTCTGAAGAGCAAAAAGTTTCTTTTGCTTCTTTTATACTGAGAGGGGGAGCGGAGCAATGGTGGCAAAGCACCAGAAGGCTACTAGAGACAGCAGGGATTTGGATCACGTGGGTGTGTTCAAAAGGACCTTTTTTGGAGAAACACTTTCCAAAAAGCTTGCAAGATGATAAAGAATAGGAATTTCTAAGTCTTCAACAGAAGGACATCACGGTTGGACAATATGAGGCAAAATTTAATGAGTTGTCCAAGTTTTCTTCGCAGTTTAGGCAGAATCCGGATGAAAGCTGGAGATGTGTCAGGTTTGAGTCCAGGCTGAGGGGAAATATAAGGAGGGTTGTGAGACCTTTTGAAATCAGGGATTTTCCATCCTTGGTAAACAAGTGTAGAAATGTGGAGTCTAAAAATCTCAAAATTCAGGCTGAGCGGAGTTTACAAAGTCTTCAGAAGAAAAAGAAGGTGGATGGTGGATATGGAAAAGGTAATCCTAAATCCAGTCATCCACAAGAGAAAGACAAGAATGTTCAGAAAGAAGATCGGCAAGAAAATTACAACAATTATGGTAGGTATCATGGGAACAAGGTGTGTTGGGTGGACTAGATAACTTGTTATAAGTATGGTGAGAAGAGACACTACGCCAACAGTTATTCTCAAAGGCAAGAGAACAAGACTGAAGATAGACCTATTACTAGGGGTAAAGTATATGTTGTACAAGGCGAGGAGACATCACTATCTCCTGGTTTTGGAAAAGGTTAGTACATGGTTATACATGTTTAGTAACTTTGTTTTCTTAAAATTTGGTTACATTTGTGGTTGTATGTCATTTATTAGAACTCTATACATAAGGTAAACCAATTTTGAGGACAAAATTCTAAAAAGGTGGGGAGAATGTAATACCCTAGAAAATCATGTTAGGCTTGTATATGGTTACAGAGGTAGCCTAATACTTACTTAACATGGTTGTGTAATTTTGTGACTTTCTGAGCACGTTGAGACACTTTACTGTAACACTATGTGAAAAATATAGCTGTTATTTGCTCTAGAAGTGGTTTAAACTACTTAGTTAGTGGAAATAAATGTGGAGAATTTATTTCCAAGTCATAAATGTGGAAACTGTGCTACAGTTAAAGTTTGAGAATTTTTGGAGTTAGTTCGACATCTTTTAGCACACTGATTGTGTGTTTTAGTACTGGTTTGACCCCTCACTGATATGAAAATATCAGTTTTTAGAGAAATAGAATTTTTAATGAATTTTAGAATTTATTTTGAATTTGTTGGAAGTTATGAAATCAGATTTAGAAAAATCTAATTGTTCTTAGCAGATCAGGGTTTTGGTATCTAACCAAGAGAAGTCACAATAAACTTCTCTTGTTAAAAATCTCACGGTTGACATAATTGGAGTCAAAAAATAGGAAGTAGAAACAGAGAAGCAGAAACAGAGAAGAGAAAACGTAAAGAAAAGAAAGGAAAGAAAAGGAAAAAGAAGAGAGAAACCAAAGAGGAAGAAGGAAGAGGAATCAACTGGAGCTTGGATCCATTCTTGACTTCATCTTCAAGACTTTGAGGTAGGGGAAAATATGTGTTACTTCATGACTTCATCTTCTTCATTGGGTTTAAGGGGACTTGATGGGGAATATGGGGTTTTGAAGTGTGAGAATTGTGTTGATGTTAGTAAATGCAGGAATATTGTTAGAAAGCTTGAGAATAGTATGTTTTTAGGTTGCTAGAGGCAATAGAACAGTTTTTCATCACTTGAACACCCTTGAATGCCATTTGTGAAGAAATTGGGGTTTTAGTGTGTAATGGATGATTTAATTGAAGAATGTAAAATTTGTGTTGTGAGTTGGTGTTTTATGTTTTCTTCATGTTTGTGAACTTGTTTGAGACTTAAAATCACCTAGAAATTAGTTTGGAGTGGCTAAAATCCAAGAATTTGACCATTGGAACAGTCCCACAACCCTGTAAAATGGTTGTAGAGTTTCTGGTTCAGTTACACAGCCTGTGTGTGATTACACGGCCTAGGCTGTGTAACTCTTTGCCAAAAATTTTCCTCACAGACCATTACACGGCTAGGGCCATATAATTTTACACGGTTGTGTAATCCCTCTGTGATGAGAATGAGCTCTTGTGGTCTTCATGAAAGTTATAGCTCTTTCTCTTATCTTTCCAATGCCATAAGAATTGCATCGTTTCGATAACCATAACTCAAGTTATGCTCATTTTACTGCACAAAGGTCAAAGGTTGAGATTGAGCAGAATATGTTTCGGGTGAGGAAATGCATGTTTTGGCATTTTATAAGGCTAGAAGCCTTAGAGGGACCTTAGATAACCATAGTAGGGTGGATTATCAAGGAGTAATATGTTGGAACACCTTAGGCTTCCATAGTTTGGTGGAACGTCATAGGGTAATACATAGGATTTTGATCCATATGGGGTTGTTCTAGTATCATTTGTGATGTTGTGATATGATGGGAATGACACATAGCGAGAGTATGTGAGTATTCCTAAGTTTAAGAGTGAGGGTGTTGAATCAAATAGATTCATAGTGCTAATTATGTGGGATAATTAGGCATGAGTATATACATATATTTTGTATTGTGATGAATCGAGGAATTGAGTTTCTCTAAGTGTGGGAATTATTCGTGTATGCTCTTTTAAGAGTGATAAGGTACTTTTAGAAGTATTTGATGATTTGTTGTGAAATGAAATTGGAATGCATATAAACCAATCGTGAAACAAGTTATGGGAAGTAATTAGTAATTGTTTTGCATGAAAAGTTTGTGGAGCATATTGAGGTATGTAATATCCTCTCTATGTGATTGATGAATCATATTGATTTGAAATACTAATTATGAGTGTTTAATTAGTCATGATGATATACTTGATTGTATGTGAGGTCTATTGAAAAGTGTGAGCCCCGTAGATGTGGGTGATTGCTCTTCGATAAGTGCGAGCCTCGTAGATATAGGTGATCTATATTTAAGAAAGGTGGATTGTATCCTTCCTATTATAGAATTTTGGGGATGGATTTCCTCATGCATTATTGATAATTGTGTAGTTGATGGACTTCACTACCCAGGGGGAAATAGATTTTCTCTGTGATAATGATGTGGCTGGATGGACTTCCAGTGCTTGTTCAGGGTTATGATTGTGACTTCCATTACTTTGTTCAAGTTTCATGCGTTCATAACATTACCATGGGATTGTGTATTCCTGAATATGGTATCATGCATTATTCATATTCATACTTAGTAATTGTGCATATGCATAAACATTAGACATAACTTGGCATAATATGACAATTGTATGGGCAGTTGCTTTCATAACATTAAACATGCATTGTAATTGTATAGGCGATTGTGAGTCTCTGAGATAGAGATATTGATGTTGCTTCTGTGATTGAAGTGTTAACATGATAATTATAAATGTTATCTGTTGTACATATATATGTATATATGCTAGTATTGGAATACTTCTACTTAGATATGTTTTCTCACCCCGATTGTGTTGCCATGTAAATCTAGGTGCAAGTTCTTCGAAAGGGAAGAAGAAGATGTATGAGGATTAGTATAGCTTAGATGTTATTTTGAGCTGAGCATATATAAATGTTTTATATTTGCTTAGTTGTTTCAGGTTATGTATAACAGTATGCCCTTGAGACTGTGATGTATATATATAACTTTTGTTTTTGTGGCTCTCCATATTTACTCATTATGTATGAATGATATGGGTCAGACGTTGACGTATGTTAGTAGTAGTAGGGTCAATATTGGGTTATTCATTTATATGATGATATATTTAGGTAGCAAATATTAGACTATTACAAAGGGGACAAGTATTCCTAACCAAGTGCTAGGGTTGCATGTAGTGTGGAAAGTCCAGTTTTTCTTATCTACAAGGAGGTAAATATGAGAAGTCAGAATTTTCTAGTAAAACATACCTAGATCTTAGATGACCTAAGTATATAAGAATGATGTAAGTATACAAATGGAATTGGTCTAATAGTATTGATCTTAGTGAGTATCCTTTGATGTCCATTCATGAAGGCCAAGAGAGATTGAAGGGTGTCTGATAAACGCAATTAAGAAAAGACATAACCCTGATATTTCGATAGTGTCAAGGTTAAAGGAGATAAACGGGAAATCTGAAAGCCTCTTTGAGGAAGGATGAAGACCTAACTTCTCAGTGTGATATGATTTGTGTGACGTGAGGATGAGTTTTCCCTCTATTCACCACGAGATAATATACTGAACCAAATCCTAATGAACTTATTGGTTTTCAAAATAAACCCTTGTATGTATTTCAAAACAAAGCATTGCATAAGCATGTCTTTAGGATCTTTCTTGAGCATAATCATATTACATATAATTCTCATTGCATTTACGAACAGTTGTATAGGCATTTTCTGTTACTATTGGTATTTACAATTATATGGACAATTGTTTATATCCACGATATATAAGCTATCGAATTAAATCACACTATATAGTAGTGTGCAGTTATGAGAAGTAGCGGAGGAAACTCCTATATTTGTAGTTATACCAATTGACGTATTTGTTATACAATGTTATAGCTAGCTGGTATTTAAATTACTTTTACTGAGAATTTATAATTCTCACCCCAGTTGTTCTTCCATGTAAATTCAGGTACAGAGGTACAGACTCTGTTAAGGGAATGAAAGTGAACCATGAAGACTAATATAATTTTATATGCTTTAGTAGACAAAGCTTATGTATAAGTTTATATTTGCTTTGTATGTTTTAAGTAGTATGTATTACAATATGCCCTTTTGTAGCTAGTGTTGTACATATATATGTATGAGTTTAAGTTTTCTGCAACTCTCAAGGTTTTCTATAATTACTCAGTTGTGATTATGGATATATGTTAGTATGTAGTATGTAGAAGTGATGTCTCTAGTACTGGTTACCTTTATATATCTCTATATATCTAGGATATATCTAGATATCTATATTAGGATGTTATATTATAAGGTGTTGGCAGATGCTAGATCTTATCATACTAGGGTTTAAATTTGTTTCTAAATTCAACAAGCATTGCGTCTCATTCTCTTTAGCTTTCTTGTATTGTCTGCTTTTGCGCTCGATCGTTTGTGGGCTTTTTAACTTTGAACCAAAAAAAAAAAAAGATTCCTTGCTTCAATCAATTCTACACTTAACCCTGGAAACGAGGACTTGAACGACTCATCCTCAATTTCCTTAAATGAATGGGCAAAAAAAAGAGCTCTTATCAACTTGTTATGACTTAGGATAATAAGTTCATAACTTAGTTTTACTTAATATTTTCGAGAAACGAGGATTTTTATTGAGGGGGCTAAAGAAGAATAACATTTTAATAAAAGAATTACAAAAGAATTGCATAGAAAAAATTTAGTTTTAATTTTTCTTTGGGGGAAGGTGATAGACCCCTTACTCATAAACTATACCCTCCGCCCTTACTTCCATCTCTAAATTTTACTCAAATTAACTCACTTCTTTTTTAGAGGTGAAAATCAACTTCTCAATTGGTTTATTTTTTATTTTTTATTATATGTCAAATTCTCAACTCTCAAAATAAAGAACACATTTTTATAAATAATGTTTGAAGTGCAGTAAAATAGAAAAATATATACATATTAGCAATATTCTTATATAAAAAAAACCATCACTTACTGAGGTGGTAAAAATAGTTGATTAAGTATTTGTCAAACATACGTAACCTATGTAGTATCGATATTTCAAAATAGTTGTTGTATCAATATCCAATACATATTGTATCAGACACTTCGATGTATTTGAAAAATTCCCGTTTATATATACTTTAATTATTTTGAATTTTTGCCATATTAACAAATTTATATTGTATCTGTGTCTTGTATTTATATTTGTGTTTCTTAATAAATATTTTTATATATAGTCAGTAAATCTAAAAGAAACTGATTATAAATTCATGATTAAATGTTGAAATTAATTTAACAATTAATTAAATGACACGTATGGAAGGTCTATAAAAATCATTTTCTTTGCAAGAGATATCTCGTTTTTTTTTTGGTTTCTTGTTTTTAGTTTTGGATCAGATTTATTGGATTTCCTATTTCTGTGCAAGGAACATTTTTGCTGAATGAATAGATACTCGATAGCTTCTTGTCATCCTTTGCCAGCGGCAGACATGCTAATGACAAGCTGCGAGCTCAATGAAATAATCTTGGACCTTGGTATTATTATAGGAAAATTATATTTTTACTAATGGAACAAAATAAGTATTCCGGAATAAGTCATATGACAAAGGAAATATGATAAGGAAAAAGACAAAGAGAAAAATAATAGGTGCTCGTATAATTAAGGTGGCTCATACTAGTAACACAATTAATTAAGAATGTTTTCTTACTATCCCTTATCACCAATTAAAATAATCAATTGTGAAAATAAATTAATTTTTTATTTATACATTATTAATCATAAATTTATTAATCATTAATTGATATAACAACTTAAGAAAATATAATTAATTACTTATTCAACTAAATAAATCGTATGTTATCTCACATTATTGGTATAAAAACAGGTTAGATTCCCCCATCTAAAAATTTCTCCATGCATTCATTATTTTAGTTGTCATGATGTGTGTGGGCATGTTAGCCTCTCACTTTCCAGCGCCCTCATGACATGAGGAGACCAAATCGAAACCTCTCAGGTAGTGTTTTCAATTAATTAAAATTAAAAAAAATTATTTGAATTAATTTAATATGACTTAAAAATTAAATTCTGTATTTAAAGTTTATTAAAAAATAAATTTTAAATTGATTTAAAAATTATATTTTGTGTTTAAAATTTACTAAAATAAGAATTAATTTGATTTTATTACATTATATTTTTACCTTTGTGAGAAGTAATTAAAGGTGGTTATTAAAAATAAAATCATCTATTTATTTCAAATTAAATAAAATCTTTACAAATCTTATCAAATTTGATAAAATTTCTAAAATAAAAGAATAAAATTTAAGAGATTTTAGAAATCAAACCATTCTATATTTATTAACATTCTAAACACAAAATTTAATTAATTTATAAATCAAATTATTTTCTTTTCTTTTTTCTTACATTCCAAACATAAAACATACTGAAGCGTGAAAATCAATTTCCTCCTTCTCCCCCATCTTTTGAGGCCTCCTGCTTTCATTCGTTCCAAAATTTTGTCTATAAATAAATTGGTTCAGACGTTAACTAAATAGCAAAGATCCATTACTAGTGCCTGATAACTATCTAACTAGATTGTTATTGTTAAGAGAAAATGGCAAAGGCAATCAGATTCTTTGAGTTGAACACAGGGGCCAAGATTCCTTCCATTGGATTGGGAACCTGGCAGGCTGAACCTGGTGTTGTAGCCAAAGCTGTCACCACAGCCATTCAAGTATAACTCAAATTCTTTTCTTTTTTCCTTCTATTTTTCAATAGAATACAACCCACACCAAGAGAATTTCTCTAGTATTTCAGGTTTTATTATGTAAATTCAATGGCTTCACTTCAGTTTTTCAATGTTTTTGTTTGGGTAAACAATTCTATAGTTTTGATTTTTCCTAGGTAGAAGAGGTAACTAACCCAGGAGATGGCTTATTGTTGTTCAGGTTGGATATAGGCATATTGATTGTGCTCACGCCTATTTCAATCAAGCAGAGGTAATAATAATTCATTATAATAACTTTGGCATTATTTAAGGTTTTTTTTTTTCTCTTCTAATATTTTTGGGAAAAATTACACTTTGCCCTATGTGGTTTGATTCAAACAAATTTTACTTCTCTGTACTTTGCATTGTTACTATAGAGCCACTTTGTTATATTTTTCATCTATTTTTAACGAAAGATAGTGTTAAAATTGTCAAAAAATTATATATATTTTTAAAAAATTCATTATCACTCAATTCACATCTTGGTTTTTTTAATAGTCAATTCACATTATTACTCAATTCTCTCTCCTTCAAATCGAATGTCACTTTTCAAAAAAAAAAAAAACATAAATCGAGCACCTTTTATAATTGCTTGTGTGATAGACTGTTAATATAGTTTCTTAAAAAAAGCTTTTGCCATGTGAATGTTGAATAATAGATACAATATTTCAGTTACATTTTTTTGTTTTTTTTAATAGAAGAGTTAAATTAAAATTTGCTTATTGTAATAATGTTACATATTATCATCACAACAAAATGTGCAGCCATTTTAGTCTAAAAAAAAAAAACAAATCATCCTTCGGACAAATTTGCAGTTTATAAGAGTTTCTTGGAGTATCCTCACAAACATTGATTGACTTATTGTAAACAAAAAATAGAGTACTATAAAGGACAAAGAAAATGATCCAATAACTGTAACTTTATATAATGTGTTCTAATGTAATCTATAGGTACATCTTGTCAACTTGTAACTAGAAATGTATATTGCATCACTTTATAATAAGTTTAAACTTCAAAGCAATACACATATATAGTTCTTCAAAAGGAGCATGTACAAACAACAAATTTAATGATAAAATTAATAGTGATAAAAAAGTGACGACTAGTTTTTTGGGTTAAGAATTAAGATAATGATAAAAAATAGATAAAATGGGTTTCCCCCTCTTTTTAATATGTATCTTCTGTTAAAAAATGGTTGAAAAATATGTTAAGGTGGCTGTGTGGTAAGTTCCAAAGCACGTGAAGGTAAAATGTCAAATTTTATAACACGGGGCAAAATGTTTTTCAGTCAAACAACGTGGAAGTAAAGTGTAGTTTATCCTATTTTTCAATCATGCATGCTTTTTGCACTGCCATAATTATAAGCATGTGAATTGTGATTTGATAAATTATTAATTGTGAGATGTCTCAGCTGATGCTATTTTACGTAAAAATTTGTTGGAGTTACTTGTATATTAATTTTGATTTGAAAAGGGTGAATAGCTCAATGACTTTTGGAAGCCAATTGAGAGTTTTTTGTTTTAAATTTTGGTTTTTATAGATTGGTTCTGCTCTCAAGAAGCTTTTTGATGATGGGGTTGTAAAGCGTGAAGACTTGTGGATCACCTCCAAACTCTGGTTTGTTGTCTTTTGAAAATTTTAAGCTGTGTCTAAATGTTAGAACAAATGTATGCCTTTGATTGCTGAACAAAGATACTGTACTTTCTTGACTATCTCTATCTCTAGGTGTTCAGATCATGCTCCAGAAGATGTCCCAAAAGCATTGGATAAAACTTTGCAGGATTTGCAACTTGACTACCTTGATCTCTATCTGGTATGCATTATCTTTACTGCAACGTGAATATATGTTGGCAATGTGGTGGATGATTAAACGCTCTAAATTCAAATAAATGTAATGCTGAGTTCAATAAAGAAGCGTTCATAAATTAATCTCTTCTTTCAATCAATTGAATTGATTCGTTTTGTAGATCCATATGCCAGTTCGCATGAAAAAGGGATCAGTTGGATTCAAGCCTGAAAATCTTGTTCAACATGACATACCCAGCACATGGAGAGCAATGGAAGCACTATACGACTCTGGCAAGGCTAGAGCTATAGGAGTGAGCAATTTCTCTTCAAAGAAGCTTCAAGATTTGTTGGAGATAGCACGAGTGCCTCCTGCTGTTAACCAAGTGGAATTACACCCAGCATGGCAGCAGCCAAAGTTGCACGCATTCTGTGAATCTAAAGGAGTTCATTTATCTGTAAGTATTGCAGATATAATTCACCTAACAAGGCTGATAGTCATACAAATACATCCAACGACTTATTGCAATATCTCGTGGGTTCAGGAAAAGAATAATTGTTCTTTTTCTTTTTTTTTTTGAGTGAACTTTTCTAGAGCTAATTGAAGATGATTTTAGTACATGTTCAATTGGTGGTACCTCAACAACCATTCTTTTGATTGCTAATTTTCCTTTTCAGGGATATTCACCATTGGGGTCACCAGGAAATCTCAACAGTGACATCCTTCAGAATCCAGTTATCAATACGGTTGCAGAGAAATTGGGGAAGTCTCCAGCACAAGTGGCCCTTCGTTGGGGCCTGCAAATGGGACATAGTGTACTGCCTAAGAGCACTAATGAGGCCAGGATCAATGAAAATTTTGATGTCTTGGACTGGTCTATTCCTGACGACGTGACAGCCAAGTTTTTTGAAATTAAGCAGGCAAGTAGCTAGTTTAATCCGGTTTTTCATTTCTCTCTTAATATTTATTTGCTCTAGCATTTCTGCGGAGCACCAGTTTTATATCCATGTGTGGCACAACAATAATAATGCTAGACATTGCACAGAAAGCTTCATCTTTGAATAACACTTTAATTGTTACTCATGCAGGAGAGGCTATTTAAGGGTACTGGATTTGTTCATGAAACCTATGGTGCCTACAAGACCATTGAAGAACTCTGGGATGGCGAACTGTGAGCAGGATGCACATTGAAATGTTTTCAAATATGCTGCTTCTGTAGCTGGTTGATTCTGCTGTTGATTTATTACCATCTCAAATGGGCACCAGTTGGAGTGCTTAGAGTATGTTAGATTCAAAAAAGTGGTTTTCTTTGTGATACTGTTGAATAAGAAACCAAGATTAACTTTTCATTTATAAATGCTGAATTTTTTTTCCCCAATATACCAAAACAGAGTGGTATGGATTTGACAAGCTGAAGTTCTCAGCTTGGAAGAGCAATTTCTATCTGTAAGTGTTATTTTAGTCAAAATATTTTGGTGATGTACTATTACATGAGCAAATAATAAAAAATAAAATACTTTAAAATTAAATTCAAAACAATAATAATTTGTTTCTTTCCGTCTTCATCACTTCAAGACTTTTGTTGTATTTATTCATAACTTGTTTCATGTTCCTTGTAGTCGACTACAAAATAACACTCTCAACCTATTGGCTCTACATTAAGAATATAGTCAAATATTTATACCCCCTTGATTTTAATATTTCTTTAACAGGAGGGCTTTTGCAGTTTACTACAAGACTACTTAAAGTAGTATACAGTTTTAACAAAAAATAAAAATATATTAATTCTTTTCATCATAGTCAATTACATGAATGCTTTAAAAACAGACATTGTGGCCTGCCCCTTTTTGACAAATAAAGGTCTCGAAAGAAATCATTACATCAAAGTTAACTAGAACCATATACTCACAGGCTTGTTAGTCATTTTGGTCGCCAAAAAAATGCATTAGTCATTCTAACACAATTCGAACTAAGAATTTCATAATGAACTTGGAATACCAGCCAAGAATGACACCTGCAAAATAAAATAAACATTAGTATTAAATAGTTACATTTATATTTAATAAAAAAAGCAGCAAAGACGTTGCTATTATAAAAAATTGTCATTCACTGCAAGATAGTGACACGGTGTATGAAAGTACTTATTCTGGACCAAATTTTAGGTTAATGGTTCAGGAGTAACTTGGCTCACAAAAATAGAATCTCAAATATTTATGTGCATGCTATTAGATAAGTTAATTTGTCTATTTATAAAAAACAAATCTCTTACAAAATTCTTGATAAATATAGACACTAATTACATCTCATGGATTATGATATTAAATAATAGCATTCAATTTAGATTGAATTACGATTTTTATCACTCAAGACGCTCCTCTAAATATCCTGCAAGGTTTCAAAGGTATGCATCTAATTTCAAACACTACCACCTAATGTATAATCTAACTTGAACGTCAGAGAGCCTTTTGTGGATACCCACCCACTTCGCACCACCGTCACTGCTACTGTGCTATGGAGAAAGATAAATTACTCGCAGTATGTGGGAAAGATAAATTTCTATTCTCATCATCACTATCATGGTTATCACAAAGAGAAATCAAGCCTCTTCATACCAATATATAACATGTGAAAATGTGCATAACCTAGCATACTAGTAGGTGAGCAGCTTGCTTGATGAACAAGGGACAAACTATAATGTTGAAGAATTAAAAAGGGCACTACCATTCAACTATGCAATCTTAACACTTCATACCCTTATCAAGAGAACAACAAGGGGGACACCCTAGTGTGTAGTTAAATTTGAGAGCAAACTGAATTAATTTGGTATTTTTAAGCATATTGAGAGAGTGTTTTAATACAGGATTAACTAGAAGCAGATATGAAAACTTAAGAAAATGGTGAAATAATAATTTAGATGAATCTTTGGATTTATTCTAAAGTTGTTGAAAGTTAGGAAACTTGATTTAATAATATCAAAGTGTTCTTAAGAAATATAAAGTTTCTAGTGGAAATAGTAGAGTCATTTAGTGACTCACGCATCAGATAACTCTCTTTGACTTTTGAGTCTTTTCCCTCTCTTTTCTCACTAACTTTCTCATTTTATCTCATAACCACACAGCTGGAGCAGCTAAAAGCAGAGGAAATGAAGAGAAGGAAGAGGAAAAGAAGGAGAAAAAAAGAGAGGAAAAGGAAAGGAACAAAAAGGAAAGCTAGAGCTTGAAGTCTACCATTCAAATACCTTGAGGTAGGGGAGTTTCTTACTCAACTTATCCTTCTTGTTTCATCTTGTATGAAGCTAGTTAGATGATTAGAGAAACTGGGTTTTGAAAAGCAAAAATTGTTTTCTTTTATTATTACTTGTTCCCAATGGTTGTTACGAGTTAGTTTCCCCCTAGTGGATACAAGAGAGTCATTCTTGACTTGAGAATTACATTTTTATCTCCTTGAGTATGAGGTTGAAAATATGGGTATTAGTGAGTTGAATTTAAAGCTAGAATCATATGTTATTATTCAACTTGATGGTTTGCGATTGATTCTAGTTGTTTCTTTCACTTAAATCTTGTGTTGAATACATCATATGTTGAGTTTTTAAAGAGTAAAATGGAAGTGGAAGGAAGCATGGAGGAGAAGGGTGTAGAGACCCTGTTTTCTGCTGCAAGATACACAAGATAACTAATTACCCCATGGGCATAATCAGTTATTGTGTAATGGCAGAGAGTCTGCTACCACATCCCACAGAAATAATCGATTAGCTTATGTGGATAACCGGTTATTTGCTTAAGTCAGAGAGAGATAAAACTCAATAATCGGCTAGCCAACAAGGGCTAACCGATTATTTAGTGTTTCAAAACAGTTTTTATGCAGCCATAACCGATTATTTCATGCAATAACCGGTTAGGAGCTTATCCAAAACAAATTTTTAAGGACTTTAACTTATTATCCAAGTAGCATAACTGGTTATAGGCCTAGCAAGACCAGAGTTTAACACTCTTACGGCTAAAAGCAACCCTAATAAGGCTATGTATTGGTGATTAGTGAACCAATCAAGTTAAGTTAAGAATAGTATGATCTCTAGAAGCTCTAGTTACACCTTTATGGGTGAAAACAAGCATGTACATAGAGAGTTACTCATTTACTTTAATTTGTTTGAGTTAGTATTGTAAGTATATGCTAGTTTTAGAGAAATGCTCTATTAATCCAACAAGTTAGGTTGGATTAGATGTTTAATAAGAGTCAGTTTCTTTATTCATTAAAGTTGAACCATAGCATACAACATTCCCAACTAAGGGAGCGAGACAAGCCTCTTGATCTTGCAAAGGAATGAGAAAATCATTTTGCAAATGATGGAGTTATGAGACAAGAGAGTGAGAAAAGCACATTGTTATAGTAAAGAAGTGCGAAAAACACTTTACCTAGTATTAGTAGAGGAGTGAGATAAGTATTTTATATAAGACAAAGTAGTGAGTTAAGCACTTTGTTAATTAACATGAGGAGTGAGAAAAGCACTCATGTAAATTGTAGTAAGAGTGAGTTAAGCTCTCTACCAAGGATATTAAAGTGAGACAAGCTTAATACCCATAACAATAGGATGAGTTAAGTTCTAAGCTAGGCGAATGAGTGAGATAAACACTTTGCCAAGTGAAATTAATATTTTACACTTGTGTTGACTCTTGTTTAATATCGATAACAAGTTATAAGTTTATAGTTTATAAATTTACATATGTGCATTTTTATACTAGTGCCATGAGATATATGTTTTATTACTGAGAATTTTTATGTTCTCACCCCATTTATGTTTCATGGTTAAGCAGGACAAGACCCTTCCGAGGGAATAAAGAAGAAGAAAAAGAAAAGGAAGAAAAATTTTCAAGAATAAATAGTTTTAGTTTTATGTTTTAATAACAAATCTTGTAATTTTGTTACTTTGAGTTATATTTTGTACTATATATTACACTTTGCCCATGAGGCTTCTGATGTAAATATGTATAACTTTCGTATATCGTGGCTCTCCATATTTATTTGTATAATTGATACGGGACTAGAATGTTATAATAAGTTAGTAGTAGCATAACCAATACTGCATATCTTTATATATGAGAAATATATCGAGATATTTGTATTAGGGTGTTATAGTATAGCCTTTCTCTAGAATAGGGGAATACAATGTTAAAACAGGCTACCATATAGCCAAGAAAGAAGCTAAGATTCCTAAAGCAGGGGATTCTTCCTCAACTGGAACATAGGAGGAAGTGTGGAAAGTGATTTGTAACCTAGACGCTCCTCAAAAGATTAAGGTCTTTGTTTGGAAAGTTTGCCACAATGCAGTGCCAATTAGAGAAAATTTATTCAAGAGGAAGCTCAACACTAACCCCCTTGTGTCCAATATGCTCCAAGGAACCAAAAATAGTGGTGCACACACTTCTACTATGCCCTTGGACTCAGTCAGTTTGGTTTGGCCCATAGGCACAATGCATTCCAACAATAGGCACAGTCACTAGAATTGATAATTGGCTAGAGGAGAGAATTCAAGTATTTAAAGGAGTGCTCAGTATTTCAAACATAATATAAACACCCTAGCATGTGTTTTATGGTCAATTTGGGAAACAAGAAATCTAATTATTTTCAACCAAAAGATCTCATATCCCTTACATACTCAATTCTTACTACTAGAGTACAACAAAGCTAATCAAACAGAGTACAACAAACAGGTAAGTTTAGAGAATAAAAGGTCAAATCTTACCCCTTGGAGGCCTCCTCCTCGAAACATGCTAAAGTGTATCACCGATGCTGGATTTGATAAATGCAGAAACATTGCTTCAGTATCAATTATTGTCAGCGATGAGTAGAGGGAAAGTCGAGTATGTGAGTGCCAAATTAGTGCATACCTCTGCTCCACTCATAGCTAAAGCCTTGGCTCTGAGAGAGGCAGTAATGATGATAGCAAAGTTGGGGTGGCCTCGAGTGCTCTTCAAAGAAGATGATCTACAGGTGGTGGAAGCATGTAAAGGTGAGATCAAGATTTGGGAAACACAACTGATTATTGTAGATATAAAGCAGATTCAAAGGAGTTTTGAAATTGTGGGTTCTTTAGTGTAAAAAGGGAAGTAATAGAGCAGCGCATAGCATAGCAAATTTGGCTCTCCAAAATTGTCTCTCTTTGAATTGGCTATAGTGTCTTCCACAACCAGTGGCTTATGAGGTGTTAGTAGATGCTAGATCTTATCGTACTAGGGTTTAAATTTGTTTCTTAATTCAACAAGCATTGTGTGTCATTCTCTTTAGCTTTCTTCTATTGTCTACTTATGGGCCTGATCGTTTATGGGCTTTTTAACTTTGAACCAAAAAAAAAAAAGATTCCTACTTGAATCAGTTCTACACTTAACCCTGGAAACGAGAACTTGAACGAATCATCCTCAATTTGCTCAAATGAATTGGAAAAAAAGAGCTCTTATCAACTTGTTTTGACGTAGGATAATAAGGTCATAAGCTTAGTTTTACTTCATATTGTCGAGAAACAAGAATTTTTATTGAGGGGGCTAAAGAAGAATAACATTTTATTAATAGAATTACAAAAAATTTACATGAAAAAAATTTAGTTTTGATTTTTCTTTGAGGGGAAGGGGATCCCTTACTCATAAACTATACCCTCCACCATTACATCCATCTCTAAATTTTACTAAAATTAACTCATTTCTTTTTTGGAGGTGAAAAGTTGTATATAAATCAACTTCTCAGTTGGTTTATTTTTTTATTTTTATTATATGTCATATTCTCAACTCTCAAAATAAAGAGCACATTTTATAAATAATGTTTGAAGTGCAGTAAAAAGAATATATATATATATATATATATATATATATGTATATATGTATATATATTAGCAATATTTGTATATAAAAAAAACCATCACTTATTGTGGTGGTAAAAATAGTTGATTAAGTATTTGTCAACCATATTTAACTTATGTAATATCGATATTTTAAAATAGTTGTTGTATTAATATATAATATATATCATATAGGATACTTTGATATATTTGAATAATTCTCGTCTATATATACTTTAATTATTTTAGAATTTTTGCCGTATTAACATATTTATACTTTGTGTCTGTGTCTTGTATTTATATTCGCTTCTTAATAAATATTTTTATATATAGTTACTAAATCTAAAAGAAACTGATTATAAATTCATGATTAAATGTTTAAATTAATTTAACAATTAATTAAATGACACGTATGGAAGGTCTATAAAAATCATTTTCTTTGCAAGACGGATTTTTTTTTTTTTTTGGTTTCTTGTTTTTAGTTTTGGATCGGATTTATTGGATTTCCTATTTATGTGCAAGGAACATTTTTGCTGAATGAATAGATACTCGATAGCTTCTTGTCATCCTTTGCCAGCGGCAGACATGCTAATGACAAGTTGTGAGCTCAATGGAATAATCTTGAACCTTGGTATTATTATAGGAAAATTATATTTTTACTATTGGAACAAAATAAGTATTCCGGAATAAGCCATATGACAAAGGAAATATGGATAAGGAATAAGATAAAGTGAAAAATAATAGGTGCTCGTATAATTAAGGTGGCTCATACTAGAAACACAATTAAGAATGTTTTCTTATTATCCCTTATCACCAATTAAATTAATCAATTGTGAAAATAAATTTATTTTTTATTTATATATTATTAATCATAAATTTATTAATCGTTAATTGATTTAACAACTTAAGAAAATATAATTAATTATTTATTCAGATAAATAAATCGTATGTTATCTCACATTATTTGGTATAAAAACAGGTTAGATTCCCCCATCTAAAAATTTTTCCATGCATTCACTTTTTTAGTTGTCATGACGTGTGTGGGCATGTCAACCTCTCACATTCGAGAGTCCTCTTGACATGAGGACACCAAATCGCAACCTTTTCAGGCAATGTTTTGAATTAATTAAAATTAAAAATAATTTGATTTGAATTAATTTAAAATAATTTAAGAAATAAGTTTTGTATTTAAAATTTATTAAAAAGTAAAATTTAGATTGATTCAAAAATTATATTTTATGTTTGAAATTTATTAAAATAAGATTTAATTTAATTTTATTATATTATATTTTTATCTTTATGAGAAGTAATTAAATGTAGTTATTAAAAATAAAATAATTTATTTATTTTAAATTAAATTAAATCCTTATAAATCTTATTAAATTTGATAAAAATTTTAAAACAAAAAGAATAAAATTTAAAAGATTTTAAAAATCAAA
This sequence comes from Ormosia semicastrata, assembly GCA_029884595.1. Lineage (NCBI taxonomy): Eukaryota > Viridiplantae > Streptophyta > Magnoliopsida > Fabales > Fabaceae > Ormosia > Ormosia semicastrata. Next base: position 46,280,760 of record JAQQTO010000056.1, on the reverse strand, counting down.
TTATTCTCTATTTATTAACATTCTAAACACAAAATTTAATTAAATTTAATTTATAAATTAAATTATTTTCTATTCTTTTTATATTCTAAACATACCGAAGTGGGAAAATCATTTTCCTCCTCCTTCTCCCTCATCTTTTGAGGCCTCCTGCTTTCATTTGTTCCTAAATTTTGTCTATAAATAAATTGGTTCAAACGTTAACTAAATAGCAAAGATCCATTACTAGTGCCTGATAACTATCTAACTAGATTGTTATTGTTAAGAGAAAATGGCGAAGGCAATCAGATTCTTTGAGTTGAACACAGGGGCCAAGATTCCTTCCATTGGATTGGGAACCTGGCAGGCTGAACCTGGTGTTGTAGCCAAAGCTGTCACCACTGCCATTCAAGTATAACTCAAATTCTTTTCTTTTTTCCTTCTATTTTTCAATAGAATACAACCCACACCAAGAGAATTTCTCTAGTATTTCAGGTTTTATTATGTAAATTCAATGGCTTCAGTTCAGTTTTTCAATGTTTTTGTTTGGGTAAACAATTCTATAGTTTTGATTTTTCCTAGGTAGAAGAGGTAACTAACCCAGGGAATGGCTTATTGTTGTTCAGGTTGGATATAGGCATATTGATTGTGCTCACGCCTATTTCAATCAAGCAGAGGTAATAATAATTCATGATAATAACTTTGGCATTATTTAAGGTTTTTTTTTTCTCTTCCAATATTTTTGGGAAAAATTACACTTTGCCCTATGTGTTTTGACTCAAACAAATTTTACTTCTCTGTACTTTGCATTGTTATTATAGAGCCACTTTGTTATATTTTTCATCTATTTTTAACGAAAGGTAGTGTTAAAATTGTCAAGAAAATATATATTTTTTTAAAAATTCATTATCACTCAATTCACATTTTCGTTTTTTTAATAGTAAATTCATATTATTACTCAATTCTCTCTCCTTCAAATTGAATGCACTTTTCAAAAAAAAAAAAAGGCATGAATCCAGCAACTTTTATAATTGCATGTGTAATAGACTATTAATATAGTTTCTTAAGAAAAGCTTTTGCCATGTGAATGTTGAATAAAATATACAATATTTTAGTTACATTTTTTTTAATAGAAGAGTTAAATTAGATTTTGCTTATTGTAATAATGTTACATATTATTATCACAACAAAATGTACAGTCATTTTAGTTTTAAAAAAATAAAAAATCATCCTTCACCAATCTTCCTTCGGACAAATTTGCAATCTATAAGAGCTCCTTGGAGTATCCTCACAAACATTGATTGATTTATTGTAAACAAAAAATAGAGTAATATAAATGACAAAGAAAATTATCCAATAATTGTAACTTTTATACTGCCTCTTTTGTTTGTTCTTTATATATATATATATAATGTGTTCTAATGCAATCTATAGGTACATCTTGCCAAGTTGTAATTAGAAATGTATATTGCATCTCTTTATAATAAGTTTAAACTTCAAAGCAATACACATATATAATTCTTCAAAAGGAGCATGTACAAACAACGAATTTAATGATAAAATTAATAGTGATAAAAAGTGACTACTAGTTTTTGGGGTTAAAAATTAAGATAGTGATAAAAAATAAATAAAATGGATTTTCCCCCTCTTTTTAATATGTATCTTCCGTTAAAAAATGGTTGAAAAGTATATTAAGGTGGCTGTAAGGAGATGATTCTTAGAAGCTCATGTAAGAAAAGTAGATCAAGTGGAGAATAGCTCAATAACTATAAATAGAGGAAACCAAGAAAAACTATAAGTGAAACGATTAAAAAAAATTTAAATTTGAATGACATTTCTAAAAACTTGGTTTATGATAAGATACAATGACGTCGTTTGATCCATGTAACTGATCTTACCTAGTAAGAAAAGACTTGATTATTATTATTATTGTATAATTTATGGTAAATTACACTTTGCCCTATGTGGCTTGACTCAAACAAATTTTACTTCTCTACACTTTGCAGTGTTATTACAGAGCCATTTTGATATGTTTTTCATCTATTTTTATAAAAAGATAGCATTAAAATTATCAAGAAAATATATTTTTTAAATATTTATTATTTACATATCATTTCTCTCTCCTTTGAATCGAATGCCACTTTTCAAAAAAAAAAATAGCGCCCACCAAAAACCTTTTTTAGTTGTTTGTGTAATAAACTATTAATTAATATAATTTCTTAAGAAAAACTTTTGTCACGTGAATGTTGAATAAAAAGTACAATATTTCAATTACATTTTCAAATGTTAATAAAAGCACCTGAGGGTAAAATGTCAAATTTTATAACATGAAGGCCAAAATGTTTGAGTCAAACCACATGGAAGTAAAGTGTAATTTATCCTATTTTTTAATCATGCTTGCTTTTTGCAAAGCATGCATGCTTTTTGCACTGCTATAATTATAAGCATGTGAATTGTGATTTGATAAATTATTAATTGTGAGATGTCTCAGCTGATGCTATTTTACGTAAAAATTTGTTGGAGTTGCTTGTATATTAATTTTGATTAGAAAAAGGTGAATAGCTCAATGACTTTTGGAAGCCAATTGAGGTTTTTGTTTTAAATTTTGGTTGTTATAGATTGGTTCTGCTCTCAAGAAGCTTTTTGATGGTGGGGTTGTAAAGCGTGAAGACTTCTGGATCACCTCCAAACTCTGGTTTGTTGTCTTTTGAAAATTTTAAGCTGTGTCTAAATGTTAGAACAAATGTATGCCTTTGATTGCTGAACAAAGATACTGTACTTTCTTGACTATCTCTAGGTGTTCAGATCATGCTCCAGAAGATGTGCCAAAAGCATTGGATAAAACTTTGCACGATTTGCAACTTGACTACCTTGATCTCTATCTGGTATGCATTATCTTTACTGCAACGTGAATATATGTTGGCAATTTGATGGATGATTAAACGCTCTAAATTCAAATAAAGTTAATGCTGAGCTCAATAATGAAGGGTTCATAAATTATTCTCTTCTTTCAATCAATTGAATTGATTCGTTCTATAGATCCATTGGCCAGTTCGCATGAAAAAGGGATCAGTTGGATTCAAGCCTGAAAATCTTGATCAACATGACATACCCAGCACATGGAGAGCAATGGAAGCACTATACGACTCTGGCAAGGCTAGAGCTATAGGAGTGAGCAATTTCTCTTCAAAGAAGCTTCAAGATTTGTTGGAGATAGCACGAGTGCCTCCTGCTGTTAACCAAGTGGAATTACACCCAGCATGGCAGCAGACAAAGTTGCACGCATTCTGTGAATCTAAAGGAGTTCATTTATCTGTAAGTATAGCAGATATAATTCACCTAAAAAGGCTGATCGTCATACAAATACATCCAACGACTTATTGCAATATCTTGTGGGTTCAGGAAAAGAATAATTGTTCCTTTTTTTTTGTTTTGGGGGTGACCTTTTCTAGAGCTAATTGAAGATGATTTTAGTACATCTTCAATTGGTGGTACCTCTACAAGCATTCTTTTGATTGCTAATTATCTATCATGATGAATTTTCCTTTTCAGGGATATTCACCACTGGGGTCACCAGGAAATCTCAAGAGTGACATCCTTAAGAATCCAGTTATCAATACGGTTGCAGAGAAATTGGGGAAATCTCCAGCACAAGTGGCACTTCGGTGGGGCCTGCAAATGGGACATAGTGTACTGCCTAAGAGCACTAATGAGGCCAGGATCAAGGAAAATTTTGATGTCTTTGACTGGTCTATTCCTGAAGACCTGATAGCCAAGTTTTTTGAAATTAAGCAGGCAAGTAGCCAGTTTAATCCGGTTTTTCATTTCTCTCTTAATATTTATTTCCTCTAGCATTTCTGCCGGAGCACCAGTTTTATATCCATGTGTGGCACAACAATAATAATGCTAGACCTTGCACAGAAAGCTTCATCTTTGAATAACACTTTAATTGTTACTCATGCAGGAGAGGCTAATTAAGGGTACTGTATTTGTTCATGAGACCTATGGTGCCTACAAGACCATTGAAGAACTCTGGGATGGCGAACTGTGAGCAGGATGCACATTGAGATGTTTTCAAATATACTGCTTCTATATCTGGAATGATTCTGATGTTGATTTATTTCCATCTCAAATGGGCACCAGTTGGAGTGTTTAGAGTATGTTAGATTCAAAGAAGAGGCTTTCTTTCTAATACTGTTGAATAAGAAACCAAGATTAGTTTTTCATTTATAAATGTTGTATTTTTTTTCCCAATATACCAAAAGAGAGTGCTATGAATTTGACAAGCTGAAGTTCTCAGCTTGGAAGAGCAATTTATATCTAGAAGTGTTATTTTAGTCAAAATATTTTGGTGATGTACTATTACATGAGCAAATAATAAAAAATAAAATACTTTAAAATTAAATTCAAATCAATAATAATTTGTTTCTTTCCGTCTTTATCACTTCGAGATGTTTGTTGAATTTATTCATAACTTGTTTCATGTTCCTTGTAGTCGACTGCAAGATAACACTTTCAACCTGTTGGCTTTACATTAAGAATAGAGTCAAATATCTATACCCCCTTTGATTTTAATGTTACAATTTTTATTTATGTACTAGTATAAATCATATTATATTTTTATAAAATTCAAATTAATTAGATATCAAAATTTTTAGAATATTTTGTTTAGTTCAAATTGTGATCAGTATTATTAATGGACCTATTGTTGTTAAAACACTGCTCATATATGTAGGTTTTGTTTCATAAGTCTTATATATGGGTTTACCATAGTGGGTAGGTTTAACCCATTTTAATTGTTCTATATATACAGGGAGAGACTCCTATTCTTTGCCACTTTAGTGTATACAGTTGCCCCATTAATATTGACGCGTGAATGACTATTGTGAGATAGGAATAGTATCTCTTCCTCATCGAATTTTGCTTTTCAAGATTTCAATAATGACTTCTTCATCGACATACGCCTTTTTCAAGGTAACCCTAAAACCGTTTATATGTATTGATATGTCATAAATTATTGAGATTAATAAATTTGATAAATTTTTATCAATTGGTATCAGAGCCAATATTTTAATCTTAATTATGACTATCAATATTTTATTTTATCAAGAAATCTTATGAGATTTGAAAAAATTTAAGAAACCTAAAATCTTAACGTATGTGATGTTTAATTTAATTTTTTTTAAATCGATTTCAAAAATAAAGTTAGGGCTTTTGTATATTGAGTTGTCGTGAATTCAGAAACATGTTTATTACATTTTGATATTGTGAATTTACAAATAATTTCACTCAAATCCGTGGAACCTTAAAGTTTAATTTTTTTGTGATTCGTTTTTTTTAGAGATTATTTCAAGAAATTGATTTAGGGCTATTGTAGATATTTTTTCCTGAATCTAACAACGTTTGGATCGTGAATTTTAGTTGAGAAACAACCTCGAATTTCTAAGAAAACAATTCGCAGTGTGTTGTGCGTGTTCTTCATTTTGGTTGAGAAAACCTAGAACGTATGTGCAGTTGTTTTAAAAATTTTATAGGAGTTTTAAAGATCATGGTTTTTTGAATCTAATGGAATAAAAATCTCCAATTTTAATGAAGTATCAAGAGAGAATTTTGACGCGACCCGTTTTTGGGGAAAACGGGTCGCACGACCCGATTACAGACAAACGAGTGAAGAAGGAGACCTTGGTCTCCCGCACGTTCACCACTCGCGCAGGTGGCATGTGTGGATTCATGGAGCATGTTTTTCAACTTCTGTTTTTTGGGTTGTGCTTCACACGCCCTTTCCTATTTTACTATGATTTTTATTTATTTTTCCATGCTTGTTTATTATTTATTTCAAAATTTATAGAGATTAAAATTGTTAAAAATATATGGTACTCTCCTCTTTTGCCTCTGAAAATTTTTGTGTATTATTGCGATGCTACTGGACATGGTATATATTGTGCACTCTCATAATTGATGTTGTTTGGATACTGAAATAATTTTTGGTGTTATTTTTTTGCATAAATTAATATATAATATTTTGAAAATTATTTATTTTGTTGTTATTTATGCGATTTGATTATGAGAGTTGCTATATAAAGTATTGTGATACTGTATTGAAGCACTTTGCATAACTGTGATGCTATTAGATATCATATATATTACACACTCTCAGATTTTGTGTTATTTGATTATTTAAATAATTTTGATATTATGTTGTATATATAATATTGCATAATGTTAAAAATTATTGTATACTCTCCAAGTTTTAATCTGAATTTTTTTCAACATGATTGTGACACTACTGAGAGTGTTGTACAATCTGTACTCTCGGACTTGATATTGTTTAGTCACTGAAATAATTTCAGTGTTATTTTGTGCATAAAATGTTATGTAAAATATTATATATATTGTTATTTCTTGTTATTCTTTATGCAATTTTGTTCTGAGAGTAATTAATTATTTAAAATGTTGTGGAGCTTTTGGACACCTTTCATGATTGTTGTGAGCTCGCCTTCGCGGGACCAATTATGTTGAGGTGTCATTTTGTTGATATTTTGTTAATAATATTGCATTGAGGATTATATTGATAATGCGCTTACCCTATCGGTTTGCCTTTATTAATGTAATTCTTGATGATTTGTTAAGTAATATTATTTTGGGACACTTTGCGTGATTGTGAGCTCGCCTTCGTAGGATCAATTGTGGCAAGGTGCTATTTTGTTATAAAATATTGTTATTTTGTGACATTGAGGATTATGTTGATAATGCGCCTATCCTATCAGTTTGCCTTTATTAATATAATTCCTAATGATTTGTTAAGAGCATTGAGGTTATGTCTTTAGAGTTTTCAGTATCCTCTCAATATTAGCTTTAGGGACATTATTTTAATGCTTGTGGGAGCCTACTCATGTGTTGTAATTCGAGACCCTTAGGCGGGATTACAATTTCATGGGAGAGCTCCATTGTGGTTATTGCTCATCTTGTTTATTGAAAAACTCAACAAGAAAATCTTCCTTTAAAATATTGATTCATTTTTGCTGATGAAAATAAATGTTTTGACAAAGTTGTGTGGGACCAAGTATGAGGACTAGGTTGAGTCAATGAGTTTATTTTTAGCCACCTCTGTTATTGATATTGCTCTTGCTGTGGATGAGTCCTGAAGCCCATAGATATGTTTTTCGCTGCGATTATGGTGAAATATGAAAGGTGGAATCATTTAAATAAAGTTCGTCTCATGACAATAAAGTATAGCATGGACAAAGCCATTAAGGAGAGTTTTCATGAAGTAGATAACGTCAACCATTTTTTGTGAAGCTATTGACAGATCTAGAAAGGCATGTGATCTCTTTATGTTGATCAAGACTAAGCATGATGGTGTGAATGGTGATTGTGTGAACGTGCCACGAAATTTGTGGATTGGCTCAAACGAGCTAATTGTATAGAGTTTAATAATTGGATTAAAGAGAAGGAAGTTGAACCCTTGGCTGTAATGTGTTATGAACTTAATCTTGTTAATGTTCTTTCCAACACTTGTTGGTTAGATATTGGTGCAACTACTCACGTTACAAGCTCATTACTGGAGTTCAAAATAGGCGAAAGCCAAGTGAAGGAGAGTTACTGATCACGTAGAAAATAGAGTTAGTGTGAAAGTAGAGTATATAGGTATTATTTCCTTGAAGCTGTGTATTAGATATTCTTTACGTTTAAAAGGTACTATCTATGTGTTCTCTATAAGAATGAACTTGTTTCTAATTTCTATTTTGGATAGTTGCACTATCATATCTATTTAGCGATAAAAGAGTTTCCTTACCTTATGATTTCATTCTAGTTATTTCTGGTATTTCTAGCTAGAGTTTCGTCTAATGGCCTTTATATGTTAAATATTGACCCCTTATATTGATCTAACGACGTTTAAATATCAATAATGTTGTTAGGAACAAGCGTGATAGAGTTGTTGAAAACCTTTCTATGTTGTCGCACAAACGTTTAAGATATATCTCTAAGGAAAGAATGGAGAGGTTGATCAAGGAGAATATTCTTCATGATCTAGACTTTTCTGATTTTGAAACCTATGTTGATTGCATAAAAGGGAAACTTACAGTTGGAGCCAAGAAGAGTGGGGTTACCAAGAGTGAAAGAATACTACAGTTAATTCATACAGATATTTGTGGGCCTATTACTCCTATTGCAAAAAGGGAAAATCATACTCTTATGGATATGTTGAGATGTATGCTTAGTCACTCTACTCTTGCAGAATTCTTGTGGGAAGACGCCTTAAAGACTGCTGCTTATATATTGAATCATGTGCCAAGTAAATCTGTGCTGAAAACTCCATATGAACTTATGACAGGCAAACGGCCTACCTTGAGGCATTTCCGTGTTTGTGGTTGTAGGGCAGAGGTGAGACCTTATAACCCACATTTAAAGAAGCTTGATCCCAAAACTATTAATGGTTTCTTCATTGGCTATTTTAATAGCTCAAGAGGCTCTAGATTCTATTGTCCTTCTTATACTATTAGAGTTATTGAATCCGATCAGGCTGTCTATTTTGAAGGGGACTTAGAACATAGTGAAACTCAGGAGCCGCATATTGTTGATTTCAGTGAGGAGCACGTTGTTGTTCATATTCCTGTTGATCCCTTTTCAGGGATAATGCCATCTCCTTTGATCTATAATGATGATGTTGTTGATCATGTTGATAATGTCGATATCCCTCAACAAATCAAAAATAATGTACAAATTCCAAATGTTGTTGTGACCCCACTGAGAAGATCTGAGCGGGTTCCTATATCCACTGAGTCTACTAGATTCAGGGATTGTGTTGTGTACTTGCAGGAGCATGAGTTTAATTCAGTTGAGGATTTTGATCCTATTTCTTTTCAAGAGGCCATGATTAGTCTTGATAGTGCACAATGGCTAGTGGCTATGGAGGATGAGTTAGCTTCTATGAGAAAGAATAATGTTTGAGAATTGGTGGAGTTGCCTACTGGTTGTAAAATTATTGGTTGTAAATGGGTCTTTAAGACTAAACATGATGCTAGGGGTGAAATTGGGAGGTATAAGGCCAGACTTGTTGCTAAAAGATATAACCAGAGGGAAGACATTGATTATAAGGAGACTTTCTCACCGGTCTCCACTAAAGACTCTTTTCGTGTTGTGATGGCCTTGGTTGCTCATTTTGATTTGGAGCTTCATCAAATGGATGTTAAGATCGCCTTCCTAAATGGTGATTTTTATGAGGATGTGTATATGAATCAACCTGATGTTTTTGTTAAAGATGGTAAAGATCATATGGTATACAAATTGAGAAGATCCATTCATGGATTGAAATAGGCTTCCAGGCATTGGCATTTGAAATTTGATTATATTGTTAGTTCTCTTGGTTTTAAAGAGAATACTGTTGATCAATACATTTATCTGAAGTTTAGTGGGAGTAGATTCATCATTCTTTTTTTATATGTTGATGATGTATTATTGGCTAGTAATGATATTATTTTTCTAAATGAGACTAAGCAGATGTTGACAGCATATTTTGATATGAAAGATATTGGTGATGCCTCTTTTGTATTAGGTATTGAGATTCATCGTGATAGATCTCTTAGTATTCTCGTCTTATCTCAGAAAGCTTATATTGAAAGGATTCTGAATAGATTTAATATGAAATCTTGTAATCCTTGTACTGCACCTATTCAAAAGGGTGAAAGACTCTCTAATACTCAGTGTCCTCAAAGTGATAAGGATGTTACTAAAATGGAGAAAGTCCCATATGCTTCTGCTGTTGGAAGCCTTATGTATGCTCAAGTTTATACATGTCATGATATTACTTTTTGTTGTTAGTGTACTTAGGAGATACTTGAGCAAACCTGGTGTGGCTCATTGGCAGGCTGCAAAACGAGTTATGAGGTATCTACAGGGTACCAAAGATTATATGCTCACCTATAGGAGGTCAGACTACCTTGAGGTGATAGGCTATACTGATTCTTATCATGGTGGTTGTCTAGATGACTACAAGTCCACATCAGGGTATATCTTTATGTTAGCAGGAGGAGCTGTTTCTTGTAAGAGTCTTAAACAGACACTTACAACTACTTCTACTATGAAGGCAGAGTATATAGCTTGTTATGAGGCTACGCGTCAAGCGATATGATTGAAAATTTTGATTATTGAATTTCTTATTGTGGAGAGTATTTCCAGGCCTCTTACTATTTATTGTGATAACTCTGTTTTAGTGTGCTTCTTTCAAATTAATAAAAGCTCTGAATGCTCAAAACATTTTGATACAACATTCATGTTTGTTAGAGAGAAGATTCAAGAGTTTCAGACTCGTGTCGAGTATATCCCTACATAGCTTATGGTAACAGATCCCCTAACCAAAGGTTTAGCTATTAAAAATTTTATTGATCATGTGACCGATATAGGTATAGTGAGATCTTTTGATGTTTTGGGTTAGTGGGAGTTTGTTATGTAATTTTGTTGTGACCTCATTTTATGTCTCGAGATCTTAGAAAATTATATTGTTATTATTATCGTTGCCATATAATACTGTTATTGTTATTATCTGCGCAGTTTTGTTTATTCATAATATGGCATATTGTGGAGACATTTTGGACTCAATCTCATTTTGTTGTTGTGTGAGATATTTGTTAAATCTCATAAAGCATCTTGGGCGGATGCTTGGGACCATTTTGTTGGGAAATGCACTTTGATCACAAATTGGCATGCAATTTTGGATGTGCTTTTTCCATTACCTATATACCATATTTTGATGGGTCACCGAGATATAAGAATGTTGCATGTATGATATCAGTATTCCTTCGAATATGATTTTCTACATTGTTGAGATACTTGTAGTCTCATTTTGGACCAGTTATTGAGAGTGCTAGCTCGATTTTGACATCATGTTGTGGCCACATATTGTTTGATTAATCTGGAGAATTATTTTCTTATTAAAGTGATATAACATGACTTATGTTGTCCAAGTAGAAGAATGTTATAATTTTTATTTATGGACTAGCATAAATCATATTATATTTTTATAAAACCCAGATTAATTAGATGTCAAAATTATTAGAGCATTTTGTTTAGCCCAAATTATGATCAGTATTGTTAATGAGCCTACTATTGTTAAAACACTGCTCATATATGTGGGTTTTGTTTCATGGGTCCTGTATATGGGTTTACCATCGTGGGTAGATTTAACTCATTTTAATTGTTCTATATATACAGGGAGAGGCATTTATTCCTAACCACTCTACTGCGTACAGTTGCTCCATTGATACTAATACGTGAGTAACTATTGTGGGATAGGAATAATATCTTTCCCTCATTGAGTTTTGCTTTTCAAGATTTTAACAATGACTTTTTCATTGACGTCTTTTTTAAGATAACTCTAAAACTTTTTATATGTATTAATATGTCATAAATTATTAAAATTAATAGATCTGATAAATTTCTATCATTTAATATTTCTTTAACAGGAGGGCTTTTGCAGTTGACTACAAGACTACTTAAAGTAGTATACACTTTTAACAAAAAATAAAAATATATTAATTCTTTTCATCAATTACATGAATGCTTTAAAAATAGAAATTGTGGCCTGCCCCTTTTTGACAAATAAAGGTCTCGAAAGAAATCATTACATCAAAGTTAACTAGAGCCCTATACTTATAGGTTTACTAGTCATTTTGGTCACCAAAAAAATGTATAAGTCATTCTAACACAATTCGAACTAAGAATTTCATAATGAACCCGGAATACCACGCAAGATTGACACTTGCAAAATAAAATAAACATTAATATTAAATAGTTTACATTTATATTTAATAAAAAAAGCAGCAAAGACGTTGCTATTATAAAAAATTGTTATTCACTACATGATAGTGACAGGGTATACGAAACTACTGTTTCTAGACCTAAGTTTTGGATTAGCAGTTCAGAGCAATCCAGTCCATTAGAATAGAATTTTATATATTTATGTACATGTTATTATATAAGTTAATTTATCTAATTATGATGAGTAAATTTTTTATAGAATCTTTCATAAATATGAACATTAATTACATCCCACATAAATAGAAAAATTAGTTATAAGAGATAACAATATCATGGATTTTAATCCTAAATAGTAGCATTCAATTTAGATTGAACTGCGATTCTTATCACTCAAGATGCTCCTATAAATACCCTGCAAGTTCTCAAAGGTATGCATCTAATTTCAAATATTAGTATCTAGTACACGGTCTAACTTGAGCGTCGGAGTACCTTTTACAGGTACCCACCCCCTTCGCACCACTGTCACTGCCGTTGTGCTACAAAGAAAGATAAATTACCCGCCATCTGTGGGAAAGATAAATTTCTATTCCATTATCACTATCATGGTTACCACAAGGAGAAATCAAGTCTTTACTAATCAGAATCGCACCTCTGCTACACAGAACCAACCTTACTTTGGTTGTCGACTAGTGTCTGCCCTCGCCCAAGGGCGGAACCAGGGGGAAACTCTATGAGCCATGGTCCCCCTAGCTTTCAATAATTGAACATTTTTCTTATATACATATGGTATATTTTTTTGTTGGTCTCTCTAGTAAAAAAATAAATGTTTATCTTTTGGTTGATATATTGCTTTGACTTATTTTAACTCTTCTTGTATCAACAACAACTACTAAGCATATTTTTTTAGCTATGAAAATTATTAAAACAAGGTTGTGGAATAAGATAAAATACAATTTTCTCACAAATTACATGATTGTTTATATTGAAAAGAAGATTACTGAAAAATTCACTACAGATGTGATAATAGATGACTTTTATTTTATGAAACAGTGTCCAGCATAGCTTAAAAATTAAAGGTATGTATTTAAGATTGTCTTATATTCAATTGTGTTTACTATAAATGTTTCTAATTTAAAGCATGTTGATTATGAATTGAATTGAATTTATTTTTATGTTTATATTATATGATAATTATTTTTTTTAACTTAAATATTTAGAGACATATATTTAATCTTTAGTCTCGGCCCCCCTAAGATTAAAATCCTAGCTCCGCCCCTGCCCCCGCTCATGAGTCAATCCAACAACCATTTGTTGCCTAACTTGAACCTTGACAAGACGAGGCAGAGACTTCTTATACTAGTGAGAATCTACCCCCTCTACTCGCACGAATTCTGGTAAGGCAACATCTTGGTCCACAAGGAGCACATTCTGGAGATGTCAGACAACGGTTGTTGGTGCTATAGGGCCTAGGAGCTCGGGTGGAGAATGAAGAAGTTCGGTCCCGCCATGCTAAAACTGGTCTCCCAGAGCTTTCCAAAGTAGAACTCATCTCTCTGGTGAGACTCTAGAATGAACGTATCCATAACCTAGAGAAAGCTGTCAACTATGAGAACGAAGGCAAAAATTGATCTCTAAGAAGGAATCAAGAAAACTAAAGGGACAAAGCCCACAACGGGGTTCGCCATCCAGAGTGTTCCAAGATCGCGGAACCCAGTCAGAACGCTAAAATCCCTATTCAAAGAAAAAAGGAGCAAGATCACGGAGTAAGGAACTCGGTTTCACAAAACCAACATTTCTCAGATAAGTTGATGGCCTATGAGATCCCTAGGCATTTCAAATATCCCATAAATATTGAAGCCTATGATGGGACTCCTGATCCTCAAGAGTACTTAGATGCTTATGTTTTTGCTCTCCTATTTACTAGAGGAGATGACTCACTCATGTGCCATGCTTTCCCTTTATCTATGAAGAAAGCTGCCCTGAGATAGTTCACTACCTTAACTCTTAAATCCGTTAATAACTGGGAGGGTCTGTCATCAAAAATTTTGCTATACTTCACCACCAGTAAGGTGCAACCAAAATCTATCTCATGCCTCTCCCAGGTCAAACAAGGAAAAGAGGAATCTCTCCAAGACTTTATATCCCAGTTCAACAAAGAGATAGTGAATATACGTGATTGGGTGAAAGGCTCGGACTGCACTACATGAGAGAAGGACTCTGTCCTAAGCTGCTTTCCTTCTCTCTCGCCAAAAAGGAGCCCAACACCATAGACGAGTGTTGTGCTCGAGATAACAAGTACATCAACTTTGAAGATGTTCTCCGGGCTATGAAGCATCTTGAGAAAGGAGAAGATGCTAAACCTAAGTCTAAAAAACCCAACCAACAAGGTTGGAACTCGAACCCACCTTTTAAGGGAAAGTATGAGAACTACACTCCCCTCAACACACCTCGAACTCAAATCTACCAATAAGTGATGAATGTAACATCCTAATACCAGTATCTCAGTATATACATCATACAAGGAGATGCTTAGCATTGTCACTACATACATACTAAACATATACTTACATCCATAATGTTTATTGGAAACACTATAGAGAGCGATATGAAATGCGAAAATACAATATTTATGCCATAATGCATCAATGTACATGTACATCATTAGCCTTAGCAAAGGCTTAAAGTACTACATAACTCTGTACATTTCAAAAGGAATACTAATAAGTACAACAGTTTGAAACATAATACATAAACTAATCTAATATTTAGCACTTTTTTTCTTCTTACCCTTGGAAGAAGTTTCACTTGGAATTACATGATACACAGCAGGGTGAGAAATTACATTCTCAGTATGAGTAATCAAAACCAGTCATACACAACATAAATAAACATAATCTCAATAACTACTAATGAAATACGTTTAATACATCTACAAGGTCTAACTATTACATTAGATAAACCAAGTTAATACATATCTCAAACATACATCTAGTTCAACTCAGAACCAAAATGTAAATCTTAAGAATTAGTAGTTTCTTGTGTTATTTTGTAGCAAGTGGAGGTATCTCTTCACACTACACATATATCCTGGCACATGAGAAGTTCAGTCTAAATCCTGATTCTGAAGAACCTTATGGACCCCTACTTATCTCTTCTGGCCTTGGTACTATCGAATTATCAGGGTTATGTCCTTCCTTCATTGAGTCTATCAGATACCCTTTCGATTTCTCTTAGCCTTCATAAGCACTGTCAAAGGATACTCACAAAATTAACATTATCAAGCTTTCCCTTACATACTAGGTATAATTCTTTTCTTGAAAACTATCCCTATTTGTGTTTTAACACACTTTAGGAAATATATACTAATGATTCCATTTAGTTCAAGAACTTCAAAAAATCAAAAATGACATTTTTGAAAATTCTGGTCTCAGACACGGGCCATGTCTCATTACAGGGCCCCCCGTGTCTTTGGACACGAGTCGTGTCTGATTACACGGTCTCCCCCGTGTCTTGCTCTGTGAACACTATTTATAAATCCACTGCCAGAGAGAGACACGCCCTCCGCCCCCCTGTGTTCTCGGACAGGGGCCGTGTTTCTCAACCAAAAACACTACAGCACCTTCTGCAGAACCGTAGTACTGTTCCATTGGTTCTTTTCTGAATTTTGGTCATTCCAAACCAGTTTATATGTGATTCTAAGACCCCAATCAATTCTTAAACACATAGGAATCATCAATCACAAACTTAAACCTCTTAATTTGGATTAAAACACCAAAATCACCTATAGGGTGACGTAACCCCTCTTTTGTGAATCTAAGATCCAAATGAGATATTCAAAGCTTCTAACTTCAATTAATGCTTTAAACAAGTCATAAATGATCAAAGAAACTCAATCATACAAATAAAACTCATCAAAACACTTCAAGAACATAAAATGACTTATTGAGCACCAAAGTGCATCAATGGAGAAAAAATGAAAAGAAGTGAAGATAAACTTAAAAACCGCTACCTTTGGAGTTGTGTTGATGAATCAAACTTAGTTAGATTCTCAAGCCTTGGCTTTACCCTTGGCTTTCCTCTTTCTCTCTTCCTCTTGCTTGGTCTTTCTTTCCTTTTCTTTCTCTTCTCCTCTCACGATTTTTGCTTCTGTTTTTGAAGCCAAAACAGCCGTGAACAAGACTTATAAAGAGGGTCTAAAAGAATCATATGACTCTTAGGCCAAAACTGATAAAATTTTGATATGCTAAAAACACTCAGATTTAGCTAAATCTAGATTTTCAACTTCCAACAACTTTAAAATAAATACTGAGATTCATATAAAAAATCGTTTCAACATTATTCGGTATTTTCATATCTGCTGCTAGTCAAACCAACTATAATTAGACAACCAATATGTCTAAAAATGTCAAACTACCTCAGTTTACCTTGAAACTTTAACTATAACTTGTTCTTCATATTTGTTACCTAGAAATAAATTATCAATATTTATTTCCCTCTCCTAAGCAATTTATGCTATTATTTGAGTCATTTTAAGCTACTTTTCACAGTCCGAGTTGTAACTAAGTACCTAAACTAACTCAGATTATCACAAAATTAAACATACATACTAAACAAGTCATATGTTACCTTTTGAACACATAAATGAGTTTAACATGCCATTTAGGGTATTACAATGAACACGGAATTTAGAGATATGCAAAGACCTCCCCCTTGAAGAAACATGCGCAGAGGGACAAGTCCAAGCACTGTGCATGGCATGACGGTCATGGGCATAATACGAAGTATTGCATCAACCTTCAAGATGCGATTGAGTCACTGATTCGAGATGGTCACTTGGGTCGTTAAGTGCGCCAATCTTGGAACAATAATTAGAGAAGAGGACAAAACTACAAGAAGCGGAGCTTCAGCCCATGGAGAAGCCCATCTCCTCCCTACCAGAGAAGATGCTCTCCTACAAGGAATGATAATCCCGATGCAGGCCCATCCTGAGGTAATGCCCAAAATCAATAAAGGGCACAACCCTAGGATGATGATCAAGATAACAATCACTGTCATGTCGAAGTAACCCGAACAATTAACACCATCTCGAGGGGCCTTAAAGGTGGCGGTTTATCAGGAAATGCTAGGAAGAAAGCACTCCAGGTTGAACTGAGCGTGGCATCCCTCTCAGGAACTAAGTCAGATAGCAGCGTGAGAAAAATCTCGTCGATTTCGCTCTCTAATAAGGATTACAGATGCACAATCTCGGATCATGATGACTCCATGGTGATCTTGGGGATCATTACCAATGCTAAGGTTCACCGAATATTTGTTGATCAGGGGAGCTTGACTGACATCATGTTCCTAGACTCGTTTGAGAAGTTAGGATTATCAAAGAAGGAACTGATCCTATACACCGGTGAGCTGATCGGATTTACTGGAAACAATATCACCCCGGTAGGATACATTGAGACCTACTTGACCTTGGGGAAAGATCCCTCTTCAAGACACTTGAGGTTAAATTCCTAGTGATTGACTGTCGTTCGACCTATAATGTCATACTAGGCCGCCCTTCACTCAATGCCTTTGGGACCATAATCTCCACATCCCACTTGGCCATAAATTTTCTGGACCAGCATGGCAGGGTTGTTATAGTCAAAGGAGACTAGGCCACGACGAGAAGATGCTACAATGAAAGCCTAAAAATCACCAAGAAGCCTCGGATCACAGACCAACACAACAGTTCAGCTTCAGTTACTACGGACCCTGTCAACGTCCTCTTGATTGAATTGGATGTTCGTGAGGAGATTCGTGGTACACGCCTTCAACCTAATGGAGAATTGCAATCCTTTCAACTTGACACCAAGCTTGTTGATACCCAATTTTGTCTATAAAATTTTTATTTTTTGTTACTTAATCAAGATATGAACACCTAATTTTATTCGAGTCATTAAAACCTTTTAATTCAGAATATTAAAAAAATAAAAATAAAAAATAAAAAAAAGAAAAAGGAAATTTGGCAAAAAAAAAAAGATGACCTAACCTTCTTGTATGAATAAGCTTAGCCCCAATTTTTCTCAAACCACCCACCTTGAGCCCAAACATATTTGTGACCCATTAAATATGGATCAACCCGAATCCATCACTTCCACCCAAGCCACTTTCACCCTCCAAACCCTAGACGTCAAGTAGCCAGCACTCCCAATCAACACATCATCTACACCAACTGGAATGGCAACTTTCCTTTTCAGTTTTAATTGAAACATCTGACAAGATTTCTTCCTTCATTTTTCTTCCAATAACTAGGAAATCAGGGATATATGAAGCAAAATTTGGGAGAGGCTTGATGGAGAGTTTCTTGCTAGAAAAATGCGGATTCAACCCTATAACTTCCCAAACAGACATGCAGCAACGTACACACAGATCCATACTTATACACATCAATAATCAACGCACTCAAACAGTCCCACCATCTCAACCTATGCCATCTTGCTCTGCCTCCACAAGCTGAACCCTTCCACCACTGCCTAAGTCGCCAACACACCCCCCAAACCCAAACAAAATAATTAAACACCATTGCAACCGCAATTAACCTATAGAACCCACTAATTAAGCCTCTGTAAATAAAAAATCCTCACCCATCCAAACCCAGAAAATTAACACCAACATTAACCCATGTACCCAAACAAAGCCACCACCCAAATTCGAAACCACCTAACAGAACCCACCTTTAGCATCGTTAGCCACCCAACCAACTCCACTGCTGACACTAGACCCCAAAATGCAACCATCGCGCTCCGTCGTCATCCATGGACTCATTATGCTGATCAGAACCTTGCCGCTATCCACCACCTCATCCCAGGTCTGATATCCTCCACCACGATCCCAGGACCACCTCGTCGGAAACCGCTGCTTAGATCCACACCACCTAGATCCAAGCTCTGCGAACCCCCACACGCACGAGCTGCTAGCCATAACCTAGAACCCACAAGCCAAGAAACATCGCACCATCACCCTACTAGGACCCACTGGCACCATCGAGTCATCTGCTTCGTCGCTTGAACAATGCCACCAACCACCCAGCCAAATCTCAAGTCGTCTGAGCCGCCGCACGCCATCATCGTCACCAACCACCGCGTCAAGCCGCTCCACCAACCTTGCCTTAACCACCGCACCACCACCGCCGCTGAACCCAATGTTGCCTTCCCTGCATTCATCTCCTACTTCAAACCAGAGTTAGCCCCCTCTTTGTTCCTGTTGTTTTCCATGTCATTTTTCTAAGTTAACTTAGTCAAATTTAATGGTAACTTGTTTCTTGTATTTGGGTTTCTATTTCCTTGTTGAGTTGAGTCAGTCATTATTGGGCTTATTTGCTTTTGTTTATTGTTGCCTAACCTTTTAGATAAAAAAAAGGAAAGAAAGGAAAAAGAAAAACCTTTTTAAAATTAAAAAATTTTAATTGTTAAGTAATGTCTTTTCATGAAAAATGATTAAAAAAAATCTTTTATCTTTTTTTTTAAAAAGAAGAAGACATAAACATTTTCAAAAATTAAAAACAATCAACTCACAATATTTTTTTAAAAAAATGACATGGTTTTGATTTCTCAATTGTACTAAAGGATACGTAGGAGCGAGAATTCATTTCTGTCAAGGCAAAATTAAATTTTTATAATTTGGTTGTTTCTTTTTCTTTTATAAATGGTTACAATATTTTAAGTGGGGCAAAATAAAATATATTTGAGATTATTAAAATTTACACAACTAACTTAAGGTACTGTTCTTAAAATAGGCAGTGTAAGGTGCTAACACCTTCTCTACCTGTAATCAACTCCCAAATTCA
The DNA here is from genome assembly GCA_029884595.1 of Ormosia semicastrata. Lineage (NCBI taxonomy): Eukaryota > Viridiplantae > Streptophyta > Magnoliopsida > Fabales > Fabaceae > Ormosia > Ormosia semicastrata. The sequence goes on along the minus strand of JAQQTO010000056.1, from coordinate 46,261,208 downwards.
AACTCATTTTTCAAAAGACCAATTTTCCTAATTAAAGGATTTTTCTAATATTTTCCTAATTTAAATAAACATTGGTGGCAACTCCACTATTTTCAAAATCCTATATTTTTTGTCATCCCATTGCGATTCCAGTTGCGACAAAGCCAGACCAGGTGACCAAGATTATAGGACATTTGAATCAGGAAGAAAGAGCCTAACTAACTGAGCTCTTAGTGAAAAACAAAGATATTTGCCTGAACCTCCACGAACATGTTAGGGCTAGACCCATAGTTTATATGCCACCGACTCTCTATCATGAAGGATACAAAGGTAGTGGCCTAACGAAAAAGGAAAAATGGACCTGAGACGTAAGAAGTAATCCAAAAACAAGTAAAAGAAATCCTGGATGCAGATTCATCAGGGAAGTTTCTTATACTACTTTGCTCTCGAATGTGGTCCTAGTCAAAAAGACTAATGGAAAGTGGCTTATATACATCAATTACACTAACCTAAATAAAGTGTGCCCAAAAGACTCTCATCCACTTCCCAACATAGACAAATTGGTAGACAATTCGTTTGGATTCCAACTACTTTCCTTCATGGACGCTTATTTCGGATATAACCAGATTCCTATGAACTCAGAGAACAAAGACAAGACCACATTCATAACCAAGATGGGAAGCTATTGTTACTGTGTCATGTCGTTCAGATTGAAGAATATAGGGGCAACTTACCAATGAACGATGAACAAAGTCTTTGAAGTACAGATTGATAAGATGTTAGAAGTCTACATAAACAACATGATAGTCAAGACAGCGGAGACCGGTGACCACATTAAAGACCTGGAAAAGGTGTTTGCCTAAATACGAAAGCACAAAATGAGACTGAACCTAGAGAAATGCACCTTTGGTGTACAGGCCAGTAAATTTCTGGGGTTTTGTTGACAAACTAAGGTATTGAAGCCAACCTAAAAAAATGTTAGGTCATCCTCAACGTGTGCACCCTGCAGTCCATGAAAGAAGTGCAATAATTGATAGGTCCGATGGCGGCCTTCACACGTTTCCTAACCAAGGCTACTCAAAAATCTTTTCCCTTCTTCAAAACCTTAAAAAAGGGACAGAATTTTGAGGGGACCCCAGAGTATGAAGCTGCCTTTCAAGAACTGAAGCAGATGTTGTCCACACCACCAATTTTGATAAGATCGGACATCGATGAAAGACTTTTATACTTACCTTTTTGTTAGTAACGAGGTGATCAACTTAGTCCTGATAAGAGAAACTGATGAAGGTTAGAGGCCGATTTATTTTTTCAGCAAAGTCTTGCAAGGCCCCGAGATCCACTATTAGAAGATTGAGAAACTGGCCCTAGCATTGCTGATAACTACAGGAAGGAGAAGGCAGTACTTTTAATGTCACCCCGTGATAGTGAAGACAGACCAGTCAATCCGATAGGTACTACATAAGCCGAATCTCCCTGAGAGAATGCTTGCTTGGTTAGTGGAGTTTTCTGAGCTTGGTATTACTTACGAGCCAAGACCAGCTATAAAGGCTTAAGTATTATCTGATTTCTTTGTTAAGCTTACACTGGACTCCGGCCATTCTAAAGTGCATTATTAGACCATATACGTCGATGGATCCACGAATCCCAAGCGGAGTGACGCCAGAGTAATGTTAGAAAATGAAGTCGACCTCGTGTTAGAACACTCTTTGAAGTTTGAGTTTTCAACTTCAAACAACCAAACTGAATATGAAGTTTGCATTGTAGGCATCAACATGGCAAAAGAGTTGGGAGACACGGATATAATCCTATGCAATGATTCGCAGTTAGCGACATCCCAGATCCGGGGTGAATACCAGACTAAGGAGCCCCTATTGTAGAAGTACTTAGCCAAAGTCAAGAAGTTGATAGAAAGTTTGACAATGTTAACATAGAGCACATCCCAAGGGAGCAGAACTCTAGGGTCAACATCTTATCAAAGCTTGCCAACATTAAGAGCCCTAGCAATAACAGGTCCATGATATATGATACCTTACTCACTCCCAATATTACGGACAATAAAGTCCTCATACTGGTAGATGATGAAACCTAGATGACGCCCATAGGTGCCTATCTTTGCAACGGCTCATTACCTGAAGATCAAAAGAAAGCTTGGAAAATAGTACAAACAATGATTTGGTATACCATTTTGGACAATCAGCTATATCGTCATAGGTTTTCTTCTCTCTTCCTTAAGTGCCTCGGTCCTAAGGAGGCGAAGTACGTCTAAGTCGAGATTCATAAAGGGAGTTTTGGCCATCATCTTGGAAGAAAATCCTTAGCATGGAAAGCTCTAAAGGCTGGATACTATTGGCCTACTATAGAAACTAACATCAAAGAACATGTTAAAAAATGTGATCAATTTTGGCACTCAGACATCTATTCAGCCCCACCAGAAGAGTTATCTACAATATTCATCCTCTGGCCATTCTACTAGTAGGGGATGGATATCCTAGGTGCTTTTCCCCAAGCACTAGGGAAGATCAAGTACCTAGTAATGGTTATTGATTATTTCACCAAGTAGATTGAGGCAGAACCATTATCCACCATCACCTCCACGTGAATCTAAAACTTTGCTTATAAGAACATCATTAGCAAGTTTGGAATCCTGGAGTCTTCATATCCTTTTTCTTTCTTTTTACCCGGTTCTCACTCTCTGGGAACAGTCATTAAAAAGGATGGGTCACTTTGCGAGCACAAGTCAGGTGCAAAGTTTTCAAGCCTTACTAACAATCCTTCAATAACTTCAAGAAGGATTTCTTCAAAGTTAAAGGGACTCCAAGGTCAACACCTTTTTTCGTTACCTCGAATGGCGATCCCTGTATATATTTATACTGGACACAGGCTGTATAGGACAGAAGAATAGAAGAAATAGAAGCTTCGATGTCTGATCTACCTAAAGATGCAACTGAGGTCCTCCACTTCCTCATCGAATAGGCTGACAAGAGTAGGGCTATATATTGCAAAGATGTCCTCGTTGAGCCTGCTAACTCAATAAAGCCATTGTTAGGTATCTTGTCTTGCATATATCTAATTCATTTGTATTTCAAATTTTCTCATAAGTGTCATAACATTCTTGTTTTCTTTTTGCAGAAAGTATGGTGCCCCCCGATGGTCTTGAATTTCTTGTCAAATGTCTGGCTTCCAAGAAAGCAGGGGCTTCTAGATCCAGATCACAGGCCTCGACCGCTGCCCCCAAGGTTCACAGTCATTGTTCTTCCACCTCCACCTCTACCCACAATAGTACAAGAGGTGGACCCTGGTTCCCCTGTGTAGTTCCTCCGACCTTGAAGAGGAAAACTGATGCTCATAGGGAGCAAAGGGGAAAATGCCGACTTCTGAGGTTGTTCTTGTCAAGGTTCCTGTTAGTCCATGATCTACTATGCCATAAGGCACTCCATTGTATTTCTCTCGATTAGTTTGGGGTAGAAGGGTTGATCCCACAAGGATCATTCACAACACTGTTCTGTCTCTTGCAAACTCAGATGTATTAATAGAGCATGATATGATGGGACTTCTCCGGGATGTGTAAGTACAGTGCCTGCGCAATGCCTCTATCCTCTGGTTTTTAGAGGGAGCTTTCGAGTCCATTCGCGAGCCTCGGGAGTTAGAAAGAGAGCTTGACGCCCTCCCAGGTGAAAAATAAGGGCTTGAGCTGGCTGTTGCCTAAAAAGATAGGCAGTTGGCTCGAGCCACTGAAGAGCTCAAGGTGCTTAGGACTGAAATCTTTAGGCTCCAGACCAGGGTTGCCCATCTCTATGAGGAGGTTGCCGAGGTGGCCACGCTTCGAGCTCAATTCGTCGAAGGAGTAGCTCATGAGAACACTTTGAAAGATCACTTATCTTCTTTCGAGACTACTCTAATCACCCTTCGAGTTGAGAACGAATTTATCCACCAGACTGAAGCCAGACTGAATGATGAAATTGTGGTTCTTGTAGATGAATAGGATAAGTTAGTGGATGAATCGTTTGTAAATGTGCTCGCCCAGCTCCGCCTTCTGAACCCAGACCTTAATGAGGAGGGAATTGGCTCAATGAAGTTGGTTTGGGATGGTCGGATCATAGATGTCACTCCCACGGCTACTCTTGTTAACCAAGTTCCTCCCAAGGCGGATGTCGGTGAAGAGAAGGAGGAGGGGACATCGGAGGGGAGGCCAGACAGTGGAAGCAGAGAGGACCTCAGAGATGGTTGTGGAGGTAACCCTGGAGAACACCTTATTCTTGTTTTGTTTTTTGCTTTTCACTTTGCCCTCTTCATGGGGTTTTAAGATATTTGTAAATGGACAAGTCCCGATTTTGGGAACCCTTTTAATTTCTTGTAGTGATGGGTAGATAAATTATTTTTTGGATTAATTTTAGATGGCTTAATGTTGAAATTATAGAATATAGTAGATACAGAAACCTTTTGGTGTGGAGTCCACTGTCCCGGGCTACGGTCGAATATGCTTAACATCTGTAAACTTTTTAAGTTTATGTGTTAAGGTCAGACTCATTAGGGTACGGGTGAAAACCCTTGAATGCATTCCTTAAACTCGGATACCGATCAAGTGGATTCCCCTGTTTAGCCATCATGTACGAATATCGAAATATCTGATCTTCTTTGTACCTTGTATTTTTCGAACCTCTTCAAGGTGTGATAACCTTATAGGTTGTAGTAATCATAGATGAATAAAGTAAACAAGTGTTAAAGAAACAATAATTGATTTATTCATATCGAAACGCGTCATTTACATGATAAAAATAACAATTTAGAGGCATTTAACAATAATATTTCCTTAGCTTGTCTACATTCCAAAAATTCTTGATAATTTTTTCATAGAGCGTTTCTAGAGTATAGGCTCTTATATTAGTTTTGGACATAATTTTGTATAGTCTTTCCCAATTAGGAACTAACTTTCCATCCTTTGCATTTTTTCTTTTGACATCTGCCTTATGTAACACGAGGTCGTCAAAATTAAATCGTCATGAAATCACTTTAGAATTATACCAGGTTACAATCATTTATTTAAGACGACTTCGTGGACATAAACAATGCGGTATTATTCTTTCAATAAGTCTAATTCATGATGGATGAGATCCAACTTCGTAACAAATTCATTAATTTCTTGTAATAATGGATAGGTAAAAGGAAAAAGATAGAGTCGGTACAGTTCGCCCTATTAAAAAAACATCAAGGACGCTCCATTTTCACTATAAGACAAATTTGCTTTTTGAATGAGTCCTCTCACAACTATACCAACCCTCCCCAACGTCATTCTCTCTGGTTGTTCCTAAATATCCATCATATGGAGAAGAAATTAACGAAGATAAAGAAGGAGAACGCCCAGACTATTGTGCTATGCATTTTGAATTCTTCTTGAGCTTATTTGCGAGGAAAAACACCTTAGTGTTAAAACCCATCTTTCTATTTTCTGTAAAAGCCTTCTGTGGCTGCTTTGCAAGCTGGTTGCTAGGTTTCTAGGTCTGTGTGTGTGACCTACGAGCTCTGTGAAAGTGAGCTGTGTGTTGTAAGAAGCTTGGAGGAACAAATACACTTAGTTTTGATAGTGAAATCCAATTAAGCTGGGTACTGGATGTGTAGGTTTCGCATTAGGGTTAAACTAGTATAAAAATTTTCTGAGCAAGCTCTTCTACCCTTCCTCTTTAATTTTTACTATTCATTTATGTTTCTGTTTCTTTGAGTTTGAACTGTTATTAGTTGACTAATCTTTTTATCAGTTACCTATTCTATGTCAGATTGTGTTTTTATGTTTATTTTGCAAAAAGTTTTTATTGAACCGCTTAATTCAACCCCTTTCTCAAGCATTCTTTCACCTACAGTAACTTGCTCCACTTTTATATCAGCTTGAAAAATGATCTGTTTAACCGAACCCTCCCCATCTTCAAAACCAGTTGATTCCTATTTAATCAAATAAGCTAGATGCTAAAACTGAAGAAGGAACACCAAGTCCCTCTCCTTTCCAAGGTTTCTGGCTAGATTCCACAAGATCTAATCAACGTGATATCCACAAAAAATTAGTGGCAGTACAAATGTATCACAAGACGAAGCCAGAGGTCGTGGACAAATGGAGGGGCAATCCCTGAGGGAATGTAACACACTTTCCGCGTGCACCCCGCATTCACGACAAAGGGAAATCTGTGTAAATTTTTAAGGGAAAAGAGTGTGCAACTTTAAGCTACTTGTAAATCACCACTACGAATTTCAAAATCTTTTTAATTAATCTTTAAACTTTAATTAATATCATAATAGATCATTTTACTTAATTTGAATTTATTAATTTATTAACGATGATATTGTATAATAACATCTTATCCGTATTTATAAAGAAAAAAATATATTTAAAATTAAATTATAATAAATTAATTAATGAACAGTTCTTAATTAATGTTAATACAAATAAAATGATATCTTGTAGTATTATCATCAAGAAATTAATGATCCAAATTAAATATAAGGATTTATTAGGATATTAATTAAAATTTAGAGACTAATTAAGAATATTTTAAAGTTTATGATGATAATTTACAAAATAGTCAAAATTTAAAAGTTTTATACTATTTTCCCAATTTTTAATACCAATTATAAATGTAAAATATAAATTAATATGTGTATAGTGGGTAAGATAACTAGTTTTTTTAATGGATCATGTATAAATAATGATTTTTTTTTTTTGCATTAATTTTGATACATTGTCTGTGGAATATATTTTTTTACATTATCACTTAATCATATAGTACTACATTATTAAAAAAGTTTAAATTTTATAACAATTATCTCAAAAGTCATATTTTTTAAAATATTGTAGCAATACATGATTAATTGATAATTTAAAAAATTTACACCGATAATACATCAAAATTATACTCTTAATTTTATCTATTCATTATGATCCAATTCATCGATTTGCCACCTCAATTCCAAATGGATAAAAATCTTAATCTCTATTTGAAAAATTCTTATATACTCTTGGAGCAAGACATATTTCTTGCTTTGATTCATTCATTATTTGTCACATTGGGTCATTCTTGTCTCCTCTAATAAAACTTTTAAATTTTTTTAAAATACTAATCATAGTTTTTTTGTGATTAAATACTAACCATAGTTAACTAAATCTCACTACACTAACTATTCTATTTTTTAACTTCTAACTTATTTTTTTTAGCTTTTCTCTTTTCTCTATTGTGCCGCTCCATTGTATGGAGTTTGAATATTTCATTCTGCAACTAGAATTCTCATCCTAATAAACAAGAAGATTTTATGAAGCAAAATTTGTCATCTACTTTTGGAGGTTCATCAGCAATCTAAAGCAATATTTCATTGAACATTTGTCTTTCACAATTAGGGAGCTGTTTATAATGCTCCTAACAAAGTTTTGAGCATGGATGCTCCAAGCTTCATAACCACTGATTATGTATAAAAGAAAATTAACAGTAGAGATTTATCACTTGCTACTTATTTGACAGATAATGTCATCAATTTCTTAATTTACATAGTTGGTCTGTTAACTCTTATTATTTACATTTTAATTCATCTTCAATTCTCTCCCTCTTTCTCTCCTCTTTCGATTTCTTCTCTTTGTATCTTCTAGCTATGTTGTTTCCGTCGTTTTCGTTAGAGGTGTAATCGGGTTAGTTTGGTTTGATTTTTGAAAAAAAAATCTGAACCAATCAAAATCAATTGGTTTTTATGTTTTTTGATAGCCAAATCAGAACTAAACGGAACTAAACATCTACAAATTGATTTGGTTCAGGTGATCGGATTGGCCCTTTTTTTTACACAAAAATTAGTTAAATAATTAGTTTTCATAGGAAAAAAAAAACATATAATAAACTTATGAAAAAATTTCTAAAAAAAATCAAACTTATTTTTCTTAATAAGCACACTACAAACAAAGTATGAGAAAGATTTCAAGTACTTGTTTGTCAAACAAAGCATGAGAGAAGTAACACTAATAATGATTTCATATTTCAGAAAGTGTATTAAAAGGTTTAAAAAGAGGAAATAAAGGAATATATTGATATTTATATTAAGAAATTATATTTGAATAAGTTAAAAAATTCTATTAGAGAGATTTAACTTAGCAAGTTGTATATTACTATTATTTAATTAAAGAGGAAGTTGTGAGGCTACTACCTTGGAGGTATGAACCAATTGAACCCCTAAGGGCATGCGTGGAGCTAATGGAGACTTGATTAGTTAAACTTTGAATCAACAACCTAACTAATCCAAAGTCTCCAACCTTTGTAGTCATATCTTCATCTAAGAGAATATTGTTGGGCTTCAAATCACAATGCACAATAGCAACTTTTCTATCATTTGGCAGGTAATCTAATGCACAATTAACATCAATAGCTATATTCAATCTCTTCATAAGGTTTAACCCATTTCCGTTTGCATGCTTTCTATTCCCCTTAATACAATCTTCCAAGCTCCTATTACTTAAGTATTCATAAATCAGAGCCAGAAATTCATTGTTTTTAAAGTTAATATTAGAGCATGATGTGATCAGCTTAACTAGATTTCAATGCCTTGAGTTCCTTATAGCCTCACATTCTGCAAAGAATCTCTTCAAAGAACTAGTTCTTAGAGTGTCAAGCACTTTCACTGCAACAGTGATTCCTTGGCTTAGATGGCCTCTATATACTGAGCCAAAGCTCCCAATTCCTATTAAATTTTCCTAGCTGAACTCCTCAGTTGCCACGCGAAGGTCATCATAAGAGACCATTAGAGCATGAGGCTTCAGTAGTTTAAATGATGTTGTTATTGTTACCTTCACTTTTTTTTATTTTTTATGTATAGTAACAAACAAATTGTTAGACATAGTATTAGTGTTACCACTGTGGCTATGATGATGTAATGTGTGACATGCCTTTTTCTAAGACCATGAGGCTCATATGCAGAATGCAAGCAGAGTTTTTTATTGCCTTCTAAATGGATAACAGAGAGATTTTGAAAAACTCCACCACTAGGAATGGTTCCTTCTAAATCATTATAAGAGAGATTCAAAAGCTGAAGGACATGTATATTTTGAAGTTCAATAAAAATGGATCTAGAAAGTTGGTTAGAGGAAAGATCCAAAGTTTTCAAGTCTCTCACCTCTCCAAGAGTTTTTGGAATAGCACATGATAGCATATTCTTGGCCAAAAACAAAATTTTCAAGCTCATATAATTGCTGAATGAGCTGGGGATGTCACCAAACAATTGGTTGTTAGAAAAGTCAATTGAGGAAACATTAATCAAGTTCTCAAATTCAGGTATTGGTTCACTCAAGAAGTTCATAAACAAATTTAAAACATTGCTCAAAGTTGGGATATTAAGGATTTCCATAGGTATGCTTCCATTGAGTTTGTTGCTAGATAAGTCCATGAAGAGCAGGTTTTGAAAATTCCCAAAACTGATGGGTATTCCACCCACAAGTTCATTTCTTCACAAATTAATCTTGTTTAACTTTAGGAGATTACCAAGGGAGTTTGGAATACTTCTCGATATCGGGTTTCTAGCCAGATATAGCTCCCTGATATCGGTGGAGTCGTAACATGGCCTGAGTGGAGTAGATTTGTGATGATGATGGGCTGAGCAACGCTGCAGCAGAGCGGTGGCACCATAACGTAGCCTGAGCGGAGCAGATCTGCAGTGAGCTGTGACAGTGAGCTGCAATGGTGGTGGATGAGCTGTGATGATGAGTTGTGGCGGAGCAGATTTGGCCTGAGCGGCTTGTGACGGTGATTGGTTTTGTCAAAATGAAATGGCAAAGGTTTCTGTCAAGAATCGAACCTTATGAAACCCTGGACTCTATATATATATGTATGGTTTAGTTCGGTTCTCAGATTTAAAATTTCAAATCTGATAGTGAACCAATTAAGCTTTATTTGGTTCAAATTTTACCCGAACTAATTAATATACCCAAACTAAATTGAACTAATTTAATTGGTTCGATTCGAATTGGTCAGATAGGTCGGGTTATCCGAACCAATTTACACCCCTAGTTTCCGTCACTGTCATATGTGACCATTCTCACCACTAAAGTAACATTGTTTAGCACTGATAAACTTTTAACTTTTTTTCAAAAGCGATGAAGAATAGATCTGGTATCCTTGCCATTTTGTTCAAAATTTTGTCCATAACAAGTGAACAGCCGCTCAAAAGATAAAGCCCCATTCCGTTGAAATAATGTAACTCTTTTTTCCAAAATAAGAATGAGGATTCAGAACAAAATTACTATGGGGGTACATTACAGACAAAGCACTTGAGCTTAAGCCTTTCAAAAGGGACCCAAACACCCAAGAGAAAGGCCCTAATTTGTGCACGCAACCTTCGGTTCCTTTCCCAACACATCCCTTTTTTTTCTTCTTCTTCTTCTTCTTGCTCTTTCTCTGAATTCATACCATGGTGGCAGATGGCAAGTCCAAATTTGATATCTCCTTCATTGGGACTTTCACCAGCAGTGTTTTCTCTACATGTTTCGTAGAGGTAATCCACTTCTTTGATCTTTGTGCCTATTTTTTCGAAAAGAAAAAAAATCCATTTTTTCTTCATTTTTTCCCTTGTGCGCATTCTCTTTTCTAGGTAATATGATGATCGTGTATAAGACCCATCATTTTTTTTGTGGTTTGAAATTAGACCCATCATTTTTTATATATTTTTGTGTATATTTCTTTTAATTTTTTAATATCACTTCTGATGTTGAGGTGGTGCTCCATCTTCTTGCAACCTCAAAGCAAATTCACACTAGACCATTGAATGTAGATGTAGTAGAAATAGAATAAAGGAGAAAAGTGAAAAGAAGAATGCATAATAAAATACAGATGTAGAAGTTAAATGTAGAAACAATAGAATAAAGGAGAAAAGAAGTTAAATAATAAGGACTAGAAAGCAAAAGAGAAAACTATAAGCTTTAAATAATAAATAACAATATATATTTTTTAAAAAATATAGAAACCGATGGCCACCTACTATTGTAGGTATTTTGGCTGGAGCATCCATGCTCCCAAATCTTTTAGGAACATTGAAAAAGTTTCCCACAATTAGAATTGAAGTTCTTAAGATAACATTGCCATAATTTCACATCTCATAACATTTTTCTGTCACAATAAGCATTAGGTGAGGCGCACAAATAATTGCAACCCACAATAATTCTACGGCGGCATTTACGATGCTAATAATGACTTTTTGAGCATTGATGCTCCAAGTATGAGAACCATTGATTTTGAGAAGAAATTGATCAACGAATGGTGTTAGTCACCTACAACTTTGATAACAGATAACTTTGGTACTTTTATAAATTAAAAATTTAGTCCTCAAAATATAAAAAATTATGTATTCTCCACCCTCCCTCTGCACATTCCAGAAGATTCTAATCCCCCCAATCCCACCGCAGTGCCGCACAGCTTTGGCAGCGATGGAGGAAGGCGCAGCACGATGCGTTACAGGCGGTGGCGGGTTCAAGTGGTCTAGACGACGCAGTGGTGTGGTGGATCTACAAGGGCGAGACAGCGGGGCGCTGTGGATCCACGCGACTGCTGCAAGAATGATGGCGCAACACCGCAGATAGGCACGACTGGGTGCTGGTGATGGTTCGAAATGGGTCGTTTGGGTGGCATGGTGGCTGTGGAGGCTTGCTGTGGTGGCGGGACAGATCTGGACAACTTGTGCGTGGATTGAAGCTCGTGGTGAGGTGTGGAGGTGCTTGGGTGATGGCGTCGCGTGGGTGGCAGATCTAGGCATTTCCAGGGCTGAGGTCGTGGTTCGTGGTGAGTGTTGACGAGTGTGAGGTTTGGTTGCCAGGTTGGGTTCTGGTCTTGGGGTTGATGGTGGTGGCTGCATGGCCACTGCGTGTGGTTCTGTTTTAGGTTTTGGTTGCGCGTATAGGAAAGACGTCGCCATTCTCAGATGAAGAACCATCAGTCACGAACGCAGAGGGGGCGAGAAGGGTGGTTTATGTATGGCTAGAGGGAGTCACCGTCGGAGGTGGCATTATGCAGCGATGATGACATGCGGCGGGATGGAGAAAGTGAAGAGATGAAAAAGAATATTTAATTAAATGGTTAAAATTAAAAAGAAAATAATATAAGAGGTCAAACAATAAAATAATTTGGGTACTTTTAATAAATATTTAAAAATAGTAAAAAAAAAGATAATAATAACTGTTCATACTCTTGATTCTCAACAATTAATTTAAAGTTCATCAAAATCAATAATTCTCATACTTCGAGCATCAATACTCAAAAAGTCATTACGAATATTTAAAATGCCGCCTAATTCTACAAATAAAAAATGGTGCCGGTTTGACTCCAACAACCACAACATTTGTTTGCGTCAAATACTTGCAACCCACAATAAAATCACAGGAAAAATAAAAGTGCTAGTTTGACTCCAACAGTAGGCCCACATCAAAGATGTGAAGCTGAGGGAGGCTGCTAGTTTCTAATCGAAAATACTAATTCGTGTGCTCCGATTCTTTGAGGGTTGCTGGTTTGGCCTCATGGGATGGATGAAGAGGGAAGGTGAGAGGGGTTCAGAAAGAAAGTGAGAGGAAGTGGATTTGGAGAGGAGGGTGAGACGGGTTGACAGCTTCACAGGGAGTTGCAAGATGGATTTTAATTAACCATGTTTAGAAGTTGATGTGGTAAATAATAAATGGTTTCTTTAAAATATTTATAGCTAGTTAAAAAATATTTTATTCCCAAAACATATAAGAATATCTTTCTCTATTAAGCGGTTTCTTTATGTATTTATAGGTACTTAATTTTAGGTTTTTTTTCCGTAAAAGTAATTACTCATACAAGTTCATATCACGAATAGTATTTAGATAAAAAAAAATTAAAGTGACAAATTTGTAATTATAAAATAAAAGGGGAATATTACCCTCAAACCAAATTAAATAATTATAATATCATAATGTATTAACCTTAATAAAAAGAGTTTGAATTTTTTAAATATATAATTTTAAATTTAATTTTAAAATTTATATATATAAAAATAATATTATTAGAAGATATTCTCAATTAGATGCTTAATGTGCCTACAAAATTAACCACTCACTTATTATCGGATAGGTGGATACTTTGAAAAAAAAAACTAAAGAATCATAATGAAACGAATTAAAAAAAATAGAGCAAGTTTTTTGCGAAAATTTTCGGCTATAATAAAGTTGTTATTTTTTAGCATAAAAAAAGAAATGAAATGGAGAGTCGGCGAGTTATCAAGCCTTTATTTTTATTATTTTTAGTTTTATTCATAAAAAAGAAATTCAAGCAACAGATGATTTTTATCATTTTTGGGGGTACTAACAGTTAGGAGGCTGAAAAAGGGCATATGGGTGATCGGCAAGTAGTGGAGCAGCAGCACACAGTTGAGGCACAAGCACAACTCCCATCATCTTCTCCTCCCTCAAACTCAAAGGATGATATGATTTCCTGTGTTATGGCTTTGGAGGCTGCTTTGCTTCCTTGTTTGCCCGCCAGAGAACTTCAAGCTATTGACCGTTCTCCCCACCCTTCCCATCAAAGTCAGTAATACCAATTGCATTCTTGTTCTATATATTATTAATTTTTATTATTATTATTTTTATTATTAGGACCAACTACAAGTATTTCAATTTTCTACCCTATTTTACAAGTGAAATTTTGAGGCTAGGTTAATGGTTCTGTCTAAAAGCCATTTGCCTTTATCATTCAACATTACTCTTGCGAATAATCCTTGGAGGTTTTCTGGAACATTTAGCAGGTTTTTCCTTAGAAGTGCAAAATATGGTCAAGGTCTCAAGATCTTGTTCTGAAATATTGTTGTAGACGTTTCCGTTTGAGTAGGACTAGTTTTTTTTCATCATTAATGAAGGATGGAAGTTTGTTGAATTAATTTTAAAGGAAAACTTTATTTGATGAATTGAGACCTTTTGTCGAAGGATTTAAATTGTTACTTGTTTAGGGTTGGATGCCATGAAGCCTATAATTCATCAATTACTTGCACTCCTTGCTAGATCCTGTATAAACATGGTATGACATTTGACTATGGGATATGGTTTCTCTAAATTATAAGCAAATGATTAAGTGTTTATGCAAACGATCCGTTCCTTGATCTAGTACCCTTGTCCGAGTCCATGCAACCTTGCTCACTCGTTTAAAGAATGTCAGTTTAGTGGTGTATTGCTGGGTATGTATGAAGCTCGGACACTTCAAAAGAGAAGCCGTCGCTGTCTGTCTTGGACACATATCAGACACTTGTGTTAGACACAATGCGGCTCTTGAAATTGTAATGAGCCTGATTGGTTTTATCATTTCCTATTTTCATTTTCAAAGAAAATAGAAAATGATGGAGAAAACATGTTTGGATGGTTGTTTCCATTTTCAATTTTTAGAAATGGAGTTCACATTTTCAGAAAATTTTGAAAACAACAAAAAGTTATTTTCAGTGTTTTCAGTCCAGGTGCTGTGGCATTTTTGTAGTTTTAATGACATTGCATTCTTCTTCTTTCTTATTTCACGCCTCTGTCTTGTTGCCCCACTCATTCATAGCCTCCATTGTTCCTTCTTCTTGGCAAACCACCAAAACTCAAATCCACACACATCGTTGCTCTTTTCTCTCCCAAACCCAAATCCAAATCCCCTCTTTCTCCTATTAATTCTCTATTAATTCTCCATGGCTGAGTTTTGGCTCCCACTGCAAGTCCATGCTTATGACAATGTATTCATGGAGAAGAAGCTCACTGGTTTCAGCCCCAAGTATGATGATCCTCTTGATACTTCTTCAAGGGCTTTGTTTCCTTGTGAGTTTTCTTATCTAAGTTCCCCCATTATGTTTATGGTGGGCTTGAGTGAGACAGAGATGAGGAAGAGCACATGGAGCACACACTTCCTCGTCACTCAATCCTGGAATAAGCTATACTTGAAAACTTCTAGCTGATTGTGCATCAATTCACAAAAGCCATACTTGTTTCCTTCATTAATCTGTAGATGAAACACATCTTTTTTTGACTTGCCCGAGGGATATGAGGAGGAGAGAAGAGAAATAGAAAATGAAAATAACAAAACAAGCATTTTTTCAAAAATAGAAAAAAATGGAAATGGAAATGATTCTCTGGAAATGAAAATAGAGAATGAAAATAGGAAATGTTTCCAGAAACCAAACGAATCCATTTTGTTGTGTTGCTGTTTCCATGTTGTGTCCCATTTCAGCCTCTATGCTTCTTAGCTGGGCTCCAATACATTGAAAGGAAGAACAATAAAATGGCTTAGGAGACCAAGGAATGATATGCTAGGAGACCAATAAAATGGCTCCAATACATTCCCTAAATTGCTTCAGTTCTAGGTTTTATGAATCTAAACAAGGGTAAAAGCATCATCCCTATTTTGGAATATATACGTACAGGAAAGATGAATTGAAGCTGAAAAAATCAGAGAAGTAATTTCCATTGCACCATATCCTTTCTATGCTGGTAGATTTTAAATTAATTTTGGGATTGAAGTGGTGCAATTCAGGGAATGATTGCTCGGCCAAATGTAACCATGTCTGAAAGGTGCTAGAAATTTGGGAGCTCAAGATGTCCTTCTCTCTTTTGTATTCAATTTATTATTTTAAGTTTATCTTTTTCAGAATATATGTACACTTTCTATACGGGAAAAAAAAATGTAGACTGTTGTTCCTTATATGGGCTGTGCAAGGGGTTTTCAAGTTTCTTTGTTGGTATGTGGTTGCTGGGTTTCAGTTCTATGGAACTTGAAAGCACAATGCATTTGGTATGTAGGATGATGCCCTCAACTTGAGAAAAATCATAGTTGCAGTTTCTGACTTTCTGTCTAGTCTCTGCAGTTAATGTGAGACCTGTTGTGTGATGTGTGGTTGAATATGATATACCATGTGGTAATTTTGTGGTCTTAGGATAAAGTGATTTACCAGACCTTCAAAGTTTGAAGTTTAGCATCCTTGTTCCAGCAATGCCTCTGTTATCTAATTCAAACTAGCAGCTTGGAAAAGTTTGAAACCTTTAGTTGTGTTTCATAGAATTTCACAAGTTATTCGATAAATCAGTATTTGTTGTTTTTTAGTATATTTAGTAGAATATAAATATGATTATGATCTCTTGAATAATTCTTGCTTTGAGATGGTATATCCTGCAGGGCTCACCATTTTGAGCCCAATTTTTTGAGAAATTATCCGTGGTAAATAGAATGGGCATACCAAATGCTTTAACATTT